>JAYRBT010000114.1:63474915-63553889 GCA_036023395.1 Myiotriccus ornatus
ATCACTTATTCACATCAGAAATTCACTTGACCTCTGTTTACCTTGTCTCAACTATCTTGAGGGTTTAAATAATTTATGTCCATTTTACAGGGTTATGTGAGACCTAATGATCTGTACAACATCTGTTAAGTGATGAACAGATCTTGAGGAACTAGATTCATGTACTTTCCATGTTGCAGATATTTCAGTTAGGATAAGACATGGGCGGTAAACACACTCCAGATTGCCCACTCAATATAAGTAGAAAGCAGACAGAGGCAGAAGTGTTGTAAAATCAAGGTTTTTCCCAAAATCATAAATTCTAAGAACATTTTTAAATGCTCAGACTAATTTAATCATTAAGAAACATTAACTCATGTAAACATAGATGTCAAAATTTAGTCATCTAGGTTGAAGCTATTCACACTAGTCTCAGTTTAGAACTAATGGAAAGACATTAGCATCTGCATGTTTCATCTGATTTGTATATCTGTCAGAATGCAACTACTTGCCCCCTGGAGATACTTATGTTTCTCACTTGATTATAACAGGGAACACAGTTCAGGTTTAGTAACAAGAAAAGAAAACAAATGCCAGTAAACATCAGGATAGTTTGTTGTTAATTATTTTAACAACTTTCCCTCTCTTTTAAGAATCTGACATTGAAAGAAAAGTGAGAAGGAGCAAGAAATGTCTAGATCTTAGTAGCTGATTGAACATGCATTTTCATTTACTTACATGAAGGGATTAATGCAAATATTTAACTTAGAAATTTTAACGTTAAGTTTCAAGCTCAGTGTTTATCTACCTAGCACCTCGTTTTCAGTGTACTTATAGTCAATTTACTTATAGTAAAACTAATGATGCTAACTTGCATCTATTTTTTTAAAAGACAACCTCAATTTTATTCTCAATAGAATTTAACCTAAGCCTTAACATTGACTACAACTTTGTTATCGATTCAAGGTAAAATTGAGATCGCACTGTTTTATGTCTCATGTAACAACATACCTGTGAAACGATTCATACTGATAGATCTGGCATAGTATTTCAATTGCAGTTATGATTACAACTTGTGTTAATCATTCTTACGTGCCTTAAAGTACAACAGTAATTCATTCAGCCCCTACTATCAAGAACTGGAGCCAGCTAAACTATTTATTAAATTATTATGGAACAGCTGAGATTTCTGAAGAAAGAGTGCTCTGGGTAATTGTTGGCCCGTGTTGTTATGTTAGGTATAATCCATGTATATTGGCATCATGTCAGCAACACTCACACCTGTCAATCAGCATAATATGATTAAACACCTGGATAGCCATATAACACATAGTTAACTGGCTAAACATTTCCCCATGTGATCAAGTACTACTTTATTGTTCTGCACAAAGATGTCTGACAATGAACACTCGGAGGTATTCTACTCAGATGCAATTCCAGAATGAATGGTTCTTCTAATGCTAATCTAAATTTCTTTTTTTATCTTTTTCAGAATGTGCTCTTACAGAGTTGTAATTAAAGAAAAAATAGTGAACAGTAGCATTTCATGAGGAACAAAGATGGCTCAGGATGTTATACTTGTAGAAGTCAGTCAGCCCTCTGCTTTAATCACCAATTTAATTTGGGTAGCACACTAGGAAAAGTCCATCTTTGCAAAAGATAACTGATTTTTATTGTTCACCATTCTTAACATCAACTAATCTTTCCTCCAAACATTTTTTTTCTAGATTTTCATGGTCATCTTATCCTTGTCTAATTGACAATTATTTCACATTTGCTCAATAACATATGTAAATATATTTCCAGACATTATTATGCTTTTACAAATCCAGTCATAGATAAGAAGGAGCCTAACAAAGAAGTTCATATTCAAAGTATTTGCATGGAATCTGGAGACACCACAGTCTGTCTGATTTCACTCAGTTGTCCTTTGTGAGTCAATATATTATTTCTGTTGCAATAAAGCATGGCCCAAGCTCAGCTATATTTTGCCTCAGTTATACGCAAATGGAAAACTGATATTTCTAAAAGTGAAAGCTTATTAAACATACTCTTCCTCATCTGTATGTTCCCATCCCACAATTTCAGGGAAGAACACATGAAAACGTCAGAAGCTGAGGATGATATTGAGAGGAAGCTCTTCAGGTCTTTCACCACACGTGCCTAAAGATGAAATGCATTAATGCAGCAGATGTACCTCATCTTCATTTGACTGAAATTTTATTCTTTCCAGCTCCGTCGATAGAAGATTTTTCTTGCTGGGATTTTAAGACTTATAGTACTTTAAATATATAAGCTTTCAGTGCTACCATGCAAGATTGCTGTTTCAACAAGATTTACATTTCCCAGTGCATTTCTATTGTTTAAGTGACAAACTGGGAAACAGAGAAAGATTGGGATCATTACTGATGATCCCTGAAGGCATGCATCTCAGATTGAAGTTGAAGCAATTCCTCTCATTAAAAAGCATTTTAAAATGTTGGAAATGTCTGTACTTCTTTGCTACTTTTACTATATTTCCACCAGGCTAAAGTTTCTCCCCTCCTCTGTCTGAACTACTTTTTTGTTTTCCTAGTTATATAAAGTACTCTTGAACTGCCAGTTAAAAATAAGTCTTAAAAAACAAGTTGCTTCAGACAACAACAGCAAAATCTCCCCCAAACCAAGTGTCAGCTCATTTTTCACTATGCTGCCCCAAGGTATAAAACAAATCAAACAGCAAGGACACAAACATGCTAAATGTATGAAAGCAGATAGATATCTTGGGCCAGGCTGCTCTGGTACTGGAAAGAACTGTGAGAAAGAACTGTGAGAGCAGCCTGACATCATTTTTTGATGGAAAGAGGCAATATGAAGATCAGTCTGTTGCAAGTGAATACCCTACCAGCTCTAATACAAGTGATTAACTATTAATAATAAGAGCAAAGCATAGAATTTTAGGAGGATTTGTCTTAATCACTTACCCTATTATCATCCTTCAGCCACTGCTGAAACATCAGTCTGAGGAAGTCTGTGGAGCTGCACAGACTCAAATGAGCACTCCCTGACCATGAATAAGAGTGAGAACACAGCTGGAAGCTCAAGCTCTCTGCTTCTCTTCAAACCTTCCAGATAGCCTTAATCACTTAGCATTTCACTGAGGTCATGTTAATGAGGGATAACACTTTCTAATTGTGTAGACAAATATTCTGGAAAATTCTAGGTCTAAAGTAAACCAGACATTTAAAACAAATGATATGGGGAATTAAGAGATCCTGTAAGGGCAAGGCTTACACAGCATGCACTGTAATTTAATCATATATCAACTTTCTCTATTTATGCTACTACCACACACCTCCTGCTTTCTATACTTTGACTCAGCCATGGGGTAACTACTGGCCATACAAAATCAAGGCAATTTTTTAACGTTAGAGCAGAGGTCAGGCTGAAAACAAGCCATTCTCTTTTTAGGAATCTTGCTGCAGCTAATCTGCTTTATGAGTCATTTTTTTAGACATACGCTCATTAGACTGTTTTTTCTACAAAATCGGTCTGCCAGCTGCTCAGCTAGCCAGCAGGACTTGAGTAGGACACAGGCAGATATGAGAGATCAGGTCTGCTGATCTAGAAAATTGTGGGATCATCTGACTTCTCCTTTGAATGACAAAGAGTACAGACAAAAACTTCACAAAGACAGGGAACTGCTCCTTAACAGAGTGATAAATGCTAATAATGTCTTATTTTTTTCTGAACTTATTACCCCCTCTCAGTCATTTTGAACTAGCCCAATGTAAGAAATAGACTTTATTCTCTTTGACTTCTTTTTAATACAATTCCTTCACAGTCTTAAAAGCCTTGCAGTGATTAGAACAAAACTGTTTTGTTCAACCTTAAATTAAAAACGTATTAGTGATTAGACAGAGTGATGTGGCCTCTTAAATTCTTGAACCTTAAATTTTGAAGGAGAAATGTTCATTAACTTGTCTAGAGGCCAAATTTTTAGTTTATCTGGAGTTCATTTTCAGGGAGAATGAACTCAAATAGGAAAATCAGAGATTTATCCTTCATCATGATGTATAAATTGCAAGGTATACTTCTCTGTTAAAGGATTCCTGTTGATTTTGGTCTCTCTTTTGGCCCGTAATGTTGTTAAAGATTAACTTTATGGGTGTGCTGCATTTTCATGTAATGCCCAGTCCAAAACCTGTTAAAGAATATTTGTTTTCTCTTTAATGAGAAATAAACCAAGCTCTTGCTTTGTCTAATGGAAAGTAAGTTCCTTATTTATAATACACATGTAACTATCCAATTAGAAATAATTTTTCTCAGATACAGCATGCATTGTTATTCTGTCATTCTTCACTAAAACAAGTAGTTTTGGCATTGCTTTCATTTCCTTTGTGACATGTTCTTTTTCTTACAGAGTGTGTACACTCACAAGTGTATTTGCTATCTCAATGGCAAATGACTGTTATCCAGATGGAAAACAGACATGCTACACTCAAAAAGCACATTTTGCTTTTAGTCTTACCAATTTATGGTTCAATAAAGCACAGGATTTCTTTTCTGAACCCATATCAGAAGCTAATTTACAAAAATATGCCACATATAATTAATACCCCTGTGGCCTTCAGAATAGCAGGCAAGAGTCAAAGAAAATTTTAAGTGAATGTGAAAAACAGCAAGATATCTATGAAGCATGATTTCCAAGTTTAATTTAGAATGGCAGAAAAGAAATTTCAAAAACATATAGCTGAGGGTATATGAACCAGATAATTTCACTGATCCAGTTGAGATCTTATGTAGCTTCAAGTATTCAATAAATAATCCAGCTGTTCTCTTTAGATCCAAATCTGACCCTGTTCCTCCTCTAATATAGCTTAAGTGTTAAACAAATGAAGATAAAGTACTTACTTAGAGCTGAATTTTCTAACATTGTGAGCAATAAACACTTATTTACCCAACAGGTAGTCCTGTTACTTAATGACATCAGAAAAACTGACCAAGAGGTCATTTAGCCCAAAAGGCTCCCTTTACTGATGACCAAACCATCAAATGCTGTCTTGCACTTTCAGTGCAAGATACTACATGAAGTGAGATTCCCAGAGCAGCAGAACATCAACACATCCTCTAGAAACTTTTAACTTTAAAAGACCTTCATTACTTCATCAAAATATCTGCTAGAAATATCTCTGAATGTTATGCCAGAAATAAGAAGGTTGGACTTTTAGGCAAAGCTCAGATAGGAGCAATCTCAGTGTTCTGTCTCTGTCTTGATAATGATATTATACAAGTTTGGCTTATTAATGCCTCCACAGAAACTATGGACGAGGACAACAGAGACACATTCACAAACTTGAGGGATTAGACCTTAGCTGAGTTTCTATTCTTCTAAACATTCTCTGTGACTCATATTCACCAGCATAAAAGGGGAAATAACTGCACTGGCTTCACTAGAAAGTTAAGGATTAATGGCTTTGTTTTGATTTTAGGCAGATCTGAGATAAGGATGCTATTACAAAAGCTTGTTTGTAAAATTCATTCAGCAGTGTCAGTAAAGAGTCTTTAAAACGATATTGTTCAAATGCAGCCTAGCTCTGATCACATTTGTTGGTCACTGAAAGTGTCATGTGATACAATATTCTGTAATAGTTATGTAACCCATTATATCACTCCCTGAAGTTCAGATTTTATTTAAATATTTGCCATAAATTTCCTTTTGCAAATTGAAATTCATAATTAGGTGAGCATATGTCTTTTGACACAATAAAAAAATATTTTCCTCTATTAATTTCAGACATGGAAACTCAACTGCAGTAGAATTTGCCTCAGCTTATGATGTTACCTACATAAAGATAACAAAAGTGGCTTTGTCATGGGACACTTGTTTTTCTGTTGTTTCCTATTTCTGATTATCCCATTAGGAGCAGGCATATATGCTTTATTTGTATCTTTGGTCTCTATTACCCCCAAAAATGCTGTGGTATTTGGGTTTTTTTCTTAACTTTGCTCTGCACACCGTCTCCAGTTGCTGTCTCCTTAGATGCACAACAACAACTTGGATTAAATAGAGACTGGATATAACAGGGGAGAAATTTTACACTGTGGAGAAAACAAGGAAAACACAAACCCACTTGCACAGCAGTTACTTTTTATCCTGACTGGGAACTAGGGAGTTCAGGAGCTCTGTGAATCAAAGCCTGAGAGCTCACAGCAGCAGATTTTTTGCTTGTGTTGCTGGGGCTGGAAGGGCAGCTCATCCCCTGCACTGCTGCATCTGTCTGTGGGATTATGCTCTTTCACACACAGTGGGCATGCAGGTGGTAGAGCCTTTTTTCTCTTAAAAAGAACATCTGCCTTGCAACAGTCAAGAAGAAAAATTCAGTTGGGGGGCTAGGTCTTGACATTTAGCTTTCTTTTTTAGAACCAATAATGACACTGGGTACAGCTCCCTGAGCTCCCCCTTTACCTGAGAAATGTTTTCTTAGCATCCATGGAAAGTATTAACTTGGTTTTCAGTTTTATCTCATCTAGGTTTTTTTTCTGGAAAAAATGTGGAAAATGAAATGGCACAAAGTTTAGGAGTTGCAGCACTGAAATCCTTCTGTTTACAAGTGCCCAAATTAAGTTCATTAATGTGTTCAAATATACCTTTCTGCTTCTTGAAGTATCACGAAAATCAGGGATTCATGTTTAGACTGCCCAAGGTGCAGTTACCTCACTCTGGCTGAAATTGTTTGTCTGGCTTTGTCTAGTATTGGATTTCATGGTCTGAATTTACACTGTCTCTGGCACTGAACTGAGCACCTCACCTAACGAGAGAGTTTCACTAGGTTTGATATAAGGACACAATTTAGTGAGCATGACTCAGCCCACAGAGGAGGTACAGAGCCTTCCAGGAGTATTTGTATCAAACTTTGACTAAATGAGGAATTTAGGGAGTCTGTGTTGCTCCTTAACTTAGGGTGCCTGTGTTCCCAGTTAGGTGTCTGGGGTGGACAGAGCAAGACAGTGATGTTGTGCATTTCAACACAGATTTCACTGAACTTCTATATGTCTAAAATTGTATTAATAAATGCATTAAATTCTGCATTACAATTACAAAAAAATTAAAATATGCCTTCTTTGTTTACTTCTAGCTACCTCAGGGAAACCTCATGAACACAGTAAGTATCAAGGTGATAAAGAACATTGTTATGCTGTCAAAGTTTTAGCAGCTTGAGATGGGATTCATCAACACAAAGTCACACAACATTCTGACTTATAAAACTGGTTTTCAATTACTTGCTCTGTAATGCAGGACCAGCTGTGTTTCACAGGTCTGAGTTTGCATGGAAACTATTTTCCAGTGCAGGCCAAGATAAGACCTACCTGTGCCTTCTGCATCCAAGGCAGCTTCATATTGGGAAAAAATCAAGGGGGCCACAGAGGAGGAAAGGTCTGTGCAATTCTCTGGCTAGGCCTCTGGTCCAAGCTTTAGAGAGATTTATCTCTTGATCTGCTGCAACCTCACCTGCTGAACAAGTTAAACATCTGTGCTATAAATCAGAATTGCATATATTTTTAACATTCCTCTGAAATTCCATAGCTTTCTTTTTTCTGTCTCATAATGTCAGGGTTTGGATATCACACTGCTTTTAAATAGCACAAAATTGCATGCAGATTGTATTACAGTACAATATAATATCCATTATTATTGCTACTTCACAATATATCTATGCGATCCCTGTACTAGCTGCTGTGAAGAAAAGTAACTCCATCCCAGTCAAATCTAGGGCACAGAAAAACATGGAAAACTGTTTTTTAATTTATGTAGGATACTGAACACTTATTTGTCATTCTGTATGAGACAACCCCACTTCTGTTGTAATAAAGTACTTCCATGATTTCTATATTTACATCAAGGAAAAATTTTCTGTATAGAAGATCAGCTATAGCAATCAACCTTAATAGTAGAACCATTTCAGAATTTTTAGAAATTATATATTTCTAAAAAACCACAGAAAATAATTTTCTGATTTCTTAAACACCATTAAAAAGTTTAAAAATATCTTTTCATTATTTTAATTTTTTAGGGAAAAAAGTTAATGATTAAATACTTTTTCTTGAGAAATGTATCTATCAAAAAATTCTTCTCAAGTCTCATGTGAATGTGTAATGAAGTCATCTTTTAAAATTGTAATGAGAATCTTTTATTTTTAAAATCTTCTAAAAATTAAAAAGCCTTCTAATTTAGGATTTCTCATTTGCAGAGCATGAACATGTTAAACATGAAAAAGCTATCTCTCAGACTAAGCCAGGTAGGTCTGGTAATTTAGTCTACAGTTACTCCCAGCTCCACTTAATAAGGATATGCATGGTCTGAAAAACTTGGAGACTCCCTTGAGCTAGGGACAGATTTTTTTGCAGGGACTGGAAAGCAAGTGTCAACACACCGCTGACCTTTGTTAGCAGTGCTGCTGCTTGAACTTCACATTGAAATGAAGCACTCATGAACAAGTGATTGGATACACCGTTTAAACCCTTATGTGTTCAGTGATAAGCAGGCAGGCTTTTTTTCGTTACTTTCTTTTCCTGAAATTTTTTAGAAAGAAACCAATTTCTCCTGTACATTTAGCATTTTTCTCATTCATTTTTATAATAAAATATTGTACCTTGTAAGTTGAGTATTTCCATAGACATCTTGAGATTCCTTGCAATCCTTGAATAGCTGATTTAGTAAAGATGTGTTGGTTTTGAGTCAGTAGGGTGAAAATGTTTCTCAATTCATCCTTCAAAGACACATAGGCCAAGCTTTAAATTTAACTTGTTGATCACTTTTTGTGTACTTAAAGCTACCAGAATGCTTCAGCCCGCATGTGGGTGTAGCTGGACTCAGCCAAGGCAAGAATGTCCTAGTGAGGAAGCCACACTTGGTGGTCACAGTGGCAGCCAAAAAGTGTTTTGAGTGGGCAGGTGTCATGACCACTCATCTTTCCTGCTCAATGAAATTAGTTCTACTTCACAATCAGCCCAATCTCATCCATGTAGCAGCAGAAAAAATAAATTTACTTGGTGAGGCAGTCTCAAACATGAGAGCATCATGTCGCAAACCAGTGTGTTGGACTGATTAGGAGCTTATTCTAGTATAGTACAGTATATTCTAGACTCAAACCATAGGAATTTAAATGCTTGAACGAAAAAAAAACCCTTGCTAAATTTCCTTTAACATAAAAGACCTATCCTCAGGTGATTAATGGTTGCTTTGGAGAACAGTGGCTGTTTTGAGTTTCAGTTGATGACTGGAAGCATTAATCTGCAAGCACTGGTGGTGATAGTGCTTCTGCCCGCTGTGTGCCAATGAATGCTCTTGAGTTAGCAACTTGAATTATAAAAGCTTTATTCTGTAGAGAGCAGTGGCCTCCTTTTTCACCTTGATTCAGAGCAGCTTCAAACCATTATTCCTACACCACCTGTCATCAGACTTAGAAGTATCACATGGCTGAGGTACTAGAGAATTTGACAAAATATATTGACCCTGTAGGGAAATGTTTAAATTAAAGAGTGTTTTGCGTATGTCAGTGAAAGCAAGTAAAGAAAGAAAATTCATTCCTGAGGTAATTCTGCTGAAACTGCATGCAATACACAGAGAAATGTTTACAAATTTATGTTTTTCCATTTACATTAGATATATCAGGGAAAAATAATATTAATGGTTGTAGTGCTTCAAAACTGGAGCTCTGCAAAGGAAATAAATTCACTGCAATGAAAGATTTCAGAACTTGAAATTTTTGGTTTACTCGAAATCAGAACAAAATCAGATATTTTTTTTTAAATATTCACAAAATTTATTTTGGACTTTTTGCAGCTTTATGAGGTTATCAAAGTAGTTTAATTTTTTTTTTTTTTTATACTCAGGATATGGTAAACAAAAGATGTATGAGAAATTAGAAATATTACATGTTCTTAGCAAAATAATATGCATTATCCTCATCGTATTTTTTTTCACTGCTTTTCTTCATACTGAATCTGGCAGACAGAATGATTTTGTGAAGCTTCCTAATGTCTTGAAGTGTATTCCCCTATAGAAACTGCTCTGCTTAAGTCTGGATAATCTAATCTTTCAGTTTTCCTTTTGGCTACAACCAATGGCTAGAAACTCAGAGAAAAAGCCATACAGACATCACCTGGAAATCTGCCAGGGAATGTGTCAGGGTGTTCTCCAATGGAATCAGTAGATCAATACTTGCTGTGTGGTTAGATTGCAGAATAGGTAGGTGAGTGAATACAAAAGAATTACTGTATTTATTCCCAGATGAATACAAATTCACAGGCCTGTCCAAGACACTCTGTTTTCCGCAACAAATTGATTTTGAGAAGAAATACCTCCCCTAATTTTAAATGGATCAGATGTGCCATCCAGTCAAAGACTTATTTCCTTACTTATTTTCTGACAGACTTATTATCTCAGATTTACAGAGCAAACATTGCCGTAAATTCTCAACAGAATTAGAAAAATACCTTATTTGGTGTTCAAAAGGGTTGGGGTAATATCCAAAGAAAAAGAAGCCTTTTGATTTTTGCAGGTCATTAATCCAGTGCATGTTAAAGGTCCTATGTTTAAAGTCAGCATGCTGGGTTTATTTCTGTACTAGTACATCAAGAGCTTAATATCCTGATCTAAACTAGTGAAATGTACTGTTATATGGTAAAGCTTTTCTAACAGCAGAAAAAAGACACTTTCTCTCAATGAGCTGCATCTTCAAGCTACTGGTTGTATTATAAAAACATTTCTAGCTTCACAGACATCTCTAATATGGAGATGAGATTTTTTTAATTCCCTGCTTTCATAAGAAGCTGACAATAACAATAGCTGAGTAAGGGAGAGAATAAAGCCCTAAACTTTAAACAATTTGAGAAATCGCCCCCTACCAGATGACAACTGAAAAGCATAGCAATGCAGGGCTATATTTAATTTCCAAATAGGAGAAAAGATCGGTAAGCATGGAACTATATCCCTCCCTGTATTTGACCCCATCAGTACTGATTTCTTCCAGAAACAGACCAAACAAAAAAAAACAAGCCCCAGTTGCTTAATGTTTCATGTCCATATTTGCACTGAAACTCTTAAGGACTCTTTGGTAACGCTACACCTCTGAGAGTCTCAGAGAGCCAAGTTAAAAAGAAATCAGCACAGAGGAGAAGGTAAACCTTTTCTCAGCCCTCAGAAAGAAAAATTCTCTCAAAGTTACATGATAAATTCAAAGGAAACATCATGTATATTGTGACCACTCAACAGTCCGCTCTTCTAATTACTGTACTACCCACATATTTAGTCAGAGGATTTAGCTGTCGAACTTGGACTTTTGGGTTCCAGAGAAATAGCTCCTACAAAAGAACAGTTCATGAGGTTGACTATGAGGGTACATAGGTACAGTGATGGGTAAAACAAGGTTCTGACAATCCATGGGTGGCTCTAGCCACCCATCTCTTTTCCAGTACCTCCCTCCATGACCTCATTTAAGAACAAGTTTGACTGCCAGGCTGGAAACACTGGCCACAGTCAGGGGTCAAACAGCTTAGTGCATGCAGACAGATTATACTTTAGGATTTCTAGACAAATAGTACTCAGACTAGTCAAATGACTTTTGATTAACCTGACCTCCACCCAGCCATTGTCAGCTTCAATCTGATGCCTTGAAGAAGTCTTAGGGAAAAGGAAGGGGTCAGAGGCATGTGGCTGCAAACTGCTTTCAGCAAGAGGAAGAGGAAATACAGTCTGAATGTTTCTTAAGCACATTTAAGAATAATTTAACGATGTATGTTAATGTTGAAAGGTGCTAGTTAGGAGAGAGACTTGAATTCAGTTATGGAAAAAGAGGTAAAATGGAGTAGAGTTATAAAAAGGATCTGGTAGGGTGAAGTTTAAACCAAACAAACTGAGCAGACTACAAATCAGAAAATAAACATCCATATTTCCACCTGATGTGGGCACTGGGCGGGTAAGATAAACTCCACCTAATTAGAAAGTGTAGTCCCACCTATGCCTCTGCTTGAAGTTTTATCCACCATCTTACTTGGAGAAGAGGCAGCTCAAGTCTGGTGGCTGATGTCGACGTGGGTCCACATCATCTGAGAATCATCCTGCGTAAAGCCACAGGGAGCTGAAGGGCATGAGAACTTAGGCAGCTTTTCCCATGAGATTAGCAGAAGTTCAGGGCTGCTCTGAGGTTTTGTGACAGATATCCAGCTAGGTCTAAGTGATCTTCTCCAGTAGCAGGTGGTATGAACTGGCATTCAGACTGTCCCACGTGTGCCTCTGTGAGTTAGCATGTGCTTGGGAGTCTCCATGCCTTCTTCATCTTCAGGGAGTAGATGCATGTGGATAGCTCCATTCATGTTTGTCATTAGGCAGCATCTAAGCAGAAGTTCTTAGTGTTGTATAATACCAAATTGTTGAACTTAGACACTTAGGAAGGTGATGTTCTCAAAGCTATAATAGATGCATTAATAGAATAGTTTCCACCTGAGTGCCTGCCTGAAAGAACTAAAAGGTATGTGGCTGTTTTCTGGCAGCTGAGTCATTAGGGCCAATAATTTAATTTTTCCATGGAGTATGATCTCACCATGCAATCAGAACTCATAATGCATGCATGCTGTTTTATAGTGCTACAATGGGATAGTGATGTGAAAAACATGCATTTATTTTGCCATTGTGAACCATAGGCATAATATTACCTATAGAAATATTTTTCCAATTGTATTCACCTATGCTAACACACTGTGATTTTAATGCTACTTTCACAATACAGAGGAGAAAATGAAACAACAAAAGGCAACTCCCACTGTGAAATCAGGTAAGAATAAGTCCTTCTCTCCTGATTTATTAGGGGGGTGGGGAGTGTTAAACACTATTCAGCACTCATCTAATGTAGTATATTTTCATTGCAATCATTTTTTACAGTATTTTGAAATATGTATCTGATAACACTTTCTTAGAGCAAAACCAGCAGAGTGGCAGTCGCAGATACCATTTTAGGAATAGTCTTTCCAATGATGAAGGCGGGTCAAGGCCTTTCAGCCCCTGAGCTGCTTGTTCCAGCCTCTTAGTCAGAGCTGGGCTAATGAAACGGGGTACAGCTGTAAATCAGACCTCTGAAATAATCTCAAATATGAAAATGAATCTTCAGTTGGATTAGGAACTTGAATCAGTCTTAAACTAGCTATCCAATGAGGAAAATGGTTTTGGAACTAAAGTCTAAATTTTTGAGGCTTTTCTACGATTTAGACCTTGTAAGTTTTGTAATGTAATGCTGGCAGAAAAAGAAAAATCAAGTAATATTGACTTTTATAGCAGCTGTGAAGAGTCAGCAGAGGAATTAGAGCATTCTCATCATCATTGACAGTCAACACAAAGCAGTTTTGAAGGATTTTTCATAACCTCATGATTTCTACTGGGGGTAGACTTGACCCAAACATAAAATGAAAGATTGCCAAATCTTGGACAATGATAGGGTGACAATTTCTATTCTTGTTTTGTATATGTATTTTCTTTTTTGCAGTAGCAGAACGGATATTGTACAGAGTATTATGGTTCTACCTCTAATGGTGTACATTCATATAATTTGTGGGCTTATATTGCTATCTATAAGACTTCTTATGAGTCTATCATTTTACTGTGAAATTGTGCGTTAGAACACTCTGATTATCCAATAAAATACTGGTTTGATGGTTTATATCTGATTATAAACTGCTGTACGTTTTTCAAAACCACATAAATTATGTTTCTTTTAATACTAACTGGAGAAATTATTGACAAATACTCCAATATATTTCTAACCTGAATAATTAATGAGTTAGGAGTTACTGATAGGTAAACAAGACTCAAGAAGGAAGAAATTACATTTTTGAATTTACAGGATTTCCATATCTTAATTCCCAATTTTGTTTTTATGGTCAGCTAACTTTCTCTCTTAGCTTGTGACCAAAAATTAAAAGGTTCAAGTTTTTGGAAACAAAACTGACAGAAATATTGTGACTTGACTACTTTTTGGAAGATGTGTTCAAGTCATGTGATTACCATGTCTTTTTCCTATTTGTTGGAACCAAACTGAAATTGCAACATTTCAGTTAGACCAATTTAACATAAGTTAGTACAGAAATAATTGTACCTGTTGAGCTTGAAACAGGCAACTACAAACAGTAGGAAAGTCATCCCATATTTCTTTAATAAACATTTCAGAATTAAATGAATTAACCTCTGGAGATGGCTAGTACTCTCCTGAATAAATATGTAGACTGATGTGCTCTTGATCTTGCAAATCTGATGAATCTTAACTAAAATTTCCAGTCATCTGTTGACTGATCTGAAGCTACTTCAGATTTATGTCATGACATGGGGAGAAATAATCCCAGAATGCATAAATATATTACAGTGCTAAATGACAGGATAATGCATTATCAGCAGGAGGTGATAATTAGTGGGAGCTGCAAAGATCTAAACATGTTAGCCTACCTTCACTTTATCAGTTTAATGCTGTGCATCTTTACACAAGTAGGGGAAGCTAAGAGCAAGTAAGAACTCACTGCCATAAAATAATTGAATGTTAAAAAGAAAGGCGAAAGAAAATAGTATTTTCTCTACTCTTTGTATCTAAATACTACGATTTAACTTCTTTTGTCTTCTGCAGTCCAGAGAAAGCCAGCAAGTATGTGATTCCTACCTTGATCAGAAAAATTCCTGTAAAATAGCTGGATATGTGTGTCTTTTTTTTACTTTTACATAAGGAAACCCTCCCTTGGCAATTTCCAGTTTTGCTACAATTATAATGCTTTTATCACCATGCCTTCCTTTTTTTTCATTTAAAATACTGTCTTATCATTGCTGTTTAAAAGTCAGTTTGACATAACCAATTGCTTCAGTACAGGAGTCAACTTGTTCTAATCAAAAGTCCCAATAATAAAAATTAATACAGGATTTACAAGTTTTTAAAAAATCACTATTAACAAATATTTGGATTGAATAAATGCACCTGCTCAATTAAAAAAAAAGAAAAAGATAAGCTATTTTAATATAATTGCATCCTGAATTCTTCTCAGTCAAAAAGTGCTCAAGAAAGAGTCCATATCTTAATTTACCACACAGCCTGCTTGTTGTTTTATTATATCTTTCATACCTTTAGAATCCAAAGTAAACAAAAAAAGAAAAAAAAATTAGTTCCTTAAACATTTTCATAATCAAAAAAAGTCCAGATATGGGACTATTACAGTGAATATTACTCTTCACTGACATTGCTTTTCATTCACACCTCATAAAACTGTTTCCCATTTGAAATTCCCTATCATGTGTTCATCTTGGTGTTTCTTGACAAGTATCTTCACCTGAAATCACAGTTACTAGGAGTTCAATTATTCATCCAAGTAGCAGAAAGTCATATGGATCTTTTTCAGAGGCCATTCACATTTTCAACACTTTCCACTTTGCAACCCACTTTAGGGTCCTCATTCCTCAAAAGGAAACTGATGCACAGTCCTCTAGCTGTGGGAATCACCTGGAAACAAGGCCAACAGAGCTGTCCATTAATTCCTCAGCCCTGAGATGCACTGTGGCCCCTGTTTGCACTGCAGAGCTGCTACTTTGAGATCTGTGGGGTGGGGTTTTCTCAAAGTAACATAAATTATATTTTTTCCAGTAATAATTATGAAATAGAAGAGCAGGGAGGGGGAGATGAGATGCATTTTTCACAGCTAAACATAATTTATTCATATGGAATAGTACATGTTCAAGAATTTGGGAATTCAGCTCAAGCGTATCTGAATCAACAAAATAAAGGCTGAGAAAATAGTTGCTGAGTTTGCTCTATGCTCTACTTTGAAATATTAAAAATGGAAAATAGATACAAATTACATTTCAAAAATTGAGAGGAGACCCTGTTAACTGACTTCTTCCTTAAGATACACGCATAACTCTTAGCGGTATTGTAGTTATATGTGTGGAGCTATTTACAGTACTAATGAACTTTGTTATTTTGTGACAGATCCCTCAGTGGATAATTTGTAAATTACCACCCATGTGTTTGGGGTTTTTTCAAAATAACAGTGTGAAACAAGAGAAAATGAATGCTTAATCCTGAAAAATACACATGCAATCCTTCTTAGTTAAAACAAAAAAAATCAGAAACAACACAAAAACCACAACCAATCAGAAAAAAAACACCAAAACATCCATACAAAATGTAACTTAGAAACATAATAGTGATTTTATTATGCTGTTTCTTTCACCTAGAGCATGAAGCAGTCAGACAACAAAAAGATGTTCCGCGAACAAAACCAGGTAAGGACATTTTATGTATTCATTACTTTTGAAAATGTTATTTAAAGAAATAGTGAAATACAATTGTATATAACAAATGTCAAAGTCATGGCCCTGTGATCTATTTTGCTGTATAGAAAGGCCTTGACATGCCATACTGTAACTAAGATAGCACAATGCTCATTTACATTGTGGGTTGTCATTTTAAGATATAGACATATGTATATATCAAAGGTCAAATTTCTGCTTTTGTAATTCCATTGATGTCAAAGGCACATGCCAGCAAGGAATTTGAACCATTTTCTGAAATTGCTTACTTTAAATGGCTTCATTTTGCTAATTATTTGTGGGTATCTGCCTTTTATTTGGACTTCACAGTCTTCCTGTATGAGTTAACTTGCCAGGATGAGGAATAGTTTAATTTTTATCTATAGCAGGTATTATACAATAGTTTATTCAGATCATGATCTGGCACTATCCATCATCTGTGGTAAATGTCTCTGCATATCATAGCTCATGCACAGCCTCACGTGGACAAGACAGAGCAAAATTGCTGGTGAGTTAGGAAGAGCATTGTTCAGTTTCTCTGTATAGCAATCATCGTGGGTTTAAGAAATGTCTGCTCCATGCTTCTCCATGGAAGGAAATAAGTGAAGAATTAAAATTCTTATTTTTATTGTTATTCATCTTTAGCTCTAGCAAAACAATTATCATGTCTAGATAAGAACATCCCTACTACTATTATTCATTATTAGATTGTTATTAATTACTGTGATATTATTAAAAAGTATGGCTTGATATGCAGGAATCATATAGAACAAATAAAGCTATTCTCTGCTATAACAATATTATGCTGAACCTGACTGCTCTGACCATTTTTCTTTTCTCTTTTTACTTCCCAGTCAAACCAAAAACTACTGCAAGTATGTGTCATGTCTTGTTTCTTACAGAATATAAACCTTCTTTTTAGATGCATGTTGTCTCTATTTACACTTTTGTAATTTTATCATGTTAGGTAATGCTATTTTCTTGCTTATACTACTGATAATTTTGTGCTCTGCCTGCTTACTAGCAGCTTAACAAGACAAAACTAAGTACATTTATAATGTAATATTGGGAAGCTGCAACATTCAAACTGCTTCTGCAATTTTTACTTCTTATAAAATAAATTAAATTACACTGGTAGCAAAATTGATGTTCTGGTGATTTTAGATGAGTTTAAATGCATGATTTATCTTTATGCAAATATATTGTTTATTGAAAATAGCATGTAGCATAACTGAATTAGACAGCCTTTTCCTTACTTCTTTTACCATTTTGAAATTACTTATACCATTAATTCACTAAGCACGTTGTTGGACTTGTTTCAATACGAGATTGTTTTCCTACTTTAATAAAAGCCCTAAATTAAATTAAAGAAGAGAAAGGAATATTTCAAATTTAGGTGAGTTTTAAGGAGGATTCAAGGGGAATTTCTCACATTACAAATACTTTCACTGAAGTCATTGGATTATGTTGTTTTTAAGGTCACTAAAACTTCTGAACGGATAAAGACTGGGATCTATTCTTACTGTGGCAAGTCATTATACATTACATACTGCAAATCATGGTCAGACAAGAATCGGAAGGACAGTGTTTAGACTGCATGCTTTGAATTGTGAAAATACTGAGGTATGGACCTTCACAGATGGATTAGTTGTAGCCTCTTTAGCACAGGACCTATCTTTTTTTTTTTGTACTGTGCCTGGCACATCAAGACCAAAACCTGTTATTCTGCAAAGGAATCTATGAAGTGTATCTGAACCCAAGACCAAGCCCTGTGAGGCACTGATCTCTTCCTGGTCCAGGTCAGAAGCTGACAACAGGGCAAGGAAAACTGATTCCATTAAACTTCCTAAATTTGTAGCCTATATTAGCTGCTAAAGTTAGAGAAGATAAATACCTGCTCTTAAACACCTGTAGGAAGACACAGTGCTAATTTGAACCCCAGCTCCAAAGGGAAAGCATAAATACAAAGCATCTGAAATGTACCAACACTGAAGGAGCTCCTGTAATACTGAATTGCAGTGTTCGGTTTTCGAGTTATCATTGCAAAATTATTACTTCCTCTGAAGCTATTCGTGGGTTCGTTTCCATTTCTGCCAGTATTTTAAGAAAAATTTCCTCTATTTCATTCCATTATTCAGGTTTGTTCAGTCTTATTTTCACTGGATCTGTTCACCGACATTTAAAGTCTTCTGCATTGATTTATCTGGGAGACCCAGTGATGGCACTCACTACTGTGAAAGAACCGTCAGAGATTTAAGTGACTAATTCCTCATGCTTTCTTCAGGGAGGGTCACTTTAACCCAAAATCACTGTCTACAATGCTTTTTTATCAAGAGATATATTACATTACACTGGCATATTGTGAATATAAGGAACAGCCAAGATATTTTCCCTTGACCTTTGCAGAGGGATGTTTAAAGCACATTCTTGAGCTTATATCTGGCTGCTTGAAAGGATTATAAAGGTTAACAGTGCCTTTAGAAAACGAAAAAGAATTAAAAACAGTAACAAGCAGACCTATAGTCATAGACAAAAGTGATTCTCTATACACTGCCTATTTTGACTTAACAATCCTTGAATAGACCTAGTTTAGCATTTTAAACACCAGAGCTATTTATTTTAAATTTATTTGCTCCACTTACAGAAGTACACTTTGTTACATCACTGCCCTTTTAATTTCTAGGGCTCTATATAGTTTTGCTTCACCTATTTCTTAGCCAGGTGTACTGTATACTTGCCATAACATGAACATAGCTATCATGTAATTCACTACAAAATGTAGTATTGGACATAAAATACTCACTGATTCTATAGTTCAGGTCTAGAAGGAATGTAAAAAAAGTTCATACATTTATCATGGGCTGCATTTATTCCCACACTGTATCCTGTGCGGTCTTACTGTAAAGCAAATGGAATTTAAAATAGTAGAGAGATTGGATTATTAAGTGAACGACACATATAGACAGAAAGACAAGGCTGAGTACCCAAATTAACAATACATACATTTTTTATAGTAGTACCCTCCTGACATGGTCTAACCAGGCAGGCAGCTAAACACCAGCCACTCACTAAATTTTAAAAGCAGTTGATAAACTATCTTATTTTTCATTATTTCTGTTTTTCATGTACAAGAGAGTCTTTGACAGCCATTGATCCTATATCAGACTTGAAGTGTAACAAAACAGAGTTTACTCCCTACATATTGACTAAAGACTCACAAATTGTGAGACACTACCTTGAACAGAAGACAAAGCTGATGGCAAATCTTACACATGCAAGAGTACCAAACTGCAGTTTGAAATCAAGAGGAAGAATATGTAGGCTGGATATTTTAAGAGAAAAACTAAGAATTGGCCAAACTATATTCCCGTTTAGTTCTATAATGAAAGTCCTATGATAGGGGTAGTATGTTTCTCAAGGTCCCCAGAGCAAGTGGAAGTTTGTTAATGCATTCAGAAGAGAAAATGGCCCTTCCATTTCCTAGACCAGAGGATCAAACTCACTACCCTTGAGGTCAACAGCGTACCAGTACCTCACTGTCTAAGGGAATCAGTCATTAATCCTAAATTAGGATACATGCAAGATAACTGGGCCCATCCAGATCCCTCAGAAAGATAATCTCTCAATTAAGGAGTGAGAGCATGAAACCCCTTCCCAGAATTAGTACCTCAGACAAATCTTGGTTTTTTCTTCTGAAAATAAGAACATATATTAATTATTCCATGGGTCACAATGCAGCTACGAGCATGATCGTAAGCAAAAATGTAAATATTAAAAGGAATTTAACCATGTTGGCATTTAATAGCAGCAAAACTGGCCTTTGCTGAATACCTGTGGTGCCTAAGCATTGAGCACTAACATTTATGGGTCTCCTTATGAACCAAGACTTGAATGAAAGTTTTCTGGGATATGTTAGTGAAAATCATGTTTAATTGTTCAGTCTTCCTCTTGAAAAACCATTGACTGAGACATTTTCACCTTGGTGTGAGCTGTAGAGCCTCATATTCATCTGAAGCCAAAACTCAGCAGGAGGAAAATACAGAGATAATTCAATCAAAAAATACACTGAAATTTTTTGTGAGCTTATTCTCTTTGTTCAGCTCCGGATTCAGGGAACAAAGCCTTTGCTTGCATAGTGAGGTTATTCTTCTTTCTTCAAATGGTATTTTAAAATAAAACTGGGACTAATGAAGTAGTGATGGGTTAAAAATTCTTGGTTTCAAAATCTAGATTTAATTCATTGCTTTGATTTAAAAAGAGCTATGATGGTTTACACCAGAGAATTTCTATTCCATTCCATTGACCAATTTCCATTCATTATTATGGGTATTATAATAGCACAAGAATATATGCTTCTCTTGTGCTAGGTGCTGTGGAAAGATGTAGTCAGAATCTTTCCAACTCCCAAGAGATTTTACTCTTAAAAGGCAAGGTAAACTACTAAAGTGGGAGAAACACACAGGGGTGAATGCCAGCTATTCAAGGTCAGCGGCAGTTTTTCGTTGGAGTGTGTGGATCATAAGAGAGGTAACATTTAAACTGAATAAATTTTTTGGAAAATAGCATCATCATCTGTAACCTTGAAGGCACATTTAAAAATAAGTCTATTTAAATATTTTTTTGCTGGAAGGCTTTGATTGGCACAGTGTTTGCATTTGCAGGAACCATTGCATGTTGGATTGTAGCACTTCAAAGAGTAAGACTGTTAGCTTTCAGTATGAAACTACTTACACACCCATTGCTTAAGGCACATCTCTTTGTAAATTAATATCCTGTGGAAAAGTTGCAAATGAAAGAGAAGATCTATATAAATCGTTGCTTGTCCCGAAAAAACATGGTACTCAACCTCTTATTCTTTTCCTTCCCTGCCCTCTTCCTCTTCATCACTGATCATTTCCCGAAGAGCCAACAGCTGAAATTCCAACAGCAGGTAAATATACATTTCTCTACTATGCCTTATGGAAAGAATTAATGACCATACCAGCGTTGATTAACGCATACTGCTCATCATCGAGAAACAGCGATAATGTAAAGCAGCATGGGTGAACTGACAGCATTGCTGCTACGCCGTTCTCAGCCACAGGCTGATCACGTGATTTTCACTGTTCATCTTCTGCAGCATGTCTTGGTGAGCTAGACACAGGTGATTCTCACTGAGCAAGCTAGTGTTAATAGACAATACATGCACCAGAAGACATGGATGAAGGCATTAGCACAACTGGTTGGATGACACATGGTGCAAATGAACAAACAATTTGAAGGCAGCCTGCTAGTTTTCTGCTGTAGTCAAGAGGGAACACTGAAATGGTCTCAGATGCCTGAAGCTATACACTTTACTTAATTTCAATCTGCCCTTTTGAATGGAATCAAAGACCAAATGTGTTTGCAGGCTGGGGAAAAGGATGCTGAAAAGAAAAAAGCACATGCTCTAAGTGAATGGAGAATTGCAGGGAAAAAAAACCTCTTAAATAAAATAAATTACAATCTGTTGCTGTAGGACTTCTGAATGGTCACATTTGGCAGTTTTAAAGGTCCATCTAGTTCCATATCCTGGGATGTTCTGTCTTTTAATTTTTTCAGATGATTGAGCTTGCTCTGGGAAAGGGAGTAAGAAACGAGCAATAGGCAGAGGGATCCTTCACTGGTGCATTTTGGCAACAGATAATTAGGGAAATCTGGTAGTAGTTAGGGAATTACAGAATTCAAGTGCCTAAAGTCTTTATCAGGATTTTCTAAACTACTCTGCAACCAGCAATATTCAAACAATTTCCAACAACTCTACATAAAGCCCAGAACTGCGGCTGCCACTAAGGATAGCAACCACTGTTATAGTATTAGAGACATTGTATACGTGCCATGAGACACATTTACCACTGTAATTCTTTCAGGGAAATTACAAGAGAGAGAGTCTTTGTGGAATATACTTATTGTAAGAGCCCTGTATTTCTGATGCCTGTCACATAATTTTATTTCCTTGTAAATCTCTCTAGTTACAAAAAAAACAAAACCAAAGACAACTAAAGAAAAAGAAGGTAGGAATTTACTCTGTGTGTGCATATAGATGTAGAAAATAACAATAAAAATAACATGAAATTGCAAATTTGCATGTATTGTTGTTTGAAACAACCCCTAAAATATCTGTGTTAATTTTCAAAGAATATTACTAGACAATTCTAGGTAATAATCTATTCAGCAGTCAGCTTACCAAACTTGAACTGTGCTACTTTTTCCTTGCTAGAAAAACCAACTGAGAAGAAACAGCTGAAAAATGAAAAAAACAAAGGTAATAAAGGCATGAGTATCTTTGTAAACAGCAATAAAAATGCAAACATTAGATTTTGGGGGCTTTTATGGGGTTGGATAAAGGAGCTTTGTTAGTCTTTCTACATATGTGCAAGTAAGCCAAAATGATGATATTGTACATAAATCTCCAGTAATTGAGTGCCTGGTGGCTCCTTCGCATATGAGTATCAAAGATTACATCAGCACATCCAATCTGGCTGCAGCGGTGCCCTGCCCGTGACCCTCCCTGGCTGGCACAGAATTATCCTCTCTGCAGGGTTCTCCAGCACTGCAGCCGCAGGATTAGCAGCCCCCACTGTGTCTGATGTTATGCTCCCTACTGAGGTAGCACAAAGTTTGTCTCCATAGCTTGTGTGATGCCTTAGGTCACCAGCTTCATACCGTAGAATAGCTACACTGATAAGAAGCGTTTTTTTATACATAAGACAGACTTCGTGATCACCTATTTTCCAGCTACCCTGTTAGACACTGCACTACCTTGTTTTTTTTCCCCACAGTAATATACAAACGGAGAAATGGTTTCTGCTATACCACTAAGGATAATTAATAGCAATAAATTACAATATTTTATTAAGGAAGTGATTGAAGACATAAATATCTTCCCTACATTGGTGAAATACAGTGACTTATATATAAAATTGAAGTCCTGACCCTCAAAGGATAACAGTTAGTTGTACTGGTGCAAGTGCACTAAACTAATATCTAGAAGCAGTTTGCTTTTGTGGTTTCACTGGACATAAAACTTCTATGTCTAAATAATTTACTAGGAGAGTCACGCTTAAAAAAAAATCTGGTTTAAAGAAATTCTTATCTGAGGTTTGATTCCAAGAAACCAACATGTTTCTGACCGAAATTTATTTCAGTATTTTGACCTGAAACATTTTGTCCTTTAGGTGCCCCACCAGTAAAAGAAGCTCCACGACATCAAAACCTGACGTCAGGTACATGATTTTTCTTTATTATAAAGGAACTTCCTTTCAGGAAGGCTGTGGTTAATTGTTTTGTTTTGTTTGGTTTGTTGGTTTTTTTGTTTGGTTGGTTGTTCTTTTTTCTGTAAGGGAGATCACATTTGCAATCTTTTCTCTTTTCGAATTCAGGTCTAAGGCACAAAATGTGAGGCAAGCCAGGCAAATCAAATCCATAAATACTGTTCCTGTGAGGAATAAATTGCTGAAATGGTGTTGCTTTACTGCCTTCCTAAACTTTTAAAGATATATTCAGCTGATTACTTTATTAAGCAAGTGGTCTGTAATTAATTTGACATGCAGTGTTTAAAACAAGCATATTCTCCTCATAAAAATCTTTTCTGTAACAAAACCACATAGGGAGAAACATATTCAATTTCTTTTCTTTCACATTAATATGAATTCCATCATGCTCTGTCCCAGTCCCCCTCTGGCAAAAAAGCTGAATAAAGGTAGGGCATCTCAGAAGAAAATCTCCATCCATTGTGTTTTCACATTTTTACTAGTTCACAGCCAAAATATAAATATACTCCAAGTTATTGACTAGTATAAATTAATCCCTGTGACTTAGTGGAACTACACTATTTCATGACAAACAAGGATCGAAATCCTTAATCTTACCTGAGGTCTAACTGGCTTACACGCAAAGTATGAACTAAATATAAAATGGTTCCTCCTAATGAAACTTAGTAGTCTTAAACTACTGAGGAAAGAATTTCACTTCTGATCATCCAGACTATTTTGTTGTACATGATTTTTTCACCTTTTTATTATAGGTTGAATGATTTAAAGTCCAGTATATGTGATATAAAATGTGTAATGTATGTGTAGTTATATCTATCTCTGTATTTAGAAATATCCATTTATCCATATGTGTAAACTTTAATTCATAGAATAATACAAAAGATAGGTAAGTATAAAATAAGTACAGAACAATCTGACATCAAGTAAGAGAAAATACAAATGAAATATTAAAATCAAGCATAAATTTGTGATCATGTATATTATATGAAAATATTTCCACACGTGGCTGACCAGACTTTGTTTTGCAAAGGCAACTACATTTACATAAAAGAATGGCTTGGCTTTTTTGCATCTTTTTTCCTTTAATCAGGAATCCAGAGATATGGAGTCAGATATAGACTTTAATTTCTCTTGATTATGTTGTTAACTGAGAGATAGAGAGGGTAGTATCTATGCTAGCAAAAATTTATTGCTATTTTATTAATATAGAATTTTTATAGATCAAGTAGTGCTAATCATAATATATAACCAGCAAGTTAAATCAAAGATTTTGCCAGGAGAGAAAAGAATTATCTTATGGATCAAAATTCCAAATTCAACATAAAACAGGAATGTACTAAAAATTGTGGACTGTCAGTGGACTTTCTCCTGCACACCACAATCCTGCAAAGTTTACATCATTCAAAAACTGTTTCTGTGCCTTTCATTTATAGTAATTGTTATGACTGTTTAATTTAATTGTACGTTATCATTATGCAATTATTCTTGACTGGATGTTTCTCAGATCATAAGCAGCTCTGTGCAATCAGTTGTTCACAACTGGTATTTTTAAACTATTCTTCGTCCACTGAAAAGAATAAGTTAGGTTTTAGACAGTGGATGAAAGGTTTCCAGAAGAATATCAAAGTTACTTCTCTTTATGAATGTTGGCTTTTAGTTATTGCTCAAATTGAGAATTTAAAAGCTGAGACCAAATTCTGGGTCATATATACTTAAATGGAAACTTGATAGCTTTTCCCTGTTCTGTTTGCGAATGAAACCAGTGCTTTTTCCCAGTTCATTGAATACTAATACTTTTTTTATGATAAATGGAAGTAGAAAAGGATTTACACATTCTGAGCCAATCTAAAACTTTAAATAGTAAATCTTCTTTCAGTCTTCAAAAGCTGAATAGAAGAGATTCACATGTTCTTAGATTTGCTCCGACCCCTTCAACCTTTCCCTGATATTAAACAGCAATCAGATAAAAAACAATAACCAATTAAAAAAGCTGTATATAGCTTAAATTTTAGAATGCTCTACTTTTAAACAGAATTCTAAGAAGTATTGTATCTTTCTTAAATAATAGTGCTATGTACAGTACAAACTAAATTTCTCTCCCCCGTAGATCTGCAATTATCTAGAACTTTTTCCTCTTCTAAATGTCAGAATTGGCACTGTACCAAGATGGAAACTTACCCAAAGCAAAGAAATGGGAATGTTTGCAACTCCATTTTTATTTCCATCTTATAACAAATGTGTTTGCAAGCACAGAGAAGCAGGTTGCTGCCTCTTGGGGTGAAATTTAAGCAGCATACAAATTCAATTCTCTAGTGAGGATTATCTGCCATACCCCTTATATAAACAGCTGTATACTTATATAAGTCCTACTTTGTTTCAAAGCTAGTATCAGAGTATGAAGATCTAAATGGATCAAAAGTTGATTATATTTATTGTAATTACCTTCCAAATGTCCTCTTGGCTGAAAATTCTGGAACCATCATATGTTGCATTTATAATACAGTTAGCTGAACAGGTCAGTGTTTTTACCGTGCTGTTATCTGAGCCCACAGATGTGCAACTGTGACAGAAATAAAGTAAGGCTGTGTTGCAAGAGCATGACAATGAGAAATAATGAAATTGACACTAATCCATATGTTTGAGGTTTTTTAATTGGAGAAAAGCGTGGATTATTCTCAAGGTCGAGTGAAATCAAACCAGTCATGCTAACTTCCATGTAAATAGATGTGTCATAAATAGACTTACATAATGCATCTAACTCTGTGAGGTATCTACCCTCATATATTATTAGAGGTTTGAAAGTTTCTTTGATATGAGAACTGTTATTGTCTAATCGAAGAAGTTGCACCTCTGCAAAAACTAAAATTATCATTAAGTAGAGTTGGAACACTGTTTATATGAACATATTATGCAAGCACTTTTGTGGAAAGAAAAATATCCAGCTAGGTTTTTTCTCTGCTTCTGCAGTGAAAAAGATTCTCAAACACAATACAGATTCTCAAATATTTTCTAGCATAAAGGACAAGCACTTCATCATACTATCAAAATATATTCAATGGCATATAATAATCACCACATGAAAACCTCAGCAACTGCGGTGGGCAAACTCATCACATGTCTGTATAAGCATGTGGTGATTGGTTTATTACTGTGAGGTTGGTTTATTGCTTTGCACTTTCTGTCTTGTAATAAATTTTCTCAAGCAAAGACGATTTCCAAATCTACAAAAGCAGAAAGTTTTATTTGATGTGAGATTTGATATGACAGCCATTTGAGAGATCATGATGGATGTTTCCTCAATGCTAAGGGAACATAAACTTGTCAGCAATGCAATGTGTAAGATTTTTCCCATGAATAATTATTTTGAAAGAAATGAGACCACTGTATTTTTTCCTTGGTTATTGAGCACTGGCAGACTCTGTAATAAAATATTATCCTTTTCATTATTCTGAGGTAGCAGGTTTTGTCAATTTCATTAAACACAAACATAGGTACAGTTATATAAAATATAAGTTTGGAATTACTTGAAAAATAATGCACGATGCTCAAAAGAGAAGGCAAGATCTTCATCTCTGCAGTACAAGTAGCTCTGATCTATAGACAGGTGATGAACTGCAGATACTATACTCTTTAGTCTCCTTGCCACCCAGAAAGTGTCTGTGTCTCAGATGTTTGATGGTTCTGGTATTCTGTCAGCAGTTGCTCCCAGAAATTTGGCTGCATAGACTAATACTCCTGAAGCTGACCATTTGAATGCAAGTAGATCAAAGAAGCAGAATGAAAATGTTGAGGAGAAAAGATGTGGTGTCCTTTCTCAGAATAGAAATAGAGATTAAGGAAAAGACCATTAACTGTAACAGCTGTGTCTCTGAAAATAATAATGAAAACAGTAATAGCATCCTTGCTGTAATTTATATGAGAGATTCATCTTTTTTTTCCTCACCAGAATTCAGCAATAAATCACTAATATTAATGTGTTTTCTGGACATAAGAAAGTCTGCCACTGGCAAGAAAATAATTAAAAGGAACCAACACTCTGAAAAGTTTTAGGTTTTTTTGTATAAGATCTGTTCTCATTCATTTACAAGACCTGTGTCTGTGCAGGATATTCTCACTGAGTAAGATTTTTCAGGGTGCTCATCACACCCAAGTATAAGCACTTAACACGAGAGCAGGACGAGCTTGCTTTTTGCGAGCGAGTTCATCTGGAACAGCCTCGGTTCTGTGGATATACAGGAATGTCTCAGCATTTCATGTTCATTAGAATTGTGAGGACCAAGCCTGTATATGCAGGCTTTCCAACAAGTTGGTGTTAGTCATTCCGCTATTCTGAAACTGAGTTTATAGAAATACCTGGAGACTGAATCTCATCAGACTTGTCTAAATGATGGAGGAATACTATCCAATTAGAAGATGTATATGTTTAAAGAGCATGGAAAAACAGTGCTGAATGCTGAAGTGGTCACTTATTAAGAACTACGGTGACCTTGAATTAATTTAGAGTAACCTATTGTGAAATTGAATTGATGAATTTTTTACCAAGGCTGATTTAATTTTAAATCAGCACCCACACAACACTTTTATATGGCCTAATTAATCCATTTTTAAAGTTAACTTGAATTAATCTTCCTGATTGTTCCTACATAGAAAAGCTATCTAAGGGAGAAATTTCAGACAGATTGTGGCAGGTGGGTAAAATTAAACCTTTATGATCTGTCTTGAAACAGATTAAAATGTCACTGGAAAACTTCTAATAGATTGCAATAAGATCACAAATGAGAACAAAACATCAGGTTTTATGGTAATAGTAAGTTTATAAATAGCCTCTCAGCATAGTGACATTATAATTTGAATTATGAATTACAGATATTCTATTTAAATCAAAGTGTTAAGTTTTATATTTTGAAACAAAGAACTTCACAGTGAGAACCAAGAAGCATTTTGGGTTCCCATTGTTTCTTTTGCAGGAAGATATCTCTCCCTAGCTCTAAACTAATCTTGTGTACCTTTAGCTACATTTGGTCATTCCATTGTCTTATCTTGAGTTTATTGATGGTCTAGATTTGTTTACAATTAAGAATTACTGAGACTGAATCTCAATTAGCTTTGCATTATGACAAGGGTTACTTGGACTCACCTTAAAGTCCACCTCCTCAGAAGACAATTGCAAATTTTCACAGCTACCAACACAGTGAAAAAAGAAGGCTTGACTCAGTTTGATTTTTATGTAACATCTAAATATTAGCTACATGTTAATAACACTTGAACTTTATAATCTCAGTCTTCAAATTGCTGAGAACCTTTGATTATTATGTAAACCTCAGCTGTACCACAACCACGAATTTGCTTTAGAGAGCCCACTGATAGACTCTTAATTAAAATCTGTAAAATATAAAACCTGAAAATCAATTAGTGGAACGATTCCTTGCCAATCCATGAAAATCCCTGTTAAAAATATAAGGTCAGACCAAAAGTATTATTTTAGAAGATTTTAATGTCCAAAATAGTCTCTGCCAAAGAAGTTCCATAAAGCTTAAGCTTTCTACATAGATAAGTCACATTACCACGCAAACACAGAATTTTTTGGATCCTAGATTCCTGGTTTTGAAACACGAAAAACTGCTGGAATAGTGTTCTGTTCCAACAAAAACTTCATTAGGATCCAGAAACTTGAATAACAATTCCTCTCTGCCAGACATGATTTGAGTACAACTAAGCAAGCACCAACATCAGGCCCTTGACAAAATGCAGCTGTAATTACTTTACTTCTAAAATTATGGAGACAATGATAGCTCCTCTATACCTGCATAGTCATTGTGTAGTCTCCAAGGGATTTAGCTTGCAGTCTTTCAAAGTCCTCTTCAAGTGGAAAGACTCAGCTTTATCGCTTCCACTTCCCAGGAGGGCACTAGGGCTACTGATTTACAGAATAATATAGGTAGAACACCAGCTGCTTGTTCCTCTTGAATTTGCACAATTCCAGATCCATCAATACAAGGGCCATTGGTGCTGGAGGTTAATAGACAAGATTCATCTATTTGATGCAAAGGAATGTTTCTGTTTTAGAAACCTTTTTATGATAAATACTTCAAAATGAATACTGGGTAAAATTTAGATATAATTGTAGACAAATTTTTAGACTATCAGGTACATCCAGTAATGTTTGCAGCTAGCTCTTGTGGCTCATGCATATGCACAGAACTAAGTTTAATATCTGGAGAGCTCTGCAAGCCATAGTGGAGGGATATTTCCTACTCTCATTAAAGAGATGTTTTGTGAACATAACTTCAAATGCTGGCGCTCAACATAAATCTTGTTCAAGGTGTGTAAAGTCCACCCTAAATTTTGGTTCACAAACATTATTAGACATCTTCCATTACACTTGATAATGTGCCCTCTGAGCTTGGAATGTCTGTTTACATCAGAAGTGGATGAGCAAAATTCTTTTAGGGAATACGCTAAGCAAAAACTGAGCCCCGAGAGAGACCCCAGAAATAGAGAAGGATCTTTGGCAAAAAAATTAGTCAGAGGATGAGCACAAGTTAACAATGGGTAAGGTAATCCACAGCTGGGGTTTTTTTTACAATTCATTCATTAATTGGTTCCTTACGTTAATCCTAAAAATTATTTCCCTAGCAAATTATGAAAGAAACACTTATGTTTTCTATAGATGCAGGGATAGGTTGGTCTAACTAAACATATAAGGGTTACAGCCTATGGAGAAAAAAAAGACTATGAAAAAAATTATTACTTAGAATGCTGGTTTAGATCCAGCAATGAAAATCCAATTTGCCTAAATTTGCAAAATGAATCCAATTAGTAATGTTGGATGAGTTCATTCCCTATCCCTGGGTCCAAATATTTTGTTAGAACTAGACTCAATGGTTCTAAACATTTATAAATATATGCTAAATTTGTGTCAATACAAGTGAAAAAAATGCATGTATTTATACTAGTCTCTGAATGATTTAGTAACAAATAAAATACCAATGTCTATTATCTTAATGAACATTGTTAAGTTCATTTTGCCCGTTAGTTTGACTGGCATATCTTCTTAAATCACACTGAAGAAAAAAAAAAAGTACATATTATGTATTCCCATGACATACCTTGTGAAAGTCAAGTTGTAAACAAAATGTAATTCTTCAACAGTTTTCTGAGTCAGAGATTATTTATCTTTGTATCAGATGAATGGCTATTGCTTCAAATCCCTCTTCAACTTTAGAAAAGTAATTGCTGTCTTTTTATCAACATCAGTTTTGATTTAAAAAATTTTATCTGAAAAACAGGCATCCTGATGTTGGAATCAGTTCATATTTCTATCATCAGTATAGTCAAGTCCAGTAGAAAAATCATAATTATTTAGTGATTTAATTTTTAATTAGTGACACCAAATGTTGTTAAATATTTTAAGAAGACAGTCTATTGAGCTCCTACAGTTCATTTCTTGTTTTCGTTATTCCCAGAACTGTGCAAATTCAGGGTGAAGAAGACATTCTAATTTAGCTCTATGTTTCATTGTAAGTAGCACATAGGCACAGATCTGATCTGTCTGATCACAAGCACCTAGATAAAAGCATATTTGCTCCACGGTAAATCAGAGAGGATTTACCAGTGGGTTACTCATCCCAGTGGGTAACTTCTCCAGTGGGTTACTCATCCCTTCAAAATCTGAATTGCCTCCGAGGATTATGTGGCTAGAGCTAAACCCAGAAGGTAGTGTCTCCAGTGTCTGATGTTAAGCAGGGTGAATTTGGGTCTGTCAGGGTTTGTCAAGTAGTTCAAGTTTATCAGATAGTTCAACACTGTCTCTTTACTGGGTTTTTACTGTCATAAAAGAAGCGCTGCTCTTCTCAGCAGAAAAAATTCTCATTGATGAATATAAGTGTGTGCACACAATGCAACACATATCAAAAAAAAAAAAAAAAAAAAACCACCAAACACTTGCCTTTCAGTTAGAATGGTAACTGAAATGAAGAAATCTCTTGTATCAAACACCAGCTTAATTGTCATTAGCTGCTTAACTGCCTTATCATTCACTGTTTCCTTCCTCTCCCCTTTCATCTCCTTCCCTCCTTTCTCCATCCCATGCCTTCACAGCTGAATAAATATATGGTATTAACTTCCAGTTACTTGGTATCCATTGTTATTAACATAATAAGATCCCTCATTGTTTTTACCTTCTTCTTTGGGTTCTTTTTTTGTTTGTTTTGTTGTTGTTTTGCTGGTTTTTTAGTATATAAATGTGTTGGTATGTAAAGTTTAAACCAATCTTTTAGAAACTGACAGTTATTTAGAAGCAATTATTTTCTTGCAGGACATTGAAACTACATTAGTTGAATGTACTGGACATAAAAATGAGTTGACAGAGGACATATGTCATGTCAACTTGCCCGGTGCCTGTGTGACCAGCACACAGTGTATCCTACCATGACACTGTCAGTGTTTATTAGGCAATATCAATAAAATCCAGTTTGATTTTGCTGCCCACCAAATACCACCTCAGTCTCATGTAATTACCACTGCACTGTGGGAAAATCCAATAAGTTTTGGTCCTTCTTGTATATAATTTCTTGAATGATTCATCCATTTGCTCCTATGTTTCAGCACTAAAACACATCACGCTAGTACCAGACTCCTCTGAAAACTCAATGCTAGCAAAATTGCAAAGCATATGTGCTCTGATCATTGCTATGCTTTTTTGGAAGCGTCTGTATTACCACTTATGTGTGTCACACTGTTACATCTTGCATGGTTTTACTGTCTAACAGAAAGAATTTTTTTAATGAATTTTGGGGGAATGTCGCTTTGGGGATATTCACACTTTTATGCATGAGAATTACATTGTTTCTGTGCAGTGACCATAACACAGAATATAACACTCTTCTATAAATATACATCTTGTTTATCCATTAAGCCTTCTTACTAGACAGTGCAAGAGCCAGTTAGCAAAATACAGAATTTTTTATGCCTTAAATGGCTGTTAGGTGTAATTTATCACATTCAAGCCAAAAGACAGAAATAATAAACTTCACCTTCTGTTGAAGAATTGGTTTTCTTAGAATAAAGATCTCATTCACTGAGCTTTGTTGTTATGTTTCAAAAAGTGCACTGACTTTGATAAGGAACAGATCATAGCTGGTTTTAACCAGTTCAGTTCTTTTAATCTTATATATATATTTACTGTGGTGATATTTTCCCCCTCTAATAACATTAAATATAATGAGAGTGACCTTCTATCACTATTGATTTGATACAACTACAACGTGTTTTATACTAAGAAAGTGTTATTAGAGACATGTATTACTGACTTTGTACTGATACTATTTTAGTTCTACTGATTGAAACACTGATAAAGGCTGATTTCTTTTGTGTGTTTAGCAAATTTCCTGGGTGAGTTGTGATCTAAAACACACATAAGAAATAGAACAACCTTCTGGGTGTTTTTAGCTCACTGATGAGCATTATTTTTGAGAAAAGGTGTATTTATTCTTGTAAAAGAAATGTATTTTACTTTTCAAGACCTTGTTGGAGAAGTGCCACAATACATGAAAAACAGCTGTTACAGAGAACATGCAATCTGAATTCTCATGGATATAATAAAAATATTTTTCCTAGTATTTCACTCTGCTACCCAAACATCTTTAGAAGTTTTTCATTACATAACTTGTTATCTGACAGACCCCATGCTAAAATGGATATGAAAACTTGGATGGTCTTTGCAAAGATAATCAATTAATTGCATTGTATCACAGACATTTTGAAAGTAGTTTTGAGAGCTAATTTCTAAACATTCTTCAATGTCTTTCATTATTCAAGACACAAAATAAGATGCAAAAGAAGCATGTTTTTTTCCCAATCTATACATTGTCTATACAAATCTAGAAAAATGTCATTTTAAGAGGATCTTTTTAGATATATAGAATTAAATTGGTAGTGATATTTCTTGTTTACTTGTAATGCACATATAAAAGTTTTCTCCTCTTCTTTTCTCCTTCCTTCTTCCCATTAAGCATTACATTTTCTGAGAATGGCAGTAGCATGACTGTACATCATGCTCAATAAGAAAGGAGTTTTAAAGAATTTATTAAAAAGAAAAAGAAAGAAAAATATAAGTTTAATTTTTTACCCAAAAATGTTGGTTTGAATAGCCAGTATCTAAACATGGACCATGTTGAGAATTTAAGAAAACAGTGTTTGTTCTCCTGCGTAGGCCCTCAGCATGCAGCTTTGGTATTCAAAGAAATAATATATAATTAATGTCAGTTGCACAGCGCCACAAAGCACAAAGACTTATATCCATTTTTTTTTTTAGATAGTATGACAGCATAAATTTGTGATATTTGTAGAGGGTTCCATATAATTTCCATTTCGAATCTGTCAGTGCTTTGTCTGGTCAGTTTGTCATACTGTAGTTTTATTGAAATGTTAAGTAAAAGGGTGCAAATTGTCTGATAGGAAAAGAAGCAGAGTAAAATGGGAAATACTCACTTCAATTCCTTGCCCTTTAGTAAATGAAAAAATCTTTGGCTACCCAGTCATTGGAGCAAATTTCTTTGTTCTTTTACGATTTTGTTTTGATCACCAAACCAAAACACAGCATGTGCTTTCCTGAGAAGCAATCAGAAATGAGTGCACATTCTTTTGTTTGTAATTGCTTATCAAACAGTAGTTTGTAATGCTGTGATTGCCTGAATTTTTGTGGATTTTTGATTTTTTTAATTCTGTTAGTACAACCTCTAAGTGAAGAAATTTGATTCACACAGGAAAATATCCTTAATAAAAATTGTTTCTTCACATATTCTGTGTAATTTTCCCTTAATAACCAAATTGTATTGCTAAAAAAGTTTTCTTTTTAATGAATATTTCATTTGGTGACTTGCACTGAAAATAGCTATCTGAGCCTTATAGAAAGGAGACTTTAATCATTGTAACACATAAACACAAACACCTTTATACTCTCCATGATTAGCAAATTTTATTACAGGCTGCCTTTCTGCTTTCTGCCAAAGAATTGAAAATGCCAGGACACTGCTCTTGCAATGTTCCTCGCATTTCTTGAAACCAGCTCTCTGTGTGACATGCACATCACTTAGACATCAAGAGCAAAATAAACTCCATGGAATATTTTTATAATTTATCAAATAATTACAGAATGTACTTAGCATTTCCACTAGATAAATCCTAAACAACTTCACACGAACTTTAAATTCAGGGAGGTTTGTTTGTTTCTTTACTTTCCAGAACTCTTGGCTGTTCTCTCTCCAAACTGATTTCCATCCTGGCAAAAAAATAATTTAAAGGAATTATGTCTCCTTTTTTGAGCAGAAAAAGTTCCTGTTCCTTTCACAAAGCAAAAACCAAAGAAGCAAATACCTTACATTCAGCTATCCCAAAATGCAAATATTCTGGGAGAAGCAGAGTTATAATACTGAGAGGAAAAATAGATTTCAGTGTGAAATTGCCAGTAATTTCTCATCTTGTGCTACAAAGATGTCCCATTGAGCCTTTTAGCTAAAATCTTGTTGATATGTGAAACCTGGCTTGTGATCACGCTAGAGATTTCTGCTGTTATAACTCATTTAATGGGAATAAAATTATACAGATGTTTTCTGAAACTACATGGAACTGACTCATGGCCCCAGTTTGGAAGCCATAAACATTAATCATCTCTTCCTTGTTTTCCTAGCTCCTGTTCGCTACTTTCAATGTGTCTTCCTAAATGGACCTAATGGATTTGGGCTGCAATTTCCCACTAATCCCCCTTCAAACAAGGAAGAAAAGACTCACTCAAAGACTTCCAAGAGAAAGACAAGGAAACCGGGGCAGTAGAGAGACTGAGTCCTGTGATCACTGACATTTTGCACTTTAGCTTTTCTGCTGAGGTCCACAGTAGCTACAGTGGTACTTGTCATTGCAAGAACATGATCCACTTGCACAAATGCACCTGTATAAAATTTCCATGGGGCAGAGGCAGAACAAGCAGTAATGAACTGTGTTTAACAAAAAGAAATGCAAAAGTGCCCCGTTTCTCATGGAAAGGCTGCAATGCTAACAAAGCATTGACGTGACTGTGTGTGTGAGCATGTGCGTGTGTTTTCCTGCCTCTTTTGCTCTTCTTGTTTATCTTTACCTACATGCTCAGCATTGAAGTGAGTCTGTTTTCCATTTAATCTTATCTAAGCGGAGAAATGTTGAATGTAGCTCTTATATCAGCAAGATTGTGAGGCTTGCTGCAATCCTAAATCATTTCTTCTTAAAGTTCAATCAAAATGCTGACAGGAAAAAACCTCACTAAGTCATGAAAATGTGCTCTGTGACTGGTTCTATTTTTATGTCTCATTGACCGGTGTAGCCTGAAGCTCACACTTACTTGGAATCGCTCAATATACTACCAGTAAGTTGACTCCCCAGGTCACATTAATGATGAATATTTCTATTTAACTTGAAGCTATAAAGGCATGGACTGTTTGCCCTGCCTGTTGGTGAAATACAAACTCATGTCCTTTTAAAGCCCAAAGCGAGAAGAGAAAGTGAAACCACACGGCAAAGTTTAGGAAAACCAGTGTTTAACCAACATGAAAGTCCCTAGAAACTAATGAAATAGTTATAGTGCTTCTAGTTTTCTTCTGTGGCTAAATCAGATTGACTTGCAGTGAAAATCTTGTAAATGGAGAATATACCAGCCAACCATTGGCTATAAGTCAGATGAAAAGCTAGAATGTGAGATGCAATCCAGGAAACTAAGGCAACCCAAATTTCCTATGCAAATTGATGCTATCTCAGATCAGTGAACAAAAAAACAACAACAAAAAAGCCAAACCAAAACAAACAATCAGAAAACAGAAACAGGAACACCTGAAATAATCCAGGTAGTTTATTTTACTAGATGAAATGAAAGGGCTTCCTCATAGCACAATACTGTAGATAAGTTACAGAACTGAAAGATACACCAGTTCTCAACCTTCTTTTGTGCTTTTATGAAGAAATAATGAATTTGTTGCCTTAAGAAAGAGATAAGATGGCGTTTGATCCATGTAAAAGGCTCATGACTGAAAACTGGCATCTCACGTGTCTGTGGCTGGCAATGTAAATAATCATGCATTTTTGCAAGCTGCTATTTGTATTTCTTTGCTGTATTTTTGCATTTTATCTGGGAAATATGCAGCAGTGATCTTAGTTACATAGTTTCTTGGTGAAGCAGCATGATTCTCTTTGTACAACCTGACTACTTGTGGAGTCTGAACACACCAAAAACTGTATACTACTTTTTTAGTTTTAGTATAACTGAATATAACATTGGCCCTTTCCCTCATCTGCTTTCCCTGCCCATCCATTCTTATCTTCATCAAATAATTGACTCACATGAGTTTTGGGCAACTGATTCTTTGACAGACTAGTGCAATTCAGAAAGCTTTGCTGTTACACTGCTGGGTCAGGTTGGTACTCTGTGACTACTGGTCATGGCCTTACATGAACTGGGTTCTTGGTCTTAATGCACGCTGATATTGCACAGGTCCTGTGCTGCAAAAGCTGTCATTGCCACAAGCAGTCTAGACAGTGGTGTGCAGAAAGAGGTGGGAGCAGCTAAGAGTAGCTCCTCCCGTGTAGGACCACACTGCAGACAAGTGTTCATGGTGAATGCCCCCACAGTCCTCTGTGAAATCTTCTCTGGATATAGTGCTGCCAACAGAGCACACGATAATCTTTAGTTTTCTTTCAATGTTGTTTTTTATATTTCCAGTTACTTTGTCCTTCCCAATTTGTGATTTTGTATATATTATTATGGATATTATTGCCCTAGGTTTTTGTGAAAGCTGTCTTAAAATTAACATTATAACTTTCTGAAAAATCAGTTAAGTCAAGATTTTATCTAATGCAAATAATCAGCACAAAATTTTAACATAATATAAGCCTTTAATTTTTTTTCAGTTTCTTTCGGCAAAATAATTTTTTCTCATTATAGTTAGCCTTAATCCTTTCTTCCTATCTGAGATGGGAGATGACAAGAATTTGTTCCGGATCTCATTTCCATAATGTTTCAATTAGCTATCTGAAAGCTTTGCAAATACAAACAATTAGTATAATTGAATAAGGGATATAAAATCAATAATTTATTGTTGTTTCCAAATCTTAGTCACTGCCTCAAAAAACTGGAGAAATGGGTCTACTCTCAAAGTGGGAAGCACTTTTAGAAAGTTTTAAAAAATTTACTTGATTTGCATGGTTTTACTCAAATTAGCCTGAAATATTGCAAAATCATATACTGATTGTTATTATGTTTTGGAAAATAAAAAATATAAACCGTGTTTCAGTGGCTGTGATATATTGTCTGTGAATTCAAAAGTGGAGGACAAGGGTTTACATGTGTAAGTGTATAAAAATTTGATTATAAACATGCAATTAGGCTGGAAAAATAATTAATTCATTGCATTTATTCCTAACAGGCTTTTAGCAATACTTAGCTAGCTTTTTTGCACACTTTGTAAATTACAGTCTGACATAGGAAAAGCGAAATTGCTGCTGCAGTCATTCAAGGTAGGACTTCATCTGTACCAAATCACATATGTTCATCAAAGTGATTATTTAAAATACAACTATGCAACCAATACAGGCAAAGCTTTGATCTCCAGTGACTAGTCTGTAGTTCAGACAATGCAGAAAATTACCATCAAGAAGCTGAGAGAGCAAAAAATTGTGAGATTCCCCCCTCTCACACCCCACAGGAGATATGATTTGCCTATATCAGAAATTGTTAAAACAGATGAGATAGTGTGGGAACCAGACTCCAGCCTGAAGACCCTACAACTGCAATTGCAAGGCTCTGCACTGGGGCTCAAGAGTCCTTTGCCCTGTGGAGTTTGGTAAACCATCCCAAGTGCAAGGTGTGTTGCTCGGCATTTTGGCTGTGCACCTTTCTCTGAGATCCTAAAATCCTACTGAAGTCAACAGAAACTGGACACCTGCACACCATACACTGGCAGAGTTAATCACTAAAGAAGCCTCTTACACAGACTTTCTGACCACGCTTCAGTAACTGGGGCAATGAGTAAATTTCCAGCAAGTCCAATGAGATCAGTTTTGCACTGCTGCCTGCCCCAGAGCTGTCTGCTTTCACTGGTGCAGTCCTCAGACCCCATCTGCAGTCCTCAGTCCCCCTTCAGTGTTTCCAACTTCTACCCATGGCACAGCTGGAGTCCAATTTTGTCCATTTTAAAACCTCTCTGCAAATGGGACCTTTTCTCAGTGGCTCATTTCCATTGCGTCAGTTACTGAGGGGTGGTCAGAAAGTCTGTGTAAAAAGCTTCTCTACTGATTAACTGTGCCAGTGTACAGGTGCTGGTGGGGGCTGAAGGGCAGCCCCTGTGAGGAGCAGCTGGGGCTGCCCTGGGTGGAGTTGGCTGGTTCCAGTCAGCTCCAGTGCACTCACCTGAGGACACAGCGGAGCCCTGCACCCACAATGGCGGTGCCTTGAGAAAAGCGTTTGTAAGGAAGCTTTGGAAATGCCACAAAGAGAGGACAGAACAAAAAGAGGAAGGAGCAGATGAAGCACCAAGGTGAGAAGATGAGGAGGAAGAGGAGATGCTCTGCACCAGGGCAGAGATTCGCCTGCATCCTGTGGAGCACCCCTGCTGGAACATGCTAAAAGTGTGACAAGGACAGAGCAGTGGAGAGGAACTGCCATGTACCAACCATTACCGCTGTAGACTGGTGTGAAGGAGTGACACTGATCTTGAGAAAGGGGAAGGAGAGTTGTTGATTTAATGTTTGTCTTTCTGTTTCCCACTATACAAATCAGCAATTACCTTTTTATGATCTAATTTTCCCTGAGTCTTCTTTGTCCACCACATTAATTAGTAACCAGTCTGCTAGTCTTTAGCTCAACCCACAAGCTTTCTCATTCCTATTCTTCCTATTTTCTCTCCCTAAGGGAATAAGCGAGTGAGCATCTGGGTGGGAGTTCAATTGTTAACCATCATAATTGCTTGTTACACAGATCCATACACTCTTACTAAATGTCAACAAACTGCTATCTGTTCCACACTTAAGGTCTCCCCCTAGAACACAAGACAGAACATACCTAACTTGTACATTACTGCAAAGATTTATTCCACTGACCCCCAACTCTGGAACTACAATGCTACATTTTTTTATACACAGCCATTTACTACTTAGTATAGTCTAGTTTAGATGGCAAATTCTCTATGACAAAACTGTAGGACATGTGGCTTTAAGACAACATAATAGAAGTGCAGTAAGCATGGTTGCAGAGGGATGTCTTTATCTGCTAGGATATAGGCATTCAGGAGAGCAGCTGAAAGACCTTTCCCTTTCCTATCTTAATACTTTTCTTCCACCACTCAGTATAGTAAGAAATTAGTGACTTACTGCCTTAGGGAGAACACTGGTTGTTTAAGCTGTTTTGAACTTAAGACAGACAACATCCCTCAGTTACATACCATTGGCAGCACTTCTTTCCAGGGATTGAAGACTTTGGAAGCCAAGAACAAAAGTAAAAGTATTACATGAGTAGTACTGGTGAAAGTGAAGGTGTGAGGGGCTGTTATTTGACAAAATAAGAGGAAATATCAAATGCCTTAGGAGGGTTCCTAGGCAGGAATCATACATAAAAGAAAAAAAGTTTGCTAAAAATTCATCTATAAGAAGGTGATATATCTGTCACCTTTTAGTTCTTCCGAAGGAAGAAACACAAAGGTAACTGGAAATATGAAGCATGTATTATTTATACACCTGAAAAGGTCATTAGATCTCTAGCTTGCATATCAACTATTTATATTGAGAGAAGTTCTCCAGAAATTTCCAATTAGCCAAATACTTAGGGAGTCATATTATCCACCTGTGGGCAAAACAGAGTGTACCTCTCAATGCAGAATTCTTAGCCATTCAATTTAATCACGAAATAACATGACATTTTTCAGGTTTTCTCTTGGTTTATGGATTTCTGTATATGCACATTGTTTGTGATACACACTCTGTACAACAATCTGTTCTGAAGACCTCACATCGCAAGGACTGGGTTAGTTAATGTTGTAAATTAGGAGTTTTCTTCAGTTTCAAGTCTTGTCTTTTATTATGATATTTATTATGATATCATTTATTATGATAGAAATTAGTAAAATTTTTAGAACACATTTTATTTTGCCTGGTCCAAAAGCTCAGCAATTCAATTTATTCAGTAATGCTTCCTTTGGAAAGGTATTGCAAAAAATGCACTTTCCAGATACCATTTTTATTATGTATCTGTTTTACCAATACTCACTAGATAAAATAAGTTTAAAACTTTGACCCTTTTTCTTTCAGTGAGTTATTTATTCTCAAAGGGAAAAATATGTTCTTGCTCAAATGACCCTACTGACGCCTGTGTTCCCTTTGACTTGATTCTTGTTGTATGTTAAGAAAAACCTAAGTGGTCCCATTTTTTTTCTCCACTCACTGTAGGAGAAGACCGAGTTCAAAACCATTTAAGGAACCTGAAGGTGCACCAGTCCATGGGACCTGACGAGATACATCCATGGGTCCTGAAAGAACTGGCCAAGGAAGTGGCTAAGCCACTATCTATCATATTTGAGAAGTCATGTCAATCTGGTGGAGTTCCCACTGACTGGAAAAGGGGAAACATACCCACTTTTAAAAAGGGAAATAAGGAAGAACCAGGGAACTACAGGTCAGTCAGTCTCACCTCAGTGTCTGGCAAGATCATGGAGCAGCTACCCCTGGAAACTATGCTAAGGCACATGGAAAATAATGAGGTGATTGTTAACAGCCCTCATGGCATCACTAAAGTCAAATCAAGCCTGACAAATTCACTGGCCATCTACAATAGGGTTACAGCAGTGGTAAATGAGGGAAGAGCAGGAGGCCTCACCTACCTGGACGTGTGCAAAGTCACTGTCCCACATGACATCCTTGTCTCTAAACTGGAGAGACATGGATTTGACAGGTGGGCCACTGGATGGATAAGGAATTGGCTGGAGGGTCACACTCAAGGAGTTGCAGTCAGCAGCTCAATGTCCGAGTGGAAAGCAGTGACTAGTGGTGTTCCTCAGGAACTGGTATTGGAACTGGCACTGTTTACCATCTTTGCTGGTCACATGGACGGTGGGCTTGAGTGCACCCTCAATAAGTTCACTGATGACACCAAGCTGCGTGGTACGGTCAACATGCTGGAGGGAAGGAGTGACAGGGACCTTGGCAGGCTTGAGAGGGGGGCACAGGTGATCCTTGTGAAGTTTGACGAGGCCAAGTGCTATGTCCTGCACCTGGGTTGGGGCAATCCCAAGAATAAGTACAGGCTGGGCAGAGAATGGATTGAGATGAGTCCTGGGGAGAAGGAGGTGGGGTTGCCGGTGGACAGAAAACCCAGTGCAACTTGGCAATGTGTGCTTGCAGCCCAGGAGGGCAATTGTATCCTGGGCTGCATCAAAAGCAGCATGACTAGCAGGTCAAGGGAGGTGATTCTCTCCCTCTACTCTGCGCTGGTGAGACCCCAGCTGGAATATTGCATCCATCTCTGGGGCCCCCAACACAAGAAGGATGTTAACATGTTGAAGCAGGTCCAGGGGGGAACCAGTAAGTTGACCACAGGGCTTGAACACATCTCCTATGAAGACAGGATAAGAGACATGGGGCTGTTCAGCCTGGAGAAGAGAAGGCTTCGGGGGTACCTAATAACAGTCTTCCAGTACCTAAAAGAGGCCTGCACAAGAGCTAAAGAGGGAGTTTTCACAACAGTGTGTAGTGACAGGACAAGGGGGAATGGCTTTAAGCTGAAGGAGGTTAGGTTTAGTTTAGATATTAGAGAGAAATTTTTTACTGTGAGGGTTGTGAGGCTCTGGAACAGGTTGCCCAGAGAGGTTGTGGACTCTCCATCCCTGGAGGTGTTCAAGACCAGGTTGGATGGGGCTCTGAGAAACCTGGTCTAGTGGAAGATGACTCTGCATATGGCAGGAGGGTGTGAACTAGATTATCTTTAAGGTCTCTTCCAACTCAAATCATTCTATGATTCTAAAGGATAGTTTGCCAGCAGGCAAACTTCTTCCCAGATTTTCTTTACCTGAAATCTTCTCTTAATTTTCTCCCACAATATCTAATGGTAATAAGCATGGCCATGTCCTAAACATTTGGGTTTTGTCTCAGTCACCAATAGGAAATCGTATTAGATAATACTGACTGGTGGCTGAACCAGCAAGTAACTGAATTTAGGTACTAGCAGAGGTAATGAGCAGCTTCTTCCTGTTAAGTGTGATCTTTGCTTTTATAATTCTACAGTTTTCTCTTTTTTTTTGTCCTAAATTTTGCTCAGAAATTCACTTGTTCTTCTATGTACCCCATGCTAAGCTCCAGTTAGCAGAAAAAGCAAACCTTTGAAACTGAATCACCAAACTGATAAATTGTAATTATGGTAAAGAGTAAACAGAAACAATTTATTCACCTGCTTTTTTTATTCTGCAAGGGGGCATTACAAAAGGCAAGTCTTCTTGGTTTTGAACCCATCAAAGAAGTGGGAAAATAAAGCTGCTGACATTAATACTCATTAATACTTTCCAGCTGAATGACAAAGATATAAATGCACATTTATTTTGCAACCTACCTTCTGCACTTTATTTCTTTCCTTCAGAAAAGAAACAATGCAAAGGAGGACTCTTGACTACCATGCTGTTAAATTAGGGCTTAGTAGTAGGGTTCCAGAGAAGAAAAGGCAACACGAAGACAGCTTAGTGAGAACCTTCCATGCACCTCTCTCAATCCCGTATCTTCCTGCCAGTGATATAGCCAGCCTTTCTCAAAACAACTGAGTCTCTCTTGTCTCGAACTTCATGGGAGTGGGAGTAAATCTGGCTTGAGAAAATATTAATAAATCATTGCTGCTTGATGATTTTTGAGTGTGAAAGTCCATAGTGTTCTGCTGTCATGTACAGATGTATATATGTGTGTGTATACATAGGTGTAGTAACATACCTACATTTCAGTTGGGATGACATGTTCTCTGAGAGATAAATTAGTAAACTAGAACAAGGAAGCTGTAGCGTTGCATCAAATAAATTAATCTTTTAAATTTTAAATTAAATTAATCTTTTAAATTTAAAAAAAAAAAGTGGAAAAAAAAGGTCAAAGTTAAAAACTAATTAAAATACCCATTTTTATGAGATTTTAAGACCCTTACCATTTATATTAAATCATGCAAATCTTCCTCCTTTTTAGTTTGTTATCAAGCAGTTTTTTTTCCATTAACTCCTTGCCAACTAACTTGTCATCTCTGGGCACAAGTAATTGAAGTTAATAGAATCCTATAGACTATAGGGACTTTTGGATCCAACCCTGAATCTGTCTTTTTCTTTAACTGATTGATCATTTAGCTAATCATTTTGGAAGCTTCCCCAAAAAGTGGAAAGTACCTGAAGTACCAAAGCATTTTTTCTTGTATTCATCTTCAAAACAAAAGCAGAAAAGGCATTTAGAAAATTAGCACCAGTGACAGTGAGGTTATTAAATGCTAAATGTCATGAAAATGAAACATCTGTGTGCTTCAGCTTCCAGAAAATAAAGACAACAGCATGCCTCTAATTTGCCTGAAACTTAATAATTTAAGGAAAAAAATAGTCTAGCATTTTTCAGCTGCTAGCAGTGCTGTTGATTTCCTATAGTTTCAGCAGGTTACAATTAGTGAAAAGTCCATGTAATCAAAGGTAGATATACTGCAAACTTGATCCAGGTATGGGAGACCAATTCACATTTTCATAGGGATATTTTACAAATACATCTATTTTTGGGCAGCTATGTCTTGGACAGTAGTGACTGGCAGACCACAATGTAAAGGGTTTCTGCAATTTAGTTGAGATCATAAACTCTCCGAAAAAAAATCACAGCAATAGAGCAGTTAAAGAGTTTGGGTTTAATTCAATTTGACAGCTTTCACCCTTCATGTTGAGACACCTAATGTGAGGGAGTCTTTCATCATATGTAATCATTGTAAGTCTTTTACTTCCAAAAAAGTACAATTCTCTGCTTTTATTTAGATATATGCATACGTTAGAATGTTAAAATCATTCTCTAGCATTATTTCTCTAGCATTAATATGCTGTGAAAATTATATAATTAGCTAAGATGCTAAGAACTTAGTTGTAGTATGGAGCTGAGTACTTTAGGGTTGTCATGGAACTATCAGTATAAGAAAATTCTGGGTTTCATTTTTAAATCAGACCGTTCATTTATTTTTTCATATAAATGTCTTTAACCAAAACTTTTAAGCAGAAGAAAATTACTGAAGGAGGCTGATTGATCAAAGAGTAATAGTAAGGAACACCTTTTCCAACTATTTCATACATATTTAAGGTTGTTTGCAAAAAATAGCAAACAATAATTAAATCTAGAAATACATGACATAGACTGTGTCTTCTGAGACGTCAGCAATGAATGCTTTTCACACTGTTGTTATGATCAGGTGGCAATGGAAGGAGTCCATGTGGGGGAGGGAAGTCCATGCTTTCTGTGAAGAAATCCAAGTGTGCCTTTTATTAGGCTTAGGATAGGTGGGAACGCCCCCGGTACCTCCCCTGGGGCGGGAAGGTTTACAATGGATAATGTAAGACTGGATAATGGGATAGTTCATGAGTCTTTGAAGCTTTCTAAGACGTTACATCTGCATACATTATGGCCCGTCAGTGGAGATTAATATCTTCAGACTATGTGTGAATTGTCTGGATGCTTTCCCAGGACAGGGGAGGGCGGAGAGAGGGTTTATCACAGTGGAATCATTTGTGTAAGGACAAAGAAACACTACCTCACCTTGCACAATTTTCCTCTTTCCTTATCTGACCCATCTTGCAGCCCGAGGTGGTGGGTGTGAGCCCTCTGCACCGGAGCAGTTAGGTGTCAGCTTGCACCTTGACTGCCTGAGCCATCAGCATTCCAGTCTCTCGCACCTGTGGTTCATCTCCTGGGATAACGGGACAATGGTACCACCTTTATCCTATATCAGGTTCCTGTCACAGTTTAAATTAGTAGGCATATTGGGGAGGAGTGGGCTTTGGTGAGCAGTCTCTGCTTTGCAGTTTGCTACAGTGGACAAAAGTCCTTCAGTGATTTTTAACAATGTTTAAGCCATTAACCATTTCAGTGTCTCATGACTGTGTATGTTTTCTTACGTGTTGATGGCTCAAATACCAATCACTTGAAAAGTACATTTAATTGGGCTACACCATGTCAGCAGTCTGAGGACATAACTTTCACAGTCATTGCAAAAGAAGCATGGAGGGACCGATGAGGAGAAACGGTTTTGTGTGTGCGAATGCAGCAAGGCACCTTTACTCCCATGGACATGCACATGCAGAGACCTAAGCACTCTCCCTCAGCATACATTTGTAAACTCATGGGATTTAAACCCCCATATTATGACCTGTGACCTTTCTAAGTCACAGTCCACTTGAGTCCACTAACTCAAGCTGGAAAAAAGTGTAAGTCTTTAAAATCTATTTTGAACAAACTAAAAAAAGGTTTGTAGATTAAGTGCTCTCTTTTTTGCATGCTGTCTGTAATTATAAGAGGTCTCAGTCTCCAGTGCTACCCTGTCTCATCTTTCCACAAACCCAGCTGCAGTTATTTTAGAAATAGCTTATGTTACTATTCTCCCATCAACACTGATGAAGCTATATAAATTTACTGTTATATGTGACTCTCAAAATTTGATTTTGCCAACTGTGAAGGCTCACATGAGGCAGAGATCTGAGCAAATTGCTTTGCTGTGGTTCACTGATGGATCTATGACAATTATTATTGTATTTGATCCCAAAGATCAGATTTTTCCTACCATGAAAACCTTCAGGAGGCACAGATTCACACAAACCCAATCATTGATGTTCTACAGGAGATGAATAATGGAAAAGCTGTAAACCTTTTAATTTTGGAGCACTGAGATGTTCAGCTAGGACAACAGCTTAGGTTATATTAAATGTGCGCACATTTGTACATTAAAAATTAAGGTTTGCACATTAAAATTAACTGACTTAAGTTACTTTGAGGTTTGAAAACAGACTTTCCTTTAATAGAAAGCCTTCCAAAAATATCCAAACTTTATGAAGCCAATGTTAGACTTATGAAAAAAAATGCCTGGAGAAAAACTATTGAGTGGAAAAATCACCCGTGATAGTGAGAGATTAAGGACACAGACATGAGTGCAACTGAGCTAGTGGAATTTTTCCTTGCTGAAGAAGACTGTCTTCCATTTCTTCCCTCTCCCTCTCTCTGAGAGGAGAGACCAGACTGCAGGGAGCTGTTCACCCCAGAAAGAAATGAGAATCGAGGAGAATGAAAGCAGATGAGAGTAAAGGCTCAAGGGACTTGAGGTCCTGGGTGATTTGGAGGTAATGGAACCCAACAAATCATATTGTCACTGCTAAAAAGTTAGATTTAAGTGCCCTCAAACAGTTTCTATTCTTCCCTGGGACAGTAGCATTCCATTTTGCAAGTATTTTTGAGGAGCTATCTTTGGATGTACAGTGCTCAAGTTCAGCTTCAGGAACAGGAAATTCAACCCATTTCCCTTGCAAACCACAGGCAGACTTTGTCTGCTTTTGTTTAATTATTTTTTTTTATAATTGCTTGGATGGATATCAGTCCCTGATCAAATCAATTGGCCTAGCCAGCATAAATCTGCAAGCTATGCAGCTGAAGCTGCTGATCCTCTAAAAAAAATTAGCATTCTCCCTTCCTTCTCTATTTTCTGGCAAGCACCCAAATGCACCAAGCTGTCTGTACCATCCTCTGCTGATGGACAAACACACCCTGAACTTTGACTGCTAGTTCCTCTGGAAAAATAAAAATTACCTCTGTACAGTGTGATCCCAGTGCTCTTTGGAAAACTGATGCTCATGCACGGGGTAATTACTAGTAATGGAGGCTTGCTTCTGTGATATGTTGGAAAGCTTAATTCTTCCTGGGACTGAACTGCTGTTACCCCACAGGCAAGCAATTACCTCACCCACCAGATACAGGTATGTGAAAACTGGGAATGATTTGCTTCATGAATTTGTCAGAGCACAGTTCATGCCAAACAAGGCACTTAGGCAGGGTGCTCCTGAACTCCTCTAGGCTGCATCCTTTGTTAATTGTTGTTATCAGTAGCCATCATTTGCTACATATTTGCATGGGGCTTGGCATACATCTCAATAACATATAATAATAATAATATATATCAATAATTATATACCATTATAATGACAATTTAGCTAAAAAGTCATCTTGTCTTTAACTATCAGGACTCCAGTGTATGTTGTGTTAATACTTAATCTGAAAATTGACAAAAACAAAACAGTCACTACTATACTCTTCTAATTTTAAAACTTAGAAATATGTGGGATTACACAGAAAGTGTAATGAGTTTTATCCCCTTACCCAATTTCAATGGGCAGTAATTTCTATTATACCCTCACAGGTACAAGACAGGAAAACAAAAAGCCCCAGATCTCACCACTGAGTCTGAAAGAAACCCAACTCATCACACCAAAATCAATCAATTTTGTTCTTTTTTAATTTTTAATGTGTCGAAAGGCATCTTCAGATGTTTCATTTCTTTTCCATAGGAGCAAATATTAGATAATGCTTCTGTTGGATTTTTTTGTTAAAGACAAAAAGTAATCACTACCATCCCATGAGGCAATTAAGTATCTTCTACTTAAGCTCTAGGAAGACACGTGCAGAGCCTGTTTCACACCAGCTCCTGCCTCAGCCTTCCACAAGATTCTATGAATCATTTGTTGCATTGCCTGTTTTTCCCAGTCACTCACGACAGAATAGAAATCAGCTCAGTCTTTTTAAATACTACATTTTCTTGCAAACCACAGCCCTGGGCCTAATAATTCTGCCTTTCTGCTGCAGAAAAGTATAACCTCATATAACAATACTAGGATTTCTCTATATGAAAAGAATATTCATATATAATAAATCTTTTTTTCTTGCCGAGTAGGCTCCATCTCTTCTGATTTGTGTGGTGTATTGCTTCAACAAATGTCATTCTGGTTGCTGACTAAAATTCTAATGTGTGAGGACAAAAAGAAAACGCACATACTCCTCTCACTGCAGAAATAAAGACGGGATTAAATTCTCTTCCTACACTCCAACTATCAGAGAAAAAAATAAAAACACTCCAGGGTTTTGGTTAAACCTTAGATACCCCTTTCTGGTTGTACAGATAGTTAAAAAGTGGGAAATTTTAGACAGCACAGAATTTTCAGAACTTTTAAAGAAAAGGGTTGATAAACATATGTCAAGAGTGACACTATTACAGCTGATCCTGCCTAGAAGGAAGGATGATCACCTTACAGTGTCTGTTCTAGCCCCAAGTGCTATGGTTGAGTTAATATATATCCTTAACATTTTTCTTGCTGTAGCAATGAATTCTGAAGTGACAAGAAAGTATATGCACCTTCAAACTCAACTGGCTTCTAAAACAGCATTTGAGGTGTTTCGTTGGAACAATTGCATTGTGATAATCAATACTATGGCATATTTTCAAATATTAAATATTTTTCAAATATTGAAAATATTGGGTTACATTAAAATTCTTTCTGGTAAGTTAGACCTCACTTTAGTAGAAAACCTTTGTGAATCCCACTGGGACAACTACTCTTTCAGGAACGTTAAGTAGCACCAAGATAAAGAAATTAAATCTTGTTATTTAAGATTCATGCAACTGGACTAACTTTGGCATCTGCAACTGCCTTAATTTGTAGAAAAAAGAAAAAAAAATCCATCTGTGTTATATATTTCTGTTACTTCAGACTTTTTGAGAATAAATCTATAAAATAAACTGTAAACAGACTCTGAGGCTGTATTTCTGATTTCCCGGTAGGTCACAGGGAAGACATGTGATTATAGAGGAGAATAGCTAAAGCTCAGAGTGAATACAGAACTGTAGTGCTCAAAAGACACTGAATGTGATTTGTCTCATTTTATCTCTGGTTTGTCAAGTGTCCAGTCTAAGGCACTTGCTCAGTCAATGTTAAGTGTGTAGTCAGTGACGATGGACTGGTAACTCTTGATGAGAGTTCATCTAGTCTGAAATAAAAATCTGAGGGGTGGGATGAATCACCCATGAGAGGAACAAGTCTTTCTTCATTTGCTGTATTCTTAGCTAGATAAGAGCAGATCTCTGCAGCTTTCATAAGACTGAAGTGATATGAGATTCATCTATGATACTGTGATGCTGTGTGCCAAGTACTAAAGCTAGAAATGGACTTGCTTCCAGTATGTGACAATAATCTTGATGCATGGAAAAAGTGCAATGAAGCATTTTCTGTATTTCTGTCAGATTTTAGTTGCCAAAGCAAAACTATTAATAACAAATTTGATACATTAGTGTCATTGCACTCTTCTCACTCCTCCTGCCCTTTTAATTTCATGTCACCTATATGCCACAGAACTAAGATTCCACTAGACTCTCTAATTGTTTTTTTTTTCTCACCAAGTGGTGACATTTTGCAGAGGTTATATTTAACACCACTATTTACTTAACTGTATCTAGTGAATAAAAATGAAACAAGCATAACTTGGATTTCTGGAATTTGTCTTTTTGTGGGAAATGAGGTGGGACAGTTATAATACAAGGGCTTATTGGTGTTGAAAATATGTACTTTCATAACAGAGTTACTGTAGACTCAAACAAGGAAAAGTCATCCCTAAGTACCAAAGCTGGCTGGTAAGTCCCCGATCCTATAAACAATAGGCTGCTTTCCATTTCCCTCCTCTTTTCTCTTCAGAAACAAAAGGAAGAAACATAAAAACAGTCTAAAACAAAAAATGTATGCAGCAGCCAGGTGGCTTTCAAACAACATGAACATAAATCAGCTCAAACTCTGAACAATATCAGTATCCCCTCACTGCTTCCATTCCCACAGTACTATGTAGAACATAAATATTGTTTGAGTTGTTTGGGACATTATCAAAACCTAGAGAAATTTCTCTACTGATACTACTTGTGTAGGAGGGTGTTTTTCCTTTGACTTATTACAATTACATCAAATGTACAGAGCTGTAAACCCCTCATTTCCTAATCAGTGGTTCATTCTTATGCAGAGACACTGATGAAACCACGGCAGCCAATAATATTTCAGTTCAGGAATGAAACTTTGTCAAAGGCTTTCCTTTCAACTTGAAAGCATGCACCACTAAAGTTAATTGGAGCATTTCCACTCTTCAAACCACTGGAAGATCATGTCCTTAAAGCACAGTCGCTAGTCAGTGCAATCTTAAAGGCAGCATTCCTTCCACCATGTGGATACAGAATATTTGTCCCTAACCCTCTTCTCCCTTAGTGGAGAGCTCTTCAGTGACAGCACTGGGGACAGGAAGCCCATACTGGGCTATACTTACTCATCAATTGTCCCGAGTGCAAGATATTTCTTCTAATTCAACTATGTATCAAACATGACAAGTTTAGACCTCTGAGTACATGGTTATGTCATGTTTCTTACATTTTAATGAAAGCAAATATATTTTACCATACCTTGGCATAACACCTAGAGTGCCAACATTATATTTTTAAAAGTTTTTGTCTAAATCAATTTTTAAACCTGCACCATGCCCTCTGTTGAACAGATCTCAGGTTCTTCTCTTTAACTTGAAATAACACCTGCTTTCACATATATGTCAAACTGAGTTAGGCAAGGAGGGATAAAGACCAAGAGGAACGAGCTATAGGGGGAAGGGAAGCCTGGAAACTAGACCTCAGAATCCCTATAACCTCTTTTTGTTATAAAGGGAGGCAACTGTTTGACTGTCCTTCAACATCTTGATGAAGCGAAGTGTTTCAATTGATATCGAATGTGTATATAACAAAAAAATAATATATTTGCCTATAGAACATGCTATGGAGATAATTATTCTAGTTGTTGAACCATAAAGAAGGACCTGGATACAAGAAAAATGGTTTAAGAAAAGTTTAGGGCCATAGATGAAATACTCACTAGATACCTTCCTTTTTGATCTGATATCTTCACATACCTACAAGTTTCATGTCTGACAGAGTGTAAAACCATCAAAACCTGCTGAGGTGCTTCATGCTCACCATGGCCAAACCAGGCTCCAGGAGACAGAGAGCACTGAAGGTCTTCACAGGATCCAAGTCATCACACATACTGCTATGGTTTACCTCCAACCAGCAACCAAGCACCATGCAGTTGCTCACCAACTCTCTCAACAGCAGGATTAGAGAGAGAACTGAAAAGGTAAAAGATAGAAAACTCACAGGTTGAGATAAAGGCAGTTTAACAGGGCAAGCAAAAGCTGTGTACACAAGCAAAGCAAAACAAGCAATTAATTCATTGCTTCCCATGGGCAGGCAGGTGTTCAGCCATTCCCAGGAATGCAGGGCCCCAACATGTGTAACGGTTACTTGGGAAGACAAACACCATCACTCTATACGTGTCCCACTTCCTCCTTCTTCTCCCCATTTCATATACTGAGCATGATGTCACAGGGTTTGGAATATCCCTTTCATCATTTTGGGTCACCTGTCCCAGCTGTGTTTCCTCCCAGTCACCCCCAACTTCCCTTGCCAGCATGGCAGTACAAAAAAAAGCAGAAAAGGCCTTGGCTCTGTGCAAGCCCTGCTCAACAACAACAAAAACATCTCTGTATTATCAACCCTGTGTTCAGCAAAAATCTGATACACAGCCCCGTATTAGCCACTGTGAAGAAAATTAACTCTACCCCAGCCAAAACCAGCACACATACTCAGAGCATGCTTAACATATCATAACACCAAAAAAACCTAGTACTTACATAAGCTATCTAAAACAGATTTCCCCTGAGGATGCCCTTGTTTAGGTGTTTGTTTGAGAATAGGAGTCTGACTTCTGAAGATCTGCAGTTCTGGAAAAAAAAGGAAGTTCTCTTTGGTAGTGCCTTTTCAGTAAACCTCTGGGGCACTATACATTAGGGTTTTAGTATGTGTGGTTAATGTAGTGCAGACTGTTAATCCAGTATAGTGAACATGTACAATGCTGCTTGACTCTTAAAAAGCACCTACTTTGTAACCATTGTTTATCAATAAACACTAAGAATAGGCTGTGTGCTGAAAGAATTCAGAATTAAACATCTGGTTCCACTATAGAACTGCTTCCCATAGAAACAGCTTCTTCTTTGCAAAACTTTGGCTGTTCCCAAGCAGGTTAATTTTAATTAATTTTTTCAGCCATTAAGTTGAAGTGTGGCAGCCTTGTTGCATTTGTCAGGCCTGGAAACCTGAAGGAGTGCCTGAATGCTGCCAACATACACATTGCCAACACCCAACTATACTACAGTGTAGAGGCACAACGCTCTATCGAAATGAAGAACCCCAGGAGCTCTAAATAGATAATTGTATCTATCTAGTAGATTAGGTAAAATCAGTCACAAAAAGTAGTCACGTGTGAAATGATAGATTACAGTTGACATCAGTATTTCAATTTACCAAATTTACGCCTGTGAAAATAAACAGTATAGGATGAATTGATGAGATATGAGGCCTAAGAGCACAGCAGAACAGCAGAACCCAATAAACCCAATTCATCTCCTGACAAAAATAAGCCTTCATCAGACATCTGTTGAAAACTTAACTATTCGTTTTCCACACCATGGTGCTGAAAAAACATGTTATTAACACCTAAGTAAGTTTTATGGTAAAACAGCTGTAGAGGTTACGGGAATAGCAACGGGATACCAAGACAGTACTAAAAGCTGGTTTCAAGCCAGACCCAGCTGCTACTGCATAGAATTATTTCCACATGACAGTGCAGACAGCTCTGAAAGCAATTATTTTCTCAGTTCACTTCTTGAAGAAAAGAAGCCCGCATTACATAAGCCAGTACCACTGCTGGCCATTGTTGGTTGGTTCATCAGCACTTTTTACAGTTTCAACCGCCTTGTGCATTTAGTCCATCTCTATTCTTTCAGTGAATGAAATAAGAAATGCCTTGCCCTGCAGAGTGTAACAAAGACAGATATTCAGGTCTTCATATGTGTCCTACATACACACACACACACACAGAGACAAACCCTCTGCCTTTGCATCATCTCTTATAGACAGCGTGGTCTGTTCTAAAATAAGAACACCAGTGGGGGTTTGCAAGATGAACTGTCTGAAAGCTCACATAATGTGTTCCCAAGATGGGATGGCTGAGGTGCTTGTGACTGGCTTTGGTGCACCTCAGCCAGCAAAACGGCATAAAATGCTGCTGGAGACTGAGGCAAAGGGGAAAACTGGGCTACTGAGATTGCAGGCAGATTCTGAGTGGATCCCTGCCCTGGCAGGGATGCCTGTAAAGTACGTCTAGTCCAAAGAGAGGAAACACTCACCTTTTGGATAGGCAAGCAAAAACTGCTATAGCTTTTTAATTGTGAATTCTGTAAGGCCAAAGATTGTAAACCTGTGTGTTTCTAGACAAACCTGCTTCTATTATAATCCTTTAGATACTATAATCCATTGTAATCAGTGATAAAGCTATTTATTTTAATGTTGTTTAGATACTGCATTGGCAATATTTAGATATGTATTACCAATAAATCTAACAATAATCATACACCCATCACTGTGCCCTACTTCCCACATCTGGCTGAGAACCTTCCCTCAACTACTCTGCTGCAGTGAGTCACTGGGAGAACTCTGCCACATCAACCAATGCCTGCTCTGCACCACTCCAGTGGCATATGCAGGCAAACCTGACTTTCACCCACCATCACCACCAGCTCCTTCATAACCTGAATGTACATGTAAGATTTAATTTCCTAGAGAAAATAACACTAAGTTGATAAATATTATTGAGTTACTAACACAGTTTGCAAACAAAACATATCAATCATAACAAAAACTATGAAATGTGCCCCCAGGAATACAGCTATACCATACATGAAGATGCTGCTGATTGGAAAAGTTGTGTAAACAGAATAGAAATAGTAATGGCTTACAATTAATACATTAAGAGAATTCAGAGGTCGCCATGTTCTCCAAGTGGGAGAAATGCATCAGCATATTCTTTTTTATTTTCCTCTATGAAAATAAGAATAATACTATTTTTGAGACAAAGTCTAAACGAAACAAAACCTCAGAGATACCTTTTTCTTCATCACCCTCACAAATATGTTTCCTGTCCCATCATTTTTCCAGTAGCAGTGGAAATATTCTTGCATTCTATGGCTTCATTTTTTATATTTTGGTGATGAATATGATATCTCAAATGGAAGGGGGGAGAGGAATTCCACTTTACACCTGCACCTCAGTGCATGGTGTGATTCTGATGCTCACCACTACAGTATCTCAATCCTTCAGTGTTTTTAAGGGTACAGGAAATGCTTTACTTTCTCTTTTGTCTTTTTTTTCCCCAATCTGTTTCTTTCCCTCAAGGGGAAGCATTTTTCTTTTAAAGAGGTAGATAGAATCGATCACATTTTTGTGTTCCCCTCCACTCAAATCAGGGAAAAAAAGTTGTAAAAGACTTTCACATTTACTGCTATCATTAACAAATCTTTTATGCACAGCAAATTTCCCAGCTTCTAGCAGGAAACCTACAAGTAATTATACCTGCTCCACTGTTGAACACTTGGGTTTTACAGTTCAGTACCTACAATGGTTTATGGGGCAGGCACTATGTCAGATCTCTCCATTTGGCACTGTAAAGTGTACTGTCAGATTAGAGGCTGATTTAAATCAAAAGCCAGATATTTGGTCTGGGAGTGATCTGTTAATGTTAGGTGATTAAGTTATGCTACTAAGAGAGTGTATATGATTAAGGAAAGGTTCTTCTGTGCCTGCTCACTTTGCAGGCAGATCACCCTTCCCTAACGCTTAAAGTCTATTGCATCTTTGAGCTTGGCCAGGGCAATTTCTGAGTCATCACTGTGTATCCTCATTTCTCTTGGGGTTATTTATCTCCAAAATATTTCCAGCTAGAGGAGGCAGTTGGACAATTACAGATGTGTTCCCTACTGCCCATTCTGTGTGCTGACCTTTGCTGAAGTTTTATTGTCTGTCCTCCATCATATCACACGCAATCATGAAATAGAACAAATGTGGACATCTTTGGCACAGTTTATTTGTCTTCATTTTAGGTGCTTGTAACAGAAGTGGCACATCCAATGACTACACAAATGCCAACACAATGCTAATAGCAGTATTTTTTCTTCCCGGTACTAAAACATGTCAGAAAGAAACTAAAACCAATATCCAGTATCCCCTGTAAGACAAATAACATTGCCATGCTACCATGAAAAGGATGTTCATTTGTACGGTGAAAGCAACTCTTTAGTGGACTCCAAGGTGAAATACTTTGGCTTCTGATTCAGCTTTATGTTCCCAGAGAGAGGGATGTGTCTTCAGATTTAGTGCTGTGGAGAAGTGCTAAGTCTGTCTGCATTTGGCCCTTCTTTTGGGAAATCCTAGTACAAAGAACCCAAATGTTTAAGAGCCTGTCAAGGCTCAGCCGTGCTTATTCATATCAAGTGGCTTGTTGGCTCTCCCCTAGAAGCTGGTACAAAAATAATGTTAGTATCCCTGACAGAATCTGAAGAAGAAATTGGATCACAAGCAATCATTTCTCCTGATACGGCTCTGGCACAGGAACACTTTGTTTCCTTTTTAAGGAGATACAACAGGTTCACCTTCTCTTAATGAGAAACCAGATATATTAAGAAGTGGTATGACAGCTGTACCACTTTTCTTAATATGTTCTAGTGCACTGGCAAGGAAGTTATCACACTGCAGAGATTGCCTCCCATCAAATATATCCTGACTGAGGTATATCTATTCCATTCATGCATAAACATATCATGCAGCCAATGAAGATAGAAGATGATTCTGATTGCTCTGAATCAACTTCTGAAAGTGTTTATCACTCCCCATGGACTAGAGAGATAGTCTAGGCAGATTACTCAGCTAACTTAGCTACCTATATTAGGTTCCTGAGTTGTCCCCAAAGAATAATCAATACAAACTCTGCAAATAACTGGCTGAAACACGATTCCTGTATAACTTGTTTTGATTTACAAGACACAAGTGGATGAATGAAGAATTACAGTAAAAAAAAATCCAAGGAAAACCTAAGCCAGTCATTTAAAAAAATAATACTAATGATTCCTCAGTGTGATCATTTGCATGCTTTTAGGATCTTTCTAAGTTTCACATTGACAGTTGATTTCTGATATACCCCATATATATGTAATTTATTCACTCATTCTAGTATTGATCACACTCTCCTTCATTCTTGAACCTATCAGACTGCGCATTTTTAGTTCCAAGCATGAAAAGCTTACCATTTTCCATCACTGCCAAGATTCTTTCCATAATGATCTTGTCACCAGACTTTCACTAGCCCAACAACACATTAACTGAATTAGTTCTCTCTGCATAAAATTTCGTGGCACATCCTTGCCAAAATGACCCTGTACACCATCTTATTATTTTAATTAGACTCACCTAGACTCATGTTAATCAGAAGATTAATAACAAAATTAGTTCTGTAAAAAGTGTGAGCACATTTCCAAGATATGGAAAGAATGTTAGGATCATTGCACATAACAGAAACTAAGGAATAGGAAGGTTAAGATATTTGAGTTCATAATAGAGCAGCATTATTAATGTCAAAATGAACACATAAATAAAGGAGACAAAAAATTAGTGTTGTTCTGCAGCAGCTGAATTAATGAACCCCTCATTTCCCTTCATGGTAGTAATTCATTTCCACACTCTTCTAACTTCCCCTATCTCAGATGTCTTCCAAACCCTTATGGCCTACTCCCACAATGTCCTGAGCTCTCTCCTTTCACCTAACCGCATGGCACGCCCTTCATTTTTTCAGCAAGGTAAGAGGAGGGCAGGACACTGCCTATTGAAGATATTCTGATGTGCACCACAGCTTGGATTGTTTACTGCTGTTACAATTTCCACATGATTTTCCACCAAGAGAATCACCAATGAGGCCACCTCTCCTCTACCGAGGCACCACTTCATGTGACATTTTCTGGAAAAAAAAAAGTCAATTTAAGGACAAACTCCTCTGATAAACTCAGTTGAAATTTGCCTAACCATTCACAACTTCATAAAGAAAACAGATATGAACAGACGCAAGGTCTGATCAGCTCACTTCTTTAAGAAACTGGTCTCAAAAAATTGCTCACACAGCTGTTTTATGCTAGTCCTAGTAGCTAAGCTCTATCTATAAAAATTGCTGCCTTGTGGTTCAGTAATGATACTGTATCAAACTGGAAAGTTTTGCTGACATAATATATTTCTATTACTTCATTACTTTCACATTGTCTATCTTCTCTGTACAGCTCTCTTTGGATGATAATATTTTGTCAAAAAAGGTAATGTAATACTGGGTGAAGTTCAGATACAACTTGGCTTGAGCTACGACATAGCAAGCTCCTCATCAGAAGGGTTTAAATTTTTCATTCTTTAAAGGAGGGTGACCTCTACTTCTCTGTTCATTATTGAAGTGGAAATGTCATATCCTGTGAGATGTTGCCATTTATTTTAGTCATTTGGTAATCCTACTTTCTAATTGCATTAAGTCATTTGCTTTCTTTTTATTTAGCAAATAAATGACAAATAAATTACAAGTCTCTAATTTATGATAACAAAGCCAACTGCTATTTGCCAAAGAGGCCTTTCACTTTGGTTATTTTCTTGAGACAGTTCCTGTTGATGGGTGCTTTTTGACAATATTTGATTTCCCTTCTTTCCTCTCATAATTCTCCTGCACCTTATTTAACAAAGTGGCAAACTGGCAGTTTGTAGAGACACGTAGCCATTAGCTGTATTGCTATAGCTGCTGATCTGTCTTGAAAGAGCAAATCAAAACAATTCTCAGTTGGAGTCGCCTTAATTTTCAGAACCTTCATGAATCATGCTGAAAGAGCTGAATAACAAGCTCTCATCTTGCTTGGACATGTGACAGTGTTCATGCCCCATGTAGTATGTCCTCTTGAATAGAGAATGCAAACTAGTAGAGACTTTTCTTTAATGAACTATTAGATTTTGAAAAGTCTGCCAGTGTAAGACTGAAACAGACCAAGCCAGTGATGGAGAAAGGCATAATGTATCTGTAGAGACACTGATGGTCCAAAATCTGTTATATGTGCTTCACTGAAAAACAGCAGTTCTTTCTCAGTTAGAACACTAATGGCAGACTTATCCCAGACTTACTAAGAAACAATCGTGATGCTCTTTCCTAATTTACCTTAATAATGAGTTCTTGCAAGAACTGCTTCTTTGGAGAAGACTATTTATTTCACTTTTTCTTCAAAAAACTTTGACTTGAAAATACTCCAAGGTTGAATTTAAGTCCAGTTCAAGAAAAATCTTTATAGAGTCTGCAACAAAAAGGTTAAACTGAAAACATACAAGGCACTTTCAAGTTAAATTTAAGACAATTATTCTGAAATAACAAAAATATACTTATTCTGATTAGGATAAATTTTAGATGTGACTCCTGCAGGCTTGTCCAATGGAGTTTTTCTAGTGTGGAAATGGCATAGCCCCACTGAAATAACTGGAGAAACAAGGTTGCCATATCTCATAATTTAAGGACCAATGTTTTCCAACTATTAACACTTTTAGTCATTTTAGAAAGACTCCACTGACTTTACTGATTATGATTACTAATTAGTTTTACAACCCCATATAAAGGTGAAATCAGAGCCAACATCTACAGTTGCTGAAATCTTCTGGCACTGTATATTCAGTATCAGAGGCATGATATTTGCCTGAACAAGCATTTCTTTTCTATCTGTGGAATGCCAGTGCCAACAGAAGTGGTATTACTGTCTATCAAGATACAATTTTCTGTCACTAGAACAGAAGCTTTTTCTCCTCTAATGTATGAAGAAATTGGAATCAGAATAATTAATTTGATGATTCACTTTGTGACAGGTATTTGGTGAAAATCAGAAAAGCTGATGATCAGACATTTGGTGTTTAAATGATTAATTTTTTTCCATTTGGAATGAAAACATTTGAACATGTTCACAAAACAGATTTATCCCACAATGATTTTTCTCAGCTTGAAAATACCAGCATGTGGTACAGTAATAGTTCTCTTTGATTCCTCTTCTTTCTAGATTTTTACCTCTTCCTCCTTTCCCTTTCTTTACAGCCTCTGGAAATAGCAAAATAGCCTCTCTGGATTAAAAAAAAAAAAAAAAAAACACCTTAAATTCAAGAACTGCCATGAAATATAGGAACAAAATAGCTCATTTGAAGGACGGCTATCATAACTAGCATTAAAATAATAAATAATTTCTCTAGATGGACTCTTCTAACATATTAGAAGGGAACAATTCTCCTTTTTCATATCTTGAATGGTTTGTCCTTACCAGTCAAATTCAGGTAGATATTGACAATTTCTTCTTGGATTCATTTTCCAGCCATTTCACATGGAATGGAAGTAAGTCCCCTTTAACAATAACTTCTGGAACAAAAAAATTTTGTTTTGCAAGCCAAAAGAGATCCAATTGCATTGTGTGCACTGTGTGTCCATGGCCACTCACCTCATTTTGATAAATCTCAAAATGCAGGGCTAAAGGACAAAATCTGTGCACTCAAAAGGATTCTTTGCTTAAAGTTTTATGTAGTGAAATTATGTCCAGCTGTGCCATATAATGGCTGCTTTTTAGAAAGGTCCCGTATAGTAGATAACATTTTATATATAATTGAGAAATGTTGATGCAGCATGATGCCTTCCAAAATTTCTCAAATATTATGCTGCTTGCAAGTGTAGCAGAGTGGTTTCTTAACTGATATTTCTGCTTGTTAAACATTAGAATAAAGCACTCTGTGAATTTCAGTTTTAAGTCCTGGTTATGAGTGACTGAATGCTAATGTTCTTCCTAGGATCATGCAATTGTTTCAACATGTGATGTATTAAAATCAGTAGAAAATTTATTCAAACAGGAAAGAGACTAACTTGATTTTATTAACTTGACTTTAACACTGATCAGTGTTAAGGAGGCTTGAATTTTTTTCCTACAAATTTTTCTGCTCTAGTACAAAGTACTTTGATGGAACATAAAATGAAACTATAATTGCTTTTCATGTGTGAAAAGTATCCCTTTTGTAACCCACTGGAGATCAGTATGCCAGGAGTACATTTAGAGAAATGATGCTTCAGAAGAACAGTCTTCAGCAAAATTAATTTAATAGCCAAAGAACATTGTTGAGGACAAAATAAGTAGGACTGTAACAGTGAAACTTTTGTAAGACCTAATAAAGAATAAGATTATCAATTCAAGGATAATAGGACAGAACTAGATGGTCTTTGAGACTGGAATAACAGGAAGGGATGAAACTGAGGATGACAGAGTAGAAGGAGTTCACAGAGGGATGATGGTATGATAGCTAATAATTCAGAAATTAAAAAACATGAGAATGAGGGCTGATGTTTGAGGAACTGGTTATTCACATGATGCACCTATGCAAACATAAAATGTTATCAAGGCAAAAATGCTGATGCAGCTCATCATAGATGAAAAAGCAAGTTATAAAGCAAATATTACACTTCTCTCTTCTTATTTTGACAACATTGTTTCTCCTAACATCAACATATGTTGTTTATCTGAAATATTAACTGACCTAATTGAAATATATCTTTGCTTCAGATTTAAAATAATGGCAGCAAACAACACTTGTCCCAGAATCCACCACCTGATCTATTTAAACCTATCTATTGTTTAATGAAAAGTCACCCAAATTTGTTCATGTGGTTTAGACTTCAAATCTTGCACGCAGTGCAATTTGCTCATTGAAATAAATTGCTACAGAAGCAGGTTTATTCACCCTAGTCACATTTTTCATGTCAATTTTCCCTTAGCGGATTTTCACATCTTTCCTAACATGTATTATTCAGTTATTAGGTATAATGAAATCTAAGCCCAATCTCAGTTCTCCAATATATGAACCTGTCATTTTCAACTTCCTGAAACTAGAGAAAATATTTTCAAAATGACGGAAAACAGCACCTTATTCAGAGCAAAAAGAGACACTACATTTGTCACAATGTCCCTTAAAAGTGAACATTAAAGTTGCTATGTCTGCTGAGAAAAGAGGATGAAAGTCAACTTAAATAATTAAACATATCTACGGCATCCCACCTATGTGCTGCACTGACTTTCAGAGTAGTTATTTATGAAGAGGCTTTCATGATAGAAAACTGAGGTCACTGTGTCTTTATGTCCTCTGTTGAAAAATAAATAATTCAACAAGTAATGTCCTGGCAACATTGCAAAAAACATCCATTCAAACAGTGGAGAAAAGGGAAGATATCAGTGGTGAACAGTCTTTTAGCTTTTCTGATGAGGGAAGGGAAAAAAGCCAAGCAAATTTAGTCCAATGAGATCCTCTCAGGGTTTCAGTAAGGATCTTGCTCTATTTTATTCTCTCCCTAAATGTGTTATACATATGACATTACCAGAAAAAATATTCTTTCCACTTGCCTCACGCAAATTCATACATTCCCTATAAATCATTCAGCAGTCAAACAATTCAGTGCTGTTCCTGGCATCAAACTATCAATTCTTAACCTCCAGTTCTTGCAACGTTGTTTGCAGCCGTGGCAGAAACAGGTGAAATGACCCAGTGCTTCTAGTGTCAAGGCTGAGGATAGCAAATTACTCCATATCTTCTGGCTACTTAGTATTTAGGTAGGAATGGTATAATCTTTTGCTCGAGAGAAGCATAGGTATATGTCAGTAGCAGTATTCAGGAAGAAAAATGAAGACACAGGATAGGCAAGAGTGAAAAAGAGAAGGATGCTTCATTCCATTACATGACCAGTTCACTCTCTTCCAGTATCAGTGATTCCTATTCCAGATTAAAACATAAAAAAGGATGGAGAGTGAAATGATAGAATCGGCATTTGGGCAACAGTTGTTGCACAAGGCTCTAAATAAAAACCTCCAGTTCTTGGTTCTGTTGGGTGAAAATTGTGTGGAGAGCATATTACTAAGATCCTTTGGGGCAAAGGGTCTGGTAAAATCCTCAAATTTGAGAAAATCCTGATTGCTCATATTTATCTAAAAATACATGTTTTCACAGTCTGATGTATCAGGCCAAGGGCAAGAAACCCCTGGAGGGACAAAACTCTCTACTGCTGTCCCTACATCAAAGCATTTCCATGCAGAGCATAAGGACAGTAGAGGAAAGGTTTTTTAAAAGAGGCCTATATGTCTTTCACATTGGGAGTTACATCTGATTTTGCCTCTTAACTAATCACAAGGATAAAGAAATGCCTTTTATAATTTAAGCTCAGGTCTTGCTCTACCTTTTTAACAAAAGGAAGGGCTCACACAGGTTCATACAATTTCCTTCAGGCTTATCAGTGATCTGGCAATGGGAAACTGTATTGTCTGGAACGAAGCTCTTTGTAACATTTAAGTCATTTTATTTACATTGTTACTCTCTTATTTCTTCGGAGATGAATTTCTACCCAAAAATTGAAGGAAAGGAGTTATAAATCTAAATTTTGGTTCGTAACAGTGGTTTTCCTCTAGGAGTTGTTTGCATTCTGTGTTCTTTGAAGACTCTGCAGTTAGTCCAGCTTTGGATCTTCAGTGTAAAATCAGTGTGTGAGATTTTCTGGGGATATAGTCACCAAAAAAGCTTCAGAGTGAAAAAACATTATCAGATTTCAGTGACTTTATTCAGCATTATACCTAAACCTGTGTAAGCACAAAGGAGGCATGAACCTCTATATATTTTATAATCTTTTTGATCTAAAAATACAACTTCTCATGGAAATCCTATCCTTCCTCCAAGGAGGAAGCAAAGCAAAATACACCAGTTTGATTCAAAGCATTTTATTTGATGAAATTAGTGCTTTTTCAGTGAAGAGAATGGGACTGTAAAAGATATAAAGAAATAGTCATATACAATTTTTTTTTACAGTGTTAAACACTCAAATTTCTGAAGAAAATCTTCAAGAAATCTTGATAAGGACAACTGCTTAGCAAACTGTCAATAAATAACTGAAATTGAAATAAGGCACTGTCAGTAACCTTGAACAGTATTGCAACGAGAATTCTGATTCAGTCCTTCCAGATGTTATACTGGGGGTGGGGGGGGAACATGGTTAGTTGTAAGATGGAGTTTAATATGCTTATGAAAAGTATTTTGTGTTGGAGTCATGATATTGAGACAGTAATTCCCATGATACTTCTGTTCCAGTTTCATATAAATTCTGACATTCTCAATGCTTGAACAAAGTCTTTGGGCAAACTCTTTTTCTTGACAGTATTTCAAAGTTTCTGAGACTGTAACTATCATCCAGGAGTCTGGAGAAACGTGTTAGTGCATCAGAAAGAAAGACTGTGCTTCATTTAACCTGGCAATCACCCCACTCATCTCTGGAAATCAGGACCCTGCCAGGCAGGCTGCTGACTGCCGTACCCTCTGTGGGAAACTGGGCTGTTCAGAGGCAAGGAGTGGAACATGTCTCCTTCCGACCACAGTAGCAACAGATCAGACCAAGGAAAGAGGTGCTGCTTCAGCAAAGCTGGTCCCAGGCCAACAAATTAAACAAAATCCTATTTAGTTCCTACTGTGTAGATAGAACAAATACAGAAACATTAGTGTCTGTACTCCAGAGAGATATGGTCTTAATGAGCACAGACTCGAATTCTGGTATATTTTCTATCTCCAGATGGTTGCAAAATATAGCCCTTAGTAAAAATCATTGCAAATCCTGAGATAAAAGTAATAGCTACTAAATGCATGACTTAACTAAATGAGTATGAAGGACAAGGAGAGAAACTAGATCACATCCCCTATAGTAGCTCTCTAATTTTCTAATAGCAGTGAACTCATTTCATTCTTACTTGCCTCTTTTGAGTCAAAAGTGCCAATATTCTCTTTGCCATCTGTTCCTGCCATTTCCCATAGCTAGCTCTTTGATCCCTTTCAAATCAAACATCATCCAGACACCTCTTGGCCCCGAATCCATCCTCATCTCAATAATAGATGCAGTTGCTATGGTTGGGTTGGGTGTGTTGCATGGATACAGCTGAAGGTCACAGGCTGGACCACTTTCACACCAGACCTATGTTCATAGCAGACAAAGGAAACACCAATAACACCTCATCCACAGAAATGAAAAATACAGTTCCCCTGATGAAGTTCTCCTCAACCAAAAAATTGCAGAAGTGAGATAAATTAAGATGGAGGCTCTGAGAAAAATAAGCACTTCCTACAGCTGCTACAAAGTATATATACCTTAATTTTTCAATTACATATCTGTACAGCAGGCTAAGATATTAGAAAAAAAAAATCCAGTTTTTAACTTTCAAAATTGTCCAAATTAATTGTTTTGGTCTTTTCTAACAAAAGTCTTACCTTTTTCTGCCTTGAAATAACTTTGTTTTTAAAATAGGCTGAATATAATTTATTTAAGCACAATCAACCTTTTTAGATCTCAGGGAAATTTTTTTTAATTAATGTAAAATATATTTTATTTTAATCAAAAAGACTTTGGACTTCCAATTTGCAAAGTTTTAGATTTTTATGCTTTATTCTAATATAAAGTATGCTTTTTTTCTTCTGTAAATCCATTTTCAAGTCAAACAAGAGAAGCTTTTCTTTCTCATTTCTTCCCCAGGTTGTCCTTGCAGCTGCAATTTTAGAAGAAGTTGTGTATAAAACAATATCTCTGTTCGTGTATTATTCAGGTTATGGCTACTGGGAGAATCTTGTTTCAAGTTACTGAAAGATGTATTTTTTTATTATCCAGATAGGAACTTTTACTGAGATTCCATGCTTCAATTTCTTTTCAGTATTTAAGAGTGGCTTTTACATTGTGTGCAAACCCAGAAGAAAACAAACAGCATGTTATCAAAATAATTCTCACTCAGATGAAAAAGGCCAAATAGAGGTTAATCCAATTACTTAATGGTTTTCTCTTTTTGCCTCTTCCTTCAGGCAGCTGTGCTTTTACATGTTCTGCTTCCCTCTGGTAACATGACCCTATAAAGTTCTTGCCTTCATAAAGGAAAAAGTACTTCACTGAGCTCTCCAAAAAAAATCTTTCTCCATCATGGAGGAATATAAATTTGGTCACAAAATTGTACATGTAGTGTTGAAACCACCCATTTAAATCAAATATTTAATTTTCATTTAGGGTGTACAGGGTAATTGCTCTTAAATTTTTTTGACTTATTCTTGAAGTCAGAACTCTTACTGAATTAACTATATAGTAGACATATCACTGAAAATTTTATCAATAACATTAATTGATTTGATTGATAACAATAATGTTTGACTCAGGTAAATACTTTACTTTAGAGAAACAGGATAAATAGCAGTAGAAGTCAAATAAATATGCTTAGTAGAATTTTAATGAGAACAAAATTAAATGAACTGCATGTATATTTTTTCAACACTCCTGCTTCAGACAAATTGAATGTGCTGACTCCTGCTAGCATCATCCCTCTGGAAGTTTAATGCCCAAGCAGGAAGCTGCAAAAAATGATAAGTGACCTACAGGGAGGGAGGGCAGCAAGCGTACAGTGAATGAGATAACTGGGCCAATTAATCTTTGGCATCCACTTGTAACTTGTGGAATATTTATTCTGTTGCCTTTAGGACATGCCAGAATATTCATAGTTAAAGTACCCAGAACTAGATCTTCTGTGCAGATGCACAGCACTCCTCTGTCATATTCTCGAGTATCCTTGGCAGTGATTTCTGGTATCAACTGAGGTGGGCACTATTTATTCCCTGTCAGTCTGACTCAATATTCCTCTTTCCCTGTAATAAAATGGAAATATTTGTGCTATGGACATTCTCCAGAACTGCTTTTGCTTGATAACACATTCAAACATTAAAATCAATCCCTTTTATTGCTAAATGGAAAGGGAAAATTTGCTTCCCTTCTGTGTTTTTGCTGTCATTCACTCAGTGAGCAAAATCTTAAGTTATAGCAATGGAACCAGGAATACAAAAAACTAATTAAAATAATCTCCCTAAAATTTGGGGAGATGGACAGGATGACTAGACTACAAGGTGGGTGAATCACTTGCTGGACCAGAAACTATCTCAAAGTTGTGATCAGTGATTCAAACTTCAACAAAGATAAATTTTACTGCCTCGGGACAGAAAAAAACCTGCAAGAGTACAGACCAGTGGCTGGCTGGGTAATGCTCCTGCAGAAAAAATATGGATATTAGAGTAGGAAATGAGTTAAATGTGAAGCAGCAATGCATCCTTGCAGTGAAGTAGGCTAAGAACGTGCTGGGCTGAAAAGAACCCAGAGAAGAGAAGACTAAGAGTAAAGATGAACTCCAATCTTCCACAACCTAAAGTGCAGTTATAGAAAAGGCAAAACCAGGGTCTTCTCAGAGATGCAATGGTCACAATTTCCAGCAAGGAAAAAAACAAAACAAAACATCATCAGGGTGGAAAGCATCAGAACAGGTGCCCAGAGATACTGTGGGAGCTCCATCCTCCGTTCACTGACTCAGGTGGTTCCCAAGTAAAAGTCCTGAGTATAACTTCAGCAATAGTTCAGCTCTGTGCAGGAGGGAGGACCAGACCACCTGCAGAGCTTCCAGCTAAACAGAACTGTCCTGTGAGTCTCCCAGCCTAAATTCCAGCTCTGATCCTGCTCTGTGTTGCATTAAGTTCCTACTATAGTAAATCAGAAATAAGGTCATACAATGCTGGTCTATGTGGCTTCCTACTCATTGCACAAGAGTTGTGAAACACATAAAATGACAGATGTTTGTTCAAGGATTTAGCAAGGGTGATTTACCCAAGGTCATGCAAGTCTACGGGAGATCTGGAAACAAAACTAAACACAGCTTTCCATCCAGCTGTACTGATTAATCAGGAATTCATATGCGGTATGGTAGCTGCAGAATCCATAGAAACAAACTATCAAAGTGATGCCTTCCATCTGCACATATTTTTTTTTTTTACATGGACCAATAATAAGTAAAAATGTAACTCATCAGCAATTTGGAAACTTTACAAAAGAACCCCCTATGCTACACCCAGTTCTTCTTTGTCTTTGAGTTAATATGTATGTTCTTGGCAAAAGGTCAGCAGCATAACAGTAATGCATTCATATCCCCTTCAGCAGAGATGTTATTTTGATTCAGTAAACTGCTGTGCTTAGCTGTAAACAAAAGACCCTGACCAAGTAACTGAGAACCAGAGATAGAAATAATGGGATGTTTTTGAAAGAAAGGAGCAATACAATACTAGTAAAGTATTTTCTATTTCTGTCTTTCTCTGTATGCAAAAGCATAATGATTTCTGCTCTGTCTCATTAGTGCTTAATTGAAACTCTTGCAGATTCACATTAATTTGTAGATTACTTTTTAAGCACCTTACACTGCATCAAATATTATGGATTAATTTTAAGAAAAGGGTGAATTATATTACAATGATGCATCTGAAGTAACAAATAATAAAATCATAGACGTAGAATCATAACTTGTAAAGAGGTCAGTCAGAAATCTTGTCTAAATCCAACTCAGATCTGGAGCTGCCCAATAGCCCAGGTGCATTAAAGGATTTTTTTCCTTGTTTTTTAAACAGTCGGGTATTAGCTGGGGCAAGAGACAGGCTATAGGATTTGACAAATCAGTGTTTTGATCTGATATAGCAAACTTATGCTATCATGATGAAAAAAATAAACACGTGGATGCAAGAATCCTTTTCTGTAATGAACCCAGTTCCCCAAAATATTCATGCATTTGTTCCTACACAGTATGTTCATGTGGAGAAGAAAAATCAGAAGACCCACATCAAAAATTATTAAAAAGTGCTTATAATTTTATAGCTGCAGAGGAAAATAAGATAGGAGAAGAGAGCAGTCTTGCCTTTAAAAATCCTGCATTGAGATCAGGTTAGCCATGCCTGTCATTTCTCTTCTTCCTGTGTCAGTTCAAATGTGAAGTAATGAACACACAAATATCAATATGTGCAAGCTGTCCCTAAAAACCTTATTCTCTTTCAAATATGTGAGTTTTATTTGACCCATTTCCTTACAAAAGGGATAGATAAAATGTCAGAAATTTTATTGCAAGCCCTTCGTGAGAGAAAATTCCTTAATCTGCACAGACTTTTCCTGCAGTGGAGAAAATCATTGCTGGCAGGGCATGCAAATGTATTTCAAAGAACACCTCCATGACCTGCAGTAATGTTTAGGGTTTAAAGACTACTTGTGATCTGTGTAGGTGAATTTGAATTTGCAAAGCTACTCACAAGCCTCCCAGAGTAGGAGGCTGAAAGATGAGATTCACCTGACCAAACGGCTATCTTTGCTGCAAGTCATCAGAGAATACCTTTTCCATGAACGGAAAACTTGCCTGCATTGTCGAAGAGAACAGGTAAAATTTATAAAATAAACATCTGAAAGAGATGAATAGTAGCTTTCTCCATTGTCTGCTGAACAAGTTTATACTGGCACACTCACTGTCTCTGCCCAGGACACATTTCCCACTATTGACAGTGCTGGTACAAAAATGATTCTGGTAAATACAGTAATTGAAGTTTTTCTGTAAAATTGTGTGGTTATTTTGGTGGGGTTTTTTTCTTAGTATCTTATATCCTTACACTCCTATTCAAAGGCTTAGGAAAGTGATGCCAGCTTGGTCTGGATGGGAGTTTGGGATGTCTCTGGTCTGGCCCTGCTAGAGTGTACTCAGCACTGAGGTCAGATGGGGCTGCTCAGGGCTGTGTCCCCTCTGGGTTGCAAATGCCCCAGACCAGAGCCAGAACAGTCTCTCTGGGTAGCCTGTGCCTCTGCCTCCCCGGCTCCAGGGGAGAAATACATTTTCAGCTGCTGTAGAACTGAAAGGGGACACAATGCATAAAAAACAACTGACCTTGTCTTTTCACACTACCAAACTTCCTAGAAGACCTGCTGAGGTACATGTACAACAGTACTGTTCCACCACAACATGTGGTCTACATCAGGACTCACTCTACTTCTCCAGTCCAAAAGGACATGACAGAGAATGTGGTGACAGTAAGTTCCAACTTCACTGTGAATAAGAATGTAACCTTTTTTCCAAGTACTACTGAGAATATAAAGTCAACATAAGATTAGAGATAAATGAACAGAAGTCAGAGCCACTATCACTTACTGCTGGTTTAACTAAAAAAAAAAAAAAAAAAAAGCATAGCATTGCAGAAATGATATCTTCACTGCACTCAGTTTTCAAATATGATTTGCATCCTGGCCTTTGATGACACATCTGTTTCATGCCCACATCCTACTTTATACCTGAAACCAGGAAAGAACATCAGATCACTGGCAAATGTATAAAAATCCTCCAATTTTAAGTCTTAGAACTATGATTTTCAGACCTGTTCTTCTAACTGGATTAGGTTAGATGAACAGAGCAAAGTCACAAACTTGTGCTGCTGTAGAGTCTTTGGGGTTTCTTTCTTGTCATATTAAATCATGGCAAGGAAATACAAAAGATATCTGAATATGTGTCCTTCAGCAGTATTATCTTGGAGTAATTTTCTGAGTATTATTTCTAAGTCTTTAAAGTAATCATTTCATAATATTTCATTAAGATCATGCTGGAAATTAATATTTCATGTACATGCTTTGGGATAATACAATATTTTGTCTGCATAGCTCTCAAAACCAATATTATACACACCAAATATTTCAAAAGACTCTACACTTGTTAAACTACAGTCAGGTTATTAGATTCCAAATATGATATTTAAGGTTATAATCACTATGTTTAGTGGGAAAATAATCTAATCTTTTTTTTAAGAAAATCCATATCCACTGACAGAACTAATGAATTTCAACAAGACCCAGTATCAGTTTCCTTTGTCCTTTCCTGTGAGCAGGTGGTGTAAACACATGAGCATGTTTTCAAAACATCTTCAGACATGCGTAGATCCAGCTCTGTGGTGATCAAATTCTGAATCAGACCTTCAGGACATCTTTTATCAGGTCTAAAATAACTTATTTCATGTGACTTGGAACCAGTTGTAGTTTTCTCAATTCCAGAGAAAGATATATTAGTTTACCGGAACAAGTCCACATCACTGAGGTTAAAATGAAAGAGTGGAATTACATTCCTGCCAAAGAAAGACACTTATTTAAAGCTGCCAGTGACAGTGCTTGCAAGGTATTAGATTGTAGAGTCATTTATTACAAGGTGCATTTTGTTCAGACCTGGAAATTCCATTGATTCAAAAACCCATGGGCCAGGTTTCCAAAACTTTAATAACTTCAAAATTGTAAGATTCATTTTGTCTAATTTAATTGAGACTTCAGTGATCACACTATCTATCCATCAGTCTCCAAGATTCACTGTTGGGCACTAACTAATATTAATCAAATGTTTACAGAGGTACTGAGGTCTCACAAAGTTCCTGCAAGTGCAATGAAAACCACCAGTCAAGTGGAGTGCCAGTGCACCCGGTGGTGGAAAGGCAGGGACAGAGATCCTTAGAGTTTTAAAAAGCAGGTAGAATAATATCACTATGACTTTGAATCTGCAAAGATCAATGATCTTTATCATTATCAATATAACTGGAAAATGTGTTATCCTTCCTTTCCCTCTCACAAAGGAAGCTGTGGCTGCAGCTGAGTTTCCAGTACAGGAACCTGGTTTGTGCCATGTTTTGCTGCACAAGCCATCACTGGCAGACAAGGCCTTCTACTAACACATACTTGATCTGACTGTACAACAGTGTTCAGTAAGGCAAACCTCTGCAGAGCATCACTAATTGCCATTGACTCATATCCTTCTCAAGGGTTGCTTCTCACAGCATGGACCATGCAGCATGGTGGTCAGCACACCATAGTTTCGGGAGCCCAGGCTGACATGTATTTACTGTAGCCTAACTCTTGTAGACAGAGATCTTTATCATTTCTAGAGAAACTTCCTCCTGCAGACTCAGAGGCTGCTAACATAAATCTCATCACCACTCCCTGCTATGTCTGACAGCCTGGTTCTGGGATGTCAGCCCCTGAGAGAATTGCCAGGAGGTAGGTGGAGATGGATGCCTGTGAGTTGCCATTACACCTTAACCCATGCTCACTGTCTGCCTCTGTCAGAGCCAGTCCCCTCTGCTGCTTTCTCCCAGATTCTTTGCACTCCCCGATACCAGGCAAGCTTTGCTGTAAGCAGAGACTTATTTATCAACGTTGAAAGTAATGAATTCAGAATTATACCTACAAGACTGCAAGCACAGGAGATATAAGCTGTTACTCTTAACAGTAACACTGGCTTCCTGACTTTTCTTGGGTGTTTCATGCAAGGCTCCTGTAGCCTTGTTGATCTGAGAAGCTGATGTTCCTCTTTCATGAAATAGTGGCATAGTCAAGTAAACCCACATGTTCTGGAGGATTTGTCTCTTTTCTTCACATACACCAAGCTTGGCTTCTAGCTTCAATTCAGGGTCTTTCCAGGGGCTTGCTTTTTTGCTATAATTGTCGTTTAGATTTTCCCTACTGTGCCATCCCCATCTACACTAGCCACTTGCAAATGCAGCACAAACCCAAGCAGCACGAGAGCAGATCCCGTCTCATCCAGCTGGTTCTGGTGTGGGAAAGGTGGGGAAAGACTAAGGTGAACTTCCCACTGATTGTCACTGTAAAGTTATGAGAACGAGTCTGCATTTCTACATGTTTTCAGGTCAATAAAGTTTGAGCATGAATCTTCATTATTGTCTTTATCAAATCTTCATTAAAATAATCAAACCTATTAAAAATAATAAAACCAAGTAATCATTAAAATGTAACTCACACTTATTTTATTAAAACTTTGTCTTTTGATGTTCTTCCGGTTTTTTGCTTGAGACTGCACATGGCTTTTATGGATATGAATTTCAGAAAAGATGGAAGACTCTGCATGAGTGTTGGTTTGTATTCTTCCCTCCTTGGTATCTGTTCTCAGCTTTTGGGTATCTGCATCAAAGAGTCAGAAGCAGCTCCCATTAGAAGTGCAGCATATGAGTCTGGGGGTTTAGTACCATTTCCACAGTTACCTCCCAGAAATACTCAGAGGATGAAGCTGGGATAAGAAATGATGAAAAACAGACTGAAAGTCAGAGTCATTTTGTTCTTGAGAGACCGCACAAATCACCAACCGTGACAGCCCTGACTACTGGATTAGCCACCTTTCAGAAGAATAAAGCCTTCATGATTGTTTGTCTCTTGGACACTGAAATCACCTTCAGCCTCTCTTCAGGGACCCTCCAAAGGGTCAAACACATTAAGCCACTAAGTCACTGTTTTTCTGGAAACAGAAATTAAATAAAGAGGCCAGAGGAAAAACAGGAACTGTAAATATCTGTGAAACTGTACACTGCTGGGTTATTAAAATTTTTCAATTCTATTTTTTAAAAAAGACTAAGCAATTACAAGAATATATAATTTTAAATACAGTCATAAAATAACAGAGTTATATAAAGAACAGTTAGGAGCAGCCCTGAGAATATTAGTTAGTCCTGCTCTGGCGGGATCAATTATCCCTATGTCGTTCCTGAAAGACATATGGCTAAACTGCTTTTAATATCTCCAGCAATTAAGAAATTACAAGCTCTGCAGATGCCTGCTCATACGGTGCAAAGCTATATACATGACTAGCACTGCCACTTCCTCCTGTAAGTAGGAAATTTCCCAGTATCTAACTCGATCATTTCTTGCTGAAAAAAAAGACTATCACTGTTTATTTACCAAAAGCTTAGAAAACAGTTTATCCTTTCTACACTTAAATTCTATTACATTGTCCCAACTATTTTCCATTCTGTGTCTAATCCAGGTCCAGTTTTTTCAGTGTTTACCAGAGGCCACCTTTTCTAGAGATTCTCCCGGACTTGGTTTCTGGACCAGATTCTCTGGTCACTTAATGTCTTTTTTGAAGTATAATGACCACAGCCATTCAGCTTTGCAAGACAGGTCTGAGAGAAACAGAAATCCTGTGGTCTGCATTTCTGAGAATACATCCCAGACATGATGTTCACAGCTGCACAGCCCTACTAACTCACATTCAGCTTATGGTCTTATCCCACACTCTGTTTCAAAAATTTGGTATTTCATCCTATTTCTATTTTGATGATTTTTCATACCTGTGTATACCTTCATCTTTGTTTTTCAGACCAAATTCTGAAAATCTGCCTACATAGCTGCAGTCTTTCTTGCCTGTTCACTTTAGCTATTAACCAGAGACTTTTGGCATACAGTTTATACTTTCAACCACCAAATGTGTTATCTTGTAAGATAATACTTTTTCCCTTCTCCCTTATTTGTCCTTCCTAAGCATATTATACTGATTTATCTTCTAGTCATGAGTTATCCCATTTCTATTATTCCAGTTACTTCACAACAACAATAAGATTAAGTTTCTTGTGTTAATATATAGATGCCTACATAGTATCTATGGTATATAGTATAGAAAGCTTTGATGAGCTGATCAACTATTCTCAGTTTTATTCCTTCTAAAAAAAACCCTTTAGTGACTTAGTGGCTACTAAGAATAATTTTTTTGTATCTAGAACCTTGTTGTTTATGTATAGCTAGGATCTTGTCACCTATCACTGCTGATCCATTTTGATATCCCTCTTTCCTAAGTCACCAAGAGAACAATTTAGGATAATCTAGATTGGTGAGATAATTCCCCACTTTTGTGAGGTTAAATCAGTTTGTCAGTGAACCACTGAACTTTATTTCCTGTTGAAAGGACCAAATTTCATGCTCTTGATGAACCTTAAGATAGTTAAAATTTGAGTTTCAGTTACAAAGAGAATAATTACACATACAAATACGTCAATTACTTATGGAAATTACAGGTTATATGACTACCTGTTCATTTGCATGCACAATTACCCTAACTGAATAAGAAACATGACAAATTTAGTGTGCCAATCGGTTGTGCAATCAGGCATTCAGCTAACTCACGCCTAATTGGGCACACTTCATTTTGAAAATTATTTTCCCAGTTTTCTGTTTACCTTAAAATTTTAGATGAAGGTTCTATAATAATTCTTTCATAATTATAAAATTGAACAAAGGGAAATCACAGCTGTCCACAAAAAAACACACTTTTTTTTTTTTCAGTTCAGCCTTGATTGAAAACTATACAAGGTCCCATTAGGCCGCAATGTCGGTGTTGTCATTAATCAGTTTACAGACTCCATTCCACAACAATCTATTAAATTTTGAGGAGAATTCAACATCAACAGCACCAACATGCAGAGATTATGACTGACTTTTCCCTCAATTTTGAGACTTACGGATTGCACATAGTGGTTGTTCAGCATGAAGTTATGTTTTTAACTAGGATTTAATTCATTGGGGACCAGAATTTTGATGATGGGCAAACATAGATATTTGTGGATGCCTGATTTGTGTGCATAAGTGTCAGCTGGGTGATCACAAATCACATATCTGACACATACGTACTTACATTCTGAGTGGCTGTGCATATAAGCAAACAACTGATATAGGAATGCAGACCCACTTTTAAATCAGAGATGGGGTGCAGTACTACCACTCACATTCAGGTCAGTCACAGCTAAACTGGCTGAAAATAGCTGAAGCAGGGTCTCATGATAAAGCATGAAAAGATTTCAGGAGAAATCAGTCAATAAATGCAGATAAGTAATTGTAATTCTGTATGTACAGCAGCAGGCTTTCAGTAAGATTTTATGGCTCAGAAATGAGATATTGTGAACAATTCCTTGAAAATGTTAGCCCAGTACTCATTAACAGTTACAAAAACAATTGGAATATTTGGAACTATTAAGAAAGGGAAAGGGAAGAAAGCTGCATAAAGTCATTGAATAAAATTCCTGTGAGTTTATGTCTCAAATGCTATCTGCAGTTCTGGACACCATATATCAGAAATCACATAGCAGATATCAGAAAATTATAAAGTAGAATTAGAAGAGGCCCTCAGAAATGTGATAAGAATTTTCAAGGATTGTCAGAAGTACATGACAGCCTATAAGGACAAACTACATAGAGTAGGACCCTTCCTAAAATTTAGAAAGACATAATCAACATTTATAAAATTATTTTTAAATTAAAAATTAACGTACTTAAAAACACAAAGAGGGAACAATGCTATCTTATTTTTCATAAAATATAAGGGGCATAAAATGAAATTACAGGCAGCAGGCTTAACAGTAACAAAAGGAAGCAAAGTTTTATGAGGTACACAAGCTGTAGAACCGTTTGCCACAGAATGATTTGGATAGAACTAATAATAATAGGTTCAGAGATTTTTTAATAAAACATGGAAAATGCACTAAGGTATTCCAAAATATGATGTTTGAGGTATGACTCTGCTTCAGTAAATGTTTAACGGAAGAGCTGAGTGCATCAGGGGAGATGCCACTCCATCCTTCCTGTTTCTTGTAGTCTTTTTGTAAGCATGAAATGTTGTTCACTGTCAGAAAAAACACTAGCCTAGGTGGACCCTTGACCTTACCCCAATTGGCTATATTTATAATACAACTTTTGATCCTCTCCTTGGAACTTCTACGTAGTTGCCTTTTTCCTGTCTTGTGTGCTGTTTTCATTTTCATCTAAGTACAGTATTTGTTCTCATTCCTATTGAACTGCAACCTAGTTTTTTCTGACCATTTCTCCAATTTGTCAAGATCATGATATTGAAACCCATTTCCTCTCAGCTTCTCTAGTAACAATGATTTACCTGAAGGAATGGCTGATGACAGTAACACTAAATCTTTGAACACCTGCACAACTAAATTACCCTAAAGATCATAAAACTGACTGATACCATATACAAGGGAATTATGGCATTTTAAAATTGTGATAAAAATGTCTGAATAGATCTGGAAAGACAGTATGTTATAGTTCCCAAAACTCTACATGATTTTCCATGTATGCAGTTATTTTGCATAATATCACTAAAAGTATGGAATATCCTAAGAGTTATTTCTGGCTTATTAATATTTATGAGATTGCTGTAGCTACCATTCTCACTTTGTAGGCACAAGTTGAAGCAAGACTAGTTAAATAAAAAACATGTTTAATGTGATATTAAGTTGAATTATTTCATATTACACTTCCAAGGTAGATTTTCCTTGTATTACCAAATGCTAAAGCTTAGAGGCACAAAAGCATTGGTGCACCAAAAGCCTGTCCTTTGGCTGAAGACCCCAGAGTTCATTATTTTCACTTATGGCAGTAGGGCTGGGAGGTGAAAGATCTGCTAAGTGCAATATAACGTTGTTCCCTCTAAAGAGGAAAAGTATATTGACTCTAGCAAAGTCCCACACTAAATGACAGCTTTACCAGTGCAAACCTACATTTAGCAGGCTTAGATTGGCACAGAGTGCATGCATAGCAACAGGCAACAGTCTGCACAGATATCCTTTCAAGTATCTAAAAATGGATTGCACAAAGGCTGAGTTGGGAGACATCTAAACTAATCATTCAAAAACAGAGCTGGGAGGAAGAAGAGGAGGGAAGAATTTATGCACTTTATCCTGTGTTGCACCTCTTTCCATTAGGAAAGTTAATAGTCTTGTCCTGATCTGCCACTTTTCTTTCAGAAGATAAGGAAGTCCCAGTGCTTTTTTAAAAAGTATGTCTGGAACAGAGGGCTTGCACTGCCATCCAAACTCCCCCACTCCTTTTGTTCAATAGCACAATGTACTAATACCTCTTACAACCTATGATAAACCATTTGATGAATAAGGCAGAGAGGAAACTGCCAGAAAGAGAGGAGCCAATTCATTTTTTCATGAACTTACCTGAGAGTAGACTGCACCTGGGTTATAGGTCAGGCTCACAGTTCTAAATTACCTCAGTGAAATTAGCCCTAAAGAAATATTTAAGTACTTTTCTCTTTCAAAGTTGTTTTGATTGAGATTCTGTAACTCAGTCCCCTCAGTATATATGGGATTTTTTCCTGAAATTTCTAACTTGTTTGACAAAAGTAATTGGTAAATTCTGCCTTTCATGAGATGTTTGATTTAGTACCATGTGAGTTTTATTATAAAATTAGTCTCTTATAAACCAGCAGAGATCGCATTAAATGGATTAAGAATGCACTAATTGGCAGATGCCCAAATGCAGCTGTCAATTGAGAGTTATATTGGAATGAGGAATATTCTAACAGGATGATCCTTTCGCAGGGATTAATTGAATAATGTTTTATTAATGCTCTCTAATAATACAAAATATCACTGTTAGTAGAATGTGTGGATGACACATGGATTGCCAGAATAGCAGATAATAATGATGAAGACATTCAACTTGTCAGTCCAGGCTCACTCAAACAAAAGATCTTTTTAAATGCCAAGTATCTCTAGACAAAAGCATCTGGGTCGTGCCTGTGAAATTAAATACTGCATATGGAATAGGGACTCGGTAAGAACCACACAAAATTAGCAATGAAGCATGAGCTTCCAGAATGATGATGAGGTGAAAGGGGGCTAATGAAGTCACTGTAAGTACGTACATAGTGGAGCAGAGGTTGGGGGCAAAAGTATACTTCAGTATGCGACACAGTAAAAATACCAATGGAGAAATTTCTGAGAATTGCCACTATCTTTACACACAAGCAGACTCCTTGCTCACTGCCTGTTGCTCATTATTTTGCCTATGTAACATCCATTGGATAAAGCATATGAGTCGTTTAAGGAGCAGGAGAGTGCCGTGACTGCTGGGCAGCAAAGCACTGCCATGCTTGAAGCCCCTTTCCCTCTTCCCCTGCTCCCTCACTTAGTGTCGCATCCCGTGGTCATAGCAGTAAACAGTGCCCCTCTGACTCACCCCCAATATCCATGCTCCCCCACAGCCTGATAACTTTCTTTATTCTTGCAAGTATTTACTTCACCAATGAGGCCTGATATATGGCTGCATGTTTTTGGACATTTGGAAAGACATCATTCAGTTAGATATACATTCTTTTCAGTCAGATAAGTCTTTTCACACACATCACATTATTGATATTTTTTAAGAAATATTTATGTTTTAATGGTAAAACAATAAGGTAAAAGTTTTATAAACCTTCAAATAAGCTTTCTAACAATGAGAAAGTTAGATCAACATGGTTTCTCTGCTTACTACAAACAAGATAAAGAACACATTACACGTTTGTGCTGTAAAGGCAACTTCCCTTTCCTCAACATGTTCATCAGATTACATAGTTGAACAAGCATACTTAAACTATTGTTGCTGATTAAGAATATAACAAGTTATTAAATATACATCTACTGCTTAATGTCCTTGGAGTCACAACACTACTGAAGATTTACCTTTCAAGCTCCTTAGAAAACAGGGAAATGTCTAATAAGGTTTTTGATGTCAAAATTTCCCAATTAACTAGTTAAGACTGCTCACACTAACATTTCAGACTCATGCATAAATTAGATAAATTAGCCTTGTTAC
>JAYRBT010000114.1:63564069-63587552 GCA_036023395.1 Myiotriccus ornatus
TCAAAACATAAAAAAGGAGTACCATTAAGATCAGCATTCCAACTGCTGCTTCATCGATGTTCACCTTTGTTTGGTGATTCTAGGAATGGAATATGGTTAAGATCAGTCGGATTCTCTATTCATTGCTCATAAGGAAGAAATTACATACCTGTTAAAAAAAAAGTATTTATTTCCAGAGATTGAAATGAAAAATAATTCTATCAAATAATATGATTAACTGTTTTCTTTAGTATTACCACTGCTGGAAATAAAATTTAAACAATGATATTTCATTACTACTTTTTCATTAATATTTTTCTGTGCATTTGATAAGAGGCAAGGTGTCAGGGGAGGTTTAAGTGGGATATTAGAAAAAGATTCTTCACCCACAGGGTGGTTGGGTGCTGAAACAGGCTTCTCAGGGAAGTGGTCACAGCACCAAGCCCGAAAGAGTTCAAGAAACATTTGGATGACACTCTCAGGCACATGGTGTGACTCTTGGACATGGTCCTGAGCCCCCCTTGGGCAGGGCTGAGCCCCCCTTGGGCAGGGCTGAGTCGGACTTGATAATCCTCGTGGGTCCCTTCCAACTCAGCATATTATGTGGTTCTGTGATTCTGTTAAATTTTTCACAAAACACAAAATTTGGAAAGTTATATACCTGAACAGAAGTGAAGGATAAAAAAATATTATCTCCATTTTGAACAGTGTGATATATTTTTGCTACACAGGAACTTTCTCAGTTGCTAATCTCCACGGTTTTCAGCAGTTAACTGATGGATGATGGGAAGAAGATTTCTTGACAGCCTGGTAATCTATCCAGAGAAAGGATGCTGTTGGTCAGGGTTCAGGTACTGCAAGGGCTTTTGACTAGCCAACCATTTGTGCATGTCTAGAAGGCCAAAGGCTATTTCCCACACTACTCATCTTATGAGAATGAAACCAGACCTGCCAAGATGCAGGCAGGCAATGAGAAAAAAATACTTTATTTGCTACTGGCCCAGAGCTTTCAGCTTTGTGAAAACTTACTATGTTTATATTGTGCTCCACAGACACTTAAGAGATTTATGTAAACACTGCCAGTACTATTGAAATTATTAGCACAGCTCCAAGTTTCACTATTAATTTCTGTACCCTTCACCATTACAGTGTTATTGTAGGCTGCACCAAAGCTGTGGTAGCATGATAGGTAATTAATTCCACAGATGAGCCTCCCATACTCCTGCACATCCTCCTGACCATGCCACTACACCGATGGGAGTTCCACTGACATTCTTTTTTGGCTGGAAATCATGTATGAACTCCTGCCTGTACAGAAACACTGGTGCTGGCCAGCAAGGGCTCGCTCTGTTCACCGTCAGCGAGCAAAAAGCATTCCTCCACCCACCTACCTACTTTTATGGTACTACATGTATAAATCGTCTGCGTAGCCCTAGTGTAGGTCCCTATCACCTCCCAGTTCCCTCAGGACAAAGGTAGGTCTGGTAATCTTTCCCCCATCCTCCAGCCCAAAGCCTAGTCTCGTCTGGTAGGAACTGAAGGTGCTGTAGTCACATGTGAACAGCAGATGTTCCAGCCAGCTTCCATATCAGGGCCAGGCAACCTGAGCATGTCACAAGGTGCTGTCACATGTCAACACAGCTGTAAGCTTTGAGGCCTCTGTCTTTTTCCTGAAGAAAAGCTGACATTATTGAAACGGGTCCAAAATGGGACATGGGGTGAGACAAGCAGACGTACACACACACACATGCACGCACACATGTACATACTGGGATAACACTGTTTTCAGGGGAAAGCAGCCTGACAACATACAAATGGATAGTGGTTATAACTCAAATTTTGTAGGGGTTTCAAAGGGAGCAGAGAGCTGTATTGACATCTATCTTATTATAGCTGTAATGAGGAAATGTACCCTTGGGCAGCAATGGCTTACATACTGTGTACAACAACACAGCGCCTGAAGGATTAGATAAGGTACCATCAATATTTTTTCAACATGTTGATTGGGAAACTTGTACTTCTTTGGGAGCTATACCTTGCAGCGTTGGCCTTAGAAATGCATCTGCATATACCACTGAGATTATGTGTGAAACAGGCAGCTACCACAGCTTGATCTAAGTAAACTAAAGTTAAGATATGGAAAATGTACAGAAGATGTGAATAAGTGTCCTTGTGTCTAAAGTAAGGCATACTACTAAAAGGACATTAAAGAAGCACATTAACATATGACTATCATTTACTGTGTCTCTCCCTCCCATGAAAAAAACAAAATCTAGAACAAAAAATTGGTCATTCTGAAGATACCCCTTCAATGTCACATAGTCTGTTCTGTCCTGCCCTGGTTACTCTCTCCTGAGAACAGAAATGTTTTCCTGAAGAAAGGGACATTTCTGTACAGAGCTAATATCACTTCTCCCTTATGTGGCATCAAAAGAAAAGTCAATAAACATGAGATGATGCTAAGGAACACAGTACAGAAGTTAAGAGGCTGGAGATTAGGAAATATCTTTGAGGAGGAAATGACCCTTTCTTGTGTTGCATATCTGCATGATCTTCATCTGAGAGATCATCAAGAGAGGCTTCCAAGAAGTGAAAGTTCACAACTGTATTGTAAACATGAAATATGCTAGTTCTCTAAAACTTACTGTTGGGTGAAAAGAGACATTATTCAGTGTTACTAGATTTATATGCTGACATACCACTCAGTTATTTTTCTTTTAATGCCTTGATAAATCAAGTGCAGTTCATCGAAGTAAAATGTCTTCCATATATATTTTCGCACAAGGAAGCCACACAAACACTACCATGTACAAACACAAAAATATATATGTATTTTAATTTTCATTTGGTCATATTTTATTTAACAGGATGTCATTCTTCCTCAATAACCAATGATGATTTAAAGTAGTAGTACTCTCCAAAGCAGCCTATTGACCACAGAGAACTGATGATATTTAAATACACAATATAGTGACGTTTCACAATGTTGCTTTATCTTCAGATTTTATGTTGGAACACAACAGACCAGAAGTAACCATTTCACTAGGTCCAAGAATAAAATTCAAACTGACAACAAGTTGTGAAAAGAGAATAGTTATTGAAACTTTACAGAGAAAGAACATGATTAATAAACTTGTCCTAGCTTTACAAATCTCAGACCCCCTGAGTCCTAACAGTACTAAACTGAGAAACAAACAAATTATTTTTATCCTGAGGATACAAGCACTGTTTGCAAACTACTCCTGTAATTTAATTTTGAATTTTGATATGGTGCTATAGTATTTTCCATAAGGCTCCAAAGTAGATTGTTGCACGCCCCAAAAAAAAAAAAAAATAAATTATTCAGTGGTTACTTTTATGCAAGTACTATAGATCTCAAGAGCCTTAAGGCACAGATTGCCAATTTAGCAATTTTAAATGTCACCATGACTAGCTGTTAATCATTATTCTCATAACAGAGTTGTATTAATAGATTATGTGAATGCTTTTGCATTTGCATGAGTGTAGAATCAATAGAGTTACCATGATTTGTGCACAGCCTTCACTGGGACAGGCATACTTCCATAATCTGCTGTTGCGTAAATTTTAGAGCAGTAGCATCTACCTGAAGAGTGACAACTAACAGTCCAGGAAAGGTAACATCTACATCACAAGAGCGATCTCAGGGGACTGTCTATCTACACCTGTGCAGATTCCTAGCCAGACTCTTTTTTTTATATTCCTCTATGATGAAATAGGCCTTTGCTCTCATTTTCCATTTCATGCCATTGCCAGAGATTCGTACAAGGGAAATATTTAAAATACTGGTCCTCAAGATCTAGTCTGCAGATTATAAATGTCTTGGGTTTTTTTATAGTTTTCTTCAGTTATTCATAGAATAAAGTACGTATAAGCAGACAGGACGTTGTTGAGAGTAGGAGAAGGGATGAAGAGGTGGGAATGTTTTGTAGAACATATTTCACACAACAGTCCATAGGGTGAAAGAGCTAGAGAACCAAATGATTTAAAAAGTCATTATTCTCAAGTCGAACACTAGTTAACTGCAAAACAATTTTTTGAATAGTGTCAGGTATTCTATATGTATCCCTATGGATATATTTGTAGTTTTAGAATCAAATTTTCTACTATTTAATTCCTTCTGCTATTTATGCATCAAAGATGCACATAAACATCAGGGAAAACCATATTTAAGGAAAAGTGATGATCCCAACCAAACCCTGAAACTCTTTAAGTTATCATAATCTTAGGCATTACTTGTAACAATCACCAGTTTAATATTCTTAGGCATTAAGTGTAATGCTTAAAGTTGTCAGTTTTCTTTAAATCATCTCCACTCTGAGTGACTAATGGCTACAATTAACATTACCAGCAGCACTGTTTAAAGACACAGGACACAGATCACCAGCTACAGCTCGAAGGCTGCATAATTAGCACAGACACCAAGGTTCGTGGGGGAGATTCCCACACCACTTACAGCTTTCCACACAGAGTAGGCGCTGATACTGATGTCAAGGCAAGACAGGCTTTAATTCAGGCAAGTGCTGAATTCTCCCACAAAATTTTCTCTGCAACAGGGACTTGCAGAATACATCCCTCCCTTCTGTTCCTATGGACAGGTTGGTGAACACTAGCTTTCCAGCTCCTGCATGCTACATGATACCCATATCCTGGCAGCCACTGTGGAATCAGCAGCAGCAGCAGAGGCAGTTCAGGTCTACCATATGCATCAGGTTTAAAAATACCAAAACTGGCTTTGTGTGGGAAATATGTTATCTCTCCTTTCTGATGACAGATGTGCCATGGGGTTCGTAAGTCCTCTCTTATATTACTGAGCAGTGAACGCCCTCCTTACCATTAAAATGGTCAATAAGTTCACTCCAACTCCACGGTGTTGTTTTCTCCACAGGCCTGCCACCTTTCCTTACAGCCATGGGGTTCCTTTCCTCCTCTCCCTCTACGATTTCTTCAGGCAAGCAAGACACAGGCTTTCATATATTCCTGGGGCCCATCTCCAAGTGAGGCTCTGGTGGTGTGCACTGATTCATTAAACTATGTTCATAAGCTCAGCTACAGCACATGACATTTCACATGGTAACTCCAACATTTTTTAAAGATTTAGGGAACTCCATCATGGCCATACACGGCAGACCATGTGAGAAATGGAAACTCTGCTCATAACGTAGAGGGTGGACATATAATAGGCCACTGATTCATTTCTTGGAAGTGTTAATACAAGTTCTATCACATTATTTTTGCCGTTCATACAGCTTTCCACTGCTGGCTTGCTTCTGTTTTTTTTTTTTTTATTTTAATTATTGTGTTTTATCATCTTCTATTGTCTCTTCCCTTGCTTTTTTCTCCCCTTAAATCTTTATTAACCAAGGGATCTGATTTGAGATGCCTGCCTTTAGGCACTGCCGTGTGTTGATGATGTGACAGCCTCTTTAAGGAATCACAGCAGCATTTCCATATCACATACAAATCCTAATTAACCCCTGCCATTTGTCTGCTGCAAATTGGCAGATATGTCAATTCTCTGGAAATGAATTCTCTGCTAACACCAAACGGAAGCTTTGTCACACCTACATTAGAGAGGATTCATTGCAAGTGGTTGATGCCAACTGATGCAGAAAGAACAATTCTGGCTGACCACCCACCCTTGTAGACAAAATACTCTGGCCATGTTTTAACAAAACGTGTACCATAAGCAAATATCAGCATCTTTCCTTGAAGATCTCTTTGTTTTGCCTGTGTGCAATGCTCCCACTCCTTTTGGATTCCACAGTGATACCACCAATTCAGATTTTCAATTCACTGCAGAAACTTCACTCTTCTCAATTTACATTTTCTCTTTTTCAATTTACATCACGCAAGAGCTAACAACGCTTGTTATCAATCAGAGCAGTTTACACACACACAAAACACCGGAGAAGGAATGACAAAGTAGTGGGAGCTTGTGATCCATGTTTGAACTTCACCACTGTCCAGCATTGCACAAGTTGCTATTTTTTAACAACAAAATCACTTTGCAAATTGTGCAATCCAGGAGGGGTCAATGCCATTTTGTGCCAACAGACCCATATGAAGAAAACAAATTAAGATCCTAAAAGCTGATAGGAAAAAAATTCCCACACAACTGAAAGCTGAAATGTAGACTGAAGGGAATGTCTAAGTCAATCTACTAAACACAGACACTTGACACAGGATCATTCAAAGTTCAAGGCAACAGAGGATGTGGGATTCCTATCTACCTGGGTTATACTTTCATTTGTGGTCACTTGAGCATGCCTCTAAATAAAATGCTGATATTCCCTGTATAGTTAATGAGAAACAAGTATCCTGTTTCATCCCTGGCCAAGTTCAGAATTCTTTACCGGGATGCCACGATTTCCTTTTAGTAGTCTTCAGATTAAATTACTTTTCCCCCTAACAATTAGAAAGAGAAGAACGGTATTTCATTTGAGGGACATGCTTCCTTTTTGCCATCTCCTCAGCAGGAATGTCAAAATGTTAATTCAGATTTAACTCCACAGGAAAGATAATCCTCAGTTTGCAAAAGTCTGATGGTAAAGCATTCTAAACGAACTAGGTATGAATGAATCAACAACCAGACATTCTTACACAAAATAGGGACACATTATTTTCTCTCCTGCAGTTAAAACCAGACTGAGTGATCAAAGCGTCATCTTTGCCATACTGAAAAACAATGGGAATATTTTCCATTGAGAAATTTCTCTAATTTGCTGTGTTTTTGTTTTGCTACCTGAGAAAGTGCGATAACTACTGTTTACTCAATTTCATAGTGTGCTTTGAAGTTTGTGGACAAAAGTACTATTCTCAGCACCATGCTCATAAGCTACTTGCAAAACACCTTCCTTTAGAAGGACCTGATGTAGCCAGTCATTTGATTGTTCTTTCAGTTCAGTTCCTTTCAGACCTTTGCTCTTGCCTTTCACAATGATATTTATCTTCCAAATTTGTCCTGGTACCCAATGCTGTTGATAGCTCAGGAGGACTTTCTCCATAGGCAATTAAAAATTATCAAAACCAACACCAACATCCCCCCAAAATCACATTTTAATATTCTAAACAAAATCCTGAAGCCTGATTGATTTTTTTTCCTCTCTTGCATGCTCTTTCAAACGTAACTTTATCAAAAAACTTGACAAATACACACAACAGTAATAACAGAAACAATGTAATAACAGGGATATGAACAAAGATTATTGCAAGGTGTTTTCCAGGTAATTCTAAATGGCAGTTCTTATGATGCTTGACAAACTTTAATTTCCAAAACAGAACTGAAAAATAACAAAAGGCATGAATACCATCAGGTTACAATTTTGTCAGGTTATGTGCTTAGGCTTTACTATGACTGTGATTAAATAATACAAAGAGCATTCCATGCAAGGTACTGAGCTAAAACAATTCTTTGAGAGTGACATTAAAGTGAATCTGTTCCTCTGCATATCAATGACATCTTGAGACCCCTTTTATGCCTATTTTCTTCAATTCTGTGTTCAGTTTACATATGTCTCTACAAATATCTTTTGTGACTAGGCATAGCATGTTTGTAGAGTGCAAAACATCTTTTTAAATATGCTATACAGTAAATTTACATTTCTGTAAAGACATTTCAAACTATTTTACAATTAATAACTACTGGGAGTCTGTGTAGTTGTTGGAGCTTAGTGGGTCTGATTACCTGTCTCTATAAAGCCAAGAGACTATTGACATCTCTGATTACATGCTTTGGGCATGGAAGTTTCCATAACTTTTCCATATATTTTTTAACATCTGTTTCTTGGAAAAGACATCATGTAAGGTGATATTTTTAGATCTTATCAAAGGCCCAAAACTATCAATTTTTACACTTTTTTTTCTCCCTTCCTTTTTTTTTTTTTTTTGGCATAATTACTCAGACAAGTGTATCCAGTTTTTCCACTAAGTTCCTCATATTGCAGGATATTTTTTTTTATGCATATCAGCATGCATAATTACAAAAAGATTTTATTCTATCCAATACACAACAAAGGTAAGAAATTAAGAGGAATACTCCCAAGCATTTGAATTCTATTTTTAGCACTTCAATTCTGCTATAAAAATTAGACAGCAATTCCTATGATAACAAAGATTGGAAAAAGTTTTCAGTCCAAATTTAATCTAATAAAAATTGACCTACCTATAAAGATTTTCTACAAGAAAGGTGGAACCCTTTATGTACCCTGATGTGTAAAAGAGAAATGCCTTCAAAGAATACTGAGAGCAGGTAAAGTATATTTATTTTTCTTACCCATCTTCATATTCCTATCCAAAGTCACAACTGCAATTACCACTGTCAGAATTTGCTTCAGTGAAATAAAAGCTGTGGCCAAGAAGACCTGTAGCCCAACGCTTTAACAGAGAGAATCTCATTGAAAAAGGAATTTTGTTCTTGGTGAAAGATGAGGTCCCAGTTACACAAAATTATAATATAATCTATTTGTACTTTCCGGAAAGAATGTAATAATATTACCTTGAAGTTGAAATCAGGCATGACAAAATATTACATAAATTACATTTAAGTGCATAAATAAAGGATTTGCAAAGAAAACAAATTTATAAGCTTCAAAACAAATTTTAAGCTCCATACAGTGGAGCAGATTTGCAATTTCTGACCAAACAGCTGCTGTACTCTGAAACCAGCATCCTCCTGTCTCACACCAAAGTCTGGCCCATGTATCTAAAAGGATCCATGAAGATATTAATCACCACTAAGCCACAGTTTGCATACATGTGGAATACTGACTAAATCCTGAAGCCCTTAAAAGGAGAAAACTTCTACTGATGTTATAGTTTTATCTGATGAGGATTTAAAAATCAGATCAATGACAATATACTATTCTACTAACCACAGAAGTGTGGGCATATACAACATACATTCAAATATGGCACTTTTGCAAATCCTGGATACACATCTCACTTATCCAGAATGATGTTACAAGGAATGTGAAAAACAGGACTGAACAAAATAGTATATAAGGATTGATCATTTTTTCAAGTCTCTCAAACCATAGAAGTAGTATTACAACACTTTCTACTACTGACAACTTGTAGGACAGGCTGATAAGACTTTCAGGATCCGTATCTTTTCTCTTTGCATTTCCTAACATGTATCATGAAAACAGAATTAGGAGAGCAGAAAGGCAATGACTTGTTCAGACAAGTTCCTTCAATGTGACGGCATGTTAGGGCATACACTATTTATCAGCGTTGCTCATGAACCGCAAAGTAAGAAAACTTTATCTGTATGTTGCCTGGACTAATCAAGGGTGATGCTGGAAGAGTCAAGGCTGTCTCAGCCCTGAGAAATGCGAAGCTGCCACCACAGGAGTTAGAGCTAAAATCTAGATGACACACTGTCAAGATTTCACTCTCTGCTCTTCACTCATCTCAGCCTACTAAATCTTATAGCTTCAATCATCCTGGTCAAGGAGAGGTGATCTACAACCAGTGACTTTGAAACTTCAGTCATCACTGAAGTAATGGAAGAAACTCTTTAAACTCCAGTGTTTGGGAGGCAGGGTTGCTGTGAGTTACCACCTCCACTGTCAGTGTTTTCTTAACTAATCTTTGCACTGCCTGGACATGCTCTTGCAATACCTCTAACTATTCAGATGTCTTGCTGGGCACCCTGTGTGTCTTCCCACTCTATAAAGTCCTAATAAGAAACTACATTCTTGCCTCAGCTTACCATGGGCTGCAAACATCAACCAGCACACAAAGATGACACAGCCCCTGCATTTCAGCTGATTTGTCCAATCCCTAGTGAAACCTGTTGCCCTCTTGAGGTAAAATGTATTTCTCTATTATGGCACATGTTCAATATATACAGTTACACTACAACCAAAACAAAGGTGTCCTAAACACATAGGCTGAGATGTTTGACTACAACTTATTCATATTAATCCTTGCTTGGAGTGGGATGCTGTTGTTCTATGTAAAGTTTTACTATATTAATAATGACATTGTCTCAATATACAATCTATAATATATCTAAGTACATTGAATAGGTATGATTTCTTGTATAAACCTTCAATGAAATATACTTATCTAACAATGTCACCTTGTATGCTTGACAGAGATTGGTAAAAATATATATATGTATCCAGTCTCCCAGTACACAGGATTCAGTGATTAACTTTTAACCTCTGCTGCCAGGCTTTACTTTCAGATACTGGTTATTACACTGTATTTAGAGAACTAACGTCTCATTCCAAGGCAGAACAGAGTTCTGGAAAAATTGTTGACGTGCACCCAAAATGTAAGAGAAGTAACTCCATTGTGTCCCATATTACAACACCCAGATTACAGTAACAAACCAGATCACCTATGTAAATGAAAAGTGAAGGAAGAAACCTCAGAGATCCATACAGCTAAATAACAAAGCTGTCAAAGAGTTGGTTCCAGTTCATCTGCTATCTTTTTCCCAATGTTACATGTTTTTTGCTGTATCACAATCCTAAGTCACAACATTATTTAGGAAACCAATCCCTAGAGCTAGGAAACATTCGACAGCATCTCCCAAGTTCTTATATTCCCTCTTTATCTTTGCACACTTACATGAGCACTGAAGAAAAAAAAACCAATAGTCAGTGTGCTTGTTGGCTTCCTATTAGAAGGACAACATTTAATTGGCTCTGATATTTTTCTTTGTCCAGTATGTATTTCTCTGTGTGTGTGTGTGTGTGTGTGTGTAAGAGAGAACACACGTTTTCTTCTCTTTTTTTTATGGTGCACTTCACTGACATATTTAATAGTCGCTCGTTTCCATAGCACTTGTTTGCCATAACTTACAAAGTCAAATTGTAGGATTATATTGTATTTACAAACAAGTTGGCACTTACAGAATAAATTATTGTTTCCTCTTTTTTTTTTTCCTTTTTTTTTCCCATTTCATTTTCTTTTTTTCTCCTCTTCTGTTTCACCCAAGGGCATCCAGAATTCAGGCAGAATAGTAAAACCTGCTGTCATTATGCTACATTAACATGAGTAAATAGGATTCCAGCTGTTACACTCCCAATGGTTTGCTTGTTGCTGAGAGGCAGTGCCTTCCACCTCAGTTCATGTCCGATGCTCAAAAAGTGTTAGTCAAGTGAAAGCAAAGGCTGCATGTTTTCTTCCTCATTCTTATCCATGCGTTTCAGCACCCCAGGATCCACAACTGACTGAGACCTGCAGAGGGACAACATGTTTATTTGACATTTCTAGATCACAGCAAATGAGGGTAAAACTCAGCTTTCTTTTGTTTATTTTAATTTCTGTCAGGGCTTAAAAATAATGGTACAGCACTACCCAAGCATCTAATCACTCCAAATGATCAGGAAATACTCTCATGGAGGGATAACATGGCTTTCAAGAGCTCAGTGCTAATTTGTGAATATAGGAGCAAAAGGTGGAATAAAGTGGATCCTGTCTTCTTCAGTGAAATTGTGAAGCAGGGAACATCCTCAGCACGGAAGAGCAAGCTAAGCTATTCTTTGTACTGACTTAAGTACTGGCCCTCTCTCCAGAAGGTTCTAGGGCACCGGGGTGGTAAAGAATGTACAATTCAGCCACCCCGGAGGGTAATGGCACATGGCAATTAGCGGGATGTGTTAGCTGGCAGCACAAGTTGCTCCTTTTCTGAGTAGCACTTAAATTCAGCAGTGCAAGATTCTAAGCCAGCTCTAGGGAATACTGCCATGGCTAGCAGTATTTCTGGAGCAGTGGACAAATTTGTCAAACTCACTTACCCACACAACTAAACAGGGCAGGGAAGGATGATAAGGGCAAATTCAATGTGACTGTAAAATTTCTCCACGTTCTCTGATTCTGCATAGAAACATAACTGGTACCCTGCAACAGCCATATGTGATGGACAAAGAGGAAAACCCAGCCTTCAGCAAAATCAAAATGTTCCATTAAAAACAAAGTCTGAAGTGCTAAGATGGTGTCTCACATAAGCTATGCCTCAGTTTGTCAAAAAGCAGACACTTCTGGGGTACAGTAAAAGCAACTCTTGCCAAATGTTTCCTTCAGTGAGATGAATCTCATGCAGAAAATGCCCATTTCTCTTCCTTTCTGTAAAGAAGATTTGAGATGGCTAAAGAGCATCTGTGCATCTCTACAATGCAGGCATCTATTTTTGATCCGTGGAAGCACACTGTGCCTGCAGCATTGCTACAGATTTGCCCATTTGGAGGACTACAGTGCAGAGAAAAACCTTTATGAATTCTAAACTCTCCTAAGATAAACATATGGAGTCAATCCTCCACTCGTATAAACTGACATCATCCAGTGAAACCAATGAATGAGGCTGATAGCAGGAGACAATCTGACTTTCTCAAAAAAACAAAAGAAAGCTTACAAAAACACAAGAAACAACATCTGACCCCAGTACAAAACTTTAAAAAAAGGATATTTTCTAATAGTATTTATCACATTCTCCTACTAATGGTAAAATCAAGAAAATTAATTTTAAAATATGACAGTCTCTCTTGTGATAAGCATAATTTAAAAAATTTTAATTAAAACTGTACAATAACACTCATCCTGAACATTAGTCAGTTCCTCAGGCAGCAAACTAAACCACTGAATTTAAAATGCTTTTTCAAAAACTTCACAAGGTACTGTGCCAATGCAAAGCTGATTGAAAATTTGCTGGTGGGAAGCTGCACTCATGGAAAATCCAGTTCATCTTGATAAAAATTGCTGTGGAAGCATATTAATTTCAAAGGATTGCCAACTGAATATAAGTTTTCAAACTGAGCCTTTTCCTCAACTGCCAGTGACTGAGCAGCCAGGGTTTCCAGTTCTCATCCAGGAAACTAAAGGGAAGCTGGAATGGCTGCAAACCTGGTCTCAAATTCCCAGTAAGGGAGCTTTGGCCATAAATTCCCAGGGGCTCCAAAATCCCCAATGCCAAGACAGGTAGGAAAATTGAACTACACAAATCCTGACCCATGGTTTGTAAGATCAGGTGCCTAAATGCCTTGAAGGAGAAATAGTTTTCATTCGGTTTTGAATAAAAACTTACTGATGTCCCATTCCATTCAGCGGCAATTCACAAATGAAGATATGGAACAGGAAAAACATTTGTGTAAGTCTGTAGCACCCTCTATTCTATCTATAGCGCCCAAATAACTTTAAAAACATTACAGAATAAATTCTAGGAAAACACAGTAGAACAGAGTTGTACTACAAAGTCCCATGGCAGAGGTGAAGAACCAAACCACAGATACTCTGCAAAGTTTATCAACAGAGACATTTGCCTTGCAAGGTGAGTTGAGAAGAGGATGCAGTCTCCACCTGGATGCCTCAGCCTGACAGCCACAGGTGAGCACAGCCACAGGCTAAACCTGACTGCTGAAACAGCTGTAATGGTGCCATGTGATATCAACATGTCCCCAGAGGTCTGTGCTACAGGTGGGATTAATTCTTCCTTATCTCTACCACCCTCCTGTTACCAACCAAGTTATGTTTTTTTAAAAAGGAGCCTATACAACAGTGAGGGAAGATGTTAGAAAATCCTTTTAACTTTAGTAAACAGTTTTTGATCTTTACATCTGTGACTAACTGCCTTATGCCAGCTTTTGCTTCCTTATTTACCTATATCATTGGTTAATATGTACTAGCAGATGTTCTAGTTTTGAGAACAAGGATTGTGTGTCAGAGCAAAGAATGATAAGAGAAGTACATTATGACCTGGCCACATATTTGAGATACTCTCAAGGATAAAAGATTCATTAGAAGATCTGGAACCATAGCCAAGTAAGTCCACTGAAATAATTAGCATACATGCATTTATTCAGGAAATGTAATGAATATGCAATAAAACGTGATTAATATATATTAGCTGAATTAATATACCCATGTCTGTTAGGCTGCTGCAGATGCACGCTTTGGGGAGCAATCCCCATGCATCCAGCACTGTTAATAAAGTAATGTCAGCTTTCTAATCTAGAAAATTGGTTGGTGAGTTTTTTTCCTGGTTTTCAGTGACACTTCCCACAATCAACCTTCCTTTCAAGGTGAGGTCATCCAATTCACCAAAACTTCAGGCAGATCTGGAGGAATGTCAGTGGGGTAAAAATGAGAAAGAAAGAAATGAATTCTCAGTATTTTGGTTTTAGAAGGTCATTCTTTCAAGCAGTAAACTAATTTTAAAATGGCAAGCCAAATTAAACAAGGTAATTATTGGAGATCTGCCAGATGCTTATGAAATTTGTTCTAAGTTTAGCACTTTTCCTGACTTACTGTCATGGGTTTTACATGTTAAAAATCTTATTCTGCACTAACATATCATACTGACCGTGGTTTCAACCTGAGAGAGACAACCAACACACCAGGTGCCGAACCCAAGTTAAATTTCATTTTTAATGAAATAGTTCATCTATTTTATCTTAACTTTTCTATTAGTATTTTACACAGTCTGTGGACTTAACACACCAAGGTTCTGGGACTTACTGTCCATCTTGCTACCTGGTACTAGTGCAGTAAGTCTACTTAGTACTTTTTACATGCATGGAACATATTTTTATGCATGCTTTTTAACAGCATGGAACGTGGATTCCAGCAGGTGCTGGAGGCACGCTAACTGAGAAAGAATGCAAAGAAGGTGAAGAAATTTCAGCTTAATATTATGTAGATACAGATTTCAACATGCTTATTTTTCTGCAGTAGGTAACCTACTGTGTCAGCTCACCCAGACTGAAAGAATGTCAATTTGAAGGTTACACTGAAGTGTAATTCTGTATGAAAGATTTTTCAAGCACAAGTTAAATGAGAATAAAAATTATTTCAGAAAGAATGAAGAATCTGGTCAACTCACTGCTTTTCTGTTTAGTAATGTACTTGCTCAGAATAATTTAGAAAACTGCTCCAAAGGGTCTTCTCCAAAGGAACTTGCGACAGGTCTTCTCATTTATTTTTTTTTGTTGCACCCTTGGATGAAGTTATTCACTTTTGTAACTTCATTTTACAACAGTAAAACTGCATTTCAGTTCCTTGATTCCACTCTTCTGTCAAAGACAGCTTCTCTATTGTCTCATAATTCTTGTATTACATGCAAATCATTTTTAAGTGTATTGCTCACCTTTCCCCTTCCCCTGGCTCTTTTCCTCTGTCCCATTCTCTCCGTTAATTAATTAAATCTTTGTCATACAGCTTCAGAACCTTTCTTAACTTCTCCTTTTCTCCTTATCCTGGCTCATTCCTATCAGTTTCTTGCTACTTCCCACTTTCAATGCACTGTAGGTTTTTTCAACACAAAATCCTTAAACTTCACTGGCTTTTTTTTATTTTCTATTCCTGTGGCAATCTCATGTTATCTTCTCTCTGTTTCCAGAAAAATGTCTCCCTTTCAAACCACACTGGTCTTCCCAGCCTATGCAACATTTTCCATCCAAAATCATCTTCCTGGCTCAGGAATCTCAAAATATTTTATCCTGTTTGATCTGCTTCCAGAGCCTCTTTCCCTTTTGCATCACATGCCATCTCCTAAAACTGAGTTCCCAGCGTAGCATATTGTGACTTAATTTTAATGACTTTCTATATTATTTTCTGCCCTGTTTGCTCTCTTCTGATCCATTGCTAGGCCTGCTCCTTAGGAGTTGCACTCTGACTTTTGCTACCTGCTCAACCTTTTCTATCACAATCTTAATAGAACCTTTTCTCTTCCACTGCCCTGGTGAGGTTGGATCAGGTTCACCCCTCTAAAGTGAATAACCTCACTGCTTCTGTAGTTGCTGAAGAGGTAACTAACCTCTTCCTACACTTTATCTTGAATGGTAAAATACAGCAAGCAATTACACCGTACATTCTCAAAGAGAAGAATACCAGGACGCCAGGATGTTTACCAGACTTGAGAATAACAATTGGCACTGATTTTTGTCCTGGTTCTCCTCAGTACATTTTCTCATGTTATGTACAGTCACTGTGACTGACAATTCAGATGCTGTAAATGTCCTGGCTCCTACAGGTTGGTGGATACCAGGCACTGGGCTGTAAGATGGAGGAAGATAAGAGCTATTTTCACCACCCGTATGGACAATTGGTCCCAACTTACCCTCTGCACCGAGGCTCACTCCAGCTAGCACTGTTTCTCTAACAAGTACTGCAGGCTGGGACAGGGGGATCAGCCTATTCCAAACACATATATGACCTATATGGCACCACAAAATAATCAGCTGCACTGAGTTCACAACTCACATGAGTAATAATCAAGGCCATGGTCTCTAATCAAGACTGATCTTCTAAGAAAAGGGGGAAAAAAGAATAGACCTCATATATAATAGCCTGAGGGAAAAACATGCAACTTCATAAAAGAGAAGGAAGGTAAATGTTAACCTTATAGCAAAACTGGAAGACCATGGTACCTTTAACTCACCTTTTCATGGATTTGGGAGAGAGGTCCTTTTCTGTATCCTTTGCAGGAGTGTTGTAGGAGTCTGCATTGCATTCACTGTCATCATCATATTCATGATCAAGCAGTGTTCTTGCCCATGTCCCCATGTCATAGGGGGGCAACATTCCTCCAAACTCTGAAGGCAGGATCTCAGGGTGTATTAGCTGATGCAGGCTGTTGAGGTTATTACCATGTAGGAATATCTGTATGTACGCATGCAGGTAAAAACAAAGGGGTATCACAAAAAATCATCCAAGCCCAAATGACATTATCATTATTAGAGGATATTGTACAGTTTCAATATTCTGGTTGTGCTGGGCTAACAGAGGTGGGGAGGAAGGCACACATCACCTCTGCCTTAAGCATGGTTGTACTATGTTCATAAACCTTCAAAGTGATTAAAGCATAAATGTCTTAAAATGTTTGCAGGGCAAAGGACTTCAAGAGGGTAAGAACTGATGTCTGGTAGATAGATGGACAGAATATTAGATAGACAGACTGCCTATCTCTTGTTATTTGCTTTCCCTAATTCTGTGAATTAAATCAAGTGAATAATTAATAACATAAATAATTAATAAAAATAATATTCACCATATACATCAAGGAATATATATTGACTTTCAGCATCCAGCCATGAATTCTATAAATATGATAAATCATGAAGTGTAATGATAACACTACTGGAAAGATTTTCTTCCTTAATTTTCTTCCTAGTTGTACTAGTGACTGCCATTTATACTTGACAATACATGAAGTAACTAATAAAAGTAAAACAATTCCTGTGACAACAATGAGGAAATAGTTGATGGACTATTTCATATTTTCCATCATTTTTTTTGGTAGACTGATATTCATACATACTTTACATTTATATATCTGCACATCAATATTAAATATATGTATATGGACACTTGTATTTATGTTTATGTTTATTGTTTCTCCTCAGAGATCTGGAATGTGTGACCTATGAGCCCTAGCAACAGAGTATTTCTGGATTTGAGCAGCCTTCTGCCACAGACACTAGAAACCTACAGACTTTCCCCGGGGAAGAAATGCCTGCTTTTGGGTATGGCTACACAGACAGCTCACAGCAACTATTTCTAGACTAGCGTGTAAGTCAGAGCAAGTGCCATGGCACAGTTCACGTCCATATGGCTGAATTCCTTTCATGTCCAGAATAAGATCACCTCATCCATTCTGCTCACTGGTCCATGACATCCCCAAATTTTTCCCGGACAATGTCTAAGAAAGTCCCACCTGGCACTCATCAGTGCCCTGCCAAAAAGTGTTCATACAACTGAACAGCAGCAAAGGCAGTGCTGGACCCTTTTTAAATGACTAACACAGAAGCAGCCAAGAAGGGAAAGTAGAATGTTGCCTCCTAACAGCTGTCCCCTGTCTCTTGGTCCCCACAGGGCAGGAAGGGATGTGCACACAAGACATCAACTGCTACCAATTCACATTTCACTTCACCTTGCAGGGACTTCTCTGGACAGCTATACCCTTAGCATGATTTATCAAAAGTTAAATTCAAAAGGCATAAAGACAAAGTCCAAATATATGTTTGTCTTGTATTGCTTATTTCAGCCCATCTTGAAGTCAGCTGTGGACATGGGAAAATTAATATGACCATGCAAATGGAGTAATTTTCTCCCATCTCAGAAAGGAATTTAATCTTACTGTGAAAGAACATATATGAATGGTGAAAGTAATTTGTTTTATGGTGCCTTTTCAGCTGAATGCTTCACCTCTTAGCAATTGTTTTTATATGTGCCTAGTACAGCATTTATCTGAATATAGCTATCAGTTGCAAATCTACCAGATGTTAAGAAAATACAAGATAATTCAGGATAAAGACAACAGATAAATAATGAGCCTGATTAAAAAAAAATCCAAAGACAATTCTCTTGGGTTTGGGTTTTTTTTACAATCATTTGTTCTGCATCTAATAATTATTTTTTTAAAGCTAATTTTAAATTTTATGTGCTGCTCACAACTTGCACATTTTTACACGAAATTTTGAACTGTAAATCAATATTTAACCATCTGACTACTTTTTATACATATTCAGTACTGACAAAAAACAGTTGTAAAAAATTAGTGTTTCTGAAAATATATGCCATTGATTCAGGTGTCTAAATAAAAATATAGATGCTAACTGATAAGCACCCATGTCCAACTGCCTTGTCACTTATTATTAACGTTGTAACACACCCAAAAAGCTGCACTTTACTCCCTAGTTATGCATACACAGCACTTGAGTTAAAAAGGCCTCAGACATATCGGGCACTACAATGTTTTTTGTTGAAGCTGTAGTCAACAGAGTGCAACTGAATCTTGAAAAATGGGGTTTCATTTGCATATTTATAACAGATATTACACAAAAGGCTTTGTGATCTATAGTTCAAAATCTGTGAATACCAGAAGCCTCTCAAGCATAATCTGTTAATAAAAAACAGCTAAACACCAAGGATCATTGTGGCCTTGTAGACTGTGTTTAAGGAGAGAAAATACAGAGTTGCTCAGAGAGATGATTCCATTAAAAAAAACCCCTAGAAACATCATATTCTTTGTAGTGGCTTTGTTCACGATGTTGATTGTGTTTTTCTGGATGACAAATTTCCTGTTACAGAAATAATATCATATGCTATCACCACCAAACTCTAATTTAATTGCACTGATTCAAATGCTGCAAATTCAGCAACGTCTTGGAGACTGCTCATGCTTATGCACAGATGCATGCACACAAATTTCCTTTCATTGCTTTCATCCAAATTAGTATTTGCAAGCTACTATATACCAGCTTGGTATTTTAGCTCATGCTAATGTCAAGGAAATCACACTAGGAAAGGACTCTGTAGTCACTACCTCTGTTTTTAAAAGAAAGGCACAGATAATTTTAACAGAAATAAAATATAATGGAATTAAATACAATCTTAATAGAATCTGTAATGTTGGCAATAATTTTATATACCCCCCAGGAGAAAGCATATGCTTACATTTTAAAATATGTTTAAGTGCACTGCTTGACTGTGTCCTTTAAGGATGTATAAGTTTCTAAAACAGCTGAAGGTACTCTTTACAACACAGACTAGCAAGCTGATATCTCTTGTATATCTACATTACTAGAGTATGATGTGTCTGCTGATGACAACTGCCAGGAAATGGACAATTAAACAGAGGAATACCCTTTTTCGTGTCTTCTCCTTTAGAAAGGGTCGTATAACTGTGTAGAGGGCATGGATATACCACGGCTGATTGACGAAATGTATTCCTCCAAACCGAGCTGGAAAGCTGTCCTGTAAATCACAAAACAAATACATACACGTGAGCTGACTCTTAACATATGTTGCACATGCATCAACATCAAGTATCTTTTTTTTTTTTTTTTTACAAATGCTTTCATTTTAATAATAAAACTTCAACAAGCAGAAGGATTATTCAAAATTCCTCTAAACTGAGCTCCAACCTTCCAGCCAAGAAGCAAAACACCCTGGACAGAGTAGTGAGGAAGTGTGCTGAAATAATTATGGTATTCAAACAAAGGCACAGCATTCCAGAAATGCTTTAAACATTTATGATTTGTCCCTAATTCATCTATGCAACATATTTTTCTGTTTCCTCTTCTATGGGTTTAATTCATTTTTAAAAGTAACAATCTCAACTCTTCCATGTCATTGAAGAGCACCAAAAATGTCCCTTGTTTCCACCTTAAAAAGAAAGTGTAAATCTAAGCTACTATCCAATATTATCCATATTTCATAAAACTGAGAGAGCATTAAACATTATGCATATACCGTTATGCAACATCCATGACAGTAATTCTTGTCACATAGTCAGGGGCCTTTTGGGAACTTAAATGTAAGGACAGCATATCTGAATTGAAGCAATGATTTTTCTTTTTTCTTGCAGAAAATCACAAGAAGCAGATAACTCCCTGATATGCATTTTCAATTTCTAAGTCAAGAGAATATGCCAGAGAAGGTTTGGCAGTTTAAGGAGGGCAGCCACTCTGTCCTGGAATACTACTGCCAAATTCATCGTGTGTCCTCATTTTGTCTTTGCCTGGTTGATCATATGCACAAACAATGAAATAAGTTGCTGCTGTCTCCTATGTTGCCTGGAGTTACACCACTGAAGAAGGAGGAAAGAAGTGTATACAGGAGAATCTGATGCATGTCTCCTTTTGTTTTCATGGGTTATGTCAGAACCTTCTCAGTGAGGAACCTTCTCTTAGGTATACAGACTTCTAAATTAATGGCTTTCATTTGAACCCTAATTCAACAGGTGGCCCACTATAGGCAGCTATGGTAGTCACTTAGATCCAAACCAGGTTCCTCACAGCAGCAGCAACTCCCATTTGACAGTACAGGTACAAACAAGGATGTGCGTCCCAGCCACATCTCTTCCTCCTCCTCTTCCTGTGTGGATGCAGTAAAGGCAGCTTCAGGTCAGTGGGATCAGAGGCTCAAAAGGAGGCAATCACATGGTCAGACAGGGCCCTTTGTGCCAATAGACCTATTTTGCCTCCTCTGGAGACAAGACAGAAGGCCCATATAGAAGCCTCCAGCAGCCAAGATACAAACCATAAAACACCATTTGAAGAGTATTGCTTTAGGATCATAACGGCACACACCGACAATATGGCCAAGAAAATATTACAAGCTATACCAGCCAATGAAGAACGGTCAGATAAAGAAGGCAAAAAGTGCAGGAAGGAAATCTTTCAAAAAATGGTTCCAGATAGGAATATACTTTGAAAAAGTACATGTGCCTGCACACTCACAGAACCTCTTTAGTTCTGCAAATGTGTTCAGACCTGTGGGAATAATGAAGTCTGAAGAGGTCACTTACTCCTCTCAAAGGTTCCTTTCACATACTGTCAGGGACGCCTAACCCAGGGGTTCTTTACATCAGGATGCCACTTGCCTCCAAATTGCAATAACTTGCTAGATTTTCCATCAAGGAGGCAATGTCTTGACAATAATTTACAGGGAGGATAACAACTATAACACACACCACTCACATCTGGCTTGCCACAGCACAACAGTTAATGCAGTCAACAGTCTATGTTGCAGTTTTTCTCCAGAAACATTTGATTAACAGCAGCCTTGAAATAAAACAATCCTATCAAATGACTGCCGCAGAAGCCTCATTTTGCTAAGTGCCCAATTCCTGACAGCACTGACTAAATGTCAAACAGCGTGGTTGATAACTGGACACGTAATTCATCCTGTTCAGTATTGTAAATCCCCAAATACCATTTTCAGAACACAGCCTATGATGTACAAAAGGTAGTAAATTATGCCCCTATCACAGTGATCCAACAAATCCATTAAAAAGGATAAATCACTAGATGACACCTTAACCTTTAGTTACAGGAGATATAATTCATCTACAGAAGGTTGTGTTTATTTGGATTATCATGGCTGCTGCTCCAGCAAGGAAGTCTGTTGCTGCATGCTGTGTACCATGAACAAAAGAGCACACACTAGAGGTGCAGAAGTCTCAGCAGAGCTAAGAGTCACACAGAAACTGAGGACAATTTGTGAATAGGATGATGTCAGTAGGCAGACATGTACACACACAGATTCAGAACAGAATGCCAAAGGTATTTGTATTGTAATGTGGGCTCAGAATGCTCTGCATCTTTATAAAGATATAAAATTTCCAGCAGACAAAAGGACTATCTTTAGAAAGTACCACTTTGACACTTCTACTTTTTTTTTCTGCATCTTGGAAACCATTTACATGGGGGATCACAAATATATGTGGAATGATCCTCAAATAGAAAATACCACTTGATTTTAAAAGCTAGTTTGAGTGTTTTTCAGAAATTCTTAAGGCATTTTCTGGAACTAAAGAAGTTGGGTATTTATCAGCTCCTGTGACTGAACTGAGGTGACCAGATTCATGAGCACTTCCTACGGTGTAATTAGAACCCCCCAAAATTTGTATCAAAAAGAAAAAGAAAGGTTAATTTCGTCAGAATGATTCTCCATTGTACACTGTGCTGGGACTAGAATGAAAAGCTGCTGAAAGTAGATCTAAAGGTCAATCCCAAAAGCACCTGGTAGGAAACTAAAAAAGCAGAGTAAGCAACTACATCTGCTAGAGAAACAGGTGTCAGAAGGTTTTCTGGCTCTTCTCAGATGCATCTGACTTCCACATGGGGATTTGCCAGACAGATGGCCATCCTACACCAACAGCAGGTAGGAATTTCTTTCAAATCACTGATTCTTGTGGGGTTTTATGTAGATTAGGTTACAAGCATGGTGGCAGTCACAACTGCCTCTGCAGACATACTGTATTTCAACAGAAGAGCCTGTAACCCATGAATCACATGAATTCTAAATAGAAGGAATCCTTTGCCAGAAAACAGTAAGAAATGGAGATCAGCCATAAAGTTAGCTGTGCTCCTGACTAGAAAAGTAATAAATCTGATGGGGTATTACTAATCCACTAAAAAGAACTAATTATATATACACAGTGAGTGGATTTTTCTTAGTGCTCACTGTAACCTCTGTTCAAGCAGCAGAACACAACTTTCCTATGTCTCTGATGAGCACAGTTTGGGACATGGCCATGCCATAGACACAGGCAAGCAAGTAGTCCCTATTAGGGGCTGCAGTCCGTGTGATATGAGGTTTACAAGTGACAATTAATAGCTGCCAAGGACGAGGCAGACCCTCCCACTACTGTCTGCATGACTGGGTGACTATCAGTGCATGGCCACCAGTGGACAACGATCCCAAGGAAACTGACTCACAAGGTTTCCACCTCTTATGATATGATTCTACAGACTCAGAGCACAGCAGTTTTACCTCTCTGCCAAACATAATTTATACAACCTGCTGCCTCTCCAAGGACCCAGCTGCTATTGCTTGCTACCAGCCTTGGCACATAGAATCATAGAATCATAGAATTAACTGGGTTGGAAGAGACCTCTGAGATCATCAAGTACAACCCTTGATCCAACCCCACTGCGATTACTACATCACGGCACTCAGTGCCACATCCAGCCTCATCTTAAAAACCTCCAGGGACAGTGAATCCACCACCTCTCTGGGCAGGCCAT
>JAYRBT010000114.1:63587652-63637245 GCA_036023395.1 Myiotriccus ornatus
TCTCTGTAAAGAACTTCTTTCTAATATCCAACCTAAACCTCCCCTGACAGAGCTTAAGCCCATGCCCTCTTGTCCTAAGGTTCAAGGTTTTTACTTGACGGGCACCACATTCCATCTTGCACTAGACTTGGCCATCACCTGAGCCACCTCTCAGGGTTTCACAGAGGGTTTCGTACTCCACTGTGGCCAGCAGAAACTCTTACAGCACATGTAGTAACAGCAAAACCAGTATATGACATTTTCAACAGCACCTAATAGATGAAAGTGCCAAATTCCTACCAAAAACCAGTGTAAGTGTTCTTAGTGGTCTCAGAACTGTTATCATACAGGTAATAAAAATGACCCAACTTTTTCATCTTTACCAAATGCAAAAAATTAAATTATTTCTAAAGCCCACAGCATTCTTTACTCCTTGGGTATCATGTCTACATTTAAACTTCTGAATTCTACTTTTCATGAAGTAGCCCTCATAGCTGAAATCAGTATTGTAGACAAATTTGTTTGCACAGCTCTTAGAAGTGTAGTCTCAGAAATTGCTGGGACTGCTGTGCGCCCAAAGGTGCCTTGGCAGCCCAGCCACATCAGAGCCTTACAAGAATGCTGCTCATCACCTCCAAACAGACCATCTGGAACCACCTTGCCACTTACTAACACTGCAAGAGTACTTGGACACATATGCTCTGGGGTTATTTTTGAGGTTGGCTGACAGCCTAGAGACATCCTTCAAAGGACGGTCTAAACAAATAAAATGAACACACTCGCACACTTTACTTAAGGCTACACTTGAGTGATGTGATAAATTCAGGCCCCAGTATCTGTAGAGGACAAGAGGTTACAAAGTCAAAACTCCAATAACTGCATCCTCACAACAAAAAATGCAAGTACAAATATCTTAAATGTGACTTAAGAGTTATTCCTTAAGATACTACATTACTTCACCTATGCCAAAAGGTCAAGCACTTCATGGAGAGGGAAAAAAAAAATCATTACAACGAAACAAAATAGTATCTTTATAATAGAAAGATCCACTAGAAAGAAACTGAAGCATTATGTCTCCTGCAACATGCACCATGACTAAACTTAATTTTTAGCATGTTAATTTGGAAAATCACAGAAAGAAAAGGCTCTGATTAGAAGGAGTATTTCACTTCCTTAATATTCCAAGAGTACTAAGAGGAACCAAGAGCCACTGTTGTCCACATCAGAAAAAGACACCCATCTTGCTCCCAAGCTGTAACTTTTACTGAACATACAAAAGAACAAGTCATTCCTAATACCAGACTTCCTGCCAGCATCCATCAGTGACATGGATAATTGCAATGTCTCAAATCAAAACAACTTATGCATCAAGACTGATCACCTGTGCCCAAGACATGACTGGGATCCTATCCAGTGATGAGGATATGATTATTAAGAGACTGGAAAGTGAATCTGTGGAGTCTAAAAGAATTTGGATTGTTTTTTTTATAAAAACAAACTCTGGAAGACAGATGCTATCTATAAACAAACTAGGGAGAATAAACAACAGGTGAGGAAAGACCCTTTCAAAATAAAGGACAATGTTTACACCCACACAAATGACAGGAAGCTCACCATGAATACAGCTGGACTGGAAAGTGGTAGAAAGCTTTGAATCATCAAACATTCAACAAGCCTGGCTGGGGATCAATAAGCAACCTTAGCTCATTTTGAGACAATTAGTAAATTATTAGGAATCTAAGCTTCAGGTTATCTAACAACAGGAAACTTTCCCTCTGTCCGTCTCTGTTAACGATCTTAAAGGTTCAGATCCAAAAAGAAATCTAAGGTTTCAACAGTGGTGAAATTGTGCTTGATCCCTGGAACAACTGCACTAGTGATTTCCATCTGTAAGACTACGATGTTGTTCTCTCCTAGTCTGAACTTCATTTTTATTAGACAATGTTGAACCATTTCTAAGACAAACAAAAATGCCCAAGTAAATTTTTGTTACTGTATTCAAACAAAAGTGCACTACCTAAAGGCAAATTAACATCATTCAGTGACATTCCTACAAAATAAGATGTAATTATCTAGAACTGGATGTTGTCATTTTGCTAAGAAGCTTCCAGTGAAGCAATTTGACTTTTGGCAGTCTTCTTCATTTCTATGAGTCATTTTATGTTACAGCTCATATAGGAATATGTTAAATTAAATGAGATAAGAAGAAAGATGGTATCCATACAATGAGGATATTGCTCTTTTTACTAAAGTATCTGTTTTAATTTTAAACAATCTTCCATCTTTCATTTCAATATGCTACTGATAAAATTTATATATTGTTTAAATTAATTAAATGGGATTTAAAAGCCATCTGACCACATGTGTCTGCATATTTATATAGAAATATAATAAAATTTAAAATCTATACAGATTTTGTGCTTCCACTATTTGTTTAAAGGGCTGATATCACTCTCAATTTTTTAATTAGATGGGCTTGATAAAGAAAATATTTTATATTAAACTCCTCATTTTAATTTAAAATTATTACTTTGCAAATTAACTTCAATAGGTTTTGATCTGATTTTTTTTGAAGTTTTAATCAGAAATTGTGAAATTATTTTAGCAATTTTTGCTCATCTTGACAGGAACTTGGGGTTTTGGGCATTGGTCCTTGGATCATTTCCTTAATTTGAACCTTGAAAAATTAAGGCTTTAATTTTAAGAGGAAATGAAAATTGCTGTTTTCCAAGGATAATTCTGTTTTCAACTATCAACACTGTCTTTTTTCTAATTCTGAGTAACACTTCATTTGAAATGTGAGGTATTAAAAAGGGGGAAAACCCCAAAACTTCGTACAGTTTGATGCTATTTTCCAAATCAGCAAAGATGTACAAAGAGTAAGAAAGATGGTAGAAGTAGATTCTTCTGTGCTGTTTTCTATTCTATGATGAAAATCATTCTTTACAATAGGCAATTAACAGAGGGTGATTTCTTCTATGGAAATTCCCATAGGGGGGGAAAAAAAAAAAAAAAGAGTCTGTTTTCCAGGCAGCTTGTGAATGTCTTATTAGATTAAGATTACAGACAAATTGAAAAAAACACTATACTGCTAACTGCTGTGCATAAATATAGTAACAATATTTTCATAGACTGGTGGAATAAAAATAATGTGGAAAATTACTGTTCATAAAAGATTCCATACTCAAATTCCTCAAGGCAGAAGTCTTGGGCCAGGAGGATATAGCAGGAGCCAAAATGCCACACTAGCATCTCAGCTTATACCACCCTCGTCCTGAAGTCACCCTCTTTTAGTCAGTGAGACTGTCCTGATGCCCAAACAGCCCTTGGTCTCTGCCACAACTGCTGACCACAGGATTACTGTCATAATCCTTTTCATCACACAGAAAGCCTCCCATGGGCCTGAGGTCGTTTCAAAGAGGACCATCAGTAGTTATTAGATAGCACCCCTCCTCCTTGTGCCTGACCCCTTCTAAATGAGAGTAGGCTAAACAGCACCTCATCTAGAACTCTTAGGGGAGCTACACTTATTTGTTCTGTTTTATTCAACCTAAATGTGATCTCTTGTGCTACGTCACATTTTCTCCATAGCAGAAGCAAGAAAGGTAAACTCTGGGATAGTGTAAAGAAAAGGACCGAAGGAAACAGTGACAAGACAGAAACCACAGAAATAAGAAGGAAGTGAGGAGCAGTAGAGGTTAAATTAAAAAGTAATTCAGGGAGAGATATCACGAAACTACTATGATGCACAAGAGAAAGAAATTAATCTTGTTCCTTGTCTAGTCCCTCTTCAAAATTTGCACAGGAGGGCAATGAAAGAGAACTGTAAAGTATTCCTACATGAGGGCCCAGGTTTTACAGTCACATGTCAAGACAGATTTTGTAGACCTAAACTCAAATAGGGTAAATAAATACCAAATATTGTGCCTTCCATACAATTTGGGTATATCATCCCAAGTGACAATCTCCCAGAAGAACCAGAGCCAGCCAAAGGATATTCAGTTCAGGATTGGCTTCTGTCAAGATTTGCAAGCAGCCGTATCTGAACCTGTCCAGGCAATGAGGTGCACAGATCTGCAGATGGATAGGGTGAACAGAGATACTGCACAGAGGCGAAAATGCACATTTTCAAATAACATTGGATACCTTTGCATTGCGACGAAGTTACTGACTTAAAAGATACCAATTCTTCTACCAGAATATTCACTTTTTTCCTCTGGAAATAAGGAAAAATTCTAAACTGGTGCCTACAGTTTTATTTTCCAAGGCTCCTCCAAAAATGCAGACAGGATGCATTAAAATTAGACTACCCTTTCATAAATTTCAATTTACAATAATACAATAAACTGAAAACTAGTGTTTCAAGAGTTATTTCATGAGCCATATGTTTCCTCATACTAGGAGGAATCAATCTCCATCACTGCAGTAGGCACTAAGAGCAGTAATCATTTTAGCCATCCAATTTTAATCTGTCACTCCATGCAAATGAGAGTCCTGAGAATTGAACTGAACTGTAAAATTGGAGGATAGTGATTTAAGAAAAATCAGCTGAGGATAGCCACTGAGATCCAGAATGCAGCATAATTAAGCTTTAAATTACTGGGAAAATTGAATAACTGACTTGAGATCCATTAATAAGTATTATATTTTATTAAAAGCAGAGGTATCATGAACTATGCAGCATACATAGCTTCAAGAGGTCAGTTCCCCACAGTACGAAACTATTTCCAGTTCCAAAAAGTGTTCAAATGTCTTTGTCATAGTATGGAATCAAGATTTATTTCAGCCTTTCAGCTTCAAGAAAGCCTGACTCTGAACTGCTCAGCTACACTTTATCTTTGCAAAGGTGCTTGGAAAGATATGGTTTCCTACACACTAACTCCACTTCAGCTTCCCTCTTCTGCATTCCTGAACCACTGTGGGGGTACCCACATGTAAAATACACCTGGGAGTCTGAGGAATTTCAATAGTGTTTGAGAGAGAACTGTCATTCAAGTTAGTACTCTAGAGGATCATAAACCACTGTTGTTCAGTTCTAACTTCAGACATTAATCCCTTGTCTTTGTAAAGCCATATAAACATAGCTGTCTCTGTGTTAGCTGCTACGGAGGAAATTCCATCAGTAAAAACAGAGATTCACAACAACTGGACAAATAAATAGTTACATGTTTTATCATACATATCTAGGACAAGGCTAATATGATTATTGTGCTATCAGGATATGCCAGTAATGAAGAAATGTGATGGCAAGCTCTCTCTTAAAATCACACTTTTGAAACTCCTGAAAATCCATATCTAAGGAGTTGGAAGCTCAAAATCAGAAATTCAGATCTCTTCTCGCTAAAATAACAGTAGAAAACCCAAATGAATCTCTTCTCAGCAAGACAAATTAACAGTAGCCTCAACTCACACTACATGGATATTCACAGAGATAAAAACTGAACTCTGAAACTATCCAGAATACCAGATTGCATGCTGGGCTCCCCAGTACAAAGCAGACAGCAACATACTGGAGACAGTCCAGCAAAGGCCACAAGGATGACTAAGGAACTGGAGCATTTCTCGTATGGGCAGAGGCTGAGAGAGATGGGAATGTCCAGCATGCAGGAGAGAAAACTCAGGGGAATCTTAGCAATGCATATAAACACCTGAAGGGCAGGTATAAGAAGCCGGAACCAGGCTCTTTTCAGTGGTGCTCAGTGATGGGATCAAAGGCCAGGGGAACAAACTCAAACATAGAAGGTCCTTCTGGACATAAGGAAACCATGTAAGACCACATAGTTCTGAACAAGTCAGACACTGATGAAAAATATAAAATCACTGAGGTTAAATGGGTCTTTTTAGCTGGTATTTTCCAAATCACTTCACTTCCCAAAGTTGTGCTATTTTTGAAGCTCAATGACAGCCAAAGTAACTACGGTGATGGCAGACTTCTCTAGGCAAATAAAAACTGATTTGCAGGTAGATGTTAATATTTAGCCTATGTAATGTACTCAAGCTTCTTGACTTGCCTGAGGTCACTCATCTTCTCATCACAAGTGGCTTACAAAAATGTGCATGGCTTACTCCACCTAAACAAAGGTTTGCCTTACCTGAAAACCCTAACACTTCACACACCACACTGTCTGAACCAGGATTTACAAAACTTAGCCATTGTCAAGTTGTCTGCACAGCAATGAACAGGCCCAGTTTACAAAGGCTGGGAATGAGCTGCTCCCCCATTTCTGGCTCAACACACACCTGTGAGCCCAGATTTTCAGTAATATCAGAGGACAATACAGGCAGCTCACACACCAGGAAAACTCAGTAACACTCATATTAACTTCATTCGTTAACAAAACCTCCAGGAAAGAAGTTCGATTTCCATTTTGAAACTGACAATTTACTGCTATGCTCTTATCCCTACCAACCTTATAAATGGCGGTTGCATCTGAAAGTATGTCTTCTTCCAAATAAGAGTATTATTAACAAAAGATACGGCTTTTACATATGTACCATCTTCAGATATTTGTAACTAGAGTTTATAAAATGGTTATTACTGTACTCTTAAAACATTATTCAAATTGTAGCATCTTAAGTCGAATGCAACATACTAAACCAGTGTAACCTATTTTTTACAGACAGCCTTAAGTATGTGCTCAAAAAGATCCTTCTTCCCTCTCCTTCCATTCTACTTTGCTGATTTGGCCACATTCTGATTTGCAGCCCTCTTCCACAGCGTGGCTTAAATTTCTGCTTTCCTATATTACTGTTACTGCAGTGCTAGTGGTTGGCGCTAACCAGAGAATTAAATCTCCAGTGGAGGAATGATGACATATGGTATGCGTGAATGGACTTAATGGAAGGCAGAGACACCCTGTTGGCTGCCTCTTACTTCCCATCCATTAGCACCATACAATGCATTGTGCCATGCCATCCGGCACATACATGCTATTAGTCTCACAACTGTGAAACCATCACCCACCTGTCATTCAGGCTACAGCTGTAAACACCCCTGCTGTGATCACCTTGTGTACCTCAAGAGGAGCCTGAAAATACAGAACTCCTCACTTCAGTGAGAATATCATTAAACATTAAACCTTAAACCCTTCTACCTCTGCTTAACTGAACAGTCAAGAGTCGTTCCTCACCAACTAAGAAAAGTGACATATGACAAGCTGAAGCAAAATCAGAGTCAATGTTAATGTAAGTAGACATGGCCTTTTACAACCTGTCCATTCACAAAGGGATGCTGTTGTTGAGGGTATCTGGAGGCAATGTTGCAAAGCTCTTGCACCTGTAGAGATAGTTTAGGCAACCAAAATCTTCTGTTAAGTACTAAAACGCACAGGGTCACAGAAAGAGACAAATACAGACCCAAAATATGTACATTTACTAGACACAGGGTATTTTCAATCACGCACAAACAGAACAGAACCCACGTACAGATGCATCGACATCTAAAAGGAACATGTCAAATAGAGTGTATGTGTGTCTGTGTCTAAAAATCATTATGCCTCTGACATCAAATTACTCTCTTAAATAATTTATTGACATGGATAATTTGTTAGTTTCCAGTAGCCTATTTACTTTAAATTTAAACAGATTTAAGAGCTCAGACTATCAGCATAGGACAAAGAAAAAGGAAGGCTTTTTCTGTCTAGGAACCAGAATCAGTTCTTTGTGCCCTACTGGTAGATCAATTATGTATTAGAGCTGCTGCTGCTTGACTTTTAATCCACATTAGTTCACAGACCTTGAGCAAATTTGATGTTACCATATTAAAAAGGGGAAGCATTAGAATAAGCTATACATAAACAAAAAGGAAAACAGATCAAGCAAGGGACATATTAATGTGTCAGATGCTGGCAATGGAGAGAGGGGCTGCCTACTGCCAGCACACAGAGAAATAAAAAACACAAAGGTAATTCATTTAAATTCCCTTAAATGTAATAAATCCCACCTGGAATAACCACTTCATTTTTAACATGTTGCTTTGTTACCCTAATTTTTGGCAAATCAGGCAAAGAAACCTGCTGATGTGTATATATGTGTCAAATGCAGTACTCTATATCTACAATACATGTTCTTATCCTGAATAAACAACACTTCAAGCCCCATTCTAGATATCAGAAACCAGCTGTATGCTGAGCCATTTAAAGATCCTGGCTGATTTTGGAGTCTGGCTGATAAATCTTGACACATAGCTGAAGCATTAAAAAGTCTTCTATTTTATGAACTCAAATTCCTGCATCATCATATCCACTATAGTCTTGCAGCACTAAAATTAAAAGCAGCATGAATATTTAAGTGTTCTGTGACAGGAATGCAACAACTAAAGCTGCCAGTATACAAAATGCAAAGGCTACACCTTAGAATTTAAGTTCACTGGATGGAGGGGAAGAAGGTAGATATAAAAAAAAGGGGGGGGGGGTCCTGGAAATTATCTCAAAATGCTTGCTAGTTATGGCTACTGACCTAGAAGCTCTAGTTTGAGTGCTCTGAGGTTTCATTTCCTTACAAAGACAATATTATTTGGTTGAAATTTTTTTTCCTACAATGTATAGTAGTCTTTCCTGGAGACAGGAACAGATACAGCCTAAAGGTAAATGGGGATGTGAAGTGTCTGAACGCTCAACTCAACACTGGCAGCTTTGCCAAAATGAAACATCTCAGTTTTTATCCATTTGATACTTTTGTATGGAAATAAAAAAATATCTAAAATATCTAAAAAGTAGACATTTTACATGAACATTTTCTTTCCACAAGAAAGCCATAGTCTTTACGGAAAATCTGTGATTCTTCCTAGAAAGGCTGTAGGGTCAAAAAGTTATAATGTTTCTGTTTAAATTTTTAAAAGAACTACAGTCACCTTGTTTTTGTGCACAGGAGTGCAGCATCTTGGACCTATACTAACAGATTCCATTCTGTTATTTGCTGTGATCATACAAAACACAAGCTTATGCCAGGATCAGAAATTGAATTTCATTCAGATCTGATATGGAGAGTTATGTAATGAAATAAATATCAGACAAGCACTATCTTGCGTCCCAAGACACCCTCAGCATTCAAAGGGATTGCTTTGTTACTTTGAGCTGCTACAGTGCTGCATACTTCACTGCCCAGTCCTGTGACTCTGACAGACCTCACCTGCAAAATAAGGTCATGCAGGTTTAACCTTCTGGTGGACACCACAGAGCTGCCCAGTGGTTGTTGGCACTCCAGGAACTGGTTCCTCTCCTCTGGCTCAGTTCTGCCCCTAAGTTCCAGCACAACTGAACAGTTGGTGTGCTCGCTGGAGCTGCCAGCTTTCAGCATTAAAAAAATCAACTAAGGGTCCTGACCACTTCTGTTGCATAAAGTCCCATGGTGCTATTGTAGAAGTAGAAGCATTAACCTCAGTGTCCTGGTCAAACAACAACTTGATGAATCTCATTCTGCCTGTCTAAATTCTCAATATACTTTCAGCTGACAAGAACATTTTTACAGCAGCATTCAACTGCCTCAAAGCGTCATCAAGAACTGAAAAACATGGCCATTTATCTAAGATGTGATCCTGTCAATACTACGAATGTTTAACACTGAGAAGTAAGAGTTAATAGCAAGTGGGTTTGATGAGCTCAACTAACTTTGTGATATTCCAGTCCTGCAACACCAGCCTGCAAGGGTGAGTGCAAAGATCTCCAAAGCAGTGTTCTTCACTTACAGCTCACTCACTTGAACTCACTGTGGACTTGCACTACATTATTGTATCAGTTATACTCCATCATCTCTGACTACAGAGACAGGCCTTTCCCCAATAAAACATACCATTAAAAATACCAATATATACAAAATAATATTCTACAAAATCCCAAGCAGCATCTATATTGCACAATTGACAGCACCCAGAAACCTCTATGGAGGAGCAACTCAATTATCTATACTGTGAAACTGTTAGAGTAAGTCATAGCCACCTATCCCTCTCCCAAACCATTAGGAAGGTAAACACAAATCAAGCACTGTTTCCAAGATGCTCTTTGGATGTAGCAATCTGTTTGGGTTAACAAAAATGCTAATAGTCAGGACATAGCCACTACAGCAAGAGGGAGCAGCCCTGGGCACGTCTATTTTATTAGTAAATAGTTACACTCTCTTAGAGAGTTCACTACTGGCAGTTTCCCATCATAAACCAGTGAGAAACTCAGGAAAACATGAAGTAATTTTAGATTATTATGCCTCATACAAAAGAAACATATTCACTTTCAAGTGTAAGCTTTTAAAATTCTATTCTTTACACAGAATAAACCTTTTAAATACCATTAATTAAACCGAGTGGCTACTCAAGCACTATGAGGTCTATTGCATAAATACACAGTAAAGAGTCCTGAGAGCTGTTTTCATCCACTGCAGTGACTTCTACAGAATAGCCTTTTTTACAAAAATTAGTGTCACACAAATGCTTCTGTTCATATCCTATCTGTTGAAACTTCTGTTGTCCATATTCCATATAGTCTAAAATGGTGACTAGAAATGGCTGCAAGACATAAATAATTCTCCAAGTAAAATATGTATAATTATTACTTTCTTAGCCATCAGGTCTTCAGCATCGCAGTTCTTTTTCAATGGCCCTGAGCAATGTACCATCATTTATTTTTAAGGTAACTGTTACGTAATTAAGTAAGTTCTGCCATTACTCAGCAGGTAACTCAAGGGTTTAAACCTTAAAAGACTGGGATCATTAACGACCTTGGTACATGGGAAAAGTGAGGGAGAAGAGCCCAGATCTGAATATCACTCACAAGTGAAGGACACCAGTGCTCACTGACCAGCAGACTGGGTGAGAGCACGCAGGGGTTTTGGAGAACCTCAGCTACAGTAACTTAACTCACTGCCTCTGAGGAGCTGGACTCTGCATCAGATGAGAATCAAGCCTAGTCTGAGTACACAACTAATAAATCCAAAGTAAATAATAATCCACATAAAGGGTTGTAAATGTTGATGATAATAGCTATTTCTGATGGGTTTACAGAGTAACTCATCTGGGCTATGAGACACTCCTTTTTCAAAACAGTGTACCTGTCTGGAAACAGTTCTTCACTGCTGAGTGTCTACTGAATGTTTTTTTCTGTGAAAGAGGCTTCATAAGAATATAATAAAAACAACTTATTCCCTATCATCAGCAGTGTAAACAGCACAGCCCCAATAGGCATAGGAGCTAGGCTAACAGAGAAGTTGAATTCATAGTAAATAAATAATATGATCAAGATCTTTGCATGGTTTTGCATTTAACAGAAAAAAAAATCAATTTACAAGTATTTTATACCTTTGGAATAAAGCTCTCATTGTGTTGGGGTTTTTTGATAATAAAGTAAATACAGATTTAGATGTGTTCACACAAACATAAATTATTTTTTCTACAATGCAAATGTTAAACAAGTTGACAGATTAATATAACCCAGCATCAGTGCAAAAATGTTGCAATGTGCATTCCACTACAGCATGAAGTTTATAAAATAGAAGCACTGTTACGTGATTAGCAGGCTGTATATAGTTCTATACAGTCCATACAAGATATGATTCTTCCCTGATTCATATATATCACATTGGCATGTATTTTTCAGCACATGCACAAAGCAATAACAAGTACAGATGCTATTTAGTATCAGAGCATGTGCACAACTATGTACATTATCTACCACTGCTGCAGATAAAAAGTATTCCCAGCGAGGATCATCCTGCATTGCCCTGGACATGGCTCCCAGCCAGGTAGAGATGATATTTTCTCTTCAAATGAAAGATCTGAAATAATGCCTGAAGCAAAAATCAAACCAGAAGTCAAAATTTTGAAATTCAAGCAAGTAACTCTCTGTCCAACCTGGCAGGCCTAGCTTTGTTTAAATCCACATCAAATTGACACAAACTCTGATGATCTCCATGGGCAGGCAACCGCTGCCAACTCTCCAAAGCTGCAGGACTCTGGAAGCACAGGAGGCTGCACCAGAGCTTGCAGGAGCCTGCAGCTGGGCGTAGGGGGAAGAGAAACCTAAAGACACAGAAGGACACCAGCCTCATGGATGGGAAAGTTTGGACCTCCTGCACTGGAGCATCCTGTCTAGCTCAAGAGGAAATGGGGTTTGGATCAGTTTTGGTGAAAGTCACCTGCACACTCACTGCAGGTAACCTTTAAATATTTTCTGCAAGGATGGAGGGCAGTGTTCATCACCTTAAATGTCTTAACCAGAAATCTGATTGTTAAACCTAATTAAAGATCTTTAAAAGCTTTTGGGGTTTGAAACACTGTTATGTAACATTAAGGAAAATTAGATCTATTTCAGGACTCTAAAAATGAGGGCAAAACAAATGGTACACACAAACATGAACCACTGTTGCCAAGTCCAACTCCACAGCCTGGACCTCTCCCACCCTCAACACACTCACCTGTTACCTGGGAAACAACATGGAAATTTGACTTCCCAGCACAAACTCGTCTAATTCTATTCCTGATGACATTTTCTTGCAGTGACAGAATCCTATTTTCACCCTTCCTGCTCCTTTTCTTTAGCATATAAATGCATTATAGTACATTTCACTCTAAAATAACTTGCTGTTCATCCCACCTCTATTTTCCAGTTAATACTGAAGAAACAGATGACATCAGTTGCTGCATTAACCATCTTCTCTGCTTTCTCTGCAGTCTCCCTGTTCCATGCAAACTGTCCTCTCCAGGTTCCAATGCTATGGGTCACCTTTCACCATCCCAGACTTCAGCTCTTACTCCTTGCTCACTTTACACTGAACTTCAACCCTTGAGAACTCCCTTTTCACATGTGCATTTCAGTGTCATTTGTGTGGCAAAACGCACAGAACCTCAACTCGTGTCTTCCACTGCCAAGCCTCACCCAACATTACTACCGGTCTGAAAGCTCACTAACATCACCAAGCTCAAATATACTCAGTTTTTATTTTCCATAGTGTTGCAGCGATCCTCGCAAAGCACTCAGCTAATAAACTCACAGCCTTGGGTTTATCTGTAAAGTCCTGTTCTCCTCTAACACCGTGGCTTCCACCGCAACATCAACACTTACCATGTCTTTCCACATACAACATTGTGGGGAACCTGACCCCTTTATTTTTAATAGCCTAACTGCCATGCTTTGTGTTGCCTAAAAGTTATTCTAGCCTTAGATATCCTTAGAAAAGTTATTCAATCCTTAGGTTTGGGGGTTTTTAATCAATCCGAGTTTGATGAGCCCAGGGCTGTGAATTTCAGTCCATATCGAAAGAATCAAACCCAAGAGGAAAAGAACAGGAGCACATTATCCACCAAATAAAAGCAGAGAGAAGGAAACCAGGCTGACACTATTTGGGTGACCAGAATTGTGGTCTATGTAGTCTATTTCTGACTGAATTCCTTCTAAGTTTTTACTGTGTGTTGAAAAGAAAATCAAAGTTCTGAACAAGGAGGGTGAGAAGCAAGCAGTACCTGGCCCAATACAGTGCACTAACAGCAAAAACATTCATTTTGATACCATCTGCTTTGCAGCAAAACGTGTCTCCTGCAATACAATATGTGAATCAAAGCAGATTATGCCTGGGGTTCGCTCGGAACATGGAACAAAACAAGTTATCCTACACCATCCTTCCCCTCAGACCACGACTGATGCAAGCTCAGGAATGCCAAATAAAAACGCTGAACAGCATGCAAGGACTCCACTCACTCCATCCGGCCTTACCTCAGGAAGAGGGACAGATGGTGCCAGTGACTCAGAAGAACGCCAAAAGGCTCTCATCTCACAGCAATAACCTATGTCCCAGCTTTGTGACACTATGTCATCCACACAAATGGTATTTTTCAAGGGCGTAAGTGTAAACCTGGTGCTAGTAGGAAAACATGACAGGGTGCTTTCAAAGACTTCTCTTTTTGTGACCTGAGCAAAGATAATTCTATTATGCAGTTTCACCAGTGTGCTCCTCTGTGTGAGAAGGCATGGCCTTGGGAAATAATGCTTGGCAACATAAATTACAGCTTAGCGTACTTCTTCTGGCTAACTTAAAATTGTCAAAAACCTTTCCAGGAATAAAAAGCCTCAGGGAAAGCATAAAAGATTTGTGAGCAAGACTTCATAACTTTAAAGGAAATCAATCCCAAACTTAAAATCTGTTTAAAAAAACCCCAACAAACCACATCCTCCAGATTCTGCTTTTCTGGTTTTTTCAATCAATGCAAAATAGAACAAAGCAGTTGTAATTCTGTTCTCTACTGCCTGGTTAATTTTTTTTCCATTTCCAAAGTGTAAAATTCTGATTTCTACTCTAAGGAAAAAAATATTAAATTGCAATTGTACTTCTTTTCCCCAAAACAGCCACTGAGTGAACAAACACACAGAAGCACTGGCTCCCCATACAGGGGCCAGGACTAATTTAGGACAAAGAAAGAGAGGAAAGAGCTTTGCAGTGGTAGACCAAGACCTGGGCAAAAACAAACTGCTGAGAAGATGTGTGGCAACAACAGCTACTGTGACGATTCTTAGAGACACAGTGCTGTAATGACATATGCATATTAAGCTTCGTGGGGAAGAAGCATTTTCTCTTATTAGACAAAATAGCACAGAATGAGACAGTTACATATTGACCCAAAATGCTTTTCTGGGGAGTTGTTCAACAATGGAAGTTTTAATATTCCACCTTTATGTCCCTTAATAGTGACACAGATATCTCTACTTTTCCAATCTCAGCTCAATACACCAAACACTTGGCAGCTTGTCAGTCACAGCCTAGTTTCTATTTGCCCTCCCAACCCGGAGTTGTTTCTTAGAAGACTCCTGAAGGCCCCTGCTTCACATGGGCCCCAAAGTACTCTACCCTCTGTCCCATTCTTTTTCTCCCCATGTGTCAGCCTGAGTGTGAGTCAAACATCAACTCTGTGCTGGTAGCTCACACGGAGTTTTCTCCAATGCCCTCCTGTACAATAACTTTAAATCACAGCCTGCTGCTCTGAAAAATGTCCAGCTAAAGCCCAGTGTAGCTAGAAGAAGAGATGCTAAACTTGCTACCCTTACCTCCATCCTCAAACCCTGTGAATAACAGAGCTGAGTCATTCACCATATTCAGGCCCTAGTGCCCTATTCGATTTCAGCTGCTCTCAAGCCCCACATATTTCATCTCTGTTTACATTCTGCAAATTCTTCTTTCATGGTGCTGCTTAGACAATACGAGTGGCTGAGAATGTGCTCACCAATGCAGCAAATTATCTTTTTTTTTTCAAAAAACACAGAGGCATGCCTCTTCTATTTTTCAGGGAAGATAGCAGTGTGGCAGATGCACGTTTTTTCATCTCAGTCCTCATGTCTGCTTTCCTAGCCTGTGATTTAATGAAAGATTAAAGACTAGCTTATGAAAGTTCACCACGGCAACTGCTGATGTCACTGGGAACTGGATTCCCAGTTGGGGCTTAAAGAAAGATGAAGACCATATTGACAATTGACAATATTTCTGACATTATTCATCTAGCTAATTAAGCCACAACTCCATGCCACTACATATGCTCAAAACTGAATGAACAAAAAACATAGCACTATTAATATGCTTAGCTATTGGTGTTACATAAATTTAGCCCACAGAAACTAATGGTTCATAAAAGGAGTAGATTGTTTACTCCTTTTCTATTCAGCAGCATCTACTTCATGATGCCATGCCTTTAATTATCCTACTGGAAAAAAAAGTACATACATTCTTCCTCAGAAAAGTGAACCTAAGTACTAAATTTCACATACCGTAAAATGAAGCAAGATTTTTATTCAATTGCAAGCACATTTAAGCACTGAAGGAAAGGAGACACACTTTACCACCTCGGACAGCTTTGCCTGTAACCCTTGCCATGTTTGCCATCATTTTGAGAAGAGGTAAGTAAAACCTTTGTATATGTACAAACACAAGAGCAAAAAGCATATTCAAAGTCACCAAAGTGTACGTCTGTTCCCCTTTCAGCTTTTACTGAGGCAAATTACTGCTAAAATGCCTTTATGGTAGTTTTTTGCAACCCAAAAGCAGTGTACTGGTGGGCAGACAACCCACAGCACAGAGATACCTCCAGTAAAGGAGAATATCTGCCACAAAACCATAACACTCAGGGGTAGAAAATGGGGGGTTGTTCAGGACTTTAGCAGACTTCATGAGGAAAAAATGCAATTTGAGGAAGAAGCAAAGGCTCAATACACAGCTTTAAGATACACTTGCAATGAGTACATAGTTATGCTTTATGTATCTACTAAGATTACAAGTATGTGTATGAGAGGAATGAGAATGCAGGTAGACAGACCATCTTCTCCCTGCATTTAAGTGAAAGCCGTGAGACCTGGAACTGCGCCTGGGTCCTGGACACACAGCCAAGAGGCTCTGCAGTTCTGGTACAGAGTGTGGCTGCCATCCTCGGGGAGGGGCATCAGAGACCATTACAAAAAAAGGATGAGGTTGTCAAAGGGAAGCTCCTAAAAGAACACATTTACAGTCACCATATGAAGGTAAAAGAATTCATCAAGAAGATCTAACAGGACACAACGACAATAGGATGAAGAAGAAAATATATAGTAAGGCTTGCCTTGCACGTAGGATACTGCTTAGTTTGATTTTATTCCTACAACTTAAAGCAAGAACACACATGGTCCAAAATGTAACCATGGATCTTCAAATGGATTCATGCTTAACTGGCTTTTATGCAGCTCTCTTTAAAGGCTTGTGTGCTTCTTTCATTTGATACTGCATTGATTTTCTCTGAAATTTCATCCTATCATGGCTACCCTGATCAATTTGTGTGCTATAAATAGAGCAGTCAGATTCCTTTCACTGGTCTCATTAAATTGCACTCCCGCTGAATTTCTGTGGAGAACAGAACTGGATCATACTGATAGAAATAGTATGAAGGTGTCCTTGGGTTTTCCAGGGAAAATCAATTGCTCAATATCCCTAACAAAATGCTTTGAAAAGCATGACCCAACGGATCTCAGCTAATGCCCAAAACATATGTAATACCTTGCTTGCAATTCTGTACCTCTAAAACCCCAAAAGATAAAGGATGAAAAAATACGTGGTTAAGAGGCTCAGCCAGCTCCTCACTAATACATAAGCCCTCATCAATCATAACTATTCTATTGCATCCCCTGAAAAGGAAATGTTGCAGGAGGTGTGCAGCTAACCCATATAATTCTTCTGGAAAGCAAAGTAAGGATTCAAGAACACAGTCCCAAGGCATACCTGGTGCCTGTCAAAGACACCATATAATGGTGGTGTGCTCACTGACTAAAACTAGAGGGTAAGGATAAGATCTGGTGCTATGATATAGGTTAATTATTGCAGACATGTGACAGCTATTATTTTAAAAATGTTCATCTTTATTTTCTAATGGTATGTCAGTATAGCTTTTAAAAAATTTGTTTTAGAGATGACATTTTACTCAATGAGATTGATAACAGCCATAAAATAGGAAATGGAATTGTCTACTTTGAAATATTTCAAAATCTAATGTGAAGGGCAGCTTTTAAGTCCTTCTTCTGCCCTACGCCCTGCCTTTTCATAACTACGCTGTCTTCTTCTAACATCCTTTGTGTCCTCTTTTCTCCTCTATTAATCAAAAATCTTTTTTTCAAAATCTTTTCTGTCTTCCTCCCAAAATGAAGCTACATTTTCACCATAGATTATTCTGCAGATTGAAAATCCCTGCTGCAAAGGCTGAGTTTATAACTACTGCACTGCAATTACTGAATATATTCAATGTTTCTACATGGACTCACTGGTGTCTGGAGAATGATCTATGGGGGTTTTGTATAAAGATCTGAAAGATCCATTGCAGACTTCATAGAACTGGTTGTACCTTGCAAAGCCCTTCTGAGAAGAATGCTGGAGGACTACCAGTACTTGATGATTTGCCATGGATTCTTCATACTTTGCATGGTGGCTGTCAGCCAGAAGATGCAGTGCTCTAAATTATACTTTAATTCAAATAGATTAGCTTGAGGTGTAGGTATGTCCCAACAAACTCAGAAGCTTTTACAGGTAGTAAGGTACATTCGGTGCAATATCAGGTAAGAATTAATGAAAATTGCAGTTTACAAAATATCTTTATGGATGCCCTCTCCTGAATCACAGCAGAACCACTTCCTCCTTCCAGAAAATGTTTTCAGTGGTGGAAGTGGCGAAGGGTTGAAAACCAGTTCTTCTCAGAAAGAAAGCCCTACCCCAAAAGATTCTAACAGCTATACCAGATTGTTAAGAACCAATTAAAAAGAGCCAGAAAATAACAAACACATTTGAAAACACAATCTTTAATCACTGGTTAAAGACTGCATTCTCCAATGCCACTCTGTGTTATTGGAGTCAGTCCTATAAAATAAGGGAGTTGAATACATATTTTATAGCCAAAACCTAAACTGTGAGGGACAACATAAAAGGCAACACACAAAAACAAGCAAGCACCTCGGCATAGCCAAACTGTTCTGGGGGAGATGCTGACATGAGACTTTCTCAGTGTGGGCGCTGGAGTGATATTAATTTCTTTTGATTGAATGCAAACCCAATTTTTCACAGATAGGACAATATGTCTAGCCACCTCAGATTTCAATCCATATCCATGTTTGGATATTCATTATGTGTAAATAAAACATTAGTGCTCAATCCTTTGTATTAAAGAAGACACCGGAAAAGATTACAAGCACTATTTTCATATTCCACATAATAAGAGATGTTTTTTAAGAACTCATTCTGATCTTTGCAAAACAGGAAGGAAATGACTGCAGAAATGCTTTTTGAGGGGCGCTGGTTTGTTTTTTTAATATGTTATCCACATTGGAGTATGACGTTTTAGAAAGAGTTCATAATTGATTTTTTCTTAAGAAATATAATTTTCTTTATTTGTTATAAATCTGAACTTTCAGTTCCTGAACTACTTTAAATCACCAGCCATGTAGCACTTATTTAAACAATTATGCCTACTAAAACACATAAGAAAAAAGATTACACTGTATTGTTTTGGGAAATGAGCACAGAAGGCTTAGCTGGTATCATAGGCACTATGTGCACGGGCAGTATGTGCTGAAGACACCAACATAAAGCCAACTGTGCACAGACTAATAAGATCACAGAGGACTTATTAGCATCATGGAAAACAAAGGTTAGACGGGTTTCAGAAAATCATTCCAAAAATGATCCAGTGTATCCTTATCATGTATACATAAAATGGATTGACAACACAGGTCACTTGGACACTATAAAAACCCCTAAATTTAGGCACTCCAAATAAAGAGGATCCCACTGATTTTCACATTTCACCATCGCCAGTGCCAAACACGAGAAGAACATCTCCAGGTCCTGATTCCGAATCACTGCTGTTGCAGGTAGTACTCCATCAAACAATTCCTTTCTTAGGGTTACTGAGAATCACACACCAATTCCTGCTTTGGACCCAACAGCACACAGTGAAATAGCAAAGGGTTTTATAAGACCTGACATTTTGAAACAGAAAAATTAGGATTAATGCCGAGAGGAAATCTGAAGAGCAAGAAGTTGTAGAAAGGTTTCCAAAGAATGTGCCAGGCCTGCCTTCAAGCTTTTAAATTAAACTGTGTGAAACTCTAGAAAAATATAATGCACAGGATAATCTTGCCTTAGCAGGAAGGTGAAGTATGCTCTTAAAACATGTCTTCTGTCTCTAGCATTACAATTTACAACAATTAGCTTTATTTCTGAGTGACCTTACAAGGGAGACTAGTATTTATTCCCTTCATGATCTTAAAATAGTGAAGTTACACTGAGTCAAGTGTAACAAGTAGACCAGCTCCAGCCTGAGGAACTAAATGGATAGTTTCCTTAAGAGCCTCATGGCTATAGGACTCTGTGGGTATGGGAATAGATCAGGACTCACTCTCCAATGCTGCTTTCCTGAACAATACAAAGATTAATGGGAACACTGGTTAAAAGGAGATTTGAAGCTGATTGGATGCCAGATGTGGAAAGCACTTGGCCAGTGAGACCACAAAAGGCTGAGATCTCCTAAGGAGCCTAAGATGAACTTAACATGCCATGCAGTCCTCTGTGGTGACTGAGGTTTTGGAGGATGCCATCAGAACAGTGAGACAAAAAAAACCACATCAGTGAAGACTAATACAAAGGAAGGCAATGTTAGCAGGAGTGGGATGACGAACCAGGGAAGCAGTAGGACAGTGGCAAAGGCTGCTTAGAGCAAAAAGGGTAGGAGGAATGAGCAGAAGAGTCTGTGCCAGTTAGATCAAAGTGCTTGAGCAAAAGCCAAGCTCCCCACAACTAATCACACCTTGCTTACAGCAAGTACCTGCAAAACGCTGGCGAAGTGCCCTCTGTCTTTCTTGTGTGGGTTCACATGGAGGATGACAACCTACTGCAGGCAGATACTCCGCTAGCTCCAGTGGCAGTGTTCAGAGGGTGGATATTTAACTCCATTAAGCTTCCTTGCAGTTTGCACTAAGCGGAATTTCTGGGTATAAAAGAAGAGTTCAGTTTACTGCTTTTTATCATTTGTTTCAGAGGCAGCAGCCCATGTGGCATTATCTACATTCAAAGAGCATCTAATGAGAAGCTCTTAATTTAGCCATGCTAGAATTCAGAATCCTGGCTTGGGGGCTCAGGATGAAGACTTCTAAAGTCTTGAATCCTCCTGATGAAAAATTAATGGCAGCTGGACTCTAAATATATGAAAGGTGACTGAAAGTCAGACCATGACCTTTCACAGTGGGCAACCCAAATTAGAAGACATTTTTAACAGTAATCTTTCAGTGGAATAGCTTTCAGCTGGGAAAACAAAACAAAAAAAGGATGGTATCCTCTCATCTTAATACTGTGTTTGTGAGAATAAATATATTAACATTCCAAAGACATTCAACATTTTTTTTAATGAGCACCATAAAAGAATCTAGCAAGGAAATTGATTATTCTGTGTTCAGGTAAGAGGTTAATAGCTGGGACCACACTGAATAATGGTTATGTCTATACAAACATGCCTGTTTGTAGCTGAATTTGAGCTATGGTCATCAAGTTCTTTCTTACCCAGCAGGTTAAGCTGATCCAGACAGCAGGTGAGGAGCTAGAAACAACATTCACTTCCAGTTCACCCTGTTTCTACAGTAAACTGATGGTAAACTTTTTTGATGGCCATTTTACAAGTAGAGAAGACCAAATGTAAGCAAACTCTTGCAAATTAACAAGTTCCTAGGAAAAATATTCTATTCTGCTGCTGTTGCTACAGAACATGAGTTGAACTGGTATGAAATTGTGCTGTTTACAAGCACAACCCTCCATTCTCTGGGAGGTCCTGGGCTCAGGAGACTCTAGCATTTACAAGCAGTTTAATTCTTTAATTAGAAAAAAAAATTAATGAAAGTAGCTACATGATTTACTAGACCTCCTGAAAGCAGAAGATACTCCCATGAAAGGCTTGAGTCTGCTCCTTTTTAATATTCTCCAAGCACTATGTGAAATGTCAGAACTCTGTTCTGAAAAATTGGTGGAAAACTCAAACACTGAATGAGTGGGCTTTATGGTTTAAAGTTTGGATGCAAAAACATCCAAAGCTTTTTTTTGTGACTTGCTGCTCACTGATGCTCATTGCTAGTACTAACTGTTCCTTAAGCTCATTATTAATGATCATGCACAGCACAGTGCATGTGAACATGTAATTATATGAAGTCAAAATACCCTTTTTAGAGGTATCCTTAGTTCTAGATGTTCCTGTCTCAGGAATTCTTGACGCTGCAACCTCCTAGTTGCATAGATGTAGTCCGGAACTAGGTGGCAAAATTTAAGCACTCTCTGTGCTTTTTGAACCAACCCTGACGTTCAGGCAAGATTCCCAGTAAAATACTGATAGAGTTCATATTTAGAGAAAACAGGAGTAGGACATCCTGTCACTTTCATCACCAGACTGTACATGATCTGGTGCCTGGTACTTCCACCTTACACTGCTGCAGCAAATCTGCTTGGGGATATTGTTCTTACAACTCATACTAACAGCTGTGTAAAAGATGTTTTCGATAGTAATAGTAGCTGTGAGCATGCTGTCTTCATTTACTTTCTGGTTTCCTTTCATGTTTGCAGTGGTGAGTTTGTTTTAGCCTATGAAGTCTTCCTCTGTTACAAAACAAAAAGACAGTCAGCTAAAAGACCTGCCTTGTCCCCCACAACACTATCACTGTTTCTTCTTGTAAACATCCTCAACCCAGAAGAAAAAGTCTTCTGTCTTCTGCAACGATGCTGACTATCCACATATGTTCAGCTGCCAGTTTAAATGTGTATCATCTCTTTTTCACCAGCTTTTTAACGAGAGGAAAAGAATTCACATTCAGCTACCAATAACTACGCACTTTTGCAAAGCATTTGGAAGTACAGCTTGCCTGAGTGACAACCTGGAAAAAAAAAAATCTGTAATACCTGCAACTACTATTATGCCCTAAACAGAAATCAAGTACTTAAGAAGGAGTTAGTGGTCCAGGTTTTAGAACACTAAATATTAATTAATCAGTCGAAGTGCCTCATGCATATCCACAATGTTTCATTTTGCAAAACTCACTTATAATTACCCCAAAGCTGTCTGTTAGAGTTAGTAATAACCCCAACTTTCAATATCATTTTCAAATCGACACTTGGGGGGGTGGGGGGGGGAACCAGATAAGGCTTGTATTAAAAAAAAAAAAGATTATCAGAAAGAAAAAATTCATACCCACAATCTCCTCCCTCCTTCTGCCCAAGGGTTCTCAGCTTGGTGTTTTGACAGAAGGGGCCATGGGAGTGCCAGGAGCAGTAAAATGAAAGGAAGGTTTTAAAAAGGGGGAAGAGGTGAAATACACTCTTGACTTAATTATGTCATACTAAAAGTCCACCTAGCCCTTAACAGAGGCCAAAAATAAGAGCCTAGAGTAGCTACAATTTGGACAGCATATGTGATTATTTCCACTCAGCATTCGCCTCATTTCCAGCTATGTGCAGCCCAGGGAATTCTGAACTTTGATGTTGTTTTTACATATATTTAGTAATCCTCAGTTCATTTCTCTTTCACAAATGTAATCATTTTCTCTAAACACGACTAAACTTTAAGCACCCAGAATTTCCCAAGGCATAGAGTTCCACAAATTACCCAGGTATTGCACAAAGAATCACCATGTCTTACAAAGAGACAAGCCTCTTCCTAGTATCTCCTGATGATGCCCATTTCTTAAAATGGAGATAACAAATAACATCTACAGTCCACTCTCTCCAGCCACCCATCATCTTGTTTGTATCCTGATCTGACCTCATTAGGGACCCTGCTTTAAGCACGAGGTAGGATTTGCTGATCTCCTGAGACCTTCTCCAACCTGAATTATCCTGCGATTCTATGATTTGCTTTATAGATTCCTGCACTTCCTCTGCACAGTTTTTCTTCTTTCACCTAGATGAATCCCAGCCAATTTATTTGTTCCTTATACAGAAACCAGCCCACACTTTTTGGGCTTTTTTGTCCTTCTTCATTTCTACAGTAGTCTTTCTGAGACATAAAAATAGAACCCTCCCCAACATTCAAGATGGAAGTGATAGCATAGATTTTTGTAGTGACTTCACTGTGTTCCTTGCCCTCTATTCAATTCCTTACAATTCTTTGCATTTGATCTGCTTTTTTGAACAACATCATGTATTGAGATGATGTTTTTATACAGCTATTTATCAAGTTGTCAGTCTGGTGTGGTAAGAGCTGAGTTCATCACTGTCTACGGAAAGTTAGGATTGGTCGTCTTCTGAGCTCTCAAGAGTTCACTTTCTTTGGGAAAAGTACCTGAAGCATAGAAATTGCAACCTCTTGCTGGTGAAAGAGGTAAAATTTTGTAGTTTTTGAAAGGGACATATTCAGGGCACTTGTGTATTGAAGCACACAATGCTTTAACACTCCCTGCTTCCAGAACCCATTTGCTCAGTAACATGAGCCTTCTTCATGAGCCCAAAATTAGTACTTGGCTACAGAAACCAATGAATGGGGAGAAGTGGGCACCTAAAGACTGGAATTCACAAACATCCACACACTGAGCATGCTGGGGAGAGTCAACACAAAGTGCTAAAGTCAAGGCATGGGTCTCAGTCTCAGTTCTCAAAAAATGTTTTCCTTCTGCTCAGGGTTCACAGCTCCAAGCAATTAGATACTTCTAGGCACCTAATGTAGACAGATTCTTCTCAGAATATAGAGAGTATTACGCATTGCATTTGTTTCTTATTCCTCACTAGGGAAGGTGTAGGAGCTCTAAGTGCAAATCCTTCTTCTCGCTGATGAGAAGCAACATAAAGGCTGTAGCCACAAGCATCTGCAGGAAAGAATATTGTTCCTTTTTTTTCCCAAAGCAAACAGCCAGTGTATGAGCTAGGATTGGAGCATCAAGAGTCCCAGACGAGTGCCCCAACCTTCACATCAAGTTTTTTCTTCTTGGCTAGCAAAATTATTTGATCTAAAAATCAGCACTGACCTACACTGAACCAGTGGTACAACACTGTTATGATGGATATGTTGTAAATTCACATCAGATTACAGATAATCACTGTCCTTTAACATAAAAAATTCCATGGCCAAAGGTCTCTTTTCCTGAAGACAACTACTTAAAAAGCGTTTTTCTAATTTATGAGTAAGTTTTGGGTATGATTCTTCTCATATTCCCATTTAACATACATATGCAGATAAAGTATACAGCAGAACTCATCTTCAATAGAAAACTTTATATATTTACTTATCTTAACTTCAAAAGCAATTTCCTAAACAGTAAGTCGTAGTGAAAAGCCCAAAAATGCCATAGCTTGTAATGTCCTTGGTACATACTATATTGAGTATTCTGCTCACCACAGAAGCTAAACAAATATAATGCAAATTTAGTAGATTTCATTCAGGAGGCAAACGGATTTGGTTAACATCAAATTCAGTCATCACTAATCCCACTTTCACTGTCCCTTCTCACCCAAGTAACACAAATATTTAAATTCTCCAAATGTTAAAGTTCAGCATTTTAAGCCCTGTTAAATCTTATAAGCCAAAGTAAATTTTATTTCTCTGATTAAACAGAGTATTTACGAAGGTCATAAATAAATAGTGTGTGTGAGTTGTTCTTATATTTTTTCATACTGCCTGATTAAGCTCTTTGACATCATTCAGAATGATGTTTTCTGTTATGCATTTTTCTCCAAAATAAAAGAAAAGGCAATCCCTGTTGAAGGTAAAGGAGTATAACATCTGAGGCCAGGAAACTTGCAAGAATTGCAAATAGACCCATACCTTGCCCAGAGTCTCTCCATACTAACTTTCCACCATGCTTTCCTCTTAATTCCTTCCTGATCACAGTTTTTTTTGAAGTGCAGTTCTCCCTCCAAGATGCTCAGTACAATTGTCTTTAGTCCTTCCCATTGATTCAAATATATCTTTATACAGAAAAATGTCTAAGTAAGAAAAGAAAAAAAGAAAAGAAAAAAAAGAGAAGAAAAGGGAAGGGGAAGGGGAAAGGGAAGGGGAAGGGGAAAGGGAAAATACTTGTTGCAAAAGGCCTTGACAGGTAACAACACTTGTCATAGATTAGGACAGAGTCCTTGAGCATTAGAACAGTTTTATTTCTCATTTGCCATTTCATTGCCTTTTCCTTCTCTCTTCTGGAGCATTTCATGCCCACTTTTACATCTCTGGAGTCAACAGAACTGAAGACTGTGGGCACAAACTGTTGCTGTGGGTGCTGGCCACCATTAGACTTGGGATACTCGAACATACAAAGCTGGGGGCATGGGTAAATTAAGTAAGCCAATGGACTCCTCCCTAATACAGTCACAAACCAATCAACAATAGGAGACTGCAGAGTCACAGAGCCCACCTGAAGTTTGGTACGTCATCCATCATATTTTCACATGCAGTTATTCACTGCAACTCTCCGCAAAATAACCATCTCCAAGTAACGCCCAAGAAGAAACACCACCATTTGAAAACAAAGACTCCTAAAGCATTTATTCACATCCTAAACCAGAAAACAATGACTAACTTTGAAAAAAAAAGCAAAGAAAACAACTTTGAAAGCAATAAAAGGAAATGCAGCAGTACTAGAGCACAGATCTCACTGTTGCCTTCTAATGCAGTTGTCAAGACAATGGAATCACACTGTTGCATAAGAAAACACAACAAAATTAAAATTGACACCTTTGTCTCATGACTGTCACTACCCTTCTGGTGCAACAGCAGGCTGAATACTGCTTAAGCCATTTCATCAAAACTCCATACTACTGCTACGCAAGTTTCTTCAAAAATAGCACTGTCAAAGTGAAGAAAGTTCAGAAATAAGGCTGTAATTTTGCTTTGTGAGTAATAAAAATGTATAAATGATAGGAAAATCACAGAAAAGGAATATTTGTCCTTGTAAAAGTGAGGCACACTGCCATAGGAGTGAATTACAGGTATTTTTAACACAGCAACTCAAGCTTGCACAGAAAACAACTACCTTAGCATTTTTAGGTTTTCATTTTAATAAGCATAAAATATCTTAGGAGACAGATGAGAGTTATGCAGTATCCCTTCCACCAATGTGCCTGTGCCACGTGAAGTGCATTTGCAAAGAGTTGAAAGAAATTTAAATCACTGTATACTCAGTCCCAGAAGCTGCTTCTCAGATTAATCTTGACCCAGAAAAAGAGCCAAGCACATGCTGAACTTTGAGTAAATAAATAGTCCCAGCTGTCTGATCACAGGGCCCCACACTTTTCTTGACAAATTATGTAGCGCCTGTCTCCAAACGAATCAATGGAATAAAAACAACCTGGCGTGGCAGCAGCAACCCATATTTCATTAGCCCTGTGCATAATTAGAAGATAAACTAATTACTTCTAACTTGCTGCTGCAGAAGCTACTGTTTGAATTTACAGGAAGCCAGTCACTTCAGAATAAAGACCAAAAAGTTTCCTCTTATTTACAGGAAAGAGGGAGCCTACACATCAGGAGTTACTGCAGTTATCTGACTGAGTTCATTCTTTACCTTGTGCCACAATAGCTTGACTGTTCACCCATACCTTAACGTGTTAACAGCCTTGGTATTCAGAAGTTCTTGGGTTTTTGGGTTTTTTTAGCCACCTAGATTTGTAATGAACTGCAAAATTAAGGAGAATTATGAAAAGAAAAGAAAAATAATAATGTTACCTGAAGGCCCTCTATGGCTAATCTAAGCATGCTTGGTGTGAGTTTGGAGGCCTGCTTGAAGGTGAAGTTGCTCCAGTCTATAATCAAAACAAATCCATTCACTTGAAGCTCGGGGTCTTCTATCATGGCTTCTAAAGAAAGAAGTATGGCGCGCAAAATATCCACCAGCGTGTACCTGAGAATGTGAAGGGGAGATTCTGTTAGGAAAGGAGCAACAATCACAGAGGTGGAGAAGTTCTGAGCATTCTCCCCTTGTCAGAAGTTTAAATCAAAGGAGAGCAAATGTATCCTCAGAAGTCATTGGTACATAAAGCTCAGAAAGCCTCAAAAGCTTAATTAGTTGAGCTTATCTTCTGGAGCAAGGTTATGTACATCTAGACCATCGGCCAGCCAGAACAAACTACAGGAATATAACACATCAAAAGCAAATTCGAACTTTTCTGTAGTCTCCTAAGCTGCTTTAGTATCTTTAAATTTTATTGCATCTGTACAAGCATTTCTATGCAAATTGTATTTTCGTAAAATCATATTGATACGAAAAAACGATTCTAACACCAGAAGCCTAGACCCAAAGATTCCTCCTATGTTTTTCCAAGTGAATAACAGCTCCTACAAAATTATCAGCTAAAAAAGGGATTTCCACATGTTCCCCTTATCCCTCTCTCTGTGTAACGTTTTATCTTAAATCCACAACTACAGAAGGCTGATTTCTCAAGGATCTTGAAAGCAGAAAGTAACACACTGGGGCTTTGAGGTGTTTCTAGCTAAGGGCAACAGCAACCTTTTAAGAGTCACTTAACTGCCTCCAGAGTACTGAGTACTTAGTATACCCAAATTCTGTGGTTTCAGAAGAAAGTCTGGAACATGGTATTCATCAGTTCCAGCACTGTCTGTATCAAACTTGGGTTTAAAAGATGTCACCTCCAATATAAACACCTACAAAATAAAGTTTCACATATATGCACATAAACTTTTCTTAGATCAATGACTTTAAAAAAGAAGATGTAACTATATATTGCCAAGCCCTGCTGAGTGTAATCTTTCTTTTTGGAAGCTAAACCACCTAACAGAGTCGCTGAACAGCTTAAATATATACAAGCAATGTCATCTTTAGACTGCCATATAATAGAGTTATTAATCAACCGGTAGTTTAGCTTATTGGATTTTTTAAAATAAGGTGAAACACAAGAATTATCTGAGCCTTTTTAAGATATATCAAAGTAGTAGTTCAACTTTTGATTATTTTTTTTTTTCCTGGGCTAACTATGTTCTATATGTAATTTTTTTTTTAATTAACATTTTTTACAAGGGCTTGTAGTAATAAAACAAGGGAGAATGGCTAAGTGGAAAAAAAGTATGTTTAGATGAGATATTAGAAAAAGTCTTTACTGTGAAAGTGGTAAGACACTGGAACAGTTGCCCAGAGAAGCTGTGGATGCCTCATTCCTGGCAGTATTCAAGGCCAGTTTTGATGGGGCTTTGAGGAACGTGGTCAAGTGGAAGGTGTCCCTACCCATTGCATGGGGGTTGAAACCTGATGATCTTTAAGGTCCTTCCAACCCAAACCATTCCATAATTCTAGGATTTTATAAAGAGCTACCAAAACAAATTTTCCAGTCCCACCACAATATCAAATAAGGCATAAGAAATTTAAACCAGAAAAAATCAGATAAACAAATATTCCAGAAACAAAAGAGTGAAATCTTCAGTGTTTGTGAAGGTATTTTTAAACAAGGCCCTTTAAATGTCTCTCATGACGGCATCAAACAGAGTTTTCGAAATTGCGAGTCCCCAGAGAATTCTTCATTATACTGCATATATAGCAAAGAGCATGTGTACCTACTTAGAAATTACATTAAATTACGCTGAATTCTACTTGCTTTAATCCAATGACTACTCTATTCTGCTGTGGGCATAACTGTATTTTGAAAGTATCTCCAAAAAGGAAGTAACATAAATGAAATTAATCTGTCGTAGCAGACTCCTCGCATCTTTCCATCTTTGTTTTTTTCAGCCAACTAAAACTCAGTGAACTTCCCAACTATGCTTTCACAGGAAAGGAACTAAAAAAGGACTCTCCTAATGTCAGAACACAAGAAACTGTATTTTCCCCAGAAAACATTAGGGGAAGCACTGTTTTACAAAATTCTTCTCTTCATTTTGGAGACCTGCATTTCGTTTTGAATTTCGTTTAATTAACTAGGATAACATTTTTCATATTCACTCCTCTCCTTTGCACCATTCTGAGATTTAACTTTTTTCTAATGCTTTACTTTTCTGAGATCTAAGGTTTACTGGAAGTTTGGCATTCTACATCTTTTTTGTTCGTTTTCTTTTTCAACTATGAGAAGGAAAAGCACAAAAAAATTGTCTGTAATTTGCCTATACAAAACATCAAAACACTAAAATTCTATATTTCCTTTTGGCAGGGAAAAAAAAAAAGAAGGGAAAAAAAAAATAAAGACCATTTCTGTAAATGAAATTTTATCCAAGGAGAAAAAAGGACATGCCTTACAAACTGTTTCAAATAAATCTTTAAAACTTTCAGTCTTTAACACTGTTGGTGCAATTTGATCATGGTGGAACTGCTGGATCAGGTTTTTGCAGCAGGCACAGTGCTACACACCTAGAGCACTCTGCCTGCCATGGGCAAACCTGCACGAGGGCACAGGGGCTGGCATGGGAGGGCCAGCAACTCAGGCATAGCATGGATGATGTTTCCCTTCTCCCCAGGCAGAGCAGCTCCTGGGGAAAATGTCACCATCACTGCAAAGGCCTCTGAATAAGCCAGCAAACACCCCCAGTTACACACTGCAAAGAGCAACCTGAGATAATTCTTACGGACTCTTTCCCATACTATTGTGCACCTGTGAAACGAGACACGTAGGGAGCGTTTGGCAACATGAAAAACTACAGATGGTTGCAGCGGCACTAAAAGCCCTTAGCTTGCCTAGTGCATCTACAGACCAGTCTACCTGTCCAGTACAACACTGGTGCACAGACAATGGAGGGCACCTAATCAACGTGGGTATGAAAAATCCCCTGCATGACATGCACTTTGTACAACTGCCAGCTTCAGGATTAAAACACACAGCCTGAGGGAAGGAGGTTCACGGAGTCTTGTTTGGGGTTGGGCCTGGGTTCTGAGTGTGGCCAGCTGCCTTTAAACCCCTGGCTACTTCCACAAGGTGGTGTAAGTCTCAGATTTTTTTTTTTTTTAATGCTTCATGAAATTAGATGGAGTTACACCTTGTAAGAGGCCTTCCCAGAAGAAATGCTGAACTGAGAAGGAAATTACACTGGGTGAAATACCAAGAGAACAGCTAATGCCTCAATCCGAGGAAGAACTTCAATGAGAACTCATACAAGAAACAGGCATTAGAAATGTTCAAATCCTAAAATTAGCCTAAACCCTGCTTGACATTTATGCTGCCTCATTCAAAAGATCTCATTCTCCAGGAGAAGAGCTGTGCAAAGCAGAAGGCTGCTACAAGAGCCCTACATTCAGTCCAGGAAGAAGGGTCCCAAGGTCCTGATGTACGTCTCCAATGTTGTCCCTAAGGAGTTCAAGTAGACATCACATACCTTGGGTTAACAGCTTACTACGGGCACAAGGCTGCTAGAAATCTGGTGCATCAGACATAAAGATTCTTTGTTTATGAGGCCAATCAGGTCTCTAAGACTGGTCATAAAATGCTTTTTTTATGTGTACATAAGTAATAAATACATAGATGTATACATGTAAACACAAACACAACTAATTATGTCTTGAATTAATTCAAGACAATGGGAAAACTGTCAGACATCAATGGGACAAGGATTTCAGCCACTACAGGAATAAATAAGAGTCACAGAGCTGGGTCTCCACAAATCTACAGCATATTCACCATGACTGTAATTCCTATTTCAGGTTTGTTTTGCTTGGTGCAACAAATACAGTTCACAACAACAACGATATTTGTGTTCACTCATTGAAAACTGACATTAGTTCTGAAGAAAACAGGTCTAGCTAAAAGCAAGTAAGAACACTTCCTGCCAGAGGGAGATAGCTACAGTACTCTTTAAGTCTAAAAAGCCACTCCAGGAGTATACAGGGACATGTCACTAACAATCTAGCTTCCCACCTCATATACCCTGCAAGGCAAGTAGTTGAAGACAGGAGCTATTCTTCATTCTGTACAGGATATGTTTTATTGGTTTCAATACCTTACTTAAGTACAGTACAGAACACCAGAAAGATGCACAAAGCCATTAGTGGGTATTTAAAGCAGCTTTTACTGTGGACACATGCTGAGACAAGCCAAAATGTAAACCTGGTGTGATAGATGAAATCTTAGGTGGTGCAAAAGGCAAGCTGAGTATTGAAAATATCAGCTGAACAGCCCAAGCAAACAAAACATGATCGAAAAAGGTGCACGGAAGCTTTCACACAGCACAGAGTTACTTGCATAAAGACACATCTTTAATCCACTCCATTCCCATGTTGTCCAACATTTCACCCCACTGCTATTACTGTTCATGTCAGCACCAGAATGCATAGGCTCTGCCATAAAATGCACTCCACCTTTGGCTGGACTTTAGGGAAATTAATATCCTATGTAAAGAGATGCTGGGGAAAATTACTTCGGATCATGTTACCAAAACTTTTATTCCACACTGAAATTACTTTCAGATACAGAAATGTGACCAGTCAAAAGTGACAAAAACACGATAAGCTAGTGAGTGTGAAATAAATTTGGTCCAAGACAGCTTTGACAGCCTTTCTACTTCAAAGAAAAAAAAATTTAAAAAAAAATTAAAAAAAAATCAACCTATTAGCCTTAAATTTGAAGAAACTATAGTGCACAGTCTGAGGGGAAGATGGTATTATTTAACACAGATTGGTAAGAATAAAACAACAGCAAGGGAACAGTTAGCCACTCATTTGAGCCTGGCCTCAGTTTTGTGACTGCTACAGTGCTGTCAGGTATGTAGGGTGCGCTGGGCCTGGTCAGCTGAAGCATATGTTCTGTAGCAGCTTGAAGTTAGACAGTGAAGAAATAAATCCTTTATTTATGGCTAAATCTATTTGCAGTCACTTGTTTACACAGGCTCTTATGGGACATACAGTAGTTAGTAAGGTATTACTAATTCGTAGGATAATCAGGAACTCATAGTTAATTTAAATATATTTCATGCCCTCTATTTATAAAACCATGCTTAATTTGATAGAAAACTTAGACACATTTTCTAGCCCAGTTATTAATGTGAATAAAAAATGCTGGAAATATATTATCATATATATAATGGACTCTTAATGTTCCTTTTTTGTATGAGTTCCAGCTCAAGTTCGAGTGAAGTTGGGAGCGGTGTGCAAGACACAGTCTGCCACTTCTTGGAATTTTTCATTCAGGTTGACTTTAAAGCAATGGGGCCTGGGAAGGCTTGACAAGTTAATAGCCATACTGACAATGATTCTTTCAAATGCTTTGAGATGGCTACCACTTCTACCACAACAGTGGCAGAGCTTCCTAAGGAAATGCCTCACTGGGGTCTTTATTTGTCAAGAACAGAAGAGCTCAAACAATTAACTGAGCATCCCATTTTCTTCTAATTTAACAGTGGCAGTAATTTGCCCTTTACAGAAAAGAAAAGTTATTTGAGAATTTTTTGTGGGACACAAACAAAGTTTGTCCAAGGATTTCTGGGGGAAACAGTCTGGCAGACACTGCTATCAACTCTTGGTAGTACTTCACTGTGATCTTTCACCTTTACCTTTCAGTTTTGTGATCTATGCATCCTCTTCCACGCATTCACTGCGGTCTCCACCAGGCCAACATAAAGAGAAGAGACAGGGAGAATGCAGAGTATAGATGTCTCATGTCAAATTCAGCTGTGTCAGCTGTTTTCAATACTTTATGTTCTTGATGATGACTGGCATCAACCATATCATCTGTTTAACCAGATTCTGGTCCCAGTCAGTACACTTTTGCACTGAATAACAGATAATCTGATTTAGCAGAGATGCTCTACTGTCTCTTTTGCTGTTTGTCATCTTCTCCATGTTACAAAGAAATTTTTAAGTTATTTTGAGAATTAAAACTGAATGGCATGAATCTGCTTCTCAGGATACAAACTGCTAACTAGAAGAGATAGATAATAAGTCTTCTTCAGTTGAATTTGAGTCATGTGTCTCTTGAAGGTCCCAAAGATATAAAGAATACATAATCTGTATTTTAAGCTCATCACCACTTGGAAAAGAAGTTTCTATCAAATGAGCTCTTGTGCCACTGTGATTTAAAAGAGAAAACTCATCAAGTCTCTGAACCATCATCCCACTTCTAACCTACTGCTCTGGCTTGATATTTTTAGAATTTCAGCAAAACAAGATCCCTCAAAATACGCAAAGGAGTACCTAGAAATGATGCCTCATATCTCCTGGGTTTGTCAGTCTGGATACACACTGAATGCTGAAAAAAGATGGGGGATTGAAAGTTCTCTTACAGCTGCTCTTCTTAAATAGGGGCAGCATGCCCTGGGAGTCCTTATTTTAAAAACAAAAAGCATCACCAGTGTTACAAAAATGCATAGAAAAATAGAATTTTTTTCAAATATTTTACCAAATTAGCTTTTAGATTCAGATTTAATATCACTATGCCTTATGTCAGCCCAGTGTCTGACAGTCACAGCCACAGATGAAGATTCAGCTGATCTAAATTTTACATTAGCACTGATCAAAAAGATCCCCAGCCAAAACACCTACAGCCCAAATACTAGTGATAATAGGCAGATACAGATACCTGGGGAAAAACTAGAAAAAAATAAGGCAGAATCAGTCAGCAGGAGCAACTGTAGAAAAAATGCCAGTGCTTGCACTAGTTAGTAATGATCATTTTAAAGATATAAGTTCCAAACAAAAACTGACTCTGCTAAACAGCTATTTTGTTACTGTTAATACGTTTCTATTGTTAGCATTGCTATTTATTTTGTCACACTGCCTCCGTCAGAGCTTGAAAAATACCTTGCCAATTCACCTGTTGTTTATTGTGAGCTGAGGAGCAGACTGGCCTTCTAATAGATACAGAACCTAAATTTTCACTAACAGGAGCAAAAGAAAAGTTTCTAGCAGTTATGCACAGGAAAACATAGTTTTAAAAGCAAACCAGTGGACTCTGTCTTTGCCGTGCTGTAAATCATCTGATGCAAGAGCAGAGCCAATGGTAATGAGTGCAGAGGATTTCCATATTCACTGAGGATGGTGTGAGCTGACTGGGTCACTGTGACACTGTCAGGAACTAGGTATCATTGCACTCTTTGAATACACTTTCTAGGAAAAATACTGAGATAATTAATGCCAAAAAAGATTACAAATACATAGCATCAAAACAGACTGCTTTTCCTGGCCAATGGGTGCACAGGTGCAACAAAACATACAGAAGACCATGCATGACAACCGATCCCTTGTAGCTGAGGGCTGAAGTTAATTGCACCATTAACTCAAAAAAACTTCACCAGCTGGACACATTAAGAAAAGGGGAATCTTCAAATGCACGTAGACACCTACAAGCCAAATGCAGTTATGAATCAACAACCTGGAAGCTAGTAGGGAAGGCTGATCCCTCCCAGAGTGCTAGCCAGCTTCCTGGCAGGAATGCCACCCATCTTCGTTTTCCCCATAGTATAGGCAGGGTTAGGCTGGGCCCCATTGCAAAGCCGCTGGGCTACTCAGTTCATTATCTTTCACCTTCCCTTTTTTTGTTTGTTTGTTTTAAATACATGTCAGATTTGGTTGTTCAGATGGTAGGACATCTGGTACAGTTTTCAGGCCCTGCTTTAATTTAATGATTTAACATCTAGTACACAGGCTTGTTTTACCATAGCAATCTTTTGCCTCCCACGCTTTTCTTTCTAATTGGAACTATATAAATCATAGGCTGCTGGTGCTATATAAATCATCTATAGTATGTCTGCTATTCATTTAAATAACAACTTGGAACTTTTTATTTCTAATTGTCACATCCTGACCATAATAAGCCACATACATGATAAACGTGCTGTGCTCTATTAACTTAGTTTATGAAGCATACCAAGAGGGCCTAACAAGACAGGTTGCAGTAAGTAATCCTCCCATTGTTCCTGTAAGAGGAACACTGGCTTATGTACTGCAAGATATCACGTCAGTTAAGGCATAAGCATGAGACATACTGCTTAGGAGCTCGAGTGTAAGTTCCATACGCAGTGCTCCCCAGGTTCAGCCACTGAACATCACATAATGGAAGACACTAAATTAATTAGAAAAGAAAATGACCTAGCTCCATTCCCAGATGTGTCACTGACTTGTCATGTGCCTCGAAACAAGCCACACCCTGCTGCTGGGCTTCAGCTCTCCCTGCTTTGTCTGAGCGGTCTATCTGAAAACAAATCCCTCACTCTGGAGGGGAGAGGCGTGCCATGGGTACGCAGTGCTGAAAAGCAATATGCACCCAATTGCAAACGTGGCCATTACGTACTCTGGAGCGCCCCAGCCACCTCACTGTCATAGCATAAAGCATATTAATTGTACCACTAAGACTTCATGAAAAAAATTACAATAAATTTATTGCTCTGTCAGCTGATCTCATGTACTTTAAATATCAGCATATTCAACATGAAGAAAATAAACTTATTCTTTTCACGTGACAATTATTATTTTAAATGCTACTTAATCTCTGCACTTGAATTCTTGGTGTTCTTTTGACTAGGATCAAGTCAAGTGACAATATGACAAGTGCCACATAAAGCTTTAGGATTTTTTTTTCATTAACAAGAAACAATACTACCTTTAACAAGTAAACTTCATCACACACATATGACTTCATAAAAGTCCTAACCATCCGTTTCTTTACTAATTCTTCCTTCAGGGATTTTTAAGAGTTTGTGGAGTAGTTTTTAATATTTAGAGTTGACCTGATCCTTATGTGGGAAACAAAGCCCACTCAGCAAGTCCTTAGCCTCATCACCAGTGTTCCTCACTCAGATTTTTAGCTCCATCTGCTAGAAAACCAAAGCAGAAAAAAGACATGGGCCCCAGCTCTGCATATCTTCATCCACCTTTTCTAGTTGTTAGCCTGGCTCTGGGCAGTTTTGATTTGCACCAAATAGCTTTCTCCTAGTCCCTGGACTTGATTCATGGATTAGCAAGGGCCAGGAAACTTTCCCCATAGGCAGTGTGGATGTGGCTGCCACATATGGAGAGGAGGAAAGCCAAGGTGGGCCAGCAGCCCTCTGAGCAGAGACCCGTCCCTAACTGTAACAGTGACTGGCGCAGGCAGCTGTGGGAACGCTCCCTGCAATGGCTATCCACACAGCCTGCAAGAGGACAGCAAAAGAAACACCTAAAGGGCACGCTTATCCCCCAAATTTTGTTCTTTCTATCCACACTGCTAGCTGCTTGTGTCCTCCCCACATTTCAAAGTAGCTGAGCCTAGGATACCTGCACTGAGCACTCAGCACTGTGTTGACTGTACAAAAGATGGCAAATAGCAAGACTTTAATTTTTTTCACTAAGAAATGTTTCAGATCCTAAAACTGCCCTCAGGTTGGGAGCTGAGGGAAACAATGCAGTGCTCAAGAGGAGCAGGTTTTAGAGAGCTCACTCTTAATGGATTCCTTCATTTACTTGTCCTGAAATCAAGCAGTTTTTGTGAATATAATTTTAGACCGCAGGAGAAACTTAGCATGACACCCAACGAGGTATTTAGAATAAACAAATAGTGTCACATAGTATCAAGCCGACAGCTTAAAAGAGCCTTGATTGGAGTCAACTCTTGGGTCAGCCTACTAAGTCATTTTCAGGCTAGAGTAGTCCCAAAAAGGATCGGAAAGTGTTCTAGGGACTCCACCAGTCGCCTTCAATTTGCTACCAAAGCTTTGTGTGCTTCCATCTTATTATGCAGGGAATTGACACTTGGAGCAGCACGAGTGCGAAATGGTTACATCAACTTCCATCCTGGTATTTCCAGGAGGCTCAGGAAGAGCTTTCTTTAGCTGAGGGTAAGGACTTGGAGCCTCAGCTTCCTGCACAGGCAAACTTTTCAGCTCATGATGGATACCCCTGTTTTACACACAGCCAGCATCTCCCACTTTCTCCTATGGCACCTGAGCAACTCTGTGAGTGATGAAGCAGAAAGACCAGCCCAGAGAGTGCAACCAGCCTTTGTCTGGGGGATAAGCACATCATCTACCATGCCAGCTCACTTTGGCTAAGAGGAGACAGACAGGTGTAAACCTCCCATCAGACAGCTGAGAAGAGCATCTGAGCAGTTTCTACTTCCCTCCCAAAATTCACACCCCAAAGGATGAGCTAGATGGTTGAAAAGGCCCTAAGCCACAAACACATTTCTTCCTTCTTCTCTCTCTCTGCCTTCCAGGCTGCTGCCTAGCCCAATGTGGGCAGCGCCGGGTGTATCCCTGCTGCCCACTCTCTCTCCCTCTGCTCTGGCACGGCTTTCCCACGCATTTCCCGGTGGGAGACGGGGTTAAGGCAGGCAGGTGGCTCTGCTTTTACCTGCTCTGGTCCCAGTTGGCTGCAAAAAGGACGAGGATCTTCCTGCCGTAGTGGTCCAGGTTGGCCAGCCCACCGGGAAAACCATCCTTCAGTGCCTGCTTGATGCCCGGGTCTGTGGCCTTGAAGCTCTTGAACATGTCCAGGTTCTGCTGGCGATATTCAAAGTACTGGGCCAGGAGGCGAAATGCCTCGAAGTGCTGAAACTTCCTGGCCCGCAGGAACCGCAGGATGAAGGCATCGTCGGTGCGCAGGAAGCCGATGTCCGGCCGGGTGATGACCATGTCCCGCACCTCCTGGATGTCCTGGTGCAGGGTATCGGGGTTCTCGTTCAGCTCCAGCCGGGCTTTCTCCAGAGTCTCCGGGGAGAGACCTGCCTGCAAGTGAGTCATGGCGCTGCCCTCCTCCTCTTCCTCGGCTGTGCTGCCTGCGCTCCTCAGCCTCCCGGGCGCTTGCCCCCCGGAGGCGGGGTGCCCCGGCACGGCCGGCCGCCGCTCCCCCGCCCCGCCGGGCCTCGCCCCGCCGCTCCCCGGCCCCGCCGCCGCTGCCAGTCCGGCCGCTGAGCTGCGAGCGGCTCCCAGGCAGCCGGGTCCCGGGGGGGGGCTGGCACCGACACTGCCCCCGGGCTGCTGGCGGAGGCGCGTTATCTCTCTGACATAGCGCCCTCCCCGCCGCAGGGTCCGACGCGCCGCATCATCCCCGCAGCCGGTCCGCGGAGGCGCCGAAACCCGCCGAGGACGGGGCTGCGGGCTGCCGGCTGCTGCTCACCGCCCGCCCCCGCCGGTGCCGGTGCGGATCGCAGGCGGGGCTGCGGCGGCGGCGAGGAGCCCGGCCGCTAGGCAGGGCGAGCGGCGCCCGGGGATGCTCCCCTGGCCCGAGGCTCGCAGGGGGGATGCCCTCCCCGGAGCAGCACCATTTACGTAAGGTCGGAGCTCACCCCGCTTCAAAAGCGTCTCCCTGGATTTGAGGGAGGGCTAAGAAAAAAAAAAAAAAAAGAAAAAAAAACCACAACAACACACACACAAAAAATATTAAAAAAACCTCCCACCACCACAAAACTAAAAAAAGCCAGCGAGGAGGAGGAAAGCCGATCCGCAGGTACTTCGCCGGTACCGGTGCCGACGCGCGGAGCCCGGAGACACAAACGGAGCCTCGGCCTGGAGGATGCTCGTCCCGCTCCCTCCCTCCCTTCCGCGCCCTCCTCCGCTCCACGCCCCGGCTCCCAGACGGCACCAGCCGGCTTGGGGCTGCCTGCTGCGCGGCCCCGCCTTGTGCGCGCACACACACAGGCGCGCACCCGCCGCAGCGCGCAGAGACACCTGCCCCGCGGGCGCGCCCCCGCCCGGAGCCGCGGAGGAGCCGCGGAGGGAGGGGAGGGGAGGGGAGGGGAGGGAGGGGAGGGGGGCGGCTGCGCTCCGCTCGGCCCCGCGCAGCGCCGCGCCCCAGGGATGGGGGGTGTCCGCGGCCGAGGAGGGGTCGCTGGGCCGCCGCCGCCGCCGGGAGTGCGCGCAGGAAGATGGTGGGTGCCCGGCGCGGGGCGGTGGCCGGGTGGCTGCGGGGTCAGTGGGGCCACGCGTGAGCCCCGCAGAGCATCCCGTGGGAGTCAGACCAGGCGTCCGCGTAGGTCTCGGTGTCGTGACAGGAGCGAGGTGGTGTTCGTCAAGCGGTGGCTTTCAGAGTAGTTCCCTCTTTGGCTGAATTTCCTAACGTGAAACGTTGTGAGCTTAAAAACCTGGGAATAAAATAAAGCAACCCTCTTTTGAGGCTTCAAATGGGAGGCAGCGTGTCTTAAGTTGCATTATATTGCAAAGGGCAAAAATATCCTGCTTCTGTGTATTGAATATGCCAGTGAGAAAAGACGTCTTTTTTTCATGCAGGAAAGTTTGACGATTCAGTCTGCTTTCAGGAAAAGTTTCCACCGAAGAGCATTCGACCTTTGTGGATCTGGACCTTCCCAATGCAAATACACCTGTGAAAATCAAGCTTACACAAAGGATAATGGCAAACATGGGAAAGCCTGTAACATGTATCTCCTCCTCCTCCTTCCTGTGAGAAGCACAACTCTTTGGTACTGCTCCTTTCCCAAGATGACATAGCCAGAGCACACAGGCTGAATTGTTGAAAACGGCACTGAGATCACTGATCCATATAGGGAGTATATATGGAAATACACCAGCATGAAGTATAGTGTGGGGTCTCAGACAAATAATGGTACTTGTAGAAACAATTAAATCATACCCTCCATTTTCTGCAGGTCATCACCAGAGGAAACATGACCTTGGCAGCAGGAGGGAGCCTTCTGCAAGAGGCACATTCTGAGCGCAAGTCTATGCAGTGAGCAGTAGTTAGGTGGCAAAATTGTCATTTTTTTCTGAGGGCTAAAGAGAGTTTTCTGGGTTTTATTGGGTTTTGCAACTCCTCATTGGATCCTGTCTTTGTGCCGGTTAAGGGTCAAGTTTTACATATTTCTTTATAGCTGCCTGATCTCAAAACGTCTGCAGAGTGGGTGGCTGGAATGACAGAGAGAAACCGCAGCCCTTCCGGATCTGGGACCAGACTTCCAGTGGCCTAGCTTAAGGCAGAAATTGTAGGAAGGACCAGTCTAATGATGCCCAGTCATCATGTACCAACTCTATTCCATCTGAATTTCACAAAGTGGTTTGAGATATCTCACAAGAGAGAAAAATATACCATCTACCTAAAGAATGAATCATTCTCTAGAAATGCTTATTTCTCTTTGTCTGATAAAATGCCTTTAAATTAGCATCCGTATGTAGATATGATTCATCTGGGTTGATACCTTTTTTTTAGAGCAGTTATTGCTCCAGAAATAGTTTGTGCTTTATTGTTATTATTTTCCATTATTCTGAAATCTTCATTTCCTTTTGCTCTTGCTGTCTTCCTCTACATTATTTCTATATTCCTCAGCAGAGATCCTTTGAGAATAGCTGTTTCCATCATCCCTATGGAACCAACTGCCAGATTTTTCCTGCCATCGTTTTCCACTTCTGATGCAAGTGCTCTGCCTTTTCCATTGCAACTAAGCTAATAAAACAGTAGGTCATGTGACAACTCCCTTAAATTCACCCGGTGCAAGGCAAGCCACAGGCATTCAGTGTCTTGTAAAATCAAGTCCGTAATACATCCTGTTTATGACCTCTAGTAACATAATCTTTAATTTGCTTTATTTTTCTTTTGCAAATGGAAACATAACACATATATTAGATTTTCTTATTTATTCCAGCATGGACGCACTGAACAGAGAAAAGAAGCGAGCTGACCAAAATCAAGATGTTAACAATTTTGACAGAAAAGGCTATTTCCAAAGAATCTTAATATAAAAAAAAAAATAATAAAATACATGGAAATTATCTGAAAACTTTCATTATCGTTCCTTTTTTTGGTTTTCCCCATTTTTTGACCATATTTAAGCCATTTTTCTTGTCCTTTATCAAATAAAAAAAAAGCACAGAAAAACACAGGGAAAAGTATGGAGGAAGAGGATAAAAAAAATCTGGAAGTTAAATATATTAATTAACTTCATCAAAAAACATTCAAATTCTATAGACTTCCTTTTTAAACAAGGTTCAGTCTCCATAAAAATGGATTTCATAATTGAACTATTTCTGACCAGTACTTTGACACATTAAAATGAGATTCACCAAATATGAACAGCATTTGAAGAAAATCATCTCAGCAATTAATTGATGAAAGATCAAAACACCTTGATGGAGGGCAGTGTGGAGGTGGATGGAGATGGTTTGCACAGCTCTTTCCTGAGCTGAGTAGATACAGAAGGTGGACACTATGAAAAGTGCACATGGCAAGGCAACCTGAAGGCACAGTAGGTGAAAGAACAAGATACTGGTATTTTTCTACCTGAGTCACAGATGGGTCTTATTATGACAATAATAATATTTCTTTCAATATTTTTGTATCTTGCATGTAGACACATGAAGAATTTGGTTTAAATGTAAATAACTTGGTAGGAGCAATAAAAAACTCCTTCTGATCTGTAAGCAGATTTATCAAACCTTCTAAATAGTATAATGAAGAAATATGTGCTTTCCAATATGTTACCCCACCTAAGTCATGAGGGGAAAAATTGAGCCACTGATGCAGTTAGATGCAACATACTGATGGCATAGTGTAATTTATTTATTGTGCACATGCACTTTGCCCTCTATAAAACAGTAGGGGTGTCTGACTAAATCCATTATGTAAATCTCGGCATCTTTTCACTTGCACTTAGAAACTATTATTTTTCTTTGGTGCTTTTATAGTCACTTTTGCCTGAACTTGATACAATTAAAATCCACGTGCCCTACAATTCTGTAAGCACTACAATTAGGCAGCTGATTTGAAATAAAATAAAGGACAAATATGGCACGAAGATGTTTCTGTAAGTGTTTGATGTCAGAGATCTTAATTCACATTCAGAATTAAATTGTTTAAAATCAGCAATAGACCACTGTATTCAGGAACAAAAATAGAATACAGAAATACGAAAGAAATACAGAATACAAAATAAAATTCAAAAATACTGTTGGTGGATAAGAAAATAACTGTGTTGGTACCTCACTTTCTCTTAAGAGATTTAAGACTCTAGAGAGCTCTTGCTGTTGTCTTTGACTTGGAGTTACATTGTCCTTAGCATACTGCTCTGGCTGTTTCTTCAGGAGAGTTGTGCATAGAGGATCAAGTTTCCAAGACAGTTTGTCTTTTGTAGCTGTGATATACCTAAAGAGCTGAGAAATAGATTTGAAAGTGCATGTTAACTAGGAATATATATCCTTTCTCTTCAGCAGTGTTTTTGTGGGTACATATAGTTAAGTGTGTCCTTGAAGCTTTTGAAAAGTACTAAATACAACTTCTTCAAAAGCACCTTAACAACTACATCAGAACCAGCTAAAATTAAAGTCTAGGTCCCATTTTCAGAATCAATTTAGAAACTTCGTTCAAACATTTTAAGAGCATAAACACAACTATAGGTGGTCAGAACAAGCATCTTTGTCGGTTCTTAGTATGCCCCTAGAGTGGCTTGATGTGGAAGCCTAAGGAACAGTATCAGCTAGTGTTAGGCTCCTTGACTACTGAAATATTTTCTTCAGTGTAAGTTAATCTTTCAAGCAATTAATAAACCACAGTGCTGTGACTTAACAAGTTCCCATACGACACTGAAACTTAGCAACTGATTATAGAATCATAGAGTGGCTTGGGTCAGAAGGGATCTTAAAGATTATCTGGTTCCAACTTTCCTGCCATGGGTGCGAATGCCACCCGCTAGATTAGGTTGGTCAGGGCCCCATTACTATTACTTTTGAACACTTCCATGGATGAGGCATCCACAACTTCTCTGGTCAACCTGTTCCAGTGTCTCACCACCCTCACAAGAGAGAATTTCTTCATAATATCTAATCTAAACCTACCCTCTTTCAGTATAAAGCCATTACCTGTTGTTCAATCACTTGTAAAAAGTGATCCTTAATCCTTGTATAAAGTCCCTCTCCAGCTCTTTTGTAGGCCCCCTTTAGGTACTGGAAAGCTGCTATAAGGTCTCCCCAGAACTTTAATGATCTCGTGCATGATCTTGTCTCACTGAAGGCGACTAATAAAACTTCTTGGTTTAAATCTCGGTAGAAGCCACATGAGGTTGAGGATTAGTCTCAGATCTCATTCAGTAACTGGGTGAGTTACAGAAATGCGCTCATATGTCTGAGCATGATGGGGATCTTTACTTAAGCATATTTGTAGAAAATGTCAGGATGCTTGACCTAGAAAGTCCCATTATGTCTGAAACAAAGGAACTTCTGGAACTGAGCTCTGTTGGAAATACATCTGCAACTTCAGATGCCAACTAGCTGAAAAATCGGCTTCTGATAGCAAACTAGGCATCTGTCTTTTATTTATCATCATAGGTCTCTAACAACATAAGGATAAATAGCTTTAAAGCAGACAAGGCATAGCATCACTCTAATCAGAGAAGTATTTCAGTATGACAAGCCTACTCACAGAATCATAAAAAAAAAAAAAAAACTGGAAGGTATTTTGAGAGATTGCCGAGTTTATCTATCCCCCATTCTGATGGATGTTTGTCTGAATGGTATTTAAAACCTCCAGCAGCAGATACTCCACAGCTTCTCTAGACAGTCTGTCCCAGAGCTTCACTATCTACTGAGTACATTTTTCCCAATGTCAGGCCTATCTATCACTTGCTGCAATTTAGCACCTTTTTTTTTTTTAATCTTATCTACTGTAGACTGACAGAATAATTTATTTCTTTATTTGGAGAATGGTATAAAATCTAAGGTAAAATCTTCGTTCTCCTTTTTTTAGCTGCATAGCCTCTGTTCTGGCATTTAAAACACTTCAGATGTACAGTGTGAAGGGATGGGTGTCAGAAGGGCATTAACATTGTGGGAACAGCATGGGTTTTCCTTTTCTATTTATATGAGGTCTTTACATGCAGTTCTTACTGTTGGAACAGATAGTTTTCCAGAGGTGAAATTGTAAGTAGAAATAATTAACCTGTGACTTAGAAAATCCAGCATCTCACAAGCAGATGATACACAAAAGTAAAAGTTACACCTGGCATTGCTGCCAACACAAGTATCTTAACAGCTGTATCAATTTGGAAAAAAAAATAAACCCAAACTTAGGCAACTGCAGGTTGCCTATCAAGCAAGTTCAAACATTAATTTAGTGTTGGTAAAAAGGTATCTGGAAATGTAATGAACTACCCTGTTAATATTACATTAACTGGGAGCAAAGCAGTCAGACATGTTTCACTGCTATAGAAATTTGCATATCAGAGATATGTAGAGAATAAAAGATAGTGAATTCATAACTGAGCCAATAGTCTCAGTAAGCTTAGTCAAATGATGAGTTAGGACACTAAACATTCCATAGTTTCAGTACATAATTAATGCAGAATGCTGAAGAATACTAAGTTTGGAATAAACGTTCATTTTATTAAAAATGGATGAATGCAGTCATGGAGCAAAATTATTCATTAAATCATTTTTTAATGTAGGTATGAGAATCACATACAAACCTGTAAAGCTCTCAGTGATGAGCTGTGCCTTGGATTCCTTTAAGTGAATATCCAAACTTGCATACCAAAGTAGAAGGTGATCAGTTTTGTCCTTGAACACGTACCAGCACATGCATCAGATGGATGAAAACCACATTGGGATGCAATGTAGAATGACAAATCTTAGCTCTTTCATGGTACTGGCATTACCTGTGCCGTAATAACTGCAAACTTCACGGTGTTTTAAACTAGCTAACATTTGGTTTGGCTGCACAAAGTAAGGGTGCTCGTTTAGTTTACAGCTCAGGAATCTGAGTACCTTCCAAGCTAGTATCAGCTGTTTTCTTCAAATTCTGATGGCAGAGATGCTGTAGGATGGACTCAGTGCTGTGAAGATATTAGAAAACTCCTTTGCCAAATCTGGGGACATGTTTTCATCTTTTTAAGAGTGGTTATGGAAAACCTCAGCATCTTCAGTATCACCAGTCTCTTGGTGGATTTGCTTTAAAAGTAAGTTGCATCTTTCATCTGACTGGAAAGACTCTATTGCTTTGTTTCATAAAGAACAGTCTTCTGTTGAAAATCCAGCCTTTGAAAAGTTTTCAGTGACTTATTACTCTCCCTGACTTATCTGTGTGTCTTTCTAACTATTTGTCATATTTAGAGCTTATGTTGTACCAAGTAAGTAAGCATTTCCTCTTTGAACTATTATATCCTGTCTTCAAGCTCTCACTTCCTGATATTTCTTCATAATTGTTTTTAATACTTTGTCCACATGGTCAGGTAACTCCATGCTTCTTCACTGGAAGTCTGTTTTAGTTGCTATGTGACATGGATACCTGCTGGCACACACATCATCACACGATTTTATGGCACTTTGTACCACATCATAGTTCTTGATAAGACATACTGGAATTTTTTCTTCTTTAACATACCATCTCCTGAAGGATACTTTTACCATGATATGTGATTCCATAAACAGTTTCATAGGTAGTTTTTGGTACAGTATTATTCTTAGTGTTCTCTGGGCAGGCTTAGTTCAAGTCATACCCACTACAATAACAATAAATGTGACTCTGCCCATTGCAAGTTGGATGCAATGACAGATATTAATCCTACAATATCACCACACCGTTTCTGGCAGCATTTGCTCCCCAGGTCTAGACACAATAACAAATCCGTCATAGGTGACTTGGTTACGACCACTGATCAGATTACTTGATACAACCTGCAGGTGAACTCTTAGGAACATACATGTCACCTTAAACCATCTGCTTTCCTTAGAAATCGATCATTTTCATCTGCCATAACTATACAATATAGATAGAAACATCCATTCTGATCTTGAAGGTCATAATTTATACCCTTTTGAATGACTGAGTTTGTGAATTTGGCTTGATGCTGTCAGTTACTTTGAAATATCAGAAACCACTTGAAAGCAAAGCAGTTGAATAAAGCTGAAGTCAGCCTGTTCTCCTGTGGCAGCATTTTCAGCTTGTTCAGCAAAATGTACTTGCACTCCATCACAGCACAAATACTTCAGTGGCAAGATAATGTAACTGCCATGGGCTCTGTTTAGCGTTATAATTTCATTAGGATTTTTCTTTTTTTTCCTTTTTTTGAAAACTTGGCACATCATCCATATATTTTGTGATTTTCTATTTTCTTTTTGGAAAATATGAAGCCTGAAGAAGCTTGCTGCCTGTTAAATTTGTCTCTGCCTTTTTTTTTTTTTTTTTAGTTAAAGAATTCAGGCTGTCTGAGAGCTTCATCTGTTTACTAAGTCAAAAACAAATTGCACCCAAAAGCTATTGAGTAGCAAAATTGCCTTATGCTGTAACTTGTCTCAAAATAAATGGAGCCATTGAAAGTCATTAAAGCAGAATGGGCAGAAAGGTGGCCTTATTTTCTAAACTTACACATATGGAGAGCTTGTTGTCATGGCATTTTACAGACAGTAATGGTATCAGGCAACAGAAATTCAGTTTTCTTTGAAAACAGTGATGGAAACAGCTCAATGGTATCAAATGTAGACTCATTTGTTTTTGGAAATGAAGTTCATTCTGCCACTGCTGCAGGTGATTTGATTTCAATACCTTAAAAATGTCACTTAGGATTCAATTCAGTTGCCAAACCACAAGCATTTAAAGTCTTTTGAGATGCCTTCCATAATGGCACCAGAGCTGCTGCTCTGGAAGGCATGGGTCACCTGTAGCTCTTATGTTCCCACTTGCCAGCCCTATGCAGGTGTCACCTGTATCCCAGGGAATCTCACTCGGTTCTGGACACCTGCCTTTTGAAAAGCAAATTAAGCCCTATTAAATAGCAACAGTGTAGGATGACATCTTTACTTGCAGTTCAGCTTGAACAGTTAGCTATCTTTTGGCTGTTAGACTGTTTGTGGAGCTACCATGGAACCATAGGAGATGGAAAGGACACCTACACCTGATCTGTTAACTAGAGAGGCAAGCAACTGCTTTTAGTTTTGCCTAAGTCTTAGGTCCCTTTATCGCTGAGAAATTCAAAGAAGGAAAAGTGCAAAATAAGATCGCTGTTGAACACTTTATTTCATAAACTCCTGAGATCTTTCCAGGCACTGTTTGATTCACACAATAGGCTGAACAAACAGGGAAGAATCAGGTTGCACAGGTAACCTTTTTCCTCTTCAACTACATTGCACAGAAGACAGGAGCAAAGAAGAGCTGAGGCACACACTTATACACACAGACATGTTTGCAGCAACAAAGGGAACCCTTTTTGTTGAACTTAGACAACTCACTGAGGAACCCCAACACCTTCTACAGTTGTTCTTGGTGACTGAGAGCCCACTGGGCAGAAGAGCTGTTCTTTCAAACAGCTCAGATTATCAGAGGCCTGAGCATGTTCTAGACTAAAGAGAAGAAATTTTGAGCTCATTTCTCTGTCACCAGGTTGGAACTGTAGCAAAATAAATGGAATCAAAAGGTAACACCATGGTGTGGCCAGGCCTCAGCAGGATCTGCGCTTACCAAGCCATTTTACACGAGCAATAGTGGAGGTGAGGTACCTTGCTGTCTTCTCTTTCACTCTCACCCAGTGTACCAAAGAACCTGGAAAGAACCTGAACTCTAACCCAGTTAGATCCTGTAAGTAAAAATAAAATATGATTTGCATTTTACCAGTCTCTTGTATAGCAAAAAACTGACCTAAAACCCTTTTCCACCTCTGTAAGTTCTTTTGAACACAGGCATTCTTTTCTTACCTTTAGCTCTCAGGCTGTTTTAGTGAATTATCTAAGTGAGGTGATAGCAACAAACCTGGAATTTATGTACTTGTTTTCACACATCAGTGGAAGGGAAATGTCATGCAGACATGAAGTTTTTATCCACAAAGTCAGAGGGACTTCTCATACTGCCCTTGAGAAGTTGGGGTATTCACTCAGTTCTCAAACTTGTGTAGGAATACTTGCAACACAAATAGTCAGCTAAGACTAACACAGCAGGCCCCCGGATCTTAAAAATATATGGTTTGATAAAGCGTAATTTTGATGAAAAAGTTAATTGCCTTACTGTTAATAGTGAATAAAAAGAATCAATTGCATGCCACACTGCTGACTAAGAAACCTACTGCCAAGGAATTGGTAAAATTCAGAGAAAGGCAGAATCTGAATCACCAGATTATATAATGTGTTCCCAAAGACTGAAAAAATTGTCCGAAGTTTATAGAAAATGCAGCTGAATGAAAAGAAAATGCTACTGATGAAGCAGCGTGTGTACTTCCACAGGTTCATTGCCTTTCAAGGCATTTTGTTTATTGGACAAAAGGCATTTGATATTCCAGCACTGTAGAAGTGTTAAGTAAATCTTTGAAAATATCAAGTCAGAATGCCATCAGGTTTTAAACTATCAGAAGCACATGTAATAAATCCAGGATATCGCTATGCCTGTTGTAAAAGAACTTTCCAAAGTGAGTTCTGAAAGGACATTTGGCATTAGCAGCTCCTCTGACTTCCATCATACGGTTTCATAGTCTATGGCACAGAGGTAAATTTCAGTTTAGCAGAAAAGGTATCAGCTCCTTCACTGCCACAAATGTTAATCTTTTGGCTAAACCTCTTCTCTCAAATTGGAAAGTTTACATTTAAAGGTCACAGGCTTTCTGTGGCATTTGAAGACAATGAAATTTATTCCCAGAGCACTATTTATTCCGCCACAGAAAATCAAGTTGTTGAGACTCAAAAGTCCTCCCAGTTGCAATTATTATGATTTATAAGGATCAGAAAACTACACTGGCTGTTAACATAACAAAAATACAGCCAGATTCTCCTGCACTCTATTCTGGAAATAACCACAAAATGATCTGACACTGTATAAAAAATGACTGATTCAGAGGTATTTCTAAGCTTCCAAGTTTGGGCAAGGTACACATCTGGATGGACATGCTTTAAGAAGCAAGTCTTGAACGCACAGGAGAAGGCTGTCCCAGAATACTGAAAGGCAAGCCAGCAGGGAAGACAGCTAGCCTGGCTGAACAGGGACATTTTAAAGGAAATTAGGGGAAAAAAGAGAGCTTACTGACTATATAAAAAGGGCTGTCTACTCAGGAAGAGTTTAGGAATATAGTTGGGTCATGTAAAATTAGAGAGACAAAGGCACAATATGAACTCAATCTAGCCACTTCTGTTAGGGATAACAAGAAGTGCTTCTGCAAACATTGTCATGGCTAGGCTTCATGAACGAAGATTTGAGAAGGGCTCTACTCACGCTTGCTACAAGCGTGCTGATGGCTAAAAAGGCCAATGCGAGATAGACAAGTCCGGTTGCAGAAGGCACAGAAGAAAGACTCTCCAGGTGATATCGACGAGACGCAATTCTTTCTGCGTTGTCTTTTCTCCTCGAGAGTGATCCTGCGTGTGTTCTCAAA
>JAYRBT010000114.1:63640365-63651011 GCA_036023395.1 Myiotriccus ornatus
TCAAAGGTATATGTTAACTAAATGCCTGGATTTGATTTAATTTTATCACAGCGGTTTATCTTTGCATAGTTACCCTTTTTCACAGTGTGCTTATCTATATTTCCTTTGAGCGTTACAATTGGACTTAATTGGAATTAATGATCAGGGTTAGTGATGCCAGCAAACATTATGTTCAGAAGAACAACATAAATCCCTTGGATGAGTAACAATAGAAATGACATCATCAGTAACTACAAAAAGAGCTTCTTTTATTGTTATTTAAGAGCCCATATATGAGCTCTTATGCTTCTAACCAGCTCTACTGAGCTTGGGTTTCTAATGCAAAACTTCAGAATGTCCCTTGTTGCCTCTGTTTTTATGTGCTAGTGGAATGAGTGGTTTTATATCGATCCATTAAAAACGTGCCTCGGAGGTTCTTTTATACAGAACTCTCATGATGGAAACCAGTCAACCTTCAACCCACTGAAGTCGGTATAAAGAGTCTAATTGATTTCAGTGGACACTGTATTGTATCCTAAACACACATATCTCTCCAGCGTAACTATGTAAACACTTGGAAAACAATTAAACCTATCAAGGCTTAAGGAGCTAACAGGCCACTTTCCCGCAATTTCTGTTTTCAGTTTTTATATAGTAGTGGGAGGTCATGGGATAGACTTGACACTTGGCACTTTCTTCTCCTTCTCCGTGTCTTTTCAGAATTATGCCTGACACCCTCAGGCTGTCACTGAGGTGTCTGCAGAGGGCAAAGCAGAAGAAATGCACGCAGGGAAAATGAAAGGTGATTCCGGCAGACAACAGACTCCTGTTAGGCTGTCAAAAGAATTTGTGCTTTAAGTATTTTTGCCACCATTCTTGTCAGCTTCAGGTTGGCATCTTGGGAGTTTACAGAAGTCCTTGTCAGAATAATACAAGCAGAATTATAGAAAGAGAAATGAAGGAGACAACGCAAAAAGAGAGACTTGCGTTTAATTGTGAAACTGCAGTTTTCCATTTCTATGTTTTCTCTGCTAACTGGTCTTAAGCTGACACTTGACTCTTGTAGGTGTCCTTTACCACAGCTAGATTACAGAATTAGATGGAAAAGTGAGGGAGGAGAATTTTTTGGGCACAGTGAGGAATTGAGCTCTTTCTCTGTGCAGAGAAATTAACTTTGCTTGGAAAATCTTCTCCAAAAGGATACAGGTTAGTTAGGAGGAGGTTGTTTTTGGTACTTATAGACTTCTAGATTATCTGTCTGGCTCACGGTCCATAATATGCTTGAAATCTTTGTCTCTTTTAGAATTGTTACAGGTAATTACTTTACAAGTCCCAGTAGGCAAACCGTGTAGGTTATCCCAAGCTCCAGAACGTTTGTCAGGAAGCAACTGTTACATCCTTCATTTGATGTGGTTCTTGGGATTTTCTCAGTATGCACTATGTTAAAGGAGTACATCTTGCAAGGGCCAGGGGCTGACATAGTCCATAATCAAGATTCTTAACTCTGTACTCAAGGTAAATGGGAGACAATATGTAACCAGAGGAGGATGAATGCAGAGCGTAGAAGTGATTGTATCAATGCTTCCCTGTGTTCTTACAAAGTTTTTGCTTCAAACTAGTCAATGAAGCTTTAAATTGGGTTTACGTCAACCTTTTGTGGAAGATATTTGGAACACACTCTATGATTTTGATCCATCTAGGACATGTTTATCCATTCGTGCTTGCAATACCCGAGGATTTGTACTATAATATGTTACATTTTATATGCTCAAAGTCACTCAAGGATACCACACTAGACTGTAATGCATTGCAAGAACATTGAGAAAATAAGTTGTATGCAAAGAGATACATGTGGGGTTTTTTATCAGGATACATTATCATTTCATCTGGAATCAAAACCTTCTGATTGTAGAGTCTTGAGTTCTACCCTTTCTTACTTTTCAATATGGGTCAGTTTGCCAACATCAGGATACTCGTGTCTCTGAAGTACCACTGTAGGACAAGAAGGAAATATATTGACATTTTACTTACTAGAAATTATTTAGCAAACAATGTCTTTGTCTGCATTCCCATTTCAAATCCCTGTGACTTGGTAGGAAAAGAGGTATACACAGGCCATTAGCTGTCTCTTCCTCCAGAAAGGGCAGGAAATGTTACATCACATTACCAGGTTACACATATGCAACTAACTTTATATTAAAACACTTGCCATTTCTAGGAAACAAGAACTTCTGTTTGGGAGAGTTTTACTGTATTTGCCAGAACAGGGGTCTGGAAGACATAAGAGGGCAGTTACCAAGGTGCCTTGTGATCCGTAAAAAGAAATGGAGTGCTGTACTTCACCTATGCATTGTAGAAATAGATGGTAATAGTCAGAAAAGATAAAGTGCAATGAGTAAGTGTATAAAACAGATCTGACAAAGACAATATTGAAAGTTTTTTTCAAGAGGGGTTGAAGTTTCTTTTTTCAGTCAACAGCATAGTACAATAGTATAGCCAACAGAAGGATGTGAAGGGCAAAAAGAAGGGCTTCTACAGGTATATCATTAGCAAAAGTAAGGGTAGGGAAAATATGGGCCCACTGTTGAATGGTGCAGGAAATAGGGTGATAAAGGATATGAAAAAGATGTAGATTCCCAAGACCTTTTTTGCCTTGATCTTTACAAGGAAGACCTTCAGGATCCCAGGTTCATGAGAGCAGTGGGAAAGTCTAGAGCAAGGCAGAATTGCTCTTGATGGAAGAGAACTGGGTTAGGGAACACTTAAACAAACTGAACATGCACAGGTCCATGGGACTGGTGGTCCCATGAGCACTAAGGGAGCTGGCAGTGTTCACCAAGAGGCCACTATGAAACTCATAGCAGATGGGAGGGGCTTCCTGAGAACTGGAAGAAAGCAAATGTCACTACTATCTTCAAGTAGAGCAAGAAGGAGGGTTATGGGAACTAAAGGCTTTTCAGCATCACCTCGACCCCTGGGAAGGTGCTGGAGCAACTAGTCTTTTTTAAATATGTTGAGGACAAGAAGGTGATTGGGCATAGTCAGCATGTATTTATGAAGGGGCCCTGAGCAATGTGGTCTGGCTGGCCCTGTTCTGAGACAAGAGGTTAGGGTAGATGATATACAGAGGTCCCTTCCAATCTCAATTATTCTGTGATTCTGTGATCTGTGCCCTAGGATAATATTAATTCCCACAAGTTCTCCTTCCTAAAGAGAATCATAACATTTACTGTTCCAGTCTTGTCTTGAAAACTGAATAAATAATCCTCAGGGGTTATTTCACCTGAGTAAACTTGAGTTAAATTTTTCAAAGTGTATCTCATAACTCTGTCAAAAGAGATATAGTCAAATAAACATATTGTCCTACCAACTTCAATACAGAACCTCCACAAAACCAAATATGAACAGGGAAGAAAATAAGACAACAGTCAGCAGTTCCACAGAATTCAAGGAAATAAAGATATCCTCTAAGCCAGTCCAAAACCTCATTATGTTAGGAAATCTCAGAAGATCGTCAAATGTCATTAAGAATGAGAGAGCTTGCTGAGATCTGCAGGTCATGTTCTCTCAGACACAATTTTTATTCTTCATGTGATTCTAAGGGGGAAGTGTAATTTCTGCCTATGATTATTCTCACATTGCCCAGAGACACTATTTTAGAGAGCACAGTATTGGAGACATTCTTTACATACTACTGAGAGAGCAAACTTTCATTAGTTCAATCTTATTTCCCTCTAGGTTTCCCTTGGTCTGCATCCATCTCTCCACACAGTAAGATTTAATATTCCAGCTTTTGCAACAATATCTAGAATTACATGTTGATGACCCCACACTCTTACAGTTACCTGGTTCATTCCAATCTATCTTGTCCTGCTCCTCTGAATTGATATATGTCTCTTAGAGGAAATGAAACTTGAACATTATTTTCCTGAAGGGAAGTGGGTTTTTTATACATTTTTAAAGTGATCACAACAGGGCTTTTATTACTTAAACATTCAAAGAATGTAATCACTCTTGCCCTCTGAGAGTCATAGCTACTGTTTCAAAGAGAAATCAAATATTTGCAGAGGCACCACTGCTGACCCTTTTCTCCCCAGTCTTCCTGCTATCAAGTAAAAGGTATAGGCAGGTAATCCAGGCACTTCAAAGTTAATGGAACATGGATTCTTGGATAAGCTGGATGCTTATCCAAGAGAGCCCACAAGACTATAGAACAATAGCATACAGTGGCCATGACCCTCAGCCTGGACCTTCAGAAGTCCAGGACTACACAGTTTTCTATGGAGCATAGATGACCCCAGTTCAGATGTAGCTTCTACCTCATCACTTCCCTTTTCAAATCTGTACCATGCCTATGACACTACTGAAGTCATCAGAGGTGCTCTTTGAAGTAGCAATCACTGGATTAAGCTACTAATCTATAAAATATTTCATCAGTTGTATGATGTGACATGATAGGGTTGAGCACCAACTCTAGACCCTTTACCACATTGCTGTCATCCAGACATCCAGAGACACAGGTGGCCCAGGACACCACTCCATAGTGGATCAACCAGAGTGCCTGGCTGTGGGCCTCTGAGACCTGGGAACCCCAGAAAAATGCCTGTACCATCTTGTTGGAGTCTAGCCATAGTTTCTTCACTCCCCAAATACCCACTCCATGGGAGACTGCCTGCTTACACCTGGACTCTTTAGAAGGCATAAAACCCACAAAAGTTTAATCACGCTTTGCACAGTCTCCCTTGGTCTTTAGTTTTTATTGCTGCTTTATTCATTTGCCTCACCAGTTGCTGGTGATCATTCCCAGCCATGACCCCATCCATCTAACAGCCTTATAGTATACTTCTCTCCTACTTCCAAATCCTACTATGCATCACTTGCCTCTTTACTTGACTGTGTTTGCCAGCACATCACAATGGAAAGTAAATTTGATTTCACAAGGTTGCCTCCCACATTGGGCTGCCTGCAACAAAACACCGTGTCCTATTGTAGTTAATGGCAAAACCCACTCTGAGTACAACACAGCCTAAGGGAGGATCACACCTATTTAAAAAAGAAACAGATGGGCTTTCTTGAGAAAAAAAAATGGGAACACTGTTGCTGTAATGCTTTGTATCCTTTGTATTGCTTGCAAAATGCCTGAAGGCTTGCAGAGATCTTGCAATTATTAGAGTAGACTACAGGATATATTTACGTGTTGCTTAGAAAAAGCAATGTTTTCTTTACTTTTATAAATAAATCTTCTGTATCTTTTGACACCTGCAAGCATAATTTTCTTGATTCCACACATCACAATATTTCTTCCTTCCCATTAAGCCTTTATCTGCATGAAAACACACTATATAATCCAGCTCAGAAGATTAAAAAAAACCGTTAACTATCAATATTATTATTTTATACCCTATCATTTTAATTGAACAAATTGGCAAAGTGCAAGAATGGTTTTTAAATATTGTGTAAGAAATAATAGAACCAAAATCATAGAATCATTTAGGTTGGAAAATACCTCTAAGATCTTCAAATCCAACCATTAACGAAGCCCTGCCACGGCCACCACTAAACCATGTCCCTAAGCATCACATCTATGCAACTTTTAAATACCTTCAGGGCTGGTGACTCAACCACTTCTCTGCGTAGCCTGTTCCAATGCTTGACAAGCATATCTATGAAGAAATTTTTCCTAATACCCAACTAAACCCTCTCTAGCAGAACTTGAGGCTATTTCCTCTCATCCCATTGTTTGTTACTGGAGTTCTGTGACTGGCCCCCCCCCCTTGCCACAACCTCCTTTCAGGTAGTTGTAGAGAGTGAATGATAGAAACTCATGGTACAAGAAGCTGTTACGCATGCATAACTATAAAACAGCAAAATATGCACTGCTGTTTAGACAAATAGCATGGGATTCAATTTACTTGACTTTAGCCGATCAGAAATTAAACATCTGGTCTAGAATAGCAATCTAATCACTGGGAAAAAAAAGAGAGGCAGCTCCAGGCAACTTACCCCCTGCATCCTGAGACAGATGGCTAAGGTATGGAGGATAGATCACCTTGTTTGTAGCAAGTGCTTCTTTGAAAAGAAGCTTCACAAAAAATTGTCATGTACTTACATATGGACAAGTCAGTTCCCTTTACTTGAGAAAAACTGCTTCTCTGTATCTTGGAAAAAGGGAGCTGGGTGATCTGCTTTTATGGCAGAAAAACTCATTACCATTCTCTGAGCTGAAATGAATCTATCCAGCCTTGCTTGAATTAAAGCTGGACGCTGAAAACAGTGCTCAGTCTTTAAGTGCTTGTCTTTAAGCATGAGAAAGAAGGTCCTGGAAAGAACAAACCTCTTTTATTAGAGACACGTGCTTTTTGTCCCAGATAGTGCTTGTTAGTCCTGTAAGTTATTAAATGAGACCCTGCAAGCTCAAGGGTGGTTTGGCTCAGCTAAACCTGCAGGTCAGTATGCCAGCAGGATGTTCTGCTTTGAATTCCCCAGATTTCTCTAAAAACTTAACACACATAACAACTGGACCTTAAAAGCAACACTCTGAGGTGCTACCCCTGGGCTCTTTCAGTCTGACCCAATACATTCATTAGCACTTACTGCTGTGTTGTGGTTCATTCATAAATAACTGATTCTGATTTTTGTTTGCAATCGTCAGTGAGGCTGAAGTTTTGATCTTCACAGAGATAGTCAACATTTCCATACAAAGGTCAGTGTAAAAAGCTGGACTCTCAAACTCTGGCAGTGGCCTAAATATTTTTGTAGGCTTTGGTAGTCACCACTTGGCACAAAAGAGACTGAAAAAGAACAGTGAAGGTGCTTTGCACACAGATCTGGAAAAAATAATTTTAAAACCCCTAATATATACCCCAAAATTGTATTATTCCAAGGAAGAGCACAGCATAAGATACTTGTTAGTAAATTTAAAATACAGGTTAATGGGGGCTGTAATTGTGGGATTAGCAAAAACAGTTTTTTATACGAGCAGTGCAAATGAGAGATGACAAATGGGTTTCACTTTTAAATGAGTAGCTGTAAAGATGAGTAATGTAAAGTTGATGCACAAGAAAAGAAGTAGTACCGTGCATGATTTTGTTTAGAACAGAAATTAAATACACAAAATACTGTGGTAATACAGTGGAGAATTGATTCCTTCGACCTGAGTTTTTGGTTGACATTCTGTCACGCAGAAAAGAACTTGCAAGAACACTAAACAAACCCAGAAGACTTAAAAAGTTAAGCAATTCTTGAACATGGCATACACAAATCTATCCCAATATCACTTGTATTTCAATATTTCTTGTAATTTCAGTAACATGAAAAAAGTTAAGTAGAAGGCAGCTTCACTATTTTTCCTTCTGATGCATTGTATTGTATTGTACAAGTGATTGTAAAATAGAAGTTACAAAATAATATTTACAGTGGTGTTTTTTTCTTGGTCATGAAGTCCACAAATCCTAAAAATGAGAAACGCCTAAAACAACATACTGCAAAAGGAAAACATTTGCATTCATTATTTGAATTGTCTTTTTTCACAATGCTGTGTATGAACCAGGAGAGCTCAGAATTGCTCTCACAGAGCAAAACAGAAAAATAGCTCATGCATCCTTTCTTTAATCTGAAAAAGGTTACATGTTCATCACTGTCTTAATTCAACATTCTAAATCAAAGTCATAATACTAAAGACATCCAGGTCTGTAGAGAAAAACTTCCTTTTAAAATAGGGAATAAATCTGGAAATGGTGTTACACTTTCCTTTTTCCTTGCTAGGCTAGATAGTGGAAGAAAGCACAGAGATTAAGAGCATATCAAATTACAGTGGCTGTCTCTAAATCCAATGACATATTATGGAAGATATATGGCTTCCATCTATAATTTGATTACAGGAAAACAGAGAGAAAGCAGCTTGTTGTAAGTGGCCATTGATACACTGCAACTAAATGCTTGGTAGGCTGATTTGAGTTAGGTTATAAATGTCTGTTTTACACTGGGTGGGGTGTCATTAAAAATACATGCCAAAATGTTAAGATAAAATCCATGCTGATAACATATTTCAAGGTGCATTTCTATTAGCTTTTACAAAATTACCCGGAGTTGCTTGTCAATGATTTTGAAAATGGTACACAAAATATCCACCATAGTACTATCGATGTAAGTGCATTATTTTGACTGTGTGAGTGTTTAGATTCATCATGATTTTGTTGAAAATCATAATTTATAATTAGGATTCCATTTGAAATGAGCTTTTTGTGAACAATTTTACATACTATTACACTAAGCAGTGTTTTGTTCTTACTTAGGGAAACATTTTTCACCCAGATATGGCTTTTCAGCTCACAGTGATAACAGTGGGAGATATTATTTTACATACATAAGTATCAAAATACAGGTATTTGAGGGTTTTTTTTTTTGGAAAGCCTCTGGAAGATTATAAAGTGAAATGACTACTGTGACATATTCAAGTTGCATTCCCTTTTTGCATTTCCTAAGGAACAGTGAGTGCTTGACATTTTCTTATCTTTATTGTGTCTCAGCCATAAAGCTTCAGTTAAATTGTAGTTTGAGATGTTAGCATTAATATGTTAAATTGCTTGAACATCAGTTTTTACATATAGTATGACAGCTACTGAATAGCACAAACTGTGTATGTATACTAATGTACTTTTTCTCAGATTCCTGTATTCTTCTAATCTTGTGAATATCTTTGAACAGAAACTATTTTTAGCAAGAACATGTTCTTCTACAGGTTCTGCTTGTTTGAGAAGGTACTGATGTAAATGGAACCTGGAGTCCCTTCAGCTTCAAAAAAGGTTTTAACAGAGAGATTTTAGAAATCATATGATGCTTATTAGGTTAAAGTTATATTTATTACAAAACAAAGGATTGTGCACTTATTGACAAAGCACCTTTCAAACTCAGGCAACTTGTACATGGGTGTAATTGAACTTTGCCTTTATATCTATGCTGAATAGCTTCTAACCCTATCAATGCCCTGTGTATTCTACACAGTCTAAAATAACCCGTGGGTATTTTGCCAAAAGCATTCCTGCAGTGAACTGACTTGCCTTTTCTCTGTTGTCGTCTTTATCTGTGTAAATTTACTCCTTCTCTCCCTTTTTTCCACCCATACAAATCCTCCACTCTTCATCTTTCTCACATTATAACTGCTCCTGAATCCAGCAAGCTGTTGCACTGAGAGAATGAACATTGAAAATGAGAATTGTTGCCTGCCCAGTAATCCCATGGCTCTGGCTCTGCTCCAATGCAAGAACTACCCTTTTGAAACCCACTATCTCCATGTAAACTTAACTTTGGAGGAGAAAAGAAAAATCTTTTTCGTTGTACTTGGTGAGAGAGAAGTAAAAGAGTTATCTCTCCCTGCTGCACATCTACAAATATTAGACTGGGAAAGAAAATAACCCATTTTCAGCATCCAGTGCTTCAAACAAAGACACCTGGGACAAAACAACCACACTGACACAAACACAATATGATTTATTACCACCATGTAGGAAAGAGGTACTGGGTCACAGTATAGCACTGTGGATGTCATCCCTGCTCAGCAGCAGTCAAAAAATCCACAAACAAAAGGATCACAGTTTATGACAGCCTCATATATTGAGTACTGGGTGCACCCCAGATTTATTATATAATATCACAAAAATACATAGTTGATTTGAAAAGGGACACCCAAAAAAAAAAGGCAGCAAAGGCAATGGGAAGTGTGGAATAGGTGATTAGGGGAAGAATTTAAGAGAAGAGACCACACAGAACATGACCACACAGCCTAGAAAAGAGGCAGGTGAAATAAAGTCAGAACTGAGAAAATCACTCCTGATGTCAAAATTAACAGTGGGCTTAAAAGTAGATAAATAATGGAGGGAGGGTTAATTTGTAGTTGTTAAATGTAACAGTCTTAATAAAACCTCAAGAAAACCCTATGCCACAAACTGTTGGGAACCGGGCAAAGACCAAAGGAAGGAATACTGCACATTTGCTTAGCTCCAGAGCATCTGCTTCATGGAATTGCAGGAGGCAGGATTTGCAGCTGAATGGAGCTTTGATATAAAGGAGCAGGGCAAATATTGCACTCTTGTGAAAACCCATAACTGACTAAGTGCTTCTGCTGAGACTTGTTTAAATTCAAAACAGTATGTAAAGCAGCCACCTGCTTCCCTTTTCACCATAATGGTTCTGGTGACAATTGGAAGACTCAAAAAAGAGCCAGATTATGTTTTATGCCTTTCCCAGAGGCCCTTCCTTCTCAGTGCAATAGTACTCCTCAGCCTATTATGATGTTCCCATCTGTCTTAGTCATCGTGCAGCCAAGCTATTTGTATTTAGCTCCTTAACCTTTCCTCATGAATCAGTTTCTCTAACTTGGTAATCAACACTGTCTGACAGAGAATGAAAGTAAATCTTGGATTTAGAAATAGGGTTTCAGACAGCAACTCTTGCAACAAGAGATGCAGAAATTCTCTACACCCCTTGTACTACTTTTGTTTGGATAAACTTGACTACTTACAGGAGGAAACAATGAAGCAAAAAGGATTGACCATGTTTGGAAAAAAAATTGGGCGATGGATAGGAAAGACCATTGAAAAGTCTAAGAGCAAAAGGCAGGATTATGATGTGTTTTATTCTTTCATGGTGGACTATGAAAAAGCATCCAT
>JAYRBT010000114.1:63651111-63726537 GCA_036023395.1 Myiotriccus ornatus
ATTGAAAAGTCTAAGAGCAAAAGGCAGGATTATGATGTGTTTTATTCTTTCATGGTGGACTATGAAAAAGCATCCATCCATCCATCCATCCATCTTTCTGTTCTGGTTCCTAAAAACCTCTTACTAACTTCGATTTTGACTTTGATCTAAGCAAAAGCATAGTTGGGATATTCAGTTTAATGTTCATTTAGTGGACATTAAGCACTGGTGAACTAGTACGGTCTAGTCAGTCATAAGGGTTATCCTGTACAGTCTCTTGTTTATCATTGTGCTGCCAAAAATCATTAAGTGGCAGCTTTCAAGAAAATTTTAAATCGAGTTGAAAGCCAAAGATATGCAAATGAACTAGCAAGTATCTGTCACTGCCCAGTAGTGTGACTAGTCATTTTTGAAGAATTAATGAAGCTCAGTTGCTTCTGACTTTCCCAAGCTTTACTCTTCTACATTCGTATTCTTAGTAATTCTGTGCTTGAGGGCTGCTTTTATGAAACTTATGGGAAAAAAAACTCACCCTATTAAGTTCCAAACTGAATTAAGGAAATGGTACAAAATTGCTCTGAAGGAATTCCTTGTGTTTGAAGCAAGATCTCCTCATGTTTGCCTTTCCATGAACTCTTTGCCTAGGTTATGTTCATAGTTGTCTCAACAGTTAATGTAAGAAGACTCAGAGTGAGACCTTACAAAAGGAGAAGTGATAGTCTGTCACAGATGGCACTTGCTCATCTTCCCAAGCTGAAACACTCACAAGAAACAAGAGGCATATATTCAAGCAGTCTGTTCAGGATTTCTTGTGTGCAGCCTAGGGTGCAAGAAACAAGAGCTACGGTGAGTCCTCACTGTGTCCTTTGGCTTCCTCTTGCATGGCAATGAGTGGTTGGTGTTTGTGCATGCCTTTCAAAGCTCCCTCTACGAACCAAACAATTATTACTGTGGGGTCTTTCATCACATTCCTTATCTCATCCTCCATAAATCTTAGAGCAAGTTGCCAGGTACTGCCTTTGGTTGCTTCTTCTGTGGAGCTTTTTGGCTACCATCTCCCTTTTGGTTTGGAAGAGGGAAACATGTGCAATGTGACCTACAGCCTGAGTGTAAAACTTGTTCACTGAACAGGTTCGGCGTTCGGCTGATAATTGTTACACAAACATCTCATCAGAATGAGGACTAAAGAGCACAAGTTTGTGTGGGGGTCTTCTCAGCTTCTGTAGGTTGATCATCACATTACTAGGACCATGAGACCCTAGAGAACAACTGACAAGGTATCACACTATGTTCATTACCCCCAAGTGGAACAGGAACGTAAAAGACTTCATGCCTGTTTTTAATGTCTCTCAGATGCCCTCACTGAGAAAATGTTGACATTTAATACATATATATAAAATAAAATGTTTAGCCCAACAGGAATCCATCCTTAATTACGGACTCTCTCACCTCCCTCTGAATAGAAATAAGTATCTGATCCCACCTCATACAGATTTCTCATCATTTAGGAATAGGCAAAATTTCTGGCATTCTGAAATGAAAGAAAAATTTATTTTTAAACCTGTTATTCTCCAAGGAAATCAAAAGGGTGTCTTGAATGACCAAGACATAAAAAGCATTTCAATGATAGAATTGACTAGGTTTGGGAATGTGAAAACTAGCTTTTCTTCACAACATGCTGCACTGAAGAGAACGCGGGTATCTGCACATAAATCAATGCTGCTAACACTACTGGTCTGTACTGCCTCCCTCTCTTCTAACAGCATGATCACTGCCATTATCTTGGCAATTTTACCTGGATATCACTGGCATAATTAACTCTCCTCTAATGCACAGAATGAATTTGAAAATTACTATCTATTAGTAGGAAGCATACTCTGGGCTGGGGTGATTTAGTTTACTGCAGCATTCCTGAGATGCGTTTTCTGGTCATTTCATGTGACATAAACTGCTCAATAGCTGAAAATCCATTTATTTCAATATTAGAAAATTTCCCAATTAATAATAAGTATGTCTGATAAGAAGAAAAGATGATTATATGAAAGCCAGAAAGAAAATACAGCAATAAGTTCTTGATGATAAAACCAAAATTTAAATAATAATAAACTTTGATGAAATTTTGTGCAAATCAAAAGAGGAGAAAATGTGTTTTATAGAACAATACACCAGGAGGTTGGAGGGAATTTTAATAAATATGGCTTTATAAAGTAAAAGTTTAGTAATTCAGCTTGTGACAGATTACAGCTTTTAAAGTCTCTCAATATTCTGCCTCACTTGCATTATTTGAACTTTCATTTGCCACTGAGCAAACAATAACGTACTAATGGACACATAAATCTTTTTTTCAGAATTATTTCAAGACACAACGAATAGAAAAATCATTAAATACTTGATGACAGTTGCAATATCTCCCTGATTTAGAAGCAGATCTATTCCCAGGAAAATACAAAGAGAATGATAAAAAGAAGATCAATAAAACTCTGTTTATAGTTATCGTGTGAAGGAAATAAAATGATGGTAAACTAGATTCAATGAATTCATAGATGAAACAGCAGATGTAATATAATTTGTTTGTTTCCCTCACTTTTTTTTCGTGGAAAGAACAAAATCAAACCAAATTAATTAAAAACATTCTAAAGTAAAAATTTTACTCCACTAAAGTCTATGGACATTTTATCACTACCTTCAGCTGGGATAGATCATCGTTTATTCCTAGCTCTTGCTATAATGGATCTTTATCTTTGTGGGTGTAAAAAAATTGTTGGCATAATATAATTCACCTACAGATCTCTCAACAATTTTCAGTTATTTAGCCCGGAATAGAAAGCATTGTATCATACTTCACCTGTTTTGCAGTAGCATAGCTGCAGACAATGAAAGTTGCACTACAGGTAGGATGAAGACATATCCATTGTTGTTTCATCTCATTCTCCTGATGTAGCTAGATGAGATTAATATTATTTTAGTCAGAGAAGCATGTGTTTCAAACCTGTTAGCATTAGGCCTTACACTTTATCTATTCCAGTTGTTCTGAGGGTAAAACCTGAGGTAGGAGAGCGGTGTTCCACAGAGCAAATGAGCATCGAGAAGGAATCAGAATTTAGTTTCCTCATCTACGGTAAACCCAAACTTCACAGCTCTTTCATTCATCACTGCCCCAAGATACCATTTTCAGAGTGCTGGTTCACTGTTTTGGGCTGGGGGTTTTTTGCATAAAGAAACATGCTTGTAGTACATGGCTTGAAATGTTTTCTTCCTCTCTGCTTCCATTTGTCTGTATTTACCTGACCCTTCTTCAACATAGTATCTAAGCATCTTCTTATGAATAACCCAAGCCACAAAATAAATTTGTTTCCTACCTCCTAAAAATAGCAAGATTCTCTTCTTTCTTGAGCATACAAGAACTTTAATTTCTTTTTCAAGTTTAGGGCAATTTCATTTGGCTGCTTTCGTTCTCAGATAATTCATAATTGACTTGGAAAAAATTCAAATTCAGCTTGGATCTAATCCATACCACAAGAAGCAAAATCACAGCTGACACTCTTGTTAGCACAGACAGCAGAGAAACCCAGAGCCTGCTCCTATAAACATTATTCAAGCAGAACTCCTGTTCTGAGGAATTTTTCTAGCACGAGGACACCAGAAATTGAGACATTGCTCCCTTGAATGAGACCCTGTCTGTTCCCAAAATTACACCAGATTAACAAAAAAAAAAAAAAAAAAAAAAAAGTGTTTTTTTAGGCAATCTTTCTTCAGTGCTTATGTAGGAGTTGAGGGGTTTTTTTGGTTGAAGTATGATTTCTTTAAATAGAAATAAACATAAATTAAATATTTGAAAAAATCTGCTTTCCATCTGAGTAACAGTGTTCACAGTGGTTCTTGTACAGACTTTGGTTGTAAATAAAAGCAACCCACTTAGGTAAGCTAATACAGGACCACTTTCTCAGTAGAAAGGTTAATTTTGCCAGGGAAGGGATGATGCTTGGCCTTGTACCTAATCAAAGCACCAGTAAACTCTCATTAGTTTTACTTAACCTGTAGGAGAAACTGGAAAGCCAGAGTTTGTGGTGTGCCCAGCTGATAAAGTGATTGCTTTCCTTTCCCTGTCCTGTGCCTGTGTCTACCGTGCAGTTACACAAGCTCAGCTACATCAGATGTCACAGGAGCGTATGTGCAGCACCAGTTGGTGCTAAGGCAACGGGTTTAAGCTCCTTATCTCCCTTCAATCCCTAACCTAAAATCCATGCTGTATTTTTTATCGTTCGTGTTTATTCCTGTGGAAGAGTAGAATAAAAAGCGGTTTTTTTCACTAATATTTCTTTTTTCCTTCTCTCTTCTGATTTTAGTACTGTGTCTTTTAATTGTTGCCTTTCATTGCAGGTTTCCAGGCTTCATCATGTCAGTAAATAAATTATTTTCATCATTTATAACTCCAAATAGTCTGTTCATAGCTGCCAGTAACTAATATTCATTTGAATCCTGAAAGGGCCCAAGACCAAAACCTATGCAATATTTACTAAGCAGCAGAAAATTGTATGGAAGAAACGTTTCTCTCTAGCTTGCATAATGTATACTTGTTCACTTTGCCTTTCCTGTTTCTCTGTCTTTTATCCATATCTGAATGGATTTGTCATAACTCCCTTTTTTTAGGCATGGCACAAACAGACCCCTATTTCCCCACAGATGGCACTAAGTAGGCATTCTCCCGAGAGCAGTGAGTATACTACAGGCATGGGAAGGCTTTCCACAGGTCTCAAAATTCATTGTGAGCAGACATGTAGAGCTGTGGCCCAAGCTGCAATCCTGTACTTCTCCTGATCCTGTGGTCTTATGTTTGGTGGTACATTTAGTACATCAAACTCAATAGTTAAAATTAGTATCTCATACATATAGTAGAAGAGGAAACCATTCTCTGATGGTTCTGACCATTTAAAACTGTGTTAATTCCATTCTGGGGGGCATCCCACTCACTCTACTGAAAAAGGTATTTTTTACTCCCCGATAGTGGATAGTAAATAATCTAACATCTTATCCTAAACATCAGAGAGATACAGGTTAAGTGTACTGCATCCCATGGTGTAAATGCATGCATCACAAATCAATATGTCCCCTACCACTCAGCTGAGAACTTCCCCATCTGTACAGTTTCTCTGCTTGGGCCCTGGCAGCTGGAAACTTGGTCTGTCCATGCTCCCACCTCCCTAAATCTAACCCTAACAAGACAAATTCTCTTAGCATTCAATATGGGAACAATGCAGCTGAGTCTTCAGTAATTTGGCACTAATTTGATATCAGCTCTCTTTGTTGGAGGGGCCTGGACTTTCTGTTGTGAGAAAAGCTTTCCCAGACTGCACTTTGTTCTCCTGCCAGTTTTTTTGTTTGTATTTCGTTTTTGAGAGTTGCTTACCCAGAAGAATTGATATGTATACACGCTCACTTTGCTCTTTCACAGGCAAAATTTGTCCACATGAGTGTGAGAATATTCAGTGATCTCTATTCAGTATCCAACACCTTGCCTGAACTTTGAGCCAAGAGCCTACAGGAGAACTTTCCCACTGTCCAGGGAGACCTTAGTGCAGCCTTCCAGTACCTCAGGGGTCTACAAGAGAGCTGGAGAGAGACTTTTTACAAGGGCATGTAGTGACAGAACAAGGGGGAATGGCCTTCAAAGATGGTGGGTCTAGATAAGATACTAGGAATAAATTCTTTACTGTGAGGGTGGTGAGGCACTGGAACAGGTTGTCCAGAGAAGCGATGGGTGCCCCATCCCTGGAAGTGTTCAAGGCTGGGTTTTATGGGGTTTTGAACAACCTGATCTAGTAGAAGGTGTCCCTGACCATGGCAGGGGCGTTAGAACCAGATGATCTCTAATGTCCTTTCCAAGACAAGCCATTCTGTGATTCTATGAAATTAAGTCTTTTCTGTGTTTCAAAGCTGAAATTTGTTTGCACAAGAGAGAGCAAATATTTTTACTGAAGCAAGTTAATGCCTTTTTCCACTGGAATAAGTTAATTATGATATATTTTTAATTCTGGTAATAGATCCTATACTAATAGGAATAATAGCATTTATTGATTATTTTATCATTTAAACAGATCATTATCTTGTCTTGCTTAAGCTGGAAGGGCACAACCCATATGACAGCAAACAACAGATGAAAAGTTCTTTCTTGCTTTTCAGTGAAATTGATCATTGAGTTGTCATAAATCTGTGAAGTTCAGATCTACTTTCTTTATGAACCTTGGGCCTACTGTTTCAGTGGCACAATTATTATTTAGTTTTTTATTTACATATAAAAAGAAAAATGTAATAAAACTAGTTGCATCTGAATTTTGTCATTCAAAGGCCTAATCCCAGAGTGATTCTCTTTGTAACTGTTTAGAAATTAACTACATGGTTATTTTTAAGATACAAAGAAAGAAGCTAGTATTTCTAGTGAAATGGTTCTTTCAAACAGATAACTTATTAAAAAATGTGTTTCCCATGCTGCATCTAAATAACTTGTAGGCACCTCAGGCCTGAATCATCAGTCAACATGCAACAGTGCTGGTAATCAGGTGTACCCCATCTCTGTGGGACTGTTGTAACAGGTGTTATTCAGTTTTCTGTTGTAAATTGCTGGCTTAATTTGTACGCTTGAACACCCTTCCCATAATAACACCCACGTATAACAAGAGCAGAAAGGCACCCTCTCATAGAAACACGGCAATACCCCAATACCCAGTACTTTTGTTTCTAGCAAAAGTTGGGTATGAAGCACTGTGAAGTCCACAGCAAAATTATTTTAAATTTAATTATTTTTAAGTGCATGTTTACAGTAACAGTTTGCATATTTTCTTGAAGACCTAAATTTTAATAGCAAACTTAAATAGAGAAAATGGTATGAAATGGATTCCAGGGAGGAGGAGAAGGTATTGAGGCAGAAGGGAATAAGGAAGGCACTTGAGAAAACTCTGGGCAAACTGATTAAAGCTGGGATTCATTTTACCTACTTGTAAGGTACTAACCAAACCGGTTGTCTAGAATCCCGGTGTATGGGAAGAATTACCAGAGGGCAATTCATCTGAATTAACTATAGGAAAACTGAAACATCTGGTTCAAACTAAATGTAGAGCTCTTAGACAGCAGTTAGGTGAGATGCATGGCTTTTAAAGTAAAAATTGGAGCAACACCAACAGCTGAGAAATAAAAGGAAAGTAAATTGAAAAGGGCTTTGGGGGTAACAGGAAAGAATATGGAAGATGGGAAATAACATTATTAGGTAATCAAATGGGGTCACACAACAGAATTTGAAGAGCAGGACAAAATGATTTTGCAGCAATCAGGTAAATCTGACTGGGCTGTCATACAGGATAGAAGAAAATAGAGAAAGTGGCTAGGGAAAAGGTTCATCTGCATGAGTACAGCACTGAAGGTCAAAATAGGTTGTATTTTTGCTGTAGGGGAGATGAAAGATAGATTACACAAAATGTAGTGAGAAAATATTTTTTTTTCTTTGAACCCAATCTCGACTTCACAATGAGAAACAGTTTATTGCATGCTAGTATGGATTTTTTTTCTGGTTGCCTATTGTGGCAGAATTGCTGACTGAAATACTAGAGATACTAGAAACATTTACGTTGGAAATCTTTATTTGTATACTATCAAAGGAAATCTATTTTATTGAAAGAATAAATAAAATTTACATTATTAAATAAAGAAATTTACTCTCTGGTTATGCATCATACCACCTAGTCTTAGCAGTCTGACTATATATTAAAAATTCTCAGTCTGTAATACAACAATATATATTACATATTCCAGACTAAGTAACAGTATTTGATTCAACCATAAATCAGAATTATGAACTGATAAATATTGAGTGCAAAATGGCTTCCATCTTGTTTGGATGTTTTTTGTAATTGTGCTAAGGTACTATAAAAGCCTGGTGTGATCATCAATAACCTGTGTTATTTGAAATCAATCACAGGGTAATTGAAGGCACTATTAAAGCAAATCACTGCTTTGTGACTATCATTTACTACAATATTTTTGTATTTTTCTTATCCGTCTTCCCAGCTCAAAATCTGAGCTGTACTTCATGTTTTTCTAGGAATTAATCTAGGATTCCTGTTTGTCATATTTTTTGACTGTATTTTAAGCACAAATATTATGAATTCTTTCCTGTCAACTTTTGATTTACCAAACATTTGGTCAAGTCAATGAACACATTAAGCTCACTACATAATACCAGATGGCTTTATGGGCTTGTGTCCTCTCCTGGGCAAGTCCTGCTGTCATCTCTGAGCATCTGCATGAAGCCACAAGGGATGCGTGAACTTTTCATTCATTCAGCTGGGTCACTCATCATTAATATTCAGAGGAGGAAGGGAGGTGTCAGACAATAGAATTGGTTCTGGCTTCTGTTACACGTTGACATGTCAATCATTCACCCTAGAGGCTGCCAGGCCCAATTTAGAACAAAAGTAACTGCTGGGCTGAGCACATCACAAAAGGAGATGAGATTTCTTTGTGTTAACCAGTCCCTTCACAGGGTAGAAATGTAATTAGCGTCTTCCTCACAACCAGTAACACATGAAACCCAGTCATTTAGCAGGACACACTTTGAGGTAAAATCTCTGACCTCAATCACGTTATGAATGATTCTACTGCAATCGTAGGGTGCTCTCAAAATGAAATTGTATTTAAAGTGTCTCAGGAAAGCAGTCCGACCCAGTGATAACTTGAATGCGTTAAGTTCCCTGCAATTTCTTACATGGCAGCTTTGATCATTCATAAAAGGTACTGTTGTTTTCCAGATAGTATAGTCACCTTTAAAAGGAAAAACAGCAGAAACAAATTAATCCTCAAGCCGTTTGATCTCAGTGCAGTTCCTCAGCAGCTGCATGTGCAATAGCTTCCTAGTGCTCCCTACTGGAGTCCCTCCAGAATGCCTCCTGCTTCTGCGAGCAGCTTTAAGGGGAAAAGGTGGATACGGTGGCAAAACCCACATGATCCTTCTTTTGAACTTTGAGGTAATCAAAACAAGTATAAGCATCATCAATAAGAGCATTTGCTATCACAGTTCATACCTGTTTACCATCAAGGTGCAAAAAGTTTCATTTTGCTCTGGTAGGCAGCTTCTCTTTCAGCAGATGGGGTGACATAGGACAGCTTTCAAGTTACTGCCTTTATTATAGCAGATTCAAACCCCTCAGATGCGAGGATCTGAACATTAAAGCTAGATTCCTCTCTGGCATAAGTTGAACCAACATCCAGGCTGCAAATATTCTGAGACAGGTTAAATATTTATTGTATTGATCAGCTCCATCTCTGTGTGTAAAATCTCCTACCACCCAGTGATAATCAAAGAAACATTTTCTCAGGACAAGCCACATGTAAAACAGTAAACTTCTATCAGAATCCATAAACAGACACCTTTCCATACCAGCTGAAGAACTGGTTTATTTAGTTTTAATATAAAGTTGTCAAATACATGTTTTCTTCCTCTATGCTTTCAGCCATCTGCTGTTTACTACATGTTACACAAGCAATCCACCCTGAACTTCTGTCTGGGTCACAACATGGGAAACCTTTCACTTCCATCATTTCTCATAAAAGATAGCCATTGTCTCATATACTTAAATTGTCTCCTCGGGAAAAGAAAGAAAAAAATTCATTTTAATGTCTTTAATTTGTTTATTTCCTTTAGCCCCACTGTCTGTACCTGACTGCATCGTGAAAAGTGTATTCTAACTGTGGACCAGATTTGCAATGAAAACTTTACAGCCAGCTAAATTTAACCCAAATTATGAACCCTACATGTCTATTTCAGATCCTGAAGAACAAACACATCATCAGCCAAAGGCTGTAGCTAAACTGCAGGAGTAGCAAACAATGACAGAGGGAAACAATCAATTCCTTCTCTTTAGCTCTCATAGCTATTTATTTCTCTGCTGTTTAGCGATAAATGTTTTGAAAATGGCTGCAACTCACAAGCAGGTGAAAAAAAAGCTTGACCTTCCTGGTCACATAACCAGCCTGGGTACAAGGAATGAAATATCACAAAATATTTGGCTTTGGCTCTTGTATATACTGCTACTTTATCCATACAGTTATTTTGCTATTCAAGTACCTACAGATTGATTGTTTGGCTGACTACCCTAATTCTGTATCTCAAAAATCTATCACCATGCCCACAGAAAAGAAGACAACAAAGACAGTGGTTTGATAAACTTTTAATGATGCATTTTGATCATTAGCATATGACCATTTCCCTTTTATAGTCTAAGAGACTAAATAGGCAGTACAGTGGCACTTTAATAAGTGCTACTATTATGTAAATTCCATTATTCCTACTAATAATATCACCTTCAAATAAAGTACCTATTTTATGTAGTGATGTAGTTTACTGAAAGGATACAGCACACAAAGTCTGGCCAAAATATCTGGCAACATCAGTGAAGCATATGTCATGGCTAAAGAAAGAGATGCAGAGGAGCTTTTGTGCTTTCTCACAAATGGCCAAAAGTCATTGTGTGTCAGTCCAGCATCCCTTCTGAAGCTATGTCCTCTAAGTGATGTGAGGGGCCAAAAGGCTAATGCTCGCCATTTATTGAAGGTATTTCTTCAGCAAAATGCTGATCCTTCAATATTTCAGACAATATTTTGCAAAGAAAATATGTATGTCTTAAGTCAACCTTAAGCCTAATTCACAACTTGAAGGGATGGAGGCTGAGTAGAGTTCTGAACAAATGCCATCACTGACAATGTAATAGTTTTTTGTATGGTAAGTAACTCCAAGCATAGTTATGTCAATATGTGTCAAAAATATGTTACAAATACACACGTTTAGATAGTGTATCAGAGAGGAAGAGCACATCAGTGGTAACCTGTCAGAAAAGACAGGTTCAATTGTTTGCTCAACTGATTTTTCTTCTGTTCCTCATCTCTAAAACTGTGTTGACTGTATTTTTTTTACACATTACAGAGATGTGTGAGGTCCTCAGAAACAATATTAATAGCATTGGTATAAATATCTCTGATAGACTGATTTGTGGAGGTGTTTTAATTGGTTTTCCACAAGCAATGATGTTGTTTCAGGACAAAGATGCTCTGATTTTCAACATGCTGACATTTTGATTAGTAGCATTGTATTTTCTTGCCCTTATTTCAGCATGGGTTTTACATAAGACACAACTGGTGCCTCTGTAATTCATCTCCATACATAGCATTTTGACACATAATTTTATGAATTTAGAGATAAATAGTTTGAGAAGGCTGTCTGCTTTCATTTGCATTATTCTCTGTGTGCTCTCTGTTCTAAGGATAAGTTTAGCAGCTGCCTAAATACTACAGTCCCAAGACTGAATTACTTCTGTTATTTGTAAGGACAACAAGAATTCTTTTTATTACAAAACATTCTATCACAGGACAGTGGCAGATATACACAAAACAGGGAGATGAGCTTGCATTATTGTTCACTCCCAGTTTTAGGGAGTTATTTTCACAATTAAAGAAACTGCACATGCAAAGGAACTGTATCAGAGTACTGAAATAATTAAGATTTCTGAGTCAAATTTTAAAGAATGGAGTATTACCTGAGAAAACTCAGACCAAAGCTTCCATAAGAGTACGCACTATTTATTTAATGTTGAAGACAAGTTTAAGAACATGTCCAGTGGAGACTCCTCAGCCACCAAACAAAGCTTACGTTGAGAAAGCAATGATATAAATAAATTGAGGGAAATTTACACAGTACACTAATTTTCAGAGGACTATAAACTGACTAAACCCCCTATATGACAAAAATATTTAAAATCAAGTGTTTCCTGTTGTAAAAATCAGTTAAAATTCATCTATGGGACTAACAAGAACACAGCTTATTTCAGTGGGAGTTTAAGAGAAAACTGTCTCTGAGAAGGCTATGCCTCTCGATTTTTGATTAAAGACATAGTCACAGCAATCTACATCCTCATAACATCCAGGGTGGATTAATACTCCTCATTGTACTGCTTAATGCACATGCTGAGATTAAAAAGAGTTTCAGATGATGTAAATCCCAGCAATCTCTTTTAATGGTACTAGCCATGAAGAACATGACCCCCTAGCACTCTGCTCCAAAGCAAACAAAGAAGCCAATTAGCCTTCTGTGGTGCAGTGCTGAGCTCTATGGTGAGCTTTCTTAGCAGATGGTCCAAGAGCTCTTTGTTGGAAGAATTGTTCACCACATTGGCAGAATTAGAGGCTATATTCACAGAGGGATTTCAGGTTGGAAATTCCCCTTCAGGTCCCTAAGTTACTGGACTTAAACACCACTGGCATTCACAGCTCTGGCTAACAGCAGGTCTGAGCCCACAAAGAACATTCTCATGTAACACTATAGAGGGACTCCTTGGATTGTTTGCTGTAAAACAAACCTCACTTCAACTGACATTTCTGAGAGATTTGTGCTGCATTAAGATTGTCCTTAGTCCCAACTATGCTTAGTATACGATGATCCTTACTACTCTAAATAACTTACTTTCTTCAACCTCACTCTTTTCTTTTTAAAAAGGGAAGGCAGGAGACGGGCTGTAGCACTAGCGAAACACTGTAAACCTTACAGCTTACAGCAGTGGGCCTGTGAAATACCAACAGTGAAATGCAAACCTGCGGCATAAGCCATTCAGGGAACCCAATCCAGTCATCCTACCTCCCACCATCAGGTGCCTCCCACGGGGCTAGAGGCCAGCTCAGACAGTATCTGCTCCTCAAAAGATGGGGAAGAGGGGCAGAGCGGAGTGCTCCCTTGTGCCTACCACTGCAAGGGCCGCATCACTCCTCCACCATGGGGATCTTCCCACTTGCCTGACTATTCCACCAGTTCTGGGTGAGGCTCTTGTGGTCCTTCCCATGCACGTGCAGCTGCAGGCCTCTAGGGTTAGAGGTACAGGGGGAAGGCAGGTTAAGAAACTCAAATCCTGAGTGGAGAAGAAAGGTGGCAGCTGCTGGCAGAAAGCCCAGAGCAGTAGCCTAAAAGGAAGGGCACAAGGACTCTGTACAAGGAGTGACTTTCCAGAGGCCAGGCTGATAGAAATGGCCTTACAAGAGATGAGATGGGAAAGGCCACCACAGGAGAAAGAAACCAAGCACAAGGCAAAACTTGAAAGATCAAAGTTCTAAGGTAAGTACAGGAAATGTTTCCACAAAAAACATCTGAGAAAGAAGCAGATCATGGAAAAGGATACTACAAACTTGAACCATAATCTGCTCAAGATTTCACAAACTTTTGAGAAAAGGTCTTTGAAAGAAACTGAAGGGAAGAAGAGACAGGAGTTGATCCAGCACTTAAAGACAAGACACAGGCACCTGAAGTGAGTTGATCACCAGGCCAAAGCTGATGAGCTTTAGCAAAAGACTTGCTGTGGAACAAAATCTTCAAAGATCTTAACACATCCTGGATTGGTTGATGGAGGAAAGGATTAGGGAAACAAAAGAAAAAGCTCTAAAGGAAGAAAAATGAAATTTTATGGCCAAACTCAGAGCAAAAGAGAACAAGGATAAGAAGACATATAAGTATGTTGCTAAATATAACTGACATGAAAACTCAGCAAGTCCCAGAAATTCTGGCCAAAACTATCCAACAGAAAGTAAAACACATCCAAGAAATTTTTTGAAAGAAACTGCTACTCTCAGAGACGAAACTTGATGGTGGTGAAAAATGTCAGCTCCAGGAAATAGAAGAAACAATCGGGAGAAGAGATCAGAGAAGTGATTTAGTGTTAGGAGATTTGGAATCTGTCAGAGAAAAAGTTAGAAAAAAATACTCAGAGCATCATATGGCCTGAGTCAAAAAGAGAAAAAAAAAACCCTAGTGAATAGCTAAGCCAATGACTTCAAATACCTCTTACAGTGCAGATACTCTTGAGACTTAAAAAAAGATTACAGATATTTTTGTGTCCAAAAAATAGCTTGCAATTTATTCTTTTTGAGATTTGGCAAGAGGTCTGGGTTGTATTGAACTAAAATAGCTCCATTTTAAGCTTGTTGCATCCAATGAATATGCCAATCACCAACACTCCTGGCAGCCTGGCCTACCTTCTTATTATTCTTATTTCCCTCGATGGCACAACACTTGAAATATATGCTATATATATATAATTAAAATAAATTTCAAATATATGTAATTAAATTTTACTAGATAACCTGATTTATGTATATAATAAATAGAGATCTCTTCACAAGAAATTGTTACCCTTCATTAACTTTTGAAGCTTTGAGGAGAAAGAATTACTTATATCTGTTGTGCAGATGTTTTTGCCTCAGTAATGCAACATATAATACAGAAATATGCTCAGGTTATTTCTCAAACTAGAAGAATAAGTGGTCCTAAAACAAGAACACAATTATATTTAATCTAACATGTAACTAGCTTATACAGAATCTGAAGTGAAATTCAATTTATTATAAACTGTCCCGTCAGTGAATTAGATGACTCATTGTAGAAGTATTTCTTATTATATGATCAGTATTGAGTGCCAGTAAATTATTTTTGCAGTATGTGTAATTTTCATTTTGAAAAGTTGAATTACTGTATCTTTCATGTATGCTAGGTATAAAGTCAGCTTTTAATTTTTGGGGAAAAAAGTAATCCCATGGTATGGGACTTCAAACAATTAATAGTAAATACAATGGACAGAATGAATTCTGTTAATTTCACTGAGTAATATATATTCCATTTCAAAGGTTCCAATGCAGACTTGTTTGCTTGAACTCTTTTTTTAATTTGTGTTTATGTTGTTGAATGTACCATTAGTCAATAACCTAGGACAAGTAACACTGTAATCCAGAAAACTGAAGAGCTTTCTTTCCTAAAAAAGGAAGGCTGAAACAGAGTTAGTGGCATTAGGCTCTATACCTTTGTGAGGAAGAGGAGCTTAGCGTCCCAAAGAGCTGGCAGTTTCAGCTGATGGCAACTACTCAAATAATAAGTGATGAATGAGATATAGACCAAATTTGAGGGCAAGCCTTGATCTGGGTGTCATCAAAGACCTTTAGGGTCTTCTGTCTCGTGAAACCAAGACTGGAGTTTCCCAAACATATCATTCAAAAATAATGTCTCTCTTCTAGAAAAGCAAAGTTCTGAGTAAAGCAGAGAAATTTACAGCTGATAGAGCCTAACTGTCTCACAACCACTGCTGGAACATCATTATATTAGTTTTGTTTAAGCTCCTGTGTGAAATTTCCTAGCTTCAGGCTGCAGCCCAACAAGTCAAAAGCACTTCTTGACAGGAAAGAAATTGAAGTTGCATTTTTCCAGCATAAATCAACTACAGTTTGAAAATTTGTTCCTGCTAAAAATTCAAAGAGATTGTAGAAGCACAATAACTTGTCTAAGAATCCTACAGTTGGAAATATGCTCCATCCCAGTAGAATTGAGGATTCTAATTTTTAAATCGTAACAGCAAGATATTTGCACACTTAGAAATCTACAATATTACCTACACTGCTTTGAAATGCATCGTAGTCATCACCTGAGAGATTCTGGTTAGTCTTTCTCCCTTTCAGCTGGAATTGGAAAGAATAATAGCCTTGATTCTGATTTCTGTGTGCTGAGTCTCTAGTGAAGCACTGGACTAGTTTATCTACATATAAACTAAACTTATCCTGAAGTATAGAAACTCACTCCAGCTTGGTAAGGAACACTCTAATATTACAGATTTCATATTATTTCATTATAAATGTAGCACTGTAAGCAAAGAAAAGATGATGTTACCTCTTTCTGGCCTGACCAGAGAGCCAAGAATCTGGGGTCTTGCAAATTATTTCAAATGGAGGAGAAACTGGCAGAGTCCAGCTTACCTTAGATATAAATTAGTTTATGACAAAAAGTGTTCAAAGTCACCTTTCCTGAGTGCAAGAGAAAATAAAAAACAAGGGTAGGTTTCTCAGCGCACAGGTACACGTCCCTTTTGAACAACACTTAGACCAAAAATTCTCTCTCTGTTTTAACACATGCCTGTTTATAATTGTCTTTTGTAGGCTTTTCTCTCAGCTATTTCTGTCATTCTGCATTCCACAGATTTGAAAAACATCATTTTGCAAAACCCATTTGTGCTGTGTCTTTATTTTAGATGGAAACTGTTTTTGTTTCAGCTCTCTGAATACCTACAGAAGCATAACCATTTCTTACCTTTATCCCTCACAAAGACCTACTGTTAAACCTAGAAGCATTTAATGACATTTAGCCAGATATAACAACATCCTGGTTTTGAACACTTAGCAACAGCTACAAAATTCCTCATTGCTGTGACCAGCATCCATATACAGCCTTGTGTCCCAACATCTATCTTCAGCAAAAGACAGATAAAGATAAATTATTCTGGTCTTTGGAGATAAAGAAACGGTAGAATAATAGTTCTCGTATGTTTCAGTCCTTCAGTTTCATAGTGATGCAGTCACAGAAAAGGAGTCGACTCAGAGTGGCTGCAGATGGAGAGCACAACGGGACAAGATGGGTGCTAGAGGAGGGAGAGCTCACAGTAGTTCAGCCTTTGGAAATCCTCTCAGTGGGTGACTGTTGTGAAATCTACAACAAATAGTATGGATTCATGCACAGCAAAACCTTGAAATGTGATCTTACTCGTCTTTCATACTGCATTTCTGGAATAATGCTTTTCTTTGTTCTGTAATTAAAAAAAACCCAAACTTTTTTCCTAATTTGCCTTATTTGAGAAGGGAACCCACTTTTCCTTCTAGTTTTCAACCACTATGGGCAGACACCCATCTAGATGTCTATGTCTTCAGTGCATGTAAAGGTTTTGAAGCCATGATCCTGAAGTGAACTTTACACTGCCAACCAACAAGCTTTTTCTTGGGTTTCTTTTTTAACTGAGACATGAAATACTTACAAAATATTTACCAAAATATTTTGAAATATAACATCCATGAGGAATTTCAAAGCAATATTTATAATTGATTTGGATAAGCTCAGCTTTTAGGATTACTTTCTGCTTCTTTTAAAAATAACTGGATTAGCTAAAGGATGAAGAAATCTTTGACCTATATACCTATATACTCTAGTTACCGTCTCTTTCTTTCATTTACTTGGCTTTAAAGCATATTAAGACAAGCTGACCCATATAAATGTCTTGCGGGACATAAGATCCAATTTTAGTCATGCAAAAAGTACCTGTGTACCAAAGGAAGACAGATGGACAGGCTCTTATTTTAGCACACATTGCATGGCAGAAGGAAACCAGTGGAAAGCAGGATTTAAATTTCTCTTTACCACAGAAAATTATAATCACAGAATTATAATTAAATAAGTTAAAAAAAAAAAAAAAAAAAGAAAAAAAAAGAAAAAAAAACAACCAAACAAAACCCCCACAAAACAAACACCTTCCTGCCACCGGTATTGATACATCTCTTTTCAGTGTTGGTTACAATGCTCATCAAAGCTACACTTAACACATTATCAAGGAGAAAGGACAGACTAGAGTGTGGCAGCTTAATTTATCAGTGAATTCCAGTTCCTGAAGAGAGGATGTGACAGGAAGGGGAGAGGGTAACACACAGGGAAATCTTTCTTTACAAGAAAGGAAATGAGATAGGCATTGTGTAAGGAAATATTATTGAAGCACTGGTCCAAGGATGCGAAGCAACAATCCTTTTGCAAGCAAAGACTATTTCAGATAACATCTCCCAAAAGTCTAAGGAAATCTGAGTCTCTTGACTGTGCATCAAAATTTCTTGCTCTTGCATGGGACTGGCATGCAGTGGCGTACAATGAGGCTGCAGGGGATGTGGTCCCAGGGCAGACAGGCAGTGGAGATGCTGTCCTGGCCATCCACAGTGTCAGTAAAACCAAAAGTATGGATGAGGTGAGTCTCCTGCACCTGCAAATACAATAGACATTTTAGTTCATTCTCCTGTATATTCCCAGAATCACAGAAAATGCCAGCTTGGACAGGACCCACATGGATCATCGATTCCCAAGGGTCACACCATGTGCTGAGAGTGTTGTACAAATGCTTCTTGAACTCCTTCAGGCTTGGTGCTGTGACCACTTCCCTGGGGAGCCTGTTCTAGTGCCCAACCACCCCTCTGAGTGAAGAATCTTTTCCTAATATCTAACCTAAACATCCCTGACAGAACTTCAGGCCATTCCCTCAGGTCCTGTCACCACAGATCAGTACCTGACCCTCCTCTTTCCCTCACAAGGAAGTTTGAGACTGCAATGAGGCCCCCCCTCAGTCTCCTCTAGGCTGGACAGATCAAATGCCCTCAGCCACTCCTCATACGGCTTCCCCTCAAGGCCCTTCACCATATTTGTTGTCCTCCTTTGGGTCCTCTCTAATGGCTTAATATCTTTCTTATATTGTGGTGCCCGAAACTTCACACAATACTCAAGGTGAGGCTGCACCAGTGCAGAGCAGAGCGGGACAATCACCTCCCTGCACTGTCTGGCGATGCTTTGCCTGATGCCCCCCCGGACACAGCTGGCCCTCCTGGCTGCCAGGGCACTGCTGACTCATATTCAACCTGCCATCAATCAGGATCCCATGTCCCTCTTCCTCATGCAGGAGAAATGCAACTACGTTCAATGCCAAATGACCCAGATGAAATAATATCTGACTGACCTAGAGAGTGGTGAGTTTTAGATGTTCATTTATTTTTTTTCCACTTGCCTCTCTGACATACTTCACTGAGAAGTCACTATCATTACGACCGCTAGAAAACCATATAAAACAGAAAGATGGTACACACACACACTCCTTTGTGTGTACTTTGATTTCTTTTTCTCTAAATAAATGAAATGCCCCCTTCCCCACTTTTAAGACAAACAGATTGATTCTGGAGAGAAAACAGGCAACAGTAATATTTAATTTTAGCAATAAAGTTACAATATTATTTTCTCAACCATATTTAGTTTCCCTATCAGACTCGGGCATTTCCAAATCGGGACAGGGGAGGGCACTAAAGAGTTACACATGGATCTGAAAGCTGAAGCAACGCTTTGTCCAATATGTAAATTGGCTCCACAATGATTTCAGGCTCAGCATGAACACTTTTTGAATGAAAATGAAGCTTTGACACAGCCTATTTTAGTTGCTTGAACCACATCCTTAATCTTTTGGAAAGTTGCTAAAGCCAAGCCTTGCTTTTGTGTTTAATCATCTTTCAGTCAAGTAAGGAAAAATGCATCCCTACCAATAGTTTTTTAAAAACATGTTGGTCTCTGGGAGAAATATAGACTTGATGTGAACCAGACTAGTGTGTTTAAGCATTAGTTTTATTTTGTCTCTAGTCAGTCAAATTAAATTTTAGGGTAAAAAAAATATGATTATAAGGTCTTTGCTCTAACTGGGCTAATATCACTAAGGAACTGACATGTTTGGACAATGGACTGCAACCACCACTGCACTTCCAAGAAATCTGCTGAAAGGTTATTTGAAAATTTACTACACTTTTTTGGAATTTGTCTCCTATGGGAAGCAATGATTCAGTCTCATGTGCAAAAGAAGTGTGTTTTGTCGACAGAAATGAACAACACATATTTATTTACATAATTAATTACCATCAAGCTCACAGCAGCCTATGAAGCTGAGACAATTCTTCCCATTTTCTGCCTGTCAGAGTGCACTATACCAACTGAGATCATGAACTGAGATCCTTCTTTGTAAAAGCACATATGAATGAGGACTCTTTTAATTATAGAAACTTTTTTTTTAATTAGTGGATAATGCTGTAACCAGTGGTAACATTTGTAATGGTGCAAGGCTATAATCAGATCTCACGCATTAGTGGACAAATTTATCACTGCAGAGCTCAAGAAGGCTTTATGTACAGCCTTCAATAGTTCAACAAAGGTACAAGTTCTGTGTTTTTCTAGAGCGCTTTTATGCTATCTTTCTTACCATGCAAAATGTAATAGAGCAGTAGTAAACCTGGGTGTGTTGGTCAGTCTCAGGATAGTTATGAGGAGACGGTATGCAGTGCACGTGAGGAAAAGAAATTCTAACAGAGATGGAGAGGTATGAATGCCACTTTACAGGTCACTGATACAGTTCTGGTCCACTGTTCTGGTCAACCCTGATCAAAAATGTGAGATAAAAATGGAGATCAGAGGATGACTGTCAAGGAGCACTGAAACACTTGAGCTACTGGATCTCTTGTATGTAATGAACACACATATAACACATTCTTGGACTTGATATACATCCAACTCTACATCATAATTTTCTCTAAAAGAAAACCCATATGCACGGGCTAGACAGAAGCCACATTACACGGTGGTTTATTTTGGATGTCTCCAAGAGAAGTCGGGGAAGGAATCATTGCCTCCTATATATAAAATAAAAAGATAAATACTGGAAAAAGGTCAGACTACTTTAATTTAGGCTAAGTAACTTAGGTTACTTAACTTAGCAAAAACATATGTTGAAAGACTGACGATAACAAAAACATGGTTGCAAATCAGAAGGCATCTTCTAATAATTCTCAGAGATGTGCAGTATGAGATCTCAGTTCCCAGATACATGTTTACAGTGTCACTGTCACTTGCACAGCTGCTTAACAGTAACAAATATGTTCTAGGGTACATGGGGTTCCTCCTAGTCACCCAGATAACATCCTCCTTCTTCACATTTTAGAAGGAAAATCATATGCAGCAGAAATGGAACTCGGGAACAAAGTGAGGCATGGAGAACAATGTTTGCCTGGGGAGTCCTAGAAGACCCTGGCCCATGCAGAGGTGTGATGAAAGAGTCCAACATCGGAAGTCCTCCAAGAGCTCACTGCCCCATGGCCAAGCTCTGCTCTGATTTTCAGAGGAGTACAAGCTTGCTGCCTGCCCTTATGCTACAGAAGGACAAGTCCCCTAATGACTTACAAAACTTGTTTTTCTCTCCATGATTGCCATTTCCCATGACAACCATGTTTCTCCATAGGGACACTACACCTTGCTGCCAAGAGATGGATTTTTGTGAGAAACAAAAATTTCACAGGAGCTGGACCTGTCCCCAGCAGATGGAAATGGTTTGGATGCTTACAGTGTTCAAAGCATATACAAAGCCAATCCATTTTTCTACCTTTGAAAGAAGCAGCAACCAAAACATATTGCAAACAGAAAAATGAAGCTTCTTTTGCATTTCAAAACAGAGCAAAGAAGGAATCACTTTCTCTTAAGATAATATCAGGAGCTTGCAAAAACAAGGACTAGCTGTGCACATGTACCCATCTTGACTTTGTGGGTGTAACAGAAAACTGGAATCACAAATGCACACCATGTGTTACAATATTTTTTTTGAAAGAGATCTGGCTGCTGTGCTACCATACTGTCACAGACTCTCCAAATCAATTGTAAGGACGTTGCCATGAAAAACAGGATCAAGGGAAGTGCTTGGCCTTCCCAGGAGCTGCAGCGGGCTCTGCACTGGGGGTTACTGTGGGTTATTTCCTCCCCACACTGTTCTGCCCTCGCCCAATCCTTCCGATTACACACCCCGCTTTTGTATGTCCCGGCTTACCAGGGGGAGAGAGCTCTGTGTGTTTGTGGTTTTGTTCCCCTCATTACCATGCAGACAATATTCGGCTGTTCTCAAGGAAGGTCTGGGATCCGTGCTCTTTTCCCAGGCTTTCTTCTCGCCCATGAAAAGAGGAAAAACAACGAGGAGCCTGTTTGGCTCCGTCTCGCCAAGCCATGGGCTGATGATGATGTAGCAGCAGGCCCGGCAGTGAGTGGCTGCGGCCAAACTGGTCATGCTCTGTCCAGGCATGGCGCGGCCATCCGCTGGCAGCCGCCTCACACCTCGCCCCGCCGCCGCACAAAGGCTCCGAGCAGGGAGCATTCAGCTGCAAACAAAGTGCCAGCCAAGCATGAAGTTGAAGGGGATCTCCCCCCTCCGCACTGAGATGGCTCCCAGCCCTAACCCGAATGCCTGCCCGGAGCTCGCACGCTTCCTGGCTCGCACCCGGGGCTGCGGGTATGATGATGATGATGATGGTGATTATTATTAGCTGGTGGAACGGGATTTTGTGAAATTGGGACTGGCTGGGGAAGTAAGAAAAAAAGGAAGAAAACTAAATTTTTCTTGCACAGACCTCAACTGCTGTAAATCAGCATAATCTCATTGCCTCCAGCAGCAGATACATTCAAAGACATATCAGCACAAAAGTTGGTCCATGATGTCAGATAACCGAGGGCAGTTTATCTCTACAACTGTTGCACAGCTCCTTATTGGACAATTAGTAAGCTAAATGTCTACTAACATCCATTTAAACAGAAACATTAGGACAGTGGGTTTAAACCAGTTTGTGATTTTTGTCATCTTATGAAATTTGATTTTGCCTAAAAAAGCATTCATTATTCTCAAGGGGAAAATAAAATCCTTAGTTAATCCTTTGGTGATTGCTGACTCCTGGGGTGACACATTCAAACATTTTTTGGCTCACAATACTCACAGCCTCTTGACAGATCCAGGAGAATGAAAAGCAATGGAAGTTTTCAGCTTGTTTTCAAAGGTAAGACACTGAAAGTACATGACCAGATTTTTCTGAAAAAATATTAGACTTAAGTGAAAGGAGAGGAGGAGGAAGGGCAGAGATTAGACACTCCATGTTGTCTGAAACATCTCCTACCTTAAAATTGGATCAAATTCTAAAGTACCAATCAATTTTCTTTTCAGATGCGAATTTCCAAGACATTGTGGTATCATTTAAATTTGCATGAGGTGTCTGAGAGCATGCAGTCTCATCCTTTTAAAAGCCTTCCAGACCCTTGAGTTTGAAACTTGCTGTGTTTAAATTTAGTTTTATTAAAGGTTGTAAATTAATTAATTAATTGTAAATTATAATGAAAATTAATATCCAGATACTTGAGCTGCATGCCTTTATACTTGTTAAAACAGAGTCAAAGCACAAACAGTGAGGCTGTGCTTATCATCCAGCAACACAAATATTCATTAAACAAAGCCCTCCCCTCAAGTTTGTCATCAGCCTTTTTAAGAGCTTCACAATACATTTGCAATCGTCTTTCCACTACAGCCCATTTCTCAAGAGTATGCAGGTGTTGCCTATTTCTACAGCTCAATGACATGTAGTGCATGCACATGAAGTGTAATGAACCTTTTCATTCAGGAGATCAGAAGTTGTCTCACAGGCAGTTCAGTCTACAGTCTCTCATTTCCAGGTGTTGGCATTTGGAGATTGACACATAAAAATGATGGAGCCTAAACTGAGATATTACAGCAAGCCCATGCACCCACCAGGACATTCAGGGTCTGTCTCTCTACCTTGCTGTATCCCATGCATGCACACTTACACATTTTCAGGAAAGCAGGAAATGTATGCGGTGGAGGGGCACTAGTGAAATCAGAAATTAGAAGTTTTTGCAAACTGGAAAGGATATATCTATGAAAAAGTAAAATTAAAAATAGTTGGTGAATTTCCTGAGCCTGCCAACTTATGTTTTCACACAAAACAGAGTTGGGGAGAAGAACGTTTGGGGTTGATTTGTTGCTGAGCGAAAAAATAAACAAAACAACTCACAACCTAGAAAATTTGAAAGTCTTCCCCCAGGCAGTTTTCTCTGTCAATTAATTTGTCTTCATCATTAGGCTTTTTCTCTTCCTATAATAAAAAGCTATGTTATATGACCTCTCCCTTTTTCTTCATGGTACTTTTAATCTCAGTGCTCTACTCCTCACTGCTGCTGGCTAGCAAACATTACAATTAGCACAAGGGGTTAATTGTAATCCTGTTCTTAGAATTGTCATTATAACTTGGCAATTCACAATTCAACCTTATTTTTCCTTACTGCCAGCAATTCCTTGCCAAAGTCACCTTTCATCCATGAAATCTGAAAAAAATTAACAGTGATTTCTTAAAGTCTTGAATCTCTAGTCCTATTCTGGGGGTTATCCAAATCAGTGACATCTTGTCCAGAGAAGTTGTGGATGCCCTTTCCCTGGAATTGTTCAAGGCCAGATTGGATGAGGCATTGAGCAACCTGGTCTAGTGGAAGATGTCCCGGCCTGTGGCAAGACAGTGGAACTAGATAACCTTTAAGGTTCCTTCCAATCCAAACCATTCTGTGATTCTGTGATCTCTTGTATTTCTTCAACTGCTCCCAGTTTTTCTCTGGGTCCTCTATGCAAAGTCAAGAATTGCTTGAGCTATAATTTTTAACATCTAAACACTTGGAGCAACATACAGAAAATGTGTCTAGAGAGAGGAAGAGGTGAGCTGGCACGTGGCTTTGTTTTTATCTACTTTGATATAGTGGTTTCAATTGTCTTCTGTATTGTAGCAATATTTCCCAGGCAAAAACTACCCAGTTTTGATACTGATGGCAACTGAAGAACAGCAAAACAGGCAGAAGATCGTGAAAACATTCAAACAAACCACAAAAGATAAATAGGTCACTATGCCACTTGTGAATCCTGTATTGCTTTGGTAAAATTTGTAAACTATGTTTATTTAAAAAAAAAAAAAAAAAAAGAAAGAAAACATAAGTAAAACCTACATAGGCCTCCGGGAAAAAAAAAAAAAATAGAAGGCATCTATCTGTACTTATATGAATGTGTTTGGTTGTTTTGGACAACAGTGAGCTCTATTGTGGGGAATAAACATTCTCAGTTCCAGAGAGGAAACCTTCACACTTTAGAAAGGCAGAAAGAAGAGGCTTTTCATTCTGCTGTGAGATGTTGGATTTTGTACTTGTTTTGTGTATGGGAACCCAAGCTTTCATGCTGATGGGGAAGGAAAATAGTTCTTTATGGAGTATTTTATAAAGGACTATCAATCATTTCAGTATGAGTCTGAAGCACAAGGGAAGCAAAGGAGAGGTCATGCACAAAAATGGTTGTGTTTCAAGCCATGAAACTAAAGGAGATTTGACTGTGGGAAACCAGATTCACATTCATGCACACCCTGAACTTGGCCTTACAGAGCAGATAAGTGCTGCTTGTGCCCTCAGTATCCTCTTGCTGAGGTCTACCACCTATAAAATAAATCCTGTAATGAAAGCAGATTACCTCATAATGCAGTCCTGGAAGGGGCTGATTCATCTAATATCTCTTGCTTACAAATGTGCCGTGGGGTTACCATAGTTCAGGCAGCCTCATTAAAAGCAGTGCAAAACATGCAGAGCCTGAATGGAGATGAAATAAAAGCCCTGTAGATGGCTGTTACACATAATCCATTTGTTACTATGCTTCAGGCAAACAAAGGAGCACATTGTTTATAGAGCTGCTCTCTGCCAGCAGCAGGATAAATTCTTATATGATTCTAGTGAATATTTTACAACATTCCACAAAACAAAGTGTGCCTCCTTCATAATGCTAGTAATTCATAACTGGGAAAGAGATGAGGCAGAATGGAGAGAGTGAGAGTAAAATACTGACATCAGGTAATTTGCAACAGCTGTACAGGGAAACCAAAATCATTACTGATTCTGTGCACTCGGAGACCTGCACTGGAAAAGAGAAGGAATTTTTCATGATTTTACATGCATTGCATACAGTATACATAAAAGTTAGAATCCATTCCTTAACCACTAAAGTCAATGGTTTATAGTTTTGCATACCAGTAGGTGAGAAGGTCTCACTAAATTTGGAAGGGCAAAAATAAAAGATATTCTTGAAACAAAAGTTGGCCAGACACTAAAAAACACAGTTGAAAGTAGTGAATGAAGCAATGAATTTAACAAGTACAGGACCTATCTAGTTACACAACAGGAGAATTTAAAACAGAATTGCTATTTCTAGTTCTGCATTTGGCATGTATGTTGAAGGCTTTTTTTCACCAAATGAATGGAAAACATAGTTTGCAGTCTACATATTATTTGCTTTCTCACATCCTGGGTCAAATGATGTAGATGATGCAGATGCAGACTTTTCATCCTGACATCTCTGGATTTGCACTAGATTCTAAGCATGCCAACCCAGGTGTGCCTAGCCCAACCAGTTAGCACTGGTTAATTCACATCTTTCACCACACCTTGCTTTTTTTTACGGGAACTATGTCTTTAAGAGTACACTCTCATTGTTCATACATGTGAGCAAACCAAAATTCCCGAAGCTGGATTTCTAAAAAGAGACTTAACACCCCTTATGCTGGCACAAACTGAGAGATGGGCCTTGTACCCAGACAAAGCAAATGTGTGGAGATTATTCTTCAAGCTGAACATGCAATACACTGCACCGAGCTAGACCCTTTGCAATTTAAGCATAGGACGCTGGTCTGTTACCCCACCTACACACAAAGTGTTAAGAAATATTTATCACCTGAAAACAAACCTAAGAAAAGGGCTTTCAGAGCCAGAGCCAAAAAAAAACCCAGCTGTGAGGTTTTGTTTAACGGAAGTAAAATAGTTGTGCATCTGCAGCCAGAGATTTTCACCTCCCCTGGTCATGATATGACTTACACAGCTCAGAGGCAGAGGGGCAGGCCTCTCTCAAATGGCCTTAGCTCTCCTTCAGGAGGGAAAGCAAAGCAAAGAGACCCTGAATGCAGCTAGGGGCCTCAAAAGGCAATCAACATATCTGCAAGGAAATGGCACACCATGAGGCCCCAACTGTCAATACTATCTTTGTTCAATGAAGAGAAGTGGTGGCAAAACATGGCCTGGTGAAAAGACATGAAGACAGCACTAAGGCAGATATGCAAATTTCTGTGGGAAAGCATCCCCTCGGAGGCATTGAGAAGCACTGACATGTTTTCACATAAATCATTAGGCAAGACAGGATCCTATTTTCCATCCAAAATCACTCCAGAAGATGTGGGGATCTGAGGGCCACTCCTCTTCCATATACAAACCGCTTTTGCCTCTATCCACACAGCTTTTTTGCTCACATGGCAATTGCATTTCTGTATAATTGTATGAAAGTAGCAAATATGATTAAGGTTGTAAGGAATGCATTGTTTGTGTTTATGGGTAAATACTCATGACTGGGATACAGGAAGAGCCATGTTCAGATTTCCCAATTGCTGATTTTCTGGATTCAAAGTTCCCAAAGTCATTTGAGGCACCATGACATTGTTTGTGTCAATGCAGCTAATACATTCAAGAATACAAACTCCAGCGGGATGGATTTCTCCTGCAGCTGGAAGGTCTTATGGAATAAGTAAGCAAATAAATGAAGTGAATAAATGGGAATTTTTTTGATTGTTTTAATGCGTCAAACCTTAATTGCGGGCATATTCTGAATGACGGACCCCGCTGAAAACTTAAACCGATATTATGCAAAATATTAACAATTAGTAGCTGACATTTAGCAACTAAATTAAAGAGGAATATGATTGGGTGACAGAGACAACTGCCCAGAGAAGCTGTGGATGCCCCATTCCTGGCAGTGTTCAAGGCCAGGTTGGATGGGGTTTTGAGCAAAAGGGTCTAGTGAAAGCTGTCCCCTGCCCATGGCAGAGGCACTGGAACTAGATGACCTTTCAGGTCCCTTCCAGCTAAACCATTCTATGATTCCATGACAGGGGAAAACATGAGGCCTTAGAGGGGTGACTTTAAAATCCTGAGCAGAGAGACAGGTTGAGGAGAGTGGTGGTGGCTCCCCGCTGCCTGCTGAGAGAAGGGAGCTCGTGTTACTGCCATGAACAAATGGCATCTGCTGAGCAGCCAGCAGGCCTCCAGCTCCAGCACTTGCAGCCACAGGAGAACTGCAGAACATAGGCCCTGAGGAGTCCACTGAATGTTTTTGCTCTACCCTGATGCTCCACTGGCCTGCCTCTGACCCCTTTGCCGGCAAACTCCCTGCTCCTGCTCCTCCTTCCCCTGACCAGACTGAAAACTCTGGTCTTCTGCTAACAGGAATCCCCCCCATCCATCCCTAAAGCCTCACACACTACCAGTAACACACTCTGCTTCCCCCGTGGGTCACACTCTGAGGGAAGTGCTTCACCCATACAAATATTTCAGCCAAAAATTCCCAGCATCACTGTGGGCCGGGGGGGATGTAAGTGATTAATGGGTCCTCTGCAGAACAAAACCTCCTCAGCTCTGTCACAAGATAGTTGCTATGGTTTATCTGACACTGCTAACAGAAATTTACTTTGGCTAGGGGATTGGAGGAGGGGAGAAATACAAAAAAATACTATAGAAAAATCCTCCATTGTACACTGGCAATTATTCTGAGCAAAATCCTGTGCCTGTCTAGAATTTCAAGCTCTATATAAAAACTTTCAATTAGATTTAAAAAACCAACCAAACAAAACAGCAACAAAACACAAACAAAAAAAACACAAACAAAAAACACAACAAATGAGGAGTCTTTATTAAGAACAGATAGCTTGAAACATGCCTTGTTATCTATCAACAAGGTCTGTTAGAAATGCTGGAAGGTTTCAGCTAGGTTGATGTAAAAACAACATCAAATACCCCCTCCCATGAGAGACTAAGTTAAATGTCTTTGCAGTGATTCAATTAAGGAAGGCTAGGTAACAATGCAGGCTTCATTGCAATCAGCTGGAACAACCTCAGAATCTTTTAGCATGATATTTTACCAAAATATCAAGTCTCAGCTGGCTTAAAAAGTGCTCAGTGGTAGATGGCAGTTTTCATAGGTGTAAAATATTCTAATATATCAGACAAGTTTTGCCTGAAACAGCCACCAAAACAGGAATGCGAAGTTGGCCAGGCAATGTTTTTCAAAGTCTCAAAAAATGAACGCTTCCCAGTTTATGAAACATAAAAAGGCCAGAGCAGCATGCAAGAGTTTAAAGGCACTTTGCCTATCTGGAAAAAGAGTCTTTCTCCATGTATTTTGAGTGACACAACCACAGGCTTTTATCACCACCCCACTTGAAGGAAGATCCTGATAGACTGAATACTGGAAATTTGGGCTTCAATGCTTGTACAAGATCATAGAAACTGCTATTCTTAGCAGCCTCAGGCATGCCTATATTGTCTTGTAAACTCCAAAATCCTCAAGATGCAGAGTCCCCCACCTCCCTAGAAACGGTGTATAAGGGGTTTCCATCTACAATCAACAAACATCAAACCAGAACACAGTTCTGGGAGCACAATTCAAGTGGCTTTGTATGCTTAAGTCTGTTGGCATGTCTTTACACGTCATAAATCAATGTTATACAGGCAAACATTAAGGGCAATTTGGAAGGGAAAGCAGGATAGCGGTGTTACCACATCATTCTGGGTTACAGGAGCAATTATTCCAGGAAAAGCAGTATACTGATACAGATATTCTGCAACTGCTACCTGAGTCTGCTTGTTCATTTCCAGGCAGGACTGTATTATGTCACACAGAAATGCTTTTTAGGTATACTGGAAAACTCATTCCTGAATATCAAGTAGAATTATTAATTACTTTATTAATTCATCACTTCACTAATTTCAGTGCTCTGAAGGCAGTTTTTACCAGTAGATCATCTGGTCCACACGAACTATCAAAAAGCTTGGACTATATAGGACTGAAAAAGCTGCTGCAGTGTATCCATTGGCATGTACTGTGTTGGACAGGTAAGATGTCAAACATGCTATAGCATGGGGGAGAAGTTTTTAGAATTGCCTAACATTTTCAGTGGAAAATGATGTGTCACTATCAGATTTTTTTATATAAATGTAGCACTACCAATGAAAATTTTAGTTTAGAAAGTTGTTCTGTTCCAGAAGGAGAAAGCATAGTCAGCACCACAATAGATTCACAGCAAATGCTTGAGGGAGAAGGTGACAGACTCAGATGCAAATCTCCCCTTTGTGTATCTCCCTGGCTAAAACCTCAACAAGGTCTTGGCTTTATTCCAGTGGAGAATACTGGAATCTCAAGATGCTTTTCAGGATGGGAAAAACTTTTTTTGCACAGCTCTACATTTGCAACTTCTCCAGCTCAATTATTCTTTATGTCTGAGTGTTTGCTTTGAAATCCATCAAGGAGTTTACAGTGTTAGAGAACAAAGTGTCTAATTTTCTTACCCAGTGCAAGGTGGAAGGCACGGTGGGGGAACACTTCAGTAATTATCTGTAACATATTTGACAAGTAGATGCAGATAAAACTCGGTAAAATTCAGATAAAATTCGAAAAAATTCAGATAATAGAAGGAATTTTCTAGACAGTCCTTAAACACCGCTCTACCACTGAAAGTTGCACTTGATAAGTTACCATTTGGCCCCATCTGTAAGCACATCAGTGCTCTTTTCATTGCTTCACTAAATCCTTGAGGCTGGGGTTTGCCGCATATTGAGTAGTTTTGCTTCCAACATTTTTTTTAAATGATTCCCTCGTTCTATTTTCAGTCATCCACCTACTGCACGTCCCATTCTACATGTGACCACTCTCCTGATACCTTCTCTGGCAGGAATCGATACACAGAAGCATACTAGCGATGTTCAGTACAGTGCCTTTGCCATTCCCACAACCATCAGAAACTAATTAAGCGTACATAGGATGGTTAACACTTTTGGTTATTTTTTCCTCTCTGTGTTTTCCTTGAGTTCCTTCAGTTGTAATATTCCACACAGTCTGAAAGCAACATTCATTTTACACTAGGGTTCTTTGCAGACCAGAAAACCACATTCCTCCAGCAGAACAAGAAAGCTAGGACTGACAGATCACAAGTGAATTACCTAAAGTAGTATTTTTTTGTTGTTGTTGAAAGATGTAGTGGTGAGCAGCTAGAAGCTAGTTTTTAGCTTTTGGAAAATAAGGAAGGAAAGCAATTAATCTTGTTTAGACAGTTACAATTACATTCTTTGTTGACATTTTCATAGTTCCTCTTGACTGGGCATAACAGGGACTTCCAAGAAGTTTGTTTTATTCTCAGACCAATGTGACAACTCACCTCAAGATTGTTGTTTCCGCAGCAGGAACTCAGATACAGCGTTAAACTAGAACTTATCCTTGTAGATGCTGTGTGCTCATCATTTGTCCATTTCACCACAAGGGAATACATGTACTTAGTTACCTCTTTCTGGTTTTGGACAACTTAAGCTCATCAATTTTACTAACAATATGTTACTCACTGCCAGTCTCCTCCAGCCATTTCGATTTCTTCAGGCTGGCAAGTGAAAAACAATAGAAATTACGAGATCACATCCAGACACTGATGAGTGCCCCGGTCTAAAACAATTAGCATGTGCTTCTGGGTGAACCTTCACTTTTGTTTGGATCTGAAGCACACCTTTGAACAGTTTACTGATCATCCTCACTACACTTTTATTCATGTTGCAGAGTGCTCTTGGAGAGAGTTCTTTCAGATGTAACTGCAGTTGGCAGCTGCATTTCAAAGGTACATCTAAAGTCCTTCAGCTGCTACTGAAATGTGCAGCAGTGACATCAGCTCCTCAGCACCAACCGGCCTGTTAAAGAAGGCACTCCTATTATGCTGCAGTACCTGTAAAGGTAGGCATAAGTTCACACAGCTAACTCCAGTAGAGAATTAAAGCACAAAACTAATTGGAAGGAGACATCAGCCTGCTTGGAGATGTATTTTCGGTTTCTGTTGCACCCCTTTTCTGCTGGCTAGCTGAGCTGGACTCTGAGGATACTTTCCATACGATTCAGTTTTCCCCTGGGTGTGGGCTGAGACCTGTACCTACGGCAGGGTTCAGGGTCCATCAAGTGACAGGGGCCTCTAGAAGCCAGCAACCATTTAACACCTAGAGAAAGGGTGCAACAGGACAATACTACTGAAGTACAAAGAAGTAGCAGTACTTCCTTCAAAAACTACTTACCTTCAAAAGCTACAAGTTCAATCCTACAGTATCTGAAAAATTATTCTCCTTGTTTATATGCCTTGAGTTTTAAACTGTAGATAAATGAAATGCTTTTTACTCCACTAGGTGGTGTAATTTGTCTTTCTGTAAAATGTGGCTTTACAAATATTCCCCCTAACCTTCATTCAAGATGGGACCATAAAATACCATCTGAAAAGTGAAATGGAAATTTGGTATACAGGTCTATCAGGTCATGCCTCTTTGGTGTTTTCTATGATTCCTTAAAAAAGCTTCTGTAAGGACGGGAAAACTTTTCTGTAGAACATTCCTAGATCCATGAAGGAATAAAGTAGGAACCCAAAACAAAAACATCATGGTCTCCCCCTATTTCCCTCTATTTCTACTGAGGCATGACGCCTGGGTATCTAAGCTGTTGATGTGATTTATCTCATGTATTTTAGAGTGTAACACCTCTAGAAGCTCTCTCCGTGGTTTGTGTCCGAGTTACAAGACAGGAGATGCATATAAGGAGATGCATGATTACAGGATAATGCAGTCAAACATATTCCTGGATCTTTCTTGGCCAGTTATGGTAGAACTTGCATGGCTATAGTTACATATAGGAGAAGCAGAGAATGCTAGCTTGCATAAAAAGATGTATCTCGAAGGATATACCCTGGCTAAATGTAACCCTGGTGGATAAAACTCTGGCTAAAACAAAAAAAAAAATACCTTGGCTGGTGCCATCCAACTCCTGGCTTCAACTGAAGTTCAGATTAAAAAAAAAGTATGCCTGGATCATATCTTGCTGTTTAGACATTTGCAGGCAGTTATTTGTTCATGTTCACTGAATAACACACATACTACAAAAAAAATAAAAAGGGAATCTAGTAAGCAAGATGTCCAACACCCCATCAGCAACATACCTCTCTTCCTAGAATTCTGTTGCTACTAAATCACCACATGGCGCAGCTCTGCCTAAAGTTTAGCAGCAAAGGAATCCATAATGGAAAAATACAACTTGATAATTTTTATAGTGCTTCCAGGATGTCTTGTAGGTATTAAGCTTAAAGCGAAGCCACAAAACTCACAGAAATCAACCAGGATGAGAAAAGAGATGGTTCAAAGCTCAAGACTGAACTGAACAAAACCCATCTGGCAAACTGGAGGAAGCTCAGCTACCCTGTCAGCTCCAAGTGCTCTTGTGCTATCCACCCACAACTCTGCCTCCTTGCCCTTAGAGAACTGGTACTGGTAACAGGCATTTTTTTAATGAACACACCCATGAGAAATGCTGCCAAGGAACACATCCAACACAGATGGAATCATCGGCTTTCAGTTTGAAACTTTCTGGTACTTCCTCATAGTTGTAGTCTGTACAGTAGGCGTGTTAATTCAGGTTATTTACATATACAGATACATTTGAGAGCAGCCAGAACAGACTAAAGAGTTTACATGCTCACTATACCATCTCCAAGCACTGAATTTAAAATACAGGACTGCCTACTGTGCATTATTAATGCCGTTTCTAAATGTTAGTGCCACTGAAGGATTTGTTTCTGAATGCAAATTTAACAAACCAACCATTTCCTCTGTGAATGATTGATGTGCAACAAATCTGAGGTATCTGCATCTACAGTTGCGCGTGCTACAGACTCAGAAAATTTACCTGAAAATTTTCCACCAAATACTTCAAGCTTCAGTGGAAACAAACCCAGAAAGTTCCTCAATGGCTACAGTGAAGGCTTTAATCTCATTAAAATTGGATTTGTCTCATAACCACTTCTACAACTCCAGTTACTCAGGGATAATATTATCTAGCGTAGGGTCTGTGTTGCATTACACTGACCAAAGCTTCCAAAAGTGTAGCTCTTGAGGTGACAGAAAAATGGGTAAAGGTCCTTCTTGGTTATACACACACCAGATAAAGGGCCATCTTAATGGCACCATCTTGTGCACATATTTAACCACAAGAAAAGGAAGGAGCAATTCTGCAATTGTAAATTCATATGTGATAATTTTCATATTAAGTACTAGACTGTTCTGTGAAAAAAGAAACATAAGAAACACCATGACAAGTGCATGACCTGTGCCACACAGAGAATGTATCTGCTATGTCCAATTACTGATGTTGATCAATTTAAACCTGATGTACAGTCTGCTGCAAAATCTTACACCAGGCGATTCCTTGATGGCAGTATCAATATACATAGCTCTATCATGAGAAAAAAAGCACTTCATACTGGGCAAAGACACACATTCTGAAAAATTTAGATTAAGCATTTACAGGATGGAGGTTTGTGTTCCATTAAGTCACTCTTATGCAATCATTAGAAAATGCCCCTAAGCAGAGGTGGGTTTGAGGGATTAAGAAGGAAAACTTGGCACAAGGAGATACCTAATACTGGCATCGCATCAACAACATAACTGCACTCTAGTCTCAGCAAATGCGGGTTTTGCTGACTTCAGTCTGCAATTTGTGACAGCAGATGGTTGAAACCTGCCCCTATAAAAATTCCATGCCCAAAATGGCATTGCCTATGTTTACACACCCTGAGAAGTAAGACTTGAATTTACAAAGAACCAAGTGAGTAACTTCTATTCCCACATGCTAGGGTGCCTGTTACGCACGGTACAGGACACTTGAAAAAACAGCAAAGTATCTGGCCACTCTTACATAGTCAATAAGCTTTTATTTAGATGATAAAGGATAACATGTTTTCAAGAAGAAAGATCTAGAGAGATTTATTGCTCCCCTGAAATTCAGAGAAGTCCCACAGGTTCCCTGTCCGCATGTCAGTGCTTGAGCGAAAGAACAAGCAGGTTCTTTTAAATCACAGGCAAAGTCACTATCTGCATTAACTGCACAAAGATTTAATCTTCACGTTGCCTCCCGCTGGATACACTCTGTGTATGAGGAGGAATCTAAATATTGGATGGCACATATTTGGCAGGTCTTGCACCCCTCTTCACAGACAATGGTTTTGTCATAACTCACAATGAAGTTACTATAATACTGCTTAAAGAGTGTGCTGTGTGGCATAGACAACTGCTTGGCCATTTCATATAGGCTTTCTGGCTTCAAGTCTTCAATGCCGTAAGTTTTAGTCAGGATGTATTCTAATTTCCAGTTGGATTCATTTTTCTTATTGGCATCTCTGAGGTCCAAGTAAAACTGCCAAAGATCCTACAGTTAAAAAAAAAAAAGAGAGAGAAAGAAAATAAAAATAGTCACGGCTGTATTGCTTTCTTCCCTGCTTCATTAAGTCTCTGGAGTGATATATTGATTAGGAAGCTGCCACTCCTCATTATTCACAAGCGAATAGAAGGTCATGTCCCACCCCAAGAGCTGGGCTCACACCCAAAGCCGGTATTTGCAGTGCGGTAATGGTGGGGGGATGGGGAGGAGAAAAAGGAGACACAAAAGGAGCAGTGCCAGTGTTGTAGGTCTTTCCTGTCCAAACTCCTCTGTGCTCATGTCTGCCTTAGGAGTGGGGCAAAAGGGTAAGAACCAGAAGTCTCCCTTCTGCAGGCACTCCCTGAGGGGCAGAATGGACAGAAAAAGAATGGCCCAGGGAGAATTTAAAGGAAAGGAAGAGATCTCAATGCAGGAGAGAAATCTGCACAAGGGAGGAGCAGCGTGTATTAGCATAGGTCTCCAGAGAGAAACCCCACTCCCAGTCAAGCTGCAGGGCGGATTGTCACTGAACTCAGTGGAGTCAAGATTTTATCCTGAATTACAGACAGAAAGTCCAAGTCATTCAAAGTCAATATAACTATACAGGATTCACTTCATCTCCAAAAATCACTTGACTATGGAATAAAAGTATTTTATTTTTTTCCTTCTAAATTTATCTATCATTTCCTATAAAAAGTATAAACTGTATATGAGGAGATGCACGATTACAAAAGACATCATATGGTTAAAAGTGCTTTTCTTCCTCTGCCCTTCTACACCCTGTAAAAGCCTTTCATGGACTGCATCCCAAAGCTCAGGCTATCTTCAGCAAACAACAAGCCTAGGATTTGGGGTGAACCTCTTTCACGATTGCAGAGCTCCCTGGATTTTGCCTAGAAAAATTCTGATTGTCTTTGATCTATGTCATAAGAATATGCCATTGAGAATAGAAGGTACTGGGTAGTCCAGCAGGCACAGAAAGACAGATTTCCTTTCCTTTGTCCAGGAAGAATAATTAAGAGCAAGCACCAAAGTTCCACCAATAACCATGATACTATAAAGGCTGATATCTCACTGTAATTTTCAATGACACTATATTTAAGGTCTTAAACAATGCTTTAAAATACTTACTTACCAGCATGCTATAATCAAGAATATCATACTGATACAATCTGACACCAGGGTTATTGGACTCCATTTGCCAGACATTCTTCACTGGGGTTAGAGCAGGTGCCACAAACAAGGAATTGACTGGCTTTTCTGCAGGAAAAGGGAAGGTGAGGAGACAATTTTCTTTCAATCATTTCTTTTTCCAACAAATGTTTTTTTATAGAACCAACACAGCAAGAACAAGAGTGACTGGCTTAAGGACATTAGCATTTTTTTCCCCCTGAATAAGCTATATGACTGTGAACTCCTTCTGTACTTTGAACAGATAGACCAAAACTTGTGTCAAATACAACAGTACCCACTCCAGTGGGTACCACTTAAGTTTGCCTATACTAGAGGCTTCCCAGCCAATTCAACTACCTGTGCAAAGTGGTCTTGCCTATAGGTGAACCCTCTGCATTTTGCATATTTCTACTGAAGACGTATTCAAAACCTTTAGCTGCTGTTTCCATACTGTATTTTACATGTCACTTTATGATATTATTAGAAACACCAGAGTCTCATCACTTGACCCTGACTTCACTCAGCTACATTAACTCAGCACCTAGCATATGAACACTGATCTTTACAGCAACTGAATTGTGAGGATGCACATGGGTTTTAATGAGACAGAATATGCAGGTAAGGACACTAAGAGGTTCTCTGTGAAGAAGAAAGAAACCCTAACTTTTCCCTTCTCTGACACTGTCACAGCAGTGAAATCACAAGGTCAGTCTCCACATATGAGCAGAAGCTTTGAAAGCTTGGAAATCAGTAGATTCTTCTGCAGAAGATAAAACTGAGCTCTATCTCATTACACGGATGTTGGCTGCAATATTGCATTTACCTTGAATTCTCTGGAATTTTGTCAAGAGGAAAATGTCATGAATAGAAGACAGTCTAAAACTGTACAGATAAACACCATCTGTATGTAGCTACATGCAACTTCACTGTTTAAATCTTGTCAAGACGCGAAATTACTACAATAATTTGGAAGCAGTTGCACATGTGAACTGTAAGAGCCAAGATCAGTCTGTCCCCAGTGAAATCTGCAGTAGAGATGATGATTTCAAGCACAAATGGGACAAGGTACAAAAGATGTAAGTATGAGACTGCCTTAAGCACCACTAAAAAAAGTACGAAAAGCCAGTTCTTTCATTAGTCTGGATTCTTTTTTACTGGAGGTTAACTCCATGATAACACCATGTAAAAAGGTAAAAGATTTGGAATAGTGTTACCCCAGTCATCATTTTGGGTATTGCTTTTATAAGTTTATAAAAAACACAGATGAAGAGCCAATTAACATTTGGGTATTTTACATAAAGCAAAGCAACAGACCTCTCACTGTTCTGTGCTACAGACACAACTTGTTAGATATCTTCTGTTAGAGATGTTAGAGTGCTCCATATGGCCATGCCCATGCTTCAAACCAAGGGATTTCAAAGCAATAAACAAAAATTTCAATGTGGGTGATTTTCCTGAAGGGAAATTAGCTGATCTAAGAGATGCAACAGGCAGAGACTTTCTTTCCCCTGCCTCCTGCTTACCCTTATCTTAATTAACTTTGAAGCAGCAGGGAACTCAGCAGAGAGGCACAGTAATGATGCAGGAAACACAAGAACATAGAGCATGTCTAGTTGGCCTGAGAACATTCCCTTTGACACATTACACAATAGCAACTGGCTAGTATAATTTGCCCGTGTCACTGCCGAGAGTAGAGAGGAAAGACTAGAAATTCTTGTCTAGGCATAAGCTTTCATTTAAAAAAAAATAGATTAGGAAGCTTGAGAAGTCTCTTCAGACTTCATTTAAAAAAAGACAGTCTGACTTGCAAGATTCTCTTTGGAAAAAGAATAGGAGTGTGTGAGACTTGAACTCTTGCAGATATAGAGCAGTATTTCCCAATTTCCTTTTTCAATTATTTATAACAGAGGCTGACTAGGAAAAACATGCAAGAAAGTATTAATTTGCTTTTAATCAGGAAGAAAAAGATTCAGGAGTCAGCAAGCATCATTACCTTCTTCATCCAGGAGGACCATGATACTATCTCTATGTGTATGTCCAAAAAACTGTCCCGCAATAACGCTACTGTATTTGCGAAAAATCTTTACCAGTCTCTCATTGTAATACTCCCTTATAGCTGTAGTATTCCTTGCATATGGCAAGTATCCTACCGGTACATGACCTATTATATATACCTAAGGAATTAAATACAGAAAGCACGATTAGCACCTTCATTTGAAACTTACACTTTTAGCTGTAACCTAAAAATGGTTACCACAGTTTCATAATAATGCTGTCTCAGAAATGGCATTCTGAAAGGTGTAAATCATGACAGGTTTTTTTATATAAAATACAAGCAGTAAGAATGTTTAAATTTATACTATCACATAAGTACATTATTAGAGAAAAATATTTCCAAAAAAATCTACATGTGATTTTAGGCCTAAGGAAAATGTTATCAATTATTTCAAATGAAAAAAATTAGTTACTAGGGCAAGACTTATAATTTGGCATCTCAAAAGGATAGAAGGAAAAACTTATGTTCAAGTATTACAGTGCCTGTATGGTCAGAGAGCCACCAGAAACATGGAAAAACTAATTAAAACCCTCTGTCTGAGGCAGAGACTAAGTGGCAATTGCACACACCAGCTAATATGCTGCAGAGTTTCATGAGGAAGGGAAATCTCTCATTTCTCCTGACTGAACGATAATATTTTTTAAATTACAACACTGCAGCAAAATATAAACATGTTTCAAATTAAGCACATCTTCTGCTCAGATGTTGATCCAATCCCTGCACCAATCAATCAATCAATCAATCAGGAACCGACAATTTTCACTTCAAAACCTCAGTAATATATGACAATTTACTATAACACTCAAATCATAGCAATTGCTGCAGCTTGGATAAGTTTTGTGGTTGACAAACTCCTTTCTAATTTCTATTTTTGATATTTTTAATTATATGAAAATGTAAATCAAACATCCTATCTTGTCTTGGTCCAAGAGTGTAGATTTTAAAATTAAAGGTCATGGGTAGAAAAGGTAAGAAACTGGCTTCTGCAGTATTTTACACAATAGGAAAGTAAAGGTATTTTACTGTATACTTTGAGAAACTTCATTCAACTATTTAATTAATTGTTGCAGTATAATGTACCTATCCAAAGAGGAATTACTGAAAAATAAATTTTATTTTTTTAGTATCTTTGGCAGCATTAGTATTCTTCTCTAAGCATGTTTATATTTTCATTGTCTCTACTTCTTCTGATGGGTTCTGTTCATGGCCCCTACCTTTTCCTTGTTTCGTGAAGAGGTTTCAAGTATTGCCTCTAGCCAGGCCAACTGGCTGGCTGGGTCAGTGATATTCACAGTTACGCTGTTGGGACTGTAATATAAATTTGTGTTCAGACTGATTATCCTGAGTGGTTGAGAGCTGTCACCAGATTCAAACAGCTGTGTGTAGAAGCCACCTGTGAAAACAGGACCAATATCCTATGAAAAATGAAAGGCTTCAAGGCACAACTTTACAATCAAAGTACACCACTGACAAAATACCCAGCCTTATTCTTTCTAATAGACTATGCATGCTTATTCAAGCCACATATCACCTTATCACAATAGAACACCTTAACAATGTTTTCAGCCACATTTTAGTACAAACTGACACTGAATTATTTACGAATTTTTGCCTGTAATTGTCTTTATGTTTATTTGACAGTATTCAGACGCAATTATCACAAGCAAGAAGTGCTCTGCAATGTTTCTTCCACACTGAGATACAATAGTTGTTAAAAGGTCCACATTTCTTGAAATACTGCAAACATATAGGCTCCTCCAAGAAGAACTGTTTGAGTTTAGCAGCCTTGTACTTTGAAAGTCATTTAACTTCAGACTGATAACATGATGAAAAGTAAAGATCACATTTTTCAGTTCTAGCTCCCAAAACTCTCCACGGCACTCTGAGCTTCTTCAGTGTGTGTAACCTCATAGTTCAGTGGAGCTATAGCAACAGAATTATAATATACACAAATTTATGGTCTGCCCTTTGAGTTTCATTATCCTTCTTCAAGTTTCTACTTCCATTCTTATCCCGAGTTTGTTCTCTTTCAGGACAAAACCCACAAATTAAACTTCCAAATCCCTAATGTTTGAGTGGATTAGAAATTGGGTTGTGCTTTTCAGTCCTTTGCTAAAAAGAACAAAGCTAATTAGGATATCAGTATTCTCCCAGTTAGTAAGTTGGACACAAATGTTAACAGTATAATCACCGTGACTATGTGCTATCATAACCTGAACAAAAAATGTACCTATTCAATATGCTCTGAAATACATACAGCATTAAAACAGAAACAACATTCTAACAGTTTTTTACAACCAAAGTTAAAGTTTTTTTGTGCGTCCATATGCCTTCATCTAAAAAATATTAAGAGGTATTAGAGGCAGAAAGGTATTTCACATGCATCGGTACAAAGTCAATAACACTGTACATCTCTTACAAGAAGCAATAATTACTGTATCAGAAAGGAATAAATGTATTCTGAATACAGGCATTGCCATTCAAAAAGATAAATAACTTCTTCCAGGAAAAGCATTACAGGTAATCCATTGTTCTGATTCATTCTATGAGACTTAGCTAAACAAACAAGACAAATCCATAAAAACATTAATTTCCTAAACCCTAGCTTCACAACGCATTACTGCCATACTTTACCTTTTCTGAAGGTATTGATTGCTTCGTCATTTAGCCAAGGTTTCCAGAAATCGGCAACAGCATTGTAAACTTCACTGGTAGTTACAGGAAGCTGATCCTGTGAGAGAGGAGAATCTGGCTAAGTCCTAGCATTCAGACACACAGACAAAAAAAAAATCACTAAATTATCCTACCTGGCCTCTTTCGTAACACGAAAGTGTATCCAGTCTTCACCAGGAGGAATTCAAGAAAGGAAAAAAACAACTTCTGAACATCCAATACTGATGATCAGCTTCAAATGACTAAACTTAGTCAGAACTGACTGCGTGGCCTTGTTAATGCATTGATAAACTAATGCCAGAACTATGTCAAACTTTAGGAATACAGCAGAATGGAAAAACCACACATTCTGCAAAATTAATACACATATCACCTGACAAGTCAAAGTCTAAAAATAAAGTCTCTTGGATGAAAAGCTTGAATGTAAGCTTCTTTTAAATAAGGTGATTTTTTCAAGAACTTGAGGTTCATAGCAGCTCCCCAAAATTCCACTATGGCCCTCAGACACGTTCAGATGAAATTGGCAAATGTTACTGTGGTGTCCTGTAGTTCTAGTAAAAAAGCATTTAAAATATAAAAGTTTTGTCAATGTTTTCTCCCACCAGCTTTAATTAGGACTGTAGCATTCTTCAGCCTGAGCCATAGCGTGTTAAGAGCCATGCTCTGATCTAACCCTGTTAGGAAGATACCAGCCTGGCCTAACAGGGGTTGAAAAACAGGAACAGCATTGCAGTGCATGTTTTCTTAAACATAAAATTTGACCTTTCCAAGATCTTTGAAACTAAACCTACATTGTTAGAGGCTTAGGCAGTAAGTCTCTGTCTAGGAGCAGTGCAATCAGATGTCTGTTGAGAAATTTGCTTCTTGCAGTGCACAGACATCAGTTATTAGGACAGCTTTGAGCCAGACCTAACAGTCACTAACAGACACAGCAAAACCTGATCTCAGATAAGAGGCCATGTTATGGACTGAAGGTGGTTTGGACCCAGGCAAGCCAGTGTTCTGTGAACTGCTAGACAGCAGTTCAGGAATTTGTTTTAAGCAGAGGCAAGGGTGTGAAGAAAATAAGATAATGCAGAAAGACAGAGGTCACAATATACGATCTGAAAGGTATCCCAATGCTTGATTATACTGAGTAGTGTTTATAACATGTTCTGCAAGAAAAATCACCCAAGACCGTTTAGTTGTTAAGACAGGTCAGAATACAACTGAGAGCAATAAAATTCTTCCGTGCACGGTGAACATGCAGCTTTCACGCTTGCTTTGGAGCAGCCTACAGGGTGCGGCTTGCCCACATCACTTCCAGCCTACAAGACATTTGCCAAACATGTCCATATGAAATGGACATAGAGAAATGTCATAAACTGCAAAAAACAAACATTAAAACAACCAAAACAGTTGAAATGACCCCATGGTGGGGGTATTTTGATCCCATGGCCTTTTTTCAAGCAGTAACTGAAAAGCATGCCAGTTCTGCACATTGGTGAAGCATGCCATTTCAAAGCAAAGTATCACACTAACACTCCTGCGTGGCTTTGCACAGAGAAAACTACAACAATCACCAGTTATTCCAATCACCTGCCTGCTTCAAAGTCCTATTTGATGCCCATCTGCCCCTCCTGACCACCTTTTTTTCTATTTTCAGATTTAAATTCACAAACAAAATTCATATTTGCTGAAAAAGTCCCTACATTGTTTGTCTACAAGGTTATTGTATCTAGTTTTTTTCTTCTGTATCAAAGAAGACGGCTGAATGACAACCATTCTCTGTTTAGACATTTTTAAAAACAAAACACAAACAAAACACTGAGACCTCAGTTAAGGTGTTATTTATCAAAGTACTTTACCAGAGGTTTCCAGCGAACCAACCTGTCCCCATCAGTGCACCTGACAAGCCAACACAAAACTACCACAGTAAAAACACTAGAGACTGAAGTTCCAGTTTGGTTTGTATGCTCACATTTCCAATATATGTCTAGCTCCTACTATTGTCTCATGTTTCCTTTTCCCACTCTCTCAGCACCTCTGTTACTCTTCAGTCTCTACTTTTCAGCAGGAAACCACTAACTCCAGCAATGACACAGGCAATGATACAATTACCTACTACACCAACATATACCCTGAGAGGCCTAATGAATAACACAGAAAGCTGGAATAAATCCTTTGGGTTGTGAAAGGGTGTTACTGAACTGCCATGAGGCATTTCAAACAAAATATTTTAGTTGACCTGCTCCACATCCCTTCTGATCCCCTCAGATCCAATGACAGCATTTGCTTCTGAATCCTGTGTGCTGCCAGATCAACCCACAACATGCTTTAAAGGACACATGAAGCAACTGTTTACATTTGAGCTATGCCAAGAACAATATTCACAGCACACTCAAAGTGAAAAAGTCCTCAGCTGCACATAGAAATATTCACATTGATGATGCACTGGCTAAGTGTCCAATAAGGAAAGAAAAAGATATATTTTTAATAATAGTGGCAAAACTATAGGGACATTACAAAAATTCTGCCATTAGTTTGGTAAAAAAAATAAATTCAGTGATGCCAGCACACAGATTTCCAGCACACCTTGAAACTTATCACAGACTCACAGATCCATTAAGGATGTAATTTCTGATGCACATGCATGACAAATACAGCAATAAAAAAATAAGCATGTATTAACTATTTCAACACACGGTGGTTCCAAGCCACAAGGAACGATCAGCAGCGAATTCACATGATCTCAGGCCACGTACAGATTTTACCTGGCATCAACCTGTCCTTAGGTATAAGGACAGAGAGAGAGATCTAGTTTCTGCTCTACAGTGGAACTATTGATCATTTTAAATGCTAACTGAAGTATTGTAGAATTCTGTTTCCAGAATGATTTCTGAGGGGTTAGGAACACATTCAATATGACATATAAACAAATAGCTAACTTGTTTTACCTGTGGCCAGTAGTCATGATTGCCCAAAGCCGGGAAAACCTGAAGATCTGGAAAGAAATTACGAATTGTAGAACTCATATTGCCAACGATGCTAATGACCAACTTTGTGGAGAGTTCTTCTACAGGAACATGAGGAGGGCTATCTCTGAAAAAGAAAAAGGCTTTATTAACAAAGGTTTGCTAGCAACATAAGGAAAGGCAAAAAGTTCTGCAAACACATCTACATTCTAGCATGTAAGAGTACTATACTTTTTAATTATACTCACTGAATTCCTTGAAAGGTTCACTGTACAGGCATTAAAAAATGAAAACAAGTAGACTAATGTTTATCCTATGTTTCATATCATAATGAAGACTTCTTACAAATTAAATTAATGCCATCATTTTGACCTACTGTGCAGTTTGGGTTATACATCTTTCATCACCTGCAAAACTCTGTAGGTTTTTTTTTTCCCCTTTTAACAACATCCTGTTGAAAATTAAGTACAATAAGGTAAGTGAAATAAATTCATCACTTATCTTCATAAACTAGTATTTTTAACACCCTTCCCCAGCAAAATTGACACAACATAAACAAACTAGTTCTCACAAACACCAAAAAATATTAATCTCTTTGATAAATCATCCATTGATCTATACCAAAAAAAAACATGTGATGGTAGAATTGAGAGTTTTCCTATGGCAGAAGAGTACATCAATGCTATCTTTCATGAATGCTTAGAAAGTAACAGGGCATAGTACTATCAAGCTACTCATATGTCTCCCTTTCATACTTCTCCAGTCCCACTGCTAAGGCACACAAAGCCTCACAGGTAACACCTCTGTGAGAGTATTATTATGCTTTCTTTCTAATATGGAAGATTGGAACAGGAAAGGTAAATGTTTTTACTCAAGAGGCCTGCAATGAGGGACACTTTCTTTAGAAGCACATGCAACTATGAGTGACAATACTGAAGAGAGAGGCAGAATCCACACAGGCAGCAAACCAGAGTGGTAGCTTTATACATTTAAAAAAAAAAAAATTGCATAAGCTATAGTATTGCTTGTTCTAGTTACCTCTTAAAGAACCAAATACAATGTAGTTACAGGGTATCTTCTAAGAAAGGATGCAGTTCAGATTTAGACTTCAGACGCAGACCTGAAGATGTACAAAATTCACTGCCTCCCATAATAATTAATTCCAGTCAGTTATTACCCTTTCTTTTTGCTTTTTCCATTTTCCACCCTCCCTGCACCATTTCTATTAACTTACACTAACACAGCCATGTGGTAAATATCACAATGAACAGTCCAACAATTAGTACAGAGACTGAAGTCTGTTCCTGAGGCCTTATATTCTCAGTCTTACACCTAGTAGCCATTTGGACAACTAAAGGGACAACTAGCATTGGTAACATACTGAACCCAGATCTGTTGGTGCAAATATAAACTTGTGAATTACCACGCTATCAGCTTTCACTGACTTGAACACTTACCCTGTCCAAATCATGAATGAAACCTGCTCTTTTGAATTCTTCATGAATGCAAATGCAGACAAAATAAGTTGGTAAGGAGAATCGCACAAAAAGTCTCCAAATGGGCCTGGGTTGGAGGCATTGGCTCCTTTGGAAGAAGAACAAACTTTGGTGCGATCAGGGGTAATGTGATAAGTCGGATCTAAATGTAGATCAGATACATGCCAGAACTGCCCTGTTTTCAGAAAACAAAGATTAAAGAAAATGCATTATTTGCATCTGAACTGGATGTACAAGGGTAGTGCCAAGTTTGCTCCACTTTGTCTACTGCTATTCCTCTCTAAAGTCTTGAAAAGGAGAATAAATTTAACAAATTGTTGATTAGCCCGTCTGATAAGCGTGGGCAAGTTCTGCATTCCTGACAAGAGTCGAGTCCTTCATGTGGTCTGCTTAGAAAAACTGGAAACAGAAGCAGAGGCATGGGTTTACATTATTCACCAGAAACAAAATGGAGATTGGAAGGAACTGAAAAATCAGCTCTTTTTCATTAATAGTAATCTGGAAACTGTAGAGTAGAGAAGGCAATAAAAGGACTTCTCCACTTCACCTGAAAAGAGAGGGAGTTGCATTTTAATTATTTTTCCACAGCTTCCCTGGCTGGAAGCTACTATAAAAGATCAGTCTAGAAAGAATGGCAAGAAACAGCAATGTTTCCTGTGTGTGCGAAATGTGTTGTTCTTGTTTCAATATGTGCAAAAATTCCAAAGCTCTTCTCCTCAGCAGCCACAGTAGCAGAGGCTGGGCTTCTCACCACATAGCACCGTATCAGCCCTACCTATTCACCGTTTTCCAGGCTGACATGTTCTCAGCCACGGCTACACAGCACCGCACGGACAAAGAAGCTGAGAAATACAGGAATATGCTGAACAAGGTGAATGAAGACTGTATTAGTCTACAAGCCTTGAAGTTTCAAGTAAAATAAGAGTAGTTTCTTTCTGTCCGTTTCAAAGCACTTGGTAAAGGCTGTGATACGCATGTATCTGGAGCAGTGATTGTGAAAGAGGGACGGACATAAATTGATTTTTCCCAAGGTCACATGCCCACTCCGTGGCTGAGCAGGCACCACGCGACTCTGCCCCGTGGAGCTTTATTTCAGGAAGCAACACCCAGCAATGTTCTTCAAAACCTGCAAAACTGTGACTCCTACGATCAGGACTCGGAGAAACGCCGGGGTACTGCTGCGTGTTCGGGCCGAGGCCAAGTGTGAGGCGACATGGAATGAAGAGTCTGGGGGAAACCATTTGTGAGCGCTCAGCTGCGCGCAGGGCCGCACCAGGGGCCGCGGCGGGCAGGGCGTGTGTGTGTCCGCGGACAGCGCGGAGCCCCGGCGCGGTGTTTGCAGGGCGTGCCTCGGGACACCGCGCCACGGCCAGGGCCCCGCTCACCTCACCTCACCTCACCTCCCCCGCCGGATGGCTGGATATAAACCCCGCTTATCCCCCGGTACCTGAAAAGCGCCGTGTTTACTGATCTAACAGTGACGTGCAGCTGGAGCCAGCTGGGACAGGGAATACCTCGGCAGGGGGCTAAGCGCGGGCAGCAGTCCAGGGGAGCGGACAGGAGGCACAAGCGGGGAGCGCGCACCCCGGCCACCCCCACCGCCCTTCCTCACCCGGGCCGGCAGTGCCCCCGGCCGGGCCTCTCTCCGCCGGGCCGCCCCTCGCCCGCCTCCCCCGGCCCCCGCAGGCGCTGCCTCCCGCCGACTCACCCACGGCGGAGCGGGGCTGCGGGCCGGCCGGCGCCGCCTCCAGCGCGGCGCACAGCAGCGCCAGCCCCAGGGCCACCCGCGGCTCCATGTCGGCCGTGCGGGAGCGCCCGGCTCGCCGACGGCTCTGCTCATGTGACTGCCCGGGAAAGGGGCGAGCCACGGACGCCTTGTGCAAGCCCCGGCCCTCCGCGGCCTCGCCGGGGCCGCCGGAAACCACGGCGCCCCGCCCGCCCGCTCGGGGCAGCAGCCGCACCTGCCCCCGGCCCCCGCCGCTGCCGGGCGGCCGCTCCCAAGGGGGGTGGCTGCCGTCGCCTCGGCCCGCCGTGCCCGCGGTGACCTTCAGGGGAGCTCGCAGGAGCCAAGCCTGGCCGCGGGCAGCGCTCAAGTCAGGGCGCCGGCTGGTGTGAGGCGGCCCCGAAGGAAGGCTGCTCTCAGGACACCCCGCCCGCACCTCAAACATTTCTTGGAAGGATGGATCCCGGTTACTTAAGATGCTTTAAAATAAGAAAACAAAACGATGAAATAAGCTATGAAGTATATATGTCTAATGCAGCTTAAGGGAAGTGATGAGGTGTACTGTAATTACGAGTCTCCTCTGACAAGGCTTTGTGGTAGCAGAGCTGCTGTTTATTGCTAAAGTCAGAGTAGTTTTGTCTAGAGGAAGAGTACTTGCTGTCAGTTTTAGGAGCAGATCACAATTGTGGTGTCACGGATCCTGTGGCTGCCCTCAAATGTCGCAATGCTCAGTATGCTGTTCTGTACAGATCTGCTTTCCAGGGCTCTGCAAAGCTGTTTTATTAGCAGCAGCTGGAAGTCCATGTGTCACTTCACTCCTCTGAGCAGTGTCACAGGCACTACTTCTCCACTTTTCTCTAATTTGACATTTATATTGTTTATCTTTAGAGTAGCAAAAGACTTTACCAATAAGCTTCATAGTGGTTTCATATTACATATAGAACTTATGTTTGTAGGGAAAAATAGCCCCTATTTAAAAGCAACTGTAATGTAAAATATTTACTGTTTAGGGTTTATTTTTAAATGCAGTGTCTCTGCATTCCTTTCCTCACATTTAATAAAAACTTTTTTTTTTTAATTAATGACCTCACAAGTCACTTGGGAAGATGAATGCCAGTATTGGGGAGGCAAGTCTGTTTTTCCCAGTGAAGAAGGAAAAGCAGTTGCTCCCACCTTTCTCAAAAGAGGTGGCTGCGAAGGATAGTCATGTGGCAAGTGCACCTGCAGGCAACAGAGGGAAGGCAGATGAAAGCTGCATGAGATAGTGAAGCTGAGGATTAAATGAGCTAATAAAACTGAAGGGCAGAAGATGCTGCTTAAACATAACTTGAACTGTAGCAGCTAAGCAGCCCAGAACAGCTCGCCATACCACTGGAGCAAGTTCTGCTTTCCATTTCTCTGATGAAAAATGTTTGCTCCTAGATTTTAAAAACTATCAATAGCCACCAAATAAAATATATCTTCAATGGTTCATAATTAAGGGATCTCTTCTAGTTGTGTAGTGTTCCCCGCAAAACAGACTTGAATCTTCCTTTCAGACAGCTTCTTTTTGAAAAAATAAAGCTAATAACATTGAATTTTATAGTTGTGTGGGTTAGGTGCCAGTTATGTCTGAACTTTTATCAGATGAATGAAATGAGCTACCCACGTTATCCTACCTATCCAGGGAAGTCAGCAGCCTCTTTCCATGATACCACATAGGAGATCTGAAGGATGACACAGTGCAGGATTAGGCCTGGGAGTTGGGCTCAGCTGTGCCTGTATGCAAGGCTATAGGTAGCTACATCTCCATGTGGTTCACTGACTCAGAAAATGTGTGCAGAAAACATGGACTCTCTAAACAATCTCCTCCCTGCTGCCAACAACCCGTTTCAATTTTCCTAATAATCTGAGGCATAAGGCAAGTTTTCTCACCCTGCTCTTTTAAGGAAATACTGGTCAGGCATAAGGTTTTAATTTATATTTTTAAGCAGTATTTTATTTTCAAATGCTCACAGTGCAAACTGTTCTCTCTCCTATACATAGTAGCTATGAAAAAACAGCTCAGGGAAGGGAATTTTAGTAGGTTTGTCTTGTACTGTTTCCCTGCCATCCTTGTGGAGATTGAAAGTTATTTATCCTGTTGACCCTCTCCTCTGACCCTGTGAAAGACTTCAATATTTGCACATTAGCAAAAACAAACAAACAAACAAAACCAACAAAACACCACAACCGAAAAACAAACCTATCAAAACAAATTAAAAACTCTCTTAACTCCTAAATCCAAAACTCCATGATTGCCCCAACATCAGTCTGTCTGTCTACTGACCTTAGCCTGCACTGGGAAAGAAATTCCCTGTGAAGAATAGACCTGAAACTGGCTTGAGCATCTTCCTCCTTTGTCTACATAAAGACAGGGACTTTATCTTTCTCCAGCAAAAAGAAGCCCCTGAAGTCAGTCAGTTTTTCATTTCCCAAAATACTCTACACCACATAGAAAGGCTGCTGCATCATTGTGCTGCATGCTTTTCCATCCTTAACCTCTGAACACCTCCCTCCAGAACACTGCAATATTAGCTCATTAAATGCCAAAGGATCACAGGTTTAAAAAATGTTTTAATTTCTTTTTGATTTGCATTCCAAAACAATTCACATATTTTCCATTTACTGTAATTAAAAAAAAAGAGACAAGTGTTTCAGAAATTTAATGCCAAGTTTAACCTGTTTCATGATAGAGCACAAGCATGCCAATTTGATGGCATAAAGTTGTTTTTTTATAAAAAACACTCCCCAAAACCCTTTATTAACCTTACATGCCAGAAATGTGCATTTTAGCTATGTTCGATTATGGACGGGACATTAATCCATCCAGCAGAAGTAACATCTGGACAGAGGTCACGTAAACTCTACGCTTTCTCATAGTGGCGAACAGCAACCACATCACCAAAGGTGAGAGTCTGCAAGTCCAAGGAAAAGACAGACATGTTAGATGCTGGACCATTTTCTGTAATAACACATATTATGGAGGTCATGCTAGAGCAAGTTCGGTTTATGTTATGTAATTTATAGAAAAACAAATTGGTCTAGATTGACATTTTAAATGAAGAAGCAGCAAAGCCTTAGTTACAGTTTCCATAAGAAATGAAACTTTCTCATGCTGCTTTAACACCCAAGAAGCACATAATGCACATTTACAAGGCAGCGGAAGTAAGGTTAGAATTTGTTTAATATAGCATTGTTTTAATGCATATTTAGCACTTTTTTTCCCAAAGCTGATCACACCAAGATGTGCAATCTAAAATTCCAAGTCCTCTATACCCCTATTAGATACTATTACGCATAGATATATAGTTAAGGAGAACCTTGCATTAAAAAAATTCATTCTGTGCCTTATGTAGCTAGAATTAGCAGATACTATAGTTGCTCCAGTTGTGTAGAACACTAACTACAGTATTCATTCTGGAGGTATTTCCTGAAGTAGAACAGGGCACCTCAATATTCAAATTCCAAAGAAAAAGGTTTTCTGTATATGTGTAGCTATTTCAAAATGCAAAGAATGTGTTTTCCCTCGAATTGCTTGCCACGTTGTGTTGCATTGACTGTATGCTTTAAAGTTTGTATTATTTGCAAGTCTCCATCCATGCAGATACTCTCCGAAGTATGCAGGAAACAAACTAACTCCAGCAGCCACCTTTGATAGAATAATATAGCTGAAGACATTTTTTCGAAAGCTATATCTCCGTGCCAAAAATAAGCACGAGAAGTGCTACCCTGGACATTAGCTACAGTAACTTATAACATTTATTCACCCTGTACTCCTGTTTCTGAAAAGTCAGGAAAATAATATGTATTTAAAGTGAGACTTTTCTCCACACAATTTCTGTTTATTGTAGTTTATAAACAAGATAGGAGAAAAGCTACATCTCCGTGCCAAAAATTAGCAGAACTTTTTTTCTTGGGTATTTACATGAACTTTTTTTCTTGGGTATTTACATAAAGTCTAGAAAGAACATATACATTCTGGAAATCCATAGGCGGCCTCGCCTAAAACTACTAGCAGTTTTTTCAGTTGTCACTAAGACAAGACACAAACCAAAACAACTGTTTGGAAAATCCCTGCTAGCTTTCCGCACCAATTAGTTCAAGGATTTGTGTCTAAGTAACACTATCTGTTCACAAAGCTTGAGATAAGGGTAAGTGAGAAGTGTTAGCGGTGCATGCGAATGCTCAGTGAGCTTTATACTTACCATTACCATTTTGCCATCCTTTATTTCTCTCACAAAGTTTGTCTCTTTGCCATCCCATTTCTGTACGTGCACTAGCTTGTCTCCATCCAGGGTCACAACTGACTGTGAGATACCAAGAAACACAAAGACCTTCATTTATTTGGGATATTTGGGATTCTGCTCACACATTCACCCTTCTATTGAATTCTCTTCAATAGATGGATGTGGATCTAGAATTATAAAGTAGACCCAGCCATTTTCAAGCCAAGGCTATGAATCATCCTTGTTTTAAGCATGAACTCCACACAATTCTTGTTTGTTTCAAAGGATGAAAAAGTTGTTTCCTTCGAGTTCCAGTCTCACAAGAACCTGCATCAGATGTGCTTTGGGATAACGTTTCATGTTAAGCCCCAAAGGTGCAGGAAAAAAAAAAGGAATTTAACTATTTCGACAGGAGAAAAGTTATGCCAAATTGTATTTGGACTGAGAGAAAAGCGGGCAGCTAACACAATTCGTCGACACTGGAAGGCAGACAGGGAGCTGGGGAAAGGACGCGTTCATTCAGACAAGACGGTAAGCGGGCTGGGCAAACAAGATGCAATCTTGCCCTTTTATTCCCCCCTGTCCTTCGCAGTGCTACAACTACTAGTAGCAGAAGTTACATTTTTTCCCTTTGACCCTAACAAAGATAGATCCTCGGGGGCGGGGAGGAAGAAGAGAAAAAAGAGGCCACCGCAGCCCCAGAGTTCACTTACTTTGCAGTTTCTATCATCGGGAGTAGTTTCATCAAATTCCTCTCCAAGTTTAAAGCTGATTTCTGTGTTTTTGAAAGTGCTTTGAGTCCTGATCACTACTTTGTCCCCCTCGCTGCTGATAATCACAGTGGGTTTAGTCACATTCCCCACCTGCCGTGTTGCAAACCCCACTCCTAGACCATTCAAGGACAAAGAGAAATCCATCAGACCTTCGGGTTTTAATATATTTTTTTTCTTTTTGCCGCACATCGAGGTAGAGAAATCTCTTCTCCCGCTCGACAGCTGTAAGCTACCCCTATGAAATGCTGCTTTCTGCTTCGCTTGTGCCCTGGTACCGACCGTATCCATCGGTACTGCCCCCCAGCCCCCCGGCTGTAGCTCCGCGCCCCCCTCGCCGCCACCGCACCCCCTCCGCGGTCACTCGCACGGCCTCGATCGCTTCTGCTGCTCTGAGTTTCAGTTCCTTATCACTCCAGCATAATGATTTCTTTTGTGTTTGTTTGTTTCCAGCTTATCCGCAAGCAGCATGTGTCCGTCTTTCACACGCTTCTCCTCGCCCGGGGCCATCTCCCGGAGCCTCCACCCGCAGGACGGCTCCCATGCAAGCACACCCGCCCCCCGCGGCTGAATAACCCGCAGTGAAATAGCTCTGGGGATGGAAGTACAGCCATCTCAAACACGCCCCCTCATCACCCCCACTGCTGCCTTTATTTTTAGTATGGTGCAAAATTCCAAGGTCTCCTAAAGGTGCCGCCTCCCGGCCGTACCTACCCAGTGCCTTCATGTACTCGTCGAAGTTGTGGCTGTCCACCAGCTTCCAGGTGGCGCAGAAAGCCTCGACCATGTCGGCCGGCTGCGTGTTCCGATCGCAGTGCCAGGGAGCGGCAGGAGCGCCGGTCCGACCGCGCCGCCCCGCATTTAAAGCGAGTGCCCGGCGGGGGCCGGGGGTGGGGGGCGGCCGCGATCCGCCCCCGACGGCCCCGCGGAGACGCCCCACACCGCCCGGGGAGGGCGCTCCCCGCCCCGGCGGAGGGGCGCGGTGGTGCCCGGCCGGGGCACACTGCGGGACGCGGACGGGAAGGGAGAGGGGAACCTGAGGCACCGCTCCTCACCCGAGCCTCCTTGGGGGCACCCCCGTCTGCCTCCGTTGCTATCCCTAATGTGAAAGAACACGGTGGGAAAAGACAGAAGCGGGCATCCAACGTGAATGACTCTACCGGGGATCACAACGCTACTGAGTTTTCACATGAAGATTTTCAAACCCAGTTTGGTGTTGGCCAAGTGCAGACTCCTTAACCCATCACGGCATCTATATGGATGCTGTCTGAATTTGGCATTTGGTGTTGCTGGTTGGAAACAGCACCTTCCCCCCACAGTTGGCAGCATTTGGAGACTAAGAATGAAGAAAGAAGGAAAAGAGATTAAAATTTGGGTTTTTTTTTTTGATGATTTGGGGGGGGGGGGGGATGTTTTTGGGGTTTGGGTTTGGGGTTTTTTTTGTGTGTGTGTGGTTTTTTTTTTTACTGCAAGACAGGAATGTTTTATTCCTAGTTGTTCCTTGAAATCGTTTTAAGATGCTAGGTGATCATCTTGTCTCAAATGTTTTTCAGAAAGCAGCCTGTCTTTGTGGGACACACCATAGTGTCAACTTTTCCAGACCTATGAATTGGATGGATTCCAGAATACCGAATTTAGCACTTCAGCTCTTGTAACAAAACTCAGGGATTAAGTGAAAGAGAATTTGTGTGATTCAGGAACAAAACCTCAACAATTTTTTTACCTGGTTCAGCCACACAAAATATAAATAATTATGAATATTTTCCTAATATTTTTCAATTAGCTTTTGACCATCATTTGCATTTCTTTCAGGCTCTTGTAGTATGGCACATTGCTTGAGTGGAGGGCAAATGATTATTTCTGATGGGATTTTAATTTAATTTGCTGTTTTCTCACTTGTCCTTATAAGGAATTAAACCCTCTCTGAATTAATCCCAGGAATATAATCCTGATTTCTTTTACCACACAACACAATTTTCATTAGTCTTCATAACCTAACGTTACGAACTAGTGCATCAATTTCTCTTTAACCTTCCATCCACTTACTTTGAAGAAAAAGTGCCCTCCTGCAGCTGCTCAGTTTATGTCTGACTGCCTCTTCTGACCAGCTCTTCTGAGGCTTTTCAGACAGTGCTCAGAAAGCCAGGGAGACTAGAGCATCACTTGAAATGACAGACCTCCAAGTTGTTCATAAGACTGAAAGGAATCAAGTCCCTCTTTTTTTTTTTTTTTCTGGTCAAAGTGTAGTAATGCTCTACCTTCAAAATTTGCAGAGAATACCAGCCTTAGTGGTACATCTCATACAGATGTTCCCCAATCTCATGTCCATAGTCAGTCAAACCCTCTGTAATGAATGAGGAATACACTTTGTGATTGGCACTGTCGTGGCACAGGACACATGGGTTTGATATTGTGCATGCATGTCATCCCTGGCTCCAGTTCAGTTTGGGGATTGTGTTTCCTCAATACAGTAACATTATCAAGAAAAAATGCCCACTACTCATAGCCAGACTCTGCAGTGGTGGTCTCACAGAACCTCATCGCTGGCACCCAGTCAGCTGACACACAAGGACATGCCAACTGACCTCATCACTTACCTGCTTCACCTGAGATGCATCCGTACCTAATGCAGACTACAAGAAAGCTTGAAAGGGACTTTTTCCATGGGCATGCAGTGAGAGGACAAAGGGTAAATGGCTTTAAACTGGAAGAGGTTTAGATTAGATATTAACAAGAAATTCTTCTAGTGCACAGGAACATGGTCGCATCTTGCCTTTAGAGCAGATTAAATTTAAGACTTATCAGCCTTAACAGTGTCTGTGTCAGTTTTCTTCCTCTGCACTGACAGGGAACAAATTTAAAGCCCCTGATGCATCATTTCTCCCTCTCATGCTTTGAGTTATTCCCTTCCTTTAGCACAGTAGGCCTGTTCCCTTCCTGAGGACAATAACTTTTCAGCCAAACATTGAAGTTGGTGAGGCACTGGAATATGTTGCCCACAGGAGTTGTAGATGTCCCATTCCTGGAACTATTCCAGGGCATGTTGGATGGGGCTTTGAGCAACCTGGCCTAGTAAAAGGTATCCCTGACCATGGGGAGTGGAGGTTGGACACAGATGATCCCTTCCAACCCAAATAATTTTATGATTCTATGATATTAAATTCTAAATTATTTTACCAATATCATCTTGATCTGTATAAATGCTTTGCTATGGCTGGAACAGAGATTGCAGTGTGAAACACACTGACCTGGTGTGCATTTTAGGTTGCTGCACAAGAGTTTCGTTGGAGTTTCGTTTGTGCTGTCAGCAGTTTGATGGTTTTAACAGACTCTGTACTCCCCTGTAAAATTCCTGTGTGACAAAAGTTACCTCTGGAGATTCCTCTCTGAACTTGAAGGGATTCATTCTCCTTTAAACACCTGAGCAGCCTAAGTAGGCACATTTGTGTTTTCTGTGCAAGGTCTTGCTTGAAAGATGAAAATGCTGTGGCAACATATCCCTGTGTAATGAGTAATCTTTGCTTCCAAAGGCCATTCAGGGTGAATGTGAGGCTACGCTAACCTTCAGCCTCACAAACACTGCTTTTAGCTACCTTTCCCCTGTTATATCCCTGCTTCACATGCCCTCAGACATTCAGAGAATGAGGCTGTGAGCCTCGTTCAGCCTTCATTCTGTACTTGAAAGAAAAAAAATTCACTTGTTCAGGAAAAAGAAAAAAAGAGAAGGAAGGGGGCACCACAGGATGGCCACCAGGCTCCTATGGTAGAAAAGTCTGACCATGAGGTTCTGTCATGTGTGTTCCTCACAACCAATATCAGGAGCTGCTAATCACTATCATGAGCATCTAATCACTACAGCCAGTCACTAAAGGCTGTAAAAATATAGTGAATTTGGTGCAGCTACTGTTTGAAGTCAGATTTATCCATCCTTCTGCTCTGTAGCTCAGTGGATCTAATGCAGGCAGGGCACTCTTGCTACACCAATTCAGTTAAACCTCCACCCTTTCACCATCTTACAGTACAACAGCCAGGAACAGCGTATTACTCTGTAAAGTTTGATCAGTAGTTAAGGGGATACTATGTTATAAGACCTTCAGATAATTTAGTGATGACTGCGTTATTTAAACATTTCTGTGCTTGAGGCAGTAAAGACCCTGGAACTGCAGAGTATCTTGTATCCATATATGCAACAACGGGCAGCAGCGATACCAGGGCCTGACTCCCCCGCTACAAAAGCAGATGTAGGCACTCAGAGGCCTTTTAGGTATTGAATCCCATTGAAAACCAACATGATTCAGGGTCCTAACTGACTTAGGTGTTTCTTTAAACTCTTAGCATTGTGAAGCACATAAGGGGCTATTTGCTTCTGAATTAAGGAAATTGAAAATAATGTGCAGCTGAAAGAAGAAGTTTTCTCCATTTATGGACAGCTGACTAGGGTATTCTTATCAGGTTTTAAGCTTTTTTGAAGCCCCACTGTGAATCTCTGTGCAGTTTTGATCTCAGTGTAACACAGTAATGAACAGATTTTAGTAGGTATTGTGTCAGATGGGATGATGTTACATCAGGGCTGAGTGTGATTTGATTTTTGGTGCTGCAGAAAGACCTAATATCAAACAGGGCAGTAGAATGTCCTTAACTAAAATTATCTCATATGCTCTCTAGCTGTCTGAGAGATTTGCTAATCCCCCTAATAAAAATAAACCATCTTGGTGCTGTTGGTGAACCACAGAAAATACCTAGGTTTATTTACTCTATTGATGAGCAGCTCTTTAGAAACCCCAGGTTCAACAAATGCCTTATGGAGAAGACACCCAATTATGCAGCTGTAAAAGGAAGTGTCCCAGGTACAAAGCATCCGTATGAATCCAGTCTTGTGCTGCATAAATCCCATGTGAAGGGCTTTGCTGGAGCTGCGGACCACATGATAGGCAGGGTGCAAGGTAATGCAGGCAGGAGCAGGAAAGGCATGTTTATACCATATCCCTTCTAAAAGCAGGGCATACCGTAGGCAAAATTTAGGAGCATGTTCAGCAGGCTTCCTGCCACTGTAAAAGCTCAACCAAAATAGTGCCAGGACAGTCTAACATTAGACACAAGACATGTTAAGGTCTAATTCTGGTGTTGATTGCTAATTGGTGAAAATGAAGTGGTCTGTGATCATGCATTTCATTCTTGCAGATTCTCTCTTATGTTACAAATTGGTGTGACATGAGATTAGGAGAGTCCTGGAAAGTAAATACCCACTAATACCTCATTATGAACTATTAGACATATATTCGGATTGGTTTAAGCTGAGAGGACAGCTGGTCAACAACGGTTTAAAGAAGTAAGCAAATGGTATGAAGTATCTCCAGGGTCTTCTCTGCATCTAAAAGGCTTTCAGGGCACTGTTATCTGTTGTCTAATATTACTGTATAAACTCATTTAGTGGACTCAAGTTAGGTTCTCCTCAAAGAATTAGCCTGCACTAAAGCCAGCAACCTTCCTGGCTTCCAGTTCAATTCATTGCAGATGCAGCTTCTTTAATGTTGTGCCATCACGCTTTTTTAATTTTAATATTTGTCTTTGCTTTCCTTTGTATTTAAGAGTAGAAAAACTATTTAAAAGTCTCCAAAATGTAACAGAAATGTCTGATACAGGGTGTCACTTACAATAGCAGTCTAGTTATTGTAAAATCAATACAAGTAATTAGCTTTCCAGACTTACAATTTCAGCATGTGCAAATGTTAGGTCATACACTGAGGAAGAAAGAAATAGTCTTATAAGTAAGCAATTGACTATTTCAGGGGTAATAATGACTCAGAGAAATTTAGGAGACATATGAATAAGAGGAACATATTAAATTAAAATAATCCTTATGTGGAAAACCAGAAAGATAGCACATAGATTTAAGGAGATTAGATGACTTGCATTTGACTTATTGCAACTGATTCTGAGAGTCCTGTGTGGATTTGGTGTTCAGGGCATACCAGTGAGAATATTAGTGGAGCTGAAACACACTCTGTATTAAGGTCCAAGGATTCTGTATTATAGCAAAGGAGGGAATGAATTTTATCACCATCAATATAAATTTTACAGTGTTAAAGGTACAAGTTTAAATTGTCATATGTCATTAGTGTCATATTCTCTTTCTGTAGCTCTAGTATATACCATGAAGGCTGTAAATACTTAGTGTGACTACTTGGAATTCAGTGTAATCAATCTCAAGCTAAATCCTTTCAGTATAACAACAGACAACTGTGTTGTCTGCAGGGCTGGATTTAAGAAATTTTTGGAATAGCCCAGTGTAGCTTCATTCTGTTTATCCATACCGAGGCATTACATTTTCTTCATTATCCTGAAATCACTTTCAACACCAGATGAGATTTAGATATCAGGTTTATTTGACTAAACTTCAAGTTTAAGAAAACAGCTACTGAATTTAAAAAACAGATGCAAAATTAAAGCTCAGGTCATTAACTACCTGCATTTGGATATTTCTAAGGTCCTCCTCTGTTCCACTCAGCTGTGGACTTAAAGGACACAGTCACAGCCTGCTGGAGCCAGATGTGATCCCCCAGATGCAGCTGGAGCTACCACTCCTCTGGGTTTGTGTCCTCTAGATCAAAATCTCTCACCTGCAGGAAGCCATTTTCTCTGAAGTTCTAAAATGCAGTGTTAACACACCCTGGAGAAATGTCTGAATTCCGCAGTCTTGATAAATAATTTAATTATGTTATCAATTTATGGGCCGGTCATTGATGAACAAATGCCTGACACAGATCAGGCATTTGAAATGAAACCTCATGCTGGGTGACCTAGCTGGAATTACACACCTAACTTGATTCATTCAAGAGTGCAACTATATCCCTGCTTCACACACTGGTTTGTGACCAAGTGTTGAGTAATTTCTGAGTTTTCATGAGTCTAAACACATACACTTCCCGGAACACAAAATTCTAAAGCAACTTGAACCATTGTAGAGTTAAAATAGCTCATTACTAGCTTTAAATAGGGACTAGCACCAAGACAAACTTCAGGAAAATTTAGGTCATACTGGCTGTTTGGAGACAATCCCAGAGAAACAGTGGTCTCTTCAGTCTGGTATACAAAACTACAGTCACTGGAAGTTAGGCCAACAGAAATTTATATTAAAAATCAAGTGCATATTAGCTGTCAGGAGACTTAACCCTTTGATCAACTTTCAAACTGCCTTACAAGACTTTTTATCCCTGCAAGTTGTAAACTATCGTAATAACCACAGCCATTGAACATGATGCAGGAAGTAATTCAGAGAAGTACTATACACAAGAAATCACATGAGATGGTTGCAATATACCAGGAAACTTAAAATCATATCCCACTTGCTAAGTGTGTTTTTGCACTTTGCCAAATTCAGGGTCTACCATGAGAAAAGATAGAGATATGCATAGAAAGGAAAAAAGGCGTGTAGTCCCTGCCTGGGTAATCATGGGACTCACTTTCTGGACTGTACAGCAATAACCGCCAGAGGGGAAGTATAGATACAGCCACTATTATATTATACAGCCACTACATTTAATTCTATACATTCATGTATTTCAAAACGTGTTTCAAAATATTTCCCTCTACGTGTGGCAGTAGTAAACTTAATCCAGATCCTCTATGGCCAAAATGAATAACTAATCTTGTAACATTTAAACAAAGCTTCTAATAGCATCTTCCTTCAGACCTTTGAAACTTTCTTGAGTGGCTGATCAGCCTTGCAGCCAGAGCTCAAAACATCCAGAGTCCAGAGCCAGTGGAGGGTGCAGGAGCAGGCTAACTTCCTTGCACCATGACTGGCTCATCTGTTCTGATAAAAGAAGGGCTATGGAGAAGAAACATGGCACAACTTTCATGCCTTTAAGTCCATTTCACTGTCGTTTTCTCCCTGTCCTTAAATATATTCCTTCTTACATTTCAACATTTCATTTTATCCTTTATAAAGTTACCTAGAAGTTTCAACTCACAACAGGCCACATTAAAAAAAAAAAAAAGAAGACACAAAGTTCAAAGGCTGTCTGTAAGAAGACACTTATTTCAGCACTTTCTTACATTGCAACACCATCTCTGTATAATCACATGCTATTTGTTTTCTACAGAAGCTCCCTCTCCATGTTCAAGACAAGGGCTGTTCAGGGACTGGCTCAGAGGTCTCTAATGTGTCTGTCTGATATGTAAGATTTACCCAGAACTTGGTGGGAGGAACAGTAATGGGTCATCCTTTCACCATCTCATTTTAGTGAACACAGAGGCAATTAAAGAGATTCGTTTCTTGTGTTGAAAGCACTAATAGTTGATGTTGGGCATAAGAAGGTGTGAGTGAAGTGAAGGGTGAGCACTGAGGAAAAGGCAGTAAATGGATGTGAGCTTTGACTGGAGTCAAGTGATGAGAAATTAAGAGGGAAGGAAAGAAGGCGATGGGATTGTGGAGCAAGTAAAATAGAAGATGGGTACAAAATTGCTGGGAGGAACAAGAAGGTTCAAAACCTGTAGTTCTCTTATGAAGTTTTCCCGTTTTTTCACTTAAAGGGCTCTTTTCGTTCACGGAGCCCTGCATGCCTTGGCTCGTCCCCGGCTGTCTGTCGGAAGCCGGAGGATGTCCGGGTAGCTGCCGGGGACATCCCGGCTCCCCGGCAGCATTGAGCGGGTGGCTGCTGGGCCATGGAGGGGCTGCTGGGGACCGCGGGCTTGCAGAAGCCACAGCTTCGCTGGAGAGCGAGAAGTAATGATGCAGCGCTGCTGTTTTAGCTGCGCAGAGGGACGCCGGTGCGGTCCCTACGCGAGGCGCCTCCGAGGGGAGGTCACCTGCCCTTCACCGTCAGGAGCTATTAGGGAGGCACGTTTCCAGCCCAATCTCCCTGCTTTGGAAGCCTCGGGAGCTCTGGCGCCCAGGGCCCGTGTGGGGATGACCCGCCGGGCCAGAGGTTGGACGCGGCCGCGGGGGCCGAGGCCGGCCCAGCGCAGGGGCGCCCTCTGCCGGCACCGCCCGGCGCCCGCGGGGAGCCCTGTCCTCCGTCCCGCGGCGCCGGGCGGCCGAGGCGCCGGCACAGCCGCCGCTCTTTGTCGTGTTACTGATCATCCCGAAGGACAGGCGAACTCCGCCGCGTCCGAGGCGCTGAGAGCCCGCGGGGCGGACAGAGACGAGGGCTGAGGAAGGAGAGGGCTCGGGCGCGCCTCCGGCAAGGCTCGGGCGCCATCTTGTGGCCGCTGGGCGGGAGGTGCCGCCTGACGGCTCCGGAGCCCGTCCTTCGGGAAAAGGTGTTCCTGCAACCTTAGGAAAATGGGAGCATTATGAGAAAGCTACATCTGAAACACTGCTGAGGGTTAACAGCAGTTCACATGCTCCTTCATTTTGTGTTTACCCTGGTAGTATATCGTTTACAAACATGCCCAAGGGATCTGGGGGAAAAAAAAAAAACAAACAACAAAACACCAAAACCAAAATACACAGTAAGGTTAAACCGGCCACAGATTAGCTTTTCTGTACACTGTATGGTAAGCACTGGATTCACACTACCAATCCTTGCACAGCAGAGTGCCAGGAATAAAACACTGCTAGGGATTGCCCAGATCCTCACATCAGGGCCCTTTACATTGCAGGCAATTGTTGAATATATGTTTAACACAGAAAAGCCACAGCACCAAGGAGGAAAAAAAAAAAAATCCATCAAATCCAAGTCTTGCACTAAAATCCAGAGATCTGGCATTAGGATATGGCACAAGGACAACGTGAAGTGACAGCCTTCAGGCTTCCTATCACTCCCAGCCATCTTGGGATATTAACTGGCCCTGTTGGGCTGAAGAGGGAAATAAACCATAAATAGTAAAATAAAGTAACCGCTCTCAGCATTTATTGCTAATTATTAGCCAAAGTAGAACAGCTTTAGGTTGGGAAGATAAAACTGAGTTCTCCTTAACAACAAGTCAAAACCAATCAGCTGTGGTGGGATTGACGTCCCAGCCCAAATCGTGGAGCAGGCACCCAAAGCTGGGTAGGCTGCAAGCCAGCCTCAGGCACCTGTTTTACAGCAGAAGGGGTTGGAACACGAGATGCCTCCTGCTTGCCATCATCCACATTTCTGAATACAGAGGCACCAAGGTTCTGGACCCTGGAGTGAAATGTCTCAGAATAGCTGGAGACAGTCGGCTTCTCACCAGGCCAGCTTGCAGCTGGGTTTGAGGTCTCAAACTGTCTCCCTTCGCTTCCTCGCCCAACCTACCTGAAAGCTGAGGATCCCACTAGATGGCAGGACCGTTTAAGCCTTTGCTATTTCTACTTCAGAGAAATCGCCCTGGAATCCCACGGGCTCAGCCCCACTGTCTCTGCTGTCTGGACCCTAGGGAATCCACACAGAAAATATAAGCTGTGCCAAACAGTTGGAGAAATCCATGCAGAAATCTCTGTTCGGTTCCTTTTCACGGGCTTTATCACACACAGAGCTCCATCAGACAGAAGAGAGGAATACAACCTAATCCTAATTTGCTAAATCTTTTAAGTATTCCTCTTTGTGTGTGTGATACATAAAGGATATTTGGCTTATTTGGTAAAGTGTAGTTTAAACCTCTTCTAGCCATTGCTCTGCTTTAATTTTTAAGTAATGCAAGTGGACTTATAATTTTGTATGATCACCATTGTATGAAAGCTGCAAATCAGAGAAGTGGCCACTGTGGGTCAGGTCATAGATCCATATAACTAAATAAGATGTCTTGGATAGGGCAAACATATATGACATTTCCACTTATTAGCTTCCTTGCCTCCAACCATTTGTGTTTATGGACTTTCTGAGTTGGGAGATATTTTCTGTATGGTTAGTAACTCGTGACTTAAAACTAAAGCTAGGTATAATTCACGCTGTAGCTAGTATAGAACCCATTTTTTGTCTTCAGTGATAACTAGATTTGCCCTGCATATGGCTGTACTATCACTGATTTGGAAATTTCTTTTAAAATACACTACCTTGTGAACTGCTTTGCCATTCACTTCATCCACCCAAGCTCAGCCTATGCAGCACTACACCAGAAAGATGGTACATAGCACAGGTGAGGATAGCTGTATGACGAATCATTGCAAATAAGCTTCATTTTTAAAAATCCTTAATTACTTCAAATTATCTCATTAACATCCTAATAATCAGTCCCCTGCCTTGAACCTTTTTGTCTTTCATTACCTTTCAGATAAAAAATTGAACTCTCCTGCTTTATATTAACAAAAGATGTGCCTCAGCATATATATTCATCCACCTCTTACATGAAGCTTCTGATGAAGGGCTGACCCAAAGAAAATTACCTTCTTAATGACATCTGGCAAATATGGCTAATTTTCTGTATATTCAAAATACCTAAATTGTTTTATATAGTCACAATAAAATTACAAGGGTATTTCCTTTTTCTGTTGTTGTTTTTGTGTTTTTGTTTGTTGTTTTTGTTGTGTTTTAAATATGCAGAATGGGTACGAATGGATAATTGTTTCATTAAGTTTTAAAATTCGGAAAAAACAAAGATAACTTTTTCTTGGTAGTAAAATGAAATTCTTTATAAAAGCCTCAGAATAGTGCTGTAAGATGATGAAAAAATTACTACGACCTGTGCCACACTTGCTGGAATGGAAACTGGGATTAATGCATTATAATACCAGATTAGCCTTAATAGAAGTTTGCTGCAGTATTTTATCAAGGTAATTAAGTATGTACCTAATTTTAGTCACCTAAGTAGTTCTGTTGACTCCTGTGAGACTACTCTGCATTTAAAGTTAAGCATGTTTTAAAATACCCTGCTGATTCAGGGCCGTAACTTTGTCGCCACAGTGAATTAAGAGAACGCACTGTCTTCAATAACCCATTAGTTGAGTTAATGGGGGGTGGTACAGCCTGGATAATGGTTGAAACTGGATAAACTGGCTCAATGACAAATATATTCAGAACCACTTCATTTTTTCTTTACATGCTCAGCTGAAGTTTAGTAGGACTATTACCTATCTTCGAGATACTAACAAGGACATGAACCAGAGCTTTCCCAACTTTGGCTGTGCTTAAAACAGTAACCCCGCCCAAACCCCAGACTCCTGGACAGCATGGAATAGAGTCCCCCCCAGACAGCTCTAAAGGGGCTAGTTCCCATCTGCCTGAGTCAAGCATAATGCACAAATAATAAATTCTGCGCCAGTTCAAAGATTATATGGCACAATGTCTCCCATACCAACCAGTTCGTGGTTCAGTTTATCCTGGTCAAAAATACATATCTGGCTCAGAATTGGAAAGATTTGACAAAATCCAGGCATAACTTAAATATTCCTCTTCTACTTCTGAATGAGCTCTCTCATGCAGTCTAGACTAGTAATTGTTTAGATACAAACAGTACATGCATGCGGCAAAGAAGCATTTCTGTGTCTGTAGCTTGGTTAATATGCAACTAGATAATACACATGTAACACTGTATAACATACTACAGATATTTTAAAAATGTTCATCTCGCTTTCAGTTGAGATGCATTTTAAATCTTATTTTTTACTACTTTTGTATTTTCTCAAATTTGCTGTTAAAATTCTTCTTTCCGCACAATGTATTTTCAATGACAGGTTCATACAGCTCAAGTGCAAAGTAAGCACTGTAAGCACTAGAGTGCTTACAGTAATTCTCCACGGTGTTGAGCACTCTTGACTAATTCTAAGCTATACATTTGTGGGCGGTTAACTCCATTTATGTATACAGCTGTAGAATGATTTTTATATAGAATTTAGCACATGAATAATTTGCTAAATTCAGCTGGTTCACAACTGGTGTTTTAATAGTAAAAAACTTCAAATCATCTTAGGCTAACAAAGTACTAACAGCATCTATTCCTGTAGCCCAAATTTCAGTGTCTGTATTCTATCAGAGAGGAATCTAAATACGTTTAGTGCTGCAACTGCAAAGGTGCAGAATTCGATACAGGTCATGATCCAGAAGAGCACATTAGCATATGCTCCACCTAAGGCATCTAAGGAATTCTGTTTCAGTAATACTTGGTTACTTGACTTCCATGGGATCATTATAGCTTCTTATAATTTGCCAATTTTATGTACTGTGATGCTATAAAGGAGGCTGGTATATGAGAATGAGACTGCAACCCAGAGTGTCCCACAAAAATAGCTGTCTCCAAGTCCCTCCCCACTGTGGTTTTCAATGCTGGTCCTCCCACATCAGCTAATTCAGTCTCTCACACTCTCTTACATCACCTGTTTTACTCCAATGGAGTAAGTTATTTTACCTTTTCAAACCTGAAAAAAAACCCTGGGATGCTGCACTTATTACATGAATACAGGTTAAAGAGAAGGGAACTAAATGTCAGTTCAGTTGAATGAAACTGGATCCTTTATTGAATGCTCCCTGAACAGCAGGGCGTGAGTAAACGCACAGCAGGAATGGAAGTTGTACAGAGAGGCCTCTTACAAGTTCTCTGCCAGCTGTAGAATACAAAAATATTTTAAAGATGGCATACCAGTCAAATGTGGAATGTACCCATCAAAGATGCTTCCTCTCTCTGGCTACAACCCAGTGGTGGGCAAACAAAAGCATTTGATCGCAGGTGTTGGTTAGGTTTCAAGATGTATGTAAGTGGCTGCTACTCAGGCTATAGTGAAGGTGCTTGTCTATAACTGAATCTCAGGTCTCCTACAATAAGGGAATGAATGCCAAGTATTTTCAGGAGCATGACCTTGATAGCAAAACAATTCCTTTCAATAGATGAAAAACTTTACTTAAAATCTTTGTAAAAGTCACAGTGATTGAAACATCATCGTCAGTGAGCAATAAAGCAAACTCCAGATGAAATAAAAGAAGTATGTATTATGGGGTTTTGTCATACAGGAGAAACATCAAGAAATCAACCCAAGACAGAAAAGATTATAGATAATTGATTTCCACAGTGAAATTAAACAATATTCATCATACACAAACATGGCTACTTTATTTTAGATACACATGAACAGCTACAATATTCAGCCTGAAAACAAATGTCAGAAGTGGCAAGACTTCTAAGAGTGGGAGAACTGAGATGATCTGCCATAATCAAATAGAGCTAAGGAGAGTTTGAAAACAAACACTGGTGTTTAGGTAGTTTACAAAACCTTTTGGAGACAGGAGAAGGAAAGAAAAAAACTGTTTCCTTTTTTTTTATTATTTCTCACACCCATCTACATATGTCTAATGAGAACAAAAATCTCAGGAGATAAATTACAGATAATATCTGTAATCTAATATATACTTAATATCATGGTAGAGAGAGTGAACACACCTTTGTGTCAGAGAGAAGAAAGCTGTTTTAGGAAATAAAGAAACAGGATTTTTATTTTGAAACAATCCTTCTTGTAACATCTGCTAGATATATTATAATTGTAACTGTCAAAGAGGATTAGTTAGGATGAATACTATAGCCATGTGAAAACTCCAAACAAGAGATACATTCTTTAGTTCTCTTTCCATTTGGATGTGTAGAACATTGGTTTTGAAGGATGACAGTATCAAAAACAGTATGTCATCCACATCTAGATACAAGTGTGTTGCAAAACCATGTCTATGCTCCTAAATTTGCTACCACGCTTCAGAAAGGGTGACACAGGGAAGCTGGAAAGTCTGTTGATGGGTTCCATTAACCCAGCAGTCCTTTGGTGTTAGGAATCATTGCTTTTTCCTTCTGCCTCTTGACTTTCCAGCAAGGCTTTGGGAGATGGCACTTCTCCACCCTCTGCTCCTGCATCTAAAAACAGACAGAATTAAATATTTATACCACACACATTCTCATAGCTTTTTTAATGCAGCCAAATATTTGAGTTCATCTCTGTTTGGACTGGCTCTTTATTACCACAGTCATGGATGTCTTAGAAAGAGAAATTAACTTGAAAGATAAAGAACTTGCAGAGGATCTTCCAAAAGCAATTGCCCATTGGTGTTGATTTGCCTGCTCCTTGCACATACTGATCAATGTGCATTTGGCTTTAACAAACAGATTGGAAATAACTTTGTATTACTGTTATTCTTTTTTACTGGGTCATTTCCATTGTCAAGTTACAATATTGCATTCCTTTGAGCACTGCTGGGTTTCAGGTAGATAACCTTACAGTTTATGAACATGCCAGTTATCTGTCTGACCTCCTTGGCCAAGAAATACCTATGTGAATTCACCCTGTCTTCACAAGATGAGAGATTTTTTTATTACTCTGATTTGGAAGTTTGCTCTTCCATAGATTAGAATTGAATACTTACATGACTAATATATGTAGAAGCTCCCCAGTGTGCCTGGCCATTATATGAAGAGTTCCACGCTGTTTCTTTTGATGCTCAAGTTTACTCACTGAGAAACAGGAACTCCTGTTCCCTTGTTTGCTTTGATAACCATAATAATTTTCACATTACCTTCGAGTCCCACATGGCAGTACTAGGGGTAACAGAATACCCAAATCTATGGTAACACATGGTTTTTGGGGACAAGGGGAGGTCTGCTCAGCACATCTTCCACTTTAACAGCTTTAAATGTAGCCTAAGGAGTACATTTTCAGCTATTTGCCCTGGAGACTTGCTATAAAATATCATAAACACCCAGAAGAGTTACGTGACTTGATCTCTACATATCACAGCAAATATATAATGCTGTACGCAATTCATCAGCTAAAGCTCTTGGCAGAAACTTATTATGTTTTAAGTCTGGTCAGATGTTTAGAGGCTTTGGAGATCTGTACTGGTAAATAAAGAACTGAGTTATTTAACACCCTTCAGCATTAGGTATCACAGCACTGTTGAGGTAAGGGAGACAAAGCAATCTCCTCTATTGGCTGTTTCTGTGCAGGGTTGGATGTCCAATGTCTTGCAAACAGGGTAGAAGAAAACAGTTTGTTAGAGGAAATCTAATCTCACAGTTGGTAGCACTTAAGAGTGCAAACAAGTGTTAAGCTGCTGAGTATATCAAGATAGCTATACACAGTCACCAAGAAAAAAAAATCACCAAATAATAAAGGTTATTGGCAGAATGGTGGCCTAATGCAGATTACCAAATGTGGGAGACCAGCATAGCTTCTTTGCTCTCTCTTTGCATCCTACAGCCTCCTCTTCAACCTTTGGATCACCCGTGACACCAATCAGCTGTTTAACCTGGTTCCAGTACAACCTCCCACCAAACCACCTGTGGAAAGTCTCCACCCTCCAAAGCTTATGTACCATCAGAGGACAATCAGACAGGATACAGATGGTCTTCATTTCAGAGTTAGGCTCCCAGAAAAACAGCTGGTGTCAGAATCTTTCCCTCTCATCTCATGAGAACATTAATTTGGTGTGGCTTGCAGAGTACATGGACATCTGTATCCCACAGCTACAATCCTTGTAGAAATAAAGCAAATTTCTTTTCTCTTCTAAACCAGACAAAAGGTATTAGCACATCCTGTTCCTGGCTTTTCACTATGACAGGAGCTGACAGCATTTTAGAAAGAGGAAATGTATGATCCAATGAGCATTAGCTAAATTTGAAACAAGATGGACAGAGTCCTCCTCACCATTTCCTGTAATCTTCACTGAATCTGAATTTCAGAGCAGAAACAAAATAGGGCATACTTTATATAGCCACATGTTCCATCTTCTGCACTTCTCTCATTTATCTAACTTCTTTGTTCTGAGCTGAAAATTACTTTCATTTTTTAACAATTCATTATTATAGCCTGAAACAGGCAAAAAGAGATGCCTGTGTGAACCCCAAATGTTTTCCAAACAAACTCTTTCCCTGTCACAGCGTTTGATCTTCAAAACTGTCTTTCCATTTTGATGAAGTCTTCTCAGTTTGCTTGCTGCCTCATCAGAAGTTTAACTTACAATACAACGAGGCTGTAATTCCCATCTCATGCTTGTGGAATTGCCATCTCCAAAAAGCATCCAAGCAGACAGTGAACCTAACTGCATCCTGTATTCATTTCCTATTATCACTGCTGCAAACTGCCGATAACAGAATCTGCTCCCTTCCAGCAGGCTCTGGCACAGCTATATGTCAATGACAAAAACAAAGTACAGTTCCATGATCTTAATTGTTCTTCAAATCCCAGCAGTGCTGGTCCCTGTATTTGTAAGAAAGCATCATTACAGTTTGCTAAAACTAACATAGCTGTGTTCCATTTCTTCTTCTTAATGCACTGGATGGGCACCAGGAGAGGAGGACTATTCTGTCTGGAAGGCTAAATACTTACTTTATGCTATGCTGTAACATTTCTTATAAAAAGACTTTCCCTCTTTCCTGTTTATTTTTTTGAGGGGGGGGGAAAGACTGAAGAGAGAAAATTTTTATGCTTTAAAAAGTATATTCTTTCCAACTACTAAACTTCCCAGAGGCAAAAGTGAAACAAACAAGGGAAACTTATCTACAGCTGTTGTATTCTTTTGTGGTTTAATATGGTGCAACTCCCTCAAGATTCACTGCTCTAAACAATACAAAGGCTAGTTACACTTAATATAGCAATGAATATTTCAGTGGATGGGACCTCTCACTTCACTTCCACAGCTCCTGACACTAATAACAATATAAATTCCCATCTACCTTCCCTTTGGTAATGAAAACAATTCTTTCCTGCTGAAGCCTGACCATGCCAGGCAGAAGAGCTATTTGGAACAAAAAACCCTATAACATTTGAAAACCAGAACATTAAATGTTAAGTGACTGTTTGTACTTTGGAATGCATTTCCAGTGCTTCAGCTGCACATACCAGAAGGATAAAATCTGTAGGGACATAATGTTCATATTCATAGGAAAGAAAAATCTCTCCTTGAGACAAAGGAGTTTTAACTGGACTCACAGTACTCCTAGCTTTACTTTGAATGAACTCTGTCACAGGAATCCCACCTGCTCTTCAAGATTCTCCCAGTTCCCCTCACTATTACTCTGCAGCCTGAGAATATCTGACCTTGCCGTCTTTCCCAATTTTTGCTTTATTTCCACTCTCTTTTCTTCATAAATCTTTGCACCTTCCTTTCTCAAAAGTAATGCCTCCTTCCAGCACCCATTCAGATTCTTATTTTCCTCTCTTTTCCCAGTTCAAGTCAGGATAAGGTCACTCAGTCTTCTGTCACTTCTCCTGGAAATGTTTTTCCACCTGCCCAGAAGTCCTTTGATTAGGCCTATGGTTGGTGTAGATTACAGAACCCCAAATACATGAATATAAATTAAATCACCAAAGCAATGACAATTTGTAATCAAATAAATCCTCCTTCCCCCCCCCCCCAGCCTTTATGGTGCTTTAGGAAGCTCAATATCCTGTAATTGCTTCAGGCAAGGTAAAATAAGTACATGCATCCTCATCCCTCCTATAATCTACTTCAGTTCAGATTCATGGATCTTCCACACCTCAGCACAGGCTTGCCTTTCCCTATGCTTGCACCCACACCATCACTGCTTCTGAATGTGGGACCATCAGTTGTGGTGGCATTTGTCATGGCAGCAACAGTGATGGACATAAGAAGAAAAGGTTTTCTGAAAAGATTCTGATTAAAAAGTAGGGGCAAACCATGTTTAAGGTCAACCTATAATTTTCACTTCATAGACATTAGAAATCAGATTTCTCTCAGTATGAAAATCCCCCTGAAGTCACTCTGAAAGTAAGAAGCTCACACACAAAGCTGGGGTTGACTTAACCTGTGCTAAATCAACAGAACACCTTATCAAATTAAAGGACGTGGCAAAATTGGGCACTGGTCTCAGATAGCAAAGTTGAAAGCCTACTATCAGGAGTAAATCACTATAAACTCTACTCTTAATGTATGTGGCTGAGTTAGGTTAGCTGTCACTGGATTAATAGCACAGCTTACTGTCTTGTGCTGAGTTATCTCAGTGCAGGAGTTCACCTGAATAGCTAGTTTTCCCATCAATACAACTGTGTTTGCTTTTCCTCAGGGGAACTGGAATTCAATTCCCAGCACTGAACTGTTTCCCCAGGCTGCTGAACGCTGAATCTGTGGGTGAATATGGCAGACGTAGTCTGGGTTAGTATTAACTTGTCTTATCAGGAGGTACAAGAGATAACTGCTTTGGAAGGTTGAATTTATTTATAATTGAAGAAATAAATATCAGTATTGACATCACAACTGTGTGGTGGCAGAAATCTTAAGGAGAAAGCAAAGGACGACTGCATAAAAATGTTTCTGTCTGCATGTGCAGCCATTACCTTCTGAAACAGAGAGTTCAGCCAGTTTGTGTGGCAGGTCTGAAGTCCCAGCACCAGCAGGAGAGCCCAGGATATCTGGTAAGGCGTTGCGGCGCCCTGCCCGTCCTGATGCTGCAAAATCTGTGACCACAGGCTCCACATCAGTCATTGCTGACTCCTTTCGTCATAGCAACGTCTGCATAGGGAACAAACAGAAGAAGCAAACAGCTGTAGTCTGAGGGATGGTAATCATCACCTGCTCAACAGTACAATAGCCATAGGCTTTGTCCAAGGGTTCTTTTGTTATTAAAAGCCATACATTTCAATACTGAGTGCTTATGCTTTATTTCTGCCCCCCCATGAAGATAAAAAAAGTCTGTGCATTTCCTTACGGTGCCATTTGCACATCACACTAGCACTATGAACAACTCTGTACTTATAATAAACCTTTGAACAAGGTCAGCAACAGCCCTTTCTGCCAGCCATCTGTATGTCTTTTCATTACCTGTTCCCTTTTTTTAAGTGGTTTTGCCATAAAACTACCTGGAAGGAAACTGAAACTCCTTGTTGCCATACAGTGCGTATGAAGTAAAGCATGTTTTCTTTATTATGAATCCTGCTCAGATTCTTATTTAGAACAAACTCGTTTCACAAAGGAGCAAATTATACAAAAAAGACCTCTCAAAAACCAAATTGAAATTCTTCATAAAATTTCTTTATTCAGCAGATACCAAACCACTTGTTTTCCTCTACTCCTTGTTAGCCTGGTTGAACTCTCGCTTGGGAATGTGACTTTTATCTAATAAGTAACTGAATCTTGGAAATAATAGAGACAACAATGCTCTGCTTCCTTGATCCCTGTCTCAAAGCCCATTGAACTGAATGGGAAAATTGCTGACCAAAATGGGCTTTGGATCAGGCACAGAGGTGTTTGCAGGATCACACCCCAGGGCAACAGATTAAGTGAGAACCCCGAACAGATAGAGGTGATATTTGGCTGCAAGTGGCACACAGGGATAGTGTGTGAAAACTGCCATTAGCAGTCACAAAAGACTATCAGACCAGAATTTACACAATATTTTCTGATAATTAACAGAGTAATTCCTAATAATTAGGCATCTGTTACTCAAAAACAGTAGTTACTTGCCCTGTATGAATGTAGTTCTGTGGGCAATACGAAAACAGGAATTTTGTCTCTTTGGGTAAATACGGTCAGTACTTTGAGTGGGAAGGGATACAGATGTAACTGGAGACCAATTTCATGGAAGGCTGTCAGCTTTTGTTTGACAAGTGGGTGTATTTAATATAAGAACTGGATAAGGAAAGTCACTATCATGTTAGTGTTGTTCGTGTAAGAATCAAAGCATCATAGTCCCCTTTCTAAAATTCTAAGGTTGGGAAATATAAGTGCTTTCATTCCATGGATAGAAAAAATTGTAGAAATAGAGATCAAACATAACTTGTTCTGATCTGCAGGAAGGAAGGGGCAGAAATTTGATTACTGATGCTGACCTGGCATTTTCACCACAAACATTTTCTTCTTCTCCCTCGAAGTGCCTTTTAGCCGTGTTACTCCAAAAACAAGAATAAATATTCTTCATCTTCTTTGTATTTGTATATATTCTCTAAATACTTTGTAACAAAATAAATGAAGAATTTCTGGTGAGAAATGAAGGCACAAGTAAAATCTTTAAGTCTGAAAGATGACCTGAACATGCAAATAAACCACTTTCTTTAACCAAGTCAGTAAGTGAAAGTTCTGATCTGGAGATTTAGCAGAATTTTCCTGTCCTGCATGTAAACAGGTCAAGCCCAAATGAATCTTTTCCATAAGTGGCAAGAATATAAAACCATGGATATTCAAGAATGCAACTTTTGAGAAAATACATAAAGTACATGCATTGACATTCTCAGATATAGCATTGTACTATGTATTCATTAAAATGGATAAGATTCAGTACTTGAAATGTAATATAAAAATAAGGAGAAAGAATCCATGTTTACAGACAGTCTCACGGCTTTTTGTGCATGTCCCTATTTACTTAACTGTAGGTGTTCCAAATGTTTTTCTTCACATGCTCACCAGAGCAAGTTAAGACACTGTAAATTACACTTCAGAACAGAAAATACTTGGGATCTTCTTTTACTTAGTAAACCTGTTAAAATTTGTTCCCAGTGCTAAAATACCAGTATTGCTGCAGTTCCTGCCCATTTCATTTCAGTCATTTATACAGTGAAGACAATAATACTGCTGTGAGTTGACTGCTGTCCACATGAAGATACAGAGAATGACGTTAGTGTTAAAACACACCAAAGACTTTCTCAAGCCTGCCTTGTAGAGTTTTTTTCCCTGTCTTTTCTCTCTTGCATAGATGTTTTGGTGCCTAAATGGTTACTTTTTAAATGGAGCAAATCTGCTCTACAATTAAACCACACTCTTCTGCAGTTTGGTTTCACCTTACCTTGTGTTTCAAATCCCTCCCTTTCCTCTCCAGCACACCTCTTTCTCCTCTGATGTAATCTCCCTTCATTGCACAATACTAAACAACACAGGACAATGATGAAGGACACAGTCTGACACACCTTTGTGTAAGTGAATTTTGATTTATGCACTTGATTAAAAAAGTGTGCAGAGACAAATCTAGAACATCTGTCAGACAGAAAGTCAGCTGATCATTATCCATATATCTGCTGTAATTCAAATGGAGTTATCTAAAAATAATAAAGGTAAACCGTCCTTATATACATAGCAGTTATCAATATGCTTTCACCTTTGTTTTTTCTGTGCAACCCTATGCTAGCACAGGATGTTCTCGAAGTATATTTGAAAGATGGACTATCCCAGCAGGCTTATAACTGACATTAAAAAACTTAAGTCTATTTAGGTCCATATAAATCAAAACTTAAGTTCACCTCCAAACATATGACAGACATTATTCAAAACAGCTTGTTGCTGTACTTGAGAGAAATGGTATTTTGTTCTTTAATGTTCTAAGGAATATTTTCAATTTAATTCTGCTGCTCTCTTATAATAGCATTTTCTAAGGCCTACATCCAAGTAAGGATGTAGAGTTTCTCCTCATCATCTGCTTCTACCTTTAATTTTTTTAACATATCCATCAGGAAATATCTATCTTTCTGGCATCTTCTTACATCTGTTAAGCACAGTATTATTCATCCTTACTCACAGAGTAAACAATAATCACAATGTGCAAAGCACCTATTTTCTCAATTCCAGTCCTCCTCCTGCTGGCAACATCTCCTTCAGCTTCACTGAACCCATTTTGCTCTAGCCTTATCCAAGATAGAGATACTTGCATCTTGCCAATGCCTGCATGCAATTGCTTCTCTCAGTTTCCAAATTACTGTTATCATTTTTCTCCCATGTCATTGCTCACCAGATTAACAGAGCACAGCTCTGAAAGAATAGCGCCAGATTTCCAAACCAGAAACTTCTGTTTCTGTACTTCCCCAGCTCCTTTTTTTTCCACAGCAAAAACTCAGGCTACCCAAAAGTATAAGGAGACTGTGTGGAAACGAAGAGCTGGGTAGGGATGCAGGCTGTTTGCAGAAGGGTCAATACTGGGAAAGCAGATGGATGTCCCAGAAAAGCTCACCTCCTAAAGTTAGAGACTGAAGGCTTTGCCTGGCATCCCATCAGTACTCCATGGCACCAGGCTAACTTTGCAACTCATTCCTGGGCCAGGTTTTTGGGAATACTAGGTTAGTCCTCTCATGCGCCTCTGAAATCCCTGCAGGACCACCCAGAATGCAAATCAGACCATTCAGATGTTGTCAGAGACTGAAATGGTTAATGATTTTCACGTTCTGGGACCACCAGGGGACTTCTGCAGGCTGGGAAGAGACAGCTGCTCACCCAGCTGGGCCCATCCTCTCGCCCGTGCTACTGAGGGGTCAAGTCCTGAAAGGCGGGATGAGCCATTTTTGCCATGCCCTTCACGTCAACTCTGCACGTCACGCCTGGGCTGTCGGAGATGCTGGAGGCTCGTGGCATGGCCCCTGACACTACTCATGGTAAAACTCCCTGCCCCTGAAAGGTACAAGGTGTTCGCACCTGAGCTGGAAGTATATAAGAACTCATAACTTCTGTGAGTGTGTGGGTTTCCCTGCCCCACCCCCGACAGACCAAGACCACCACTTCAACAAACAGACATGGAAGCTGCAATTACCAAGTTTCATCGCTGGATCCAGTGGGAGGTGACGATATACATCTTTCCACCTTTATCCTTTCTTTCCCTTTCTCTCCCTTATGCATTTCCTTAAGTGTTATCCTTATGCTCTAATTGCTGCCCGTAATGAAGACACAAACTAACAGGGTGTTAGTTTATGCGGTGCTTTATTCAGGGCCCGGGAATTCC
>JAYRBT010000114.1:63730628-63749984 GCA_036023395.1 Myiotriccus ornatus
CAGATCCCTTTCTGCCTGGCTGCTCTCCAGCCACTCTGTGCCCAGCCTGTAGCGCTGCAGGGGGTTGTTGTGGCCAAGGTGCAGGACCCAGCACTTGGTCTTGTTAAACATCATACCACTGGAGTCAGCCCATTTATCCAGCCTGTCCAGGTCCCTCTGCAGAGCCCTCCTGCCCTCCAGCAGATTGACACTTCCCCCCACCTTGGTGTCCTCTGCAAATTTGCTGATGGTGGACTCAATTCCCTCATCCAGATCATCAATAAAGATATTAAATGGGACTGGGCAACAACAGGACAAGTCAACAACTATGTAAGCCAGCACATGTATGTCAGTACTGTATTCTTCATTAGTAGAAAGGGATTTGGTTCTTTACTTGCTAACTCTGTGGAAGAATACTACTCTGACAAAACCGCTGGGAAAAGCTGAGGCAGCAAACAGCTTAAGGCATACTGAAGTCTACTTACACAATGCACTAGAGTAAAGCAATCAGCACTGTGTGCTCTAAAATGCAATTAAGAGAAGATGAATTTACAGTTTAGCAAATATATGAGAATGGTGTAATCCTATGCACATAACCAACACAGTTGTGTACCTAAAGTCTCTCACTGGAGGAGGCCCAAGTCTCCTTGAGATCTTACTGACATGAATGAGGAATGTGTCAATCTGGTTCAGAGTGAATTCGAGGGTACCAGTATGTACAGGCCCAGGAATGGAAATCCCTGTGGAAGTGCTTATAGAAGAGAAGGAGTTGCAAAGCATGCAACGTTGACTGGTAGCAACATGTGGGCACAAACTGAACATGTGGGCTAGGAGCACAAGGATGACAGAGAAGAGGCATGGGGAGCCTGGAACTGTGCCTGTATGTAGAGAGGAAAGATTAACTGAGGGTGTACATGGGATAAAGAAATGACATGGCAAGCTAAAGGGGCACAGGAAGAAAGGAGATCTCTGGAACCTTACTGAGGAAGAGAAATGAAATCAGTAATGAGGAGTTTCTTTGGAAGACAAGCAAGATGAAGACATAGAGGAAAAGAGGCTTGTTCAAGTTTGGGGAACATTTCATGAGACTGAAATGCAGGATGATGCACAGAGATGGGCATAATAGAGAACCTATGGATTAGGAGCAAACTAGCTAGGTAGCTAACAGATTAGTTATATTTTATTTGTATGATTCTTCCTTCTACAAACCTATGAGCTGTATTTTTTATGGCCAGCAGACCATCCCACACTCTCCATGGACTTCTTCCCTGGTCAGCTCAGTTGCACCTTACTGATGTGGAAATACTTCGTTTTAGCCAGTTTTGTAGTCACATTCCTTAGCATTTCTTCACCTGAAGACAGGAGAGGATACTCTCTGTCTTGTAATGATATGGTTTATGTCTGGAGGATACTTTGGAAAAGTTAAAGTCTAACCAAATCCAAGCACCATTCTTCTCTTTTAATTTTTACTTCTATTTTAATTTTTCATTTATGCATTCTGGTTTCATAGGGCCAAGCACACACAAGGAGGAGTCACCATTTCCAGACCAAAAACTACTCACAGCAGTCTAATACAAAAACAAACAAACAAACCCAAAACAAACAAACCCCAAACAAAACCCAAAACAAACCCCCAAATAAACAAAACCCCAAAACAAAACAACAAACAAAAAAAATCCCCCAACACAAACCAAACCAACAAAAAATGAAGTGCAACTTAGTATTAAATTGCTACTTACACAGAGGTCTGGATACAAAGTCAGCTTAATTCTCCATTCTTTACTGAGCAGTTAAAGTGCTAACGTACCAATAAAGGCTATTTTTATGTTATTTACCACAGCAAGCTGCCAGAAAACCTGCTCGTCTTTGTCATGAGTCAGCTTGTAAATCTAATCCTCCAAGTTTTTATTATTGTGTAGCTTCCTTAAGCACTATCCTGACAGGTAAAGCAATTGACAGCTTCAGCTATTTCGGCAGCATTGACTGTTGATGCCTCTGTCCCTCTCTTCACCAAATGCAAATATCAGTCTGAGAGCCACTAACGTATCTTGCAGACATCACCCCAACACTTCACTCAAAACAGTTTTCAGGGTCTCAGTGTTCTTTGCTTTCATCATGAAGCTCTGCATAACTATTTCCCCCATAATTATTTTATATGTTTCTCACTTCAGTTGCTTCTTGTACTCCACAAGTCATCTGGGTTTCCTGAACTATTCTTCTGGCTCATCCACAAATGCTTCTGGAAAGCCAATCCAAAATACTTAATTTGGCATTCTTCACTGGATAGGATGTTGGAAAGAAAATCATGTTTGCTCAACACAATAAATGTTTAATTAGCTAATAAAATATTATTTTATTTACTCAGTTCAAGGGTAGTAAAAACTCTTTGATTTTGCAAATATAAGTGAACTATTGTAGGATAACTCTATAAAGACATCTCTTCTGGTATACCCAAAAGCTTTTCCAATTACATTTTTCTAACTAATAAAAAAATATTTTCTTTCCCTAAGAACTTTGTCTTGACCATGTCCTTAGGCCACCAGTGGTGCCGGAAAGTTCTACAAGATCATTTTGGTTCAGTTTCCCCTCAGGGGAAGATGAACCAACAGAGAGAGAACACTGTGCTTTTCACAGTAATCTGGTGACTTTTAAAGTATGCCCAGGCAGCAAACAGCCATTTGGCAATGCAAATAAAATGGAGCTAACTCCCAACTGCAAGTCAACCCGGTGCACTGAAGAAGCCTTTAATGAGTTACTGAAGTTTCCTATTGCTGTGCTCAACATGTCAGTGACTTTAAGATTCACAATGATTAAAAATCAGTAGGACATATGACTGCATTTTGAGGAGTTATATGACTTTGCTGCACTATCTTCGAAAATTGAGTTTTAAATCTGGACCCTCAGTTCCCTGCTCTGTATGTTGAATTTATATTTTATTTATGCTTTAGCGTAAGCTTTTGCCTCAGAAACAGTATTTCTTCAACATTATATGAATAATTTTTCATTTTATTCTTCAGCATACATCATGCTTACTCTAATACAATTCCACTCAGGTCATATCCTCTAGAGCTTACCTGTTCCATCTTGGCAGTAGCCCTGTTTTCTGATTTTAATGAAATCACAGGTAGAAAAACTTGCCCTCTCCCATGGTGACTCACCAAGAACACAGACTGAGATTTAAGAAATATGTCTTCCTTTAGGTTTATAATACAAATTAAATAATGACCTTGATTCACAATTTCTCAATTATATTTACAATAGAATTTAACATGCAAGTAAAAAAAAAAATTCAATCAATTACAGTTCACTGAAACACATCCTGATAGTAGAGGTTTACAATTTGACCCTGCAGTTCTGCATGTACTTAGAATCTAACTGCAAGGCTTCTGTTGCTTCCACTGAAATCTGGTCATACGTACAGGAGACAGTAACAGGAATGAGCTCTGACATTCTAGAGTAGACCAATGAGCTGGATTTGTCTCACACAAATTTGGTGATAAGAGTTGTCTCCAGAGGATCAGACATCTGATAATACAGTCCCTGGTTATCTACGCACCAGAAAATCTGTGACTGCACCGATAAAGGTCAGAGACTGCAGAGTATTTACACCCACAGGCACAAAGGATCAGAACAATGCAAACCTCAGATTTACTCCTCTGCTAGAAAATTCCGAGAGTGGGGAAAAAACTTTTTCCACAGGACAAGGAATATGGGTCACAAATATTTGAGAGCATCTTGTTTTTACATTTTCTGGGAATGAGCTAGCTACACACTGCTTCCCTGAATATCACCCATGAGAGAAATGAAATAAATAAAAAATCCACAACTCACAATCTCTTGAGGACTAATGATAGAAACAAACAGGCTATATGATTACCTACCTTATTTTGGATTAACTTTACACTTCAGGTGAAGGGTTTATCTGCAGTACTATACTTGCTCCTGCCTTCCTATTTTTAGATGACTCCATTTGTTTCCTCTGTGTCTCTGCTGAAAGGATACCATCGATCACAGCAATTTATAAACCTACCTGACTTTCATGCTATTTTAGAGTGTCTCTTTTTCCTACAAGAACAAGTCTAATACGTAAAATTCATACTAGTTACAAGCCTGAACAGATTTAATTTCTTCAGCCTTTCAATATACTTTCTATTTTATCAAAATATGGATCATTTCTATTACCCTCCATGCCTCTAGGCTGGGACATTAAAACAGCCTTCTTATCTTAGGGTTTCACAGTTATAGACTAGTTTGGTTAAAAAAAAAAGTATTTTGATCAAAATTCTAGTAAAACATACTAAGGAAATTATTTTAGGATCTCACTAAGATTACTTGGCTTTGAGAAAAATTATAGTCTCTCAGAATAAGTAAGCCCTAAAAGCAAATCCCTACCTCCAAATATTATAGCCTATCTGTTGTTCAAGAACAAGCACCAAACAGACCTTTGCAAGACATGTATGTATGAGACTGGCAGTCAGGTAATTTCCACACAGTTGAATTAATGTATTTTAAGTTAAAATTATCTCAAATTAGGGCTGATGGCTTTAAAAGAATCTTTTCCATTTTGGTAAATGATGCTTCAGTAAACATGCCCTGCTATTGAAGACACCTGGATAAAGTGCTTCAAATAGGGACCAAAAAAAGATGTATTTATATCTCAAAAGATAATTAGGCTGTGGAAAACAACAAGTACATATAGGATGATTTAAAAGATGACAGCAGAAAGTAAAATGTGCTTTTTATAAATTATTTGAATGAAGTACTTGCAGGCGTTGAATACTTAAAAGGGGCCTAGAAGAAAGATGGGACAGACTCTTTAGCAGGGCCTGTTGTGACAGGACAAGGGGTAATGGTTTTAAACTGAAGGAGGGTCAATTTAGATTAGATATAAGGAAGAAGTTTTTTACAGAGGGTGGTAAAACATTGGCACAGGTTGCCGAGAGAGGTGGTGGATGCCTCATCCCTCAAAACATTAAAGGTCAGGTTGGATGGGGGTCTGAGAAACCAGAACTAGTTGCTGATGTCCCTGCCCTTGGCAGGGCGGTTGGATGAAATGACCTCTAAGGATCCCTTCTAACCCAAACTATTCTATGATTCTATGATTCTAAGTACGGCTAGACCCTTAAGCTATTTTAGCTGAGATGCCATGAGCCACAGAACTTTGATTTAACTTTATTAATATGCATGGGCCATTGATGCTTAAGGAAAAGTGAGGGAATGACACCAAAATATAAAGCAATGAAATCTTGTTCCTATTTGTCATACAAACAGCATTTAAGTAGAAATTCCACATACTGAATCTTTTGGGTTTAAAAGCTTAATCAGCTGGCTTTCTCCTCATCTTTTCAATTTTAATTTAACATTTAGCCTGCTATATTCTGAGTGAAAGGTGGGTTTAACTTTGCCATGTTAGAGCAGACTCATCAGAGCCATTGCAAAAGCAACAAGCAAGAGCAAATGTTGCTTCCTTTTGGAGCTGAACTGGATACGATTTTCATCTTGAAAACCATTTGTCACTACAGAAGAATCTGCACTTGCACTGCACAGGGGTCTGTTGGAACCATGCCATTCCTGAATCACATCAATTTTAATGAAACTTTTTTACTAGGTTTAGTCAAGAGAGAGATTGCTCCTAAAGAGTTGCTTGCCAGTACTCAGGGGCTGGCACAGTGTGGGACAGTCAACTTGAGTTGCCACAGCTATGGCGAGTGCTTTAATCACCAGGCTTAACTGAAAACTCCATGGGATTTTTTTTTTTTTTGGTGGAAATACGAGTTGAGCATTTCAAAACAAAACCTGTAAGTGATACTGACTGACAAGTGCAGATCATTGAGGGATTATGCTGATGTTGTAGCACTCAAAGCATTTACTCCTTGTTTTATGTACTGGCATTTACTTCTGCATTAAGACCTATATATTCAAAAGGTCAAAAATAAGAAGGTTGCTTGCCATGGTCTCCTGATGAGTGCATATCCTTAGAGATGGTGGATTCTCTTTTTCTAAACACTACTCAGCACTGGAGTTGACTAGAGCCTACACCTCATCTTTAGAGACTTGCATAAATCTGGGTGGAAAACTGCGTATGATGAGATTTCAGGGGAGTCTTTCTGCAGGTGACTTCTTGTTCTTGAGGAGCTACTAAAGACAATGGGCATGATAGGAAACATTCTTCTACATATTTATATCTCGCTTTAAAATGAGCAGTTGAAAGGTTTGTTTTATTTATAACTTTTTTTCCTAAAAAAGTGCAGAAAGAATTTTGCGTTTTCTTGATTGTAGATGAATAGGCATGACCTTTCACTGAACAGAGTGACCTTTCACTGAGCAGACCTGTATGCTATTCTCATTTTAAAACCATGGGTCACATTCTGTTCCTTATAACATCAACTAAACCAATACAGATTTGTTCAATGACATGGAGGTTTAGGAGAGCACTGTAAGAAATTAAATCTCTGTAGATACCCCTCCAAAAGGCCTACTTGTTAAAGATGACAAAGGGAAAAAAGTAAGAGCAAGATTTGTTCCTGCCTGAGAAGTTTCAGCACTTCACCCTAAACTGCAAACGGTCCCTCAAATTCGTGAGGACTGTGTGAAGGCAGCTTATTCCTGCTCATTTCAGAGCTGCTTGTGTCCACTACTCCATCAGACTCCTGATGGTCACAAAGAGCTCCAGAAACCTGGCTGTGATACGTATGTCTCTACAGGACCGACCTGGCAATCTGCATCTTAAGGGCCACATAAATGGTTTTGCATGATGAATCCCTCTTCCCCTCCCCAACAGAGAAACGGAACCCATTTCTGTACTTCTCAGCAGGGAACTCCCGAAAGCACAGACAACCACAGCCAAAGAACAAAATTTTAACATACAGTCTAGAGTACTCTTGTCTTTTAATCTAACCACATTTATTATACCAATAGAGGCTTGCTCTGGCATTTCAAAGGAGACCCTAGAAAGACGAAGATGACTTCCACAGTGTATAATGCCCAGTGAACAGGAGTATATGGGCAAGGCTACAAGTTTAAATTAAGGGGAACTTCTCTGTTTGCTTAGTCTGTTCAAGGCAGTAAGGAAACAAACACAACTCTTAAACTAAACTTCTTTAGGAATGGTAGATGCTTATGAAATGTTGTTAAAATATTTTAAAAACAGACTTAAAAGAGGTAGAGAACACAATATGGAAAATGAGAGCATAAGAAAAAAGCTACTTACAGGACAGCAAAAAGGGGCTGATGAATACCAGAGATGCCCAGAAACAACTGGGAACATGATCTCAATGTCTGTTTTTTCAGCTGACTACAGCAAAACACCAAGGGAAAGCGGAACTGTTGCCAAGAGGAAAGATAAACTTGCATACATTTAAAATAAAGGAACAGATTACAAATTTACATACAGAAGCACATGCCTTACAGGCGGATTTCTGGACTTCAGCCTTTCCATTCAGGGCATTTCTGGTACAAAATAAGTCCTTACAACTATGTCATTAAAGGAATTCTACATCCTCCCATAATAGAGGGCAAATCTCTCTGCACCAGCAATGCTGTTACATTCACTCCAAAGGTGGCAACTGCTGCCTGGACACAGTGTAAGCAAATAAGCTTCGGCTGCTCAGCGGCATTCTGCTATCCAGCGGCATTCTGCTATCCAAAGGGAGAACGTGTAATGGGCATGAAAACCACACTTCCACACTGTTGTAAGATAACTAATACTTTCCCAATGCATTTTCAGCAAAGGTCTACAACAGTTAAAATTTCAGCATCTACACACAGATTTCACAGCAGACAAGAAAGCTGCCTGGAAATAACCATACTGCTTAATTTTGTATTAGCTCTCAGTTGACTTGCCTGGACAAACAACCAACCTGCAAGAAGGTCATCTAGTATGGCTACTTGGCAATGTACCTGGAAGTTTGTGGTTCAGGTATGCCTTCAGCATCCACACCAAGAAGGGCCAGGCATGACCTGCAGGAGAAAGCCACTGCTTGAGCTGTGCCAGCAGCTCTAGCTTCCACTGTCTCCTCAAAAATAATCTGCTGTCACATAACTATCAGAGAAGCAAACTGCCACTGGAAAAGCCTTCCTGCTTTTAAAAATCAGGAAGGCTGAAACAATTTGAAGCCATAAAAAAATTAAAAAAGCTTCTTTTGTGCTGAACATGTCAGCAAGGTAAAAAGAGGAAAGGAACACTGAAGAAAAATTAGCTTCTTGGTTGAGGAAATGATTCAATATTCTGTGCCAAGTCAAGACAGTCTCCACTGACATTTTTCAAGGGTCAGTCAGCCACAGGTGAGGGACAGGGGGAAAGGTGAGGTTTTATTTACCATCAAATAGGTTTCTTCAACACTGGACCAATGCTGAGTAAAACTCAGATGCTGTAAATCTAGAGCAGTCCCACAGGAGTTATGTTCCTCTGGATGTACACCAGGGCAATTGAAATAGGGATCTTAGTACAAACTGTTCACATCATCCAATTACTTAGTTACCAAAGTGAAAATGGGACATTTCAGTGGAATATAAAGTCAGGGAGCAGAAATAGAAAATAATTTGCTCAGATACGTATTCCTTTTCTGCAGAGTGTCATCTCTATTTCAAGTATTTAACCTAGACATGAAAAGAAGATAAAAAAGGAAACAATTTTTCTTTTAAATTCAAACAATTTATGTATTAATTTGGGTACCACACTGAAATGAAACCACACTAAAGTCTACACATATCTATTAAACAATTCAGCACTTGCCAAATACAACCTTTTCTTCCCCATATTCTCTCTTGGATGAACATTCTTCCCTCTGCACTTTCATACTGAGAGATACTACTTCATGAAACCCTGTTCAAAATTTGCAAATTGCTCAGAGAACTCCTGCCTGTTTTAACCAGGTACTAGTTATAAAAATGCTGCTCCAGAAAATTATTAGAATAATAATATGAAAACCAGCATTGTGAAGTAGATATGGGTTCATCATAGAGAGATGACTGGATTTCAAAATACTTCAAAATAAACTGTAACACTTCTCATCTTCCATCTCAATATTTCCGCAACAGTAGCTGATACAATGAAGAGTGCATAAATTTACAGAAAAAGTGCCATCTTCCCTGAAGCTTTTAGCACTCTGTAAAATTAGTTTTCTTCTTGTGCATATTGATTATGGCCACTTTATTGGTTTTGCTTAATTAGCACTATCTGAAAAAAACTTTAACTACATAACTGTCTTTGACCACTGGTTACAAGATATGCTTCATTTATTTTAGTATGGCTGGCAAGGCAAAGCAAAAATGGGTTTCTAATTAAGAGCCACTATCTGAAGAGACGAGTGTGAATACAGGGAGACAGAAAATGTTATCAATTTCTACCTGTTCTACAGTAGCAGAAAGTATGTGGTTGCTACTATGCTGATGCTCACAGACAACCCAGTTAAGGTAATGCAACGCCTACAGCACCATTAGCCCCCTTTCCAGCCTGTTTTCTTCTCTTCTATTTCCCCCCTCCCTACCTCACCATAAATCATGCCTGATTATCAGCAGGGAAACGTAAAATTGTGAATGTTATCTCAAGTTAAAATGCCATCTTGTTCCAAATCTGTTGCTCACCTGAGGATCGAATCCTATGCTTTTATTTCAGCTGATACTCTACTGGACAAATTGTTAGTACAGTCAGTGCTTTGAACCCCATCTTTAGCCCAAAATACTTTCTTTGCACACACATCCTTTCAAACCTGACATTTTGTGTGTTAATTTTAGCTGCTTTATAGTTACCTAAGTGCTGAGGAGAGGAAGAAAACAACATGCACATACAAAAGATCTGTTGATGGGTTCTCTCTTTTCCATTTTGAAGTTCAAAAGCATATATATTATACATCTTTGCAGCTCTCCAAGGTTTTCTACTAGCTAAAGGATAGATTTTTTTCTGACCTGTTAATGCAGCTTCCAAAGCAGTGACTCAGAAACCAAATTTTCACACTTAGAAGTTTGGCAAGAGATGTGGTGCCACATAAACTAATGATCTAAGAGCTTCCTAATATCCAGCAGGATGCTTTAAGGAAAATTTGCCTACTACATATGCAAGGACAGATTATTTGCTGTGAACTTGGACAAACTTTGTTGGTCTTGTAGCATTGAGAGCATTCAGAGTCTCACAAAAACCATGTCTGGGTTGTGTAAAGTCCATTCAGGCATTTCATCATTTATTAAACCACTTTTGCATTTCAAGAAATGAATTTTTCTAGATAATTCTGCTGAGACCCTTACTTACCGACTTTTTCTACTGTAAGTTCTATCTATTAATTCTTTAATTTATGAACAAATTATTCTGAACTTGAATTTGGTGCATTTGAGAAGCTCAGGTAAATCTTCTTATAGACTGACCAAGCTATCTTGTATAATTTTTAAAGAAATCAAAATTAGAACATGAGGTATATTATTCGATCAATGTCCAGACAGTTCTTGGGTTTATAAGATGCATACAAAGGCATTTCAGGTTATTTTTAATGTGCATTTGTTTTGTATTATTCATCATCATCATGGCTAGGCTTCGCGAACGAAGATTTGAGATGGGTTCTACCCATGCTTGCTACAAGCGCGCTGATGGCTATTTTGTATTATTAGGACAGCTCCAAATCTCCTACACTGAGGAGATATGTTATCCCATTTCTTTTCTCTCTGAATGCTCTTGCCATAGCCATTAAAGCAAGATGACTAGGGATGAAAAGTTCTCTGAATTTCATTGGGTATGAAAATATTTGGGGTCATCCTACAACTGATAAACCCACACTTTTCTCTAAAGCAAATAAAGGTGGAGTGCAAGAAGCCATTTGCAAAGTCCAGCTTTTTGTGGACTGTCATGATGAAGGCCCACTACTGCCCCGGAACTCCTCTTGCCTTTTTTATTGTTTCACACACCACAATTCTTCATAGCATTTGGGAATGGATTTTCTTCATTCTTCAGCAAAGAGCATGTGTATATAGGACAAGTGCTTGTATATATAGGACACCTTTGCTTGAGGTAGCAGACCTGCAGAGGATACAGAAGCCAAACTGCAGAACTAGATGCCAAAGTTTCCTCTCCCAAATTGGACGCTTCAGAAAACTGCTTCAACCTACAAATTTCATATATGAAAGGAGAACCAGTCAGAACTGTCCAACAGGTAATAGCTGGGAGAAGGGCATGCCTAGGGATCCGACTCATCATGGACTTTGCCTTGCTCTGGGTTGTCAGGCAGCACCTGCATCTACCCACCGCTCACTTCAACTAACAAAGAAGTCGTCACCTCTGCAATGACACCTTCCTTCCTCCTTTTGAAAACGTGGCAAGAGGAACACCTTGTGATTTGAAGAAAAACTGCCTTGAGCTGCTGTCTCCTGCTAGAATGTTTTGATCAGCAGGAAGAAATGAAGTTGAGCAATAGCACTTTCCACTGTGCAGAAGCATTTTAACTGAAATGCTGCTCTTTTGATGTCCACTGAAATTTTGCCCTATTCTTTACACTTTAACCTCTAAAATTATGCTTTCCTTGAGGGGGAAAAAATGTACGCCACTGAAGTTGGGGGTCAGGCTGGCATTAGTCAGGCCATTGCTTGAAACACAGAGGAAAAAATATGCTTTATACCTAAGGAAACTTGCTTCTGTAATTTATGCAGTGATTATTTTTACACAAGAAGAAAGAGGCCTTGGAGTCAGGCCAACATTCACAACTTCCACATTGCAGCTGAGTACCATAATTACTGTGCTTGTTTTGTCCCCACAAACCATGAATTCTTATGTGTCCTTTTCTCTAATTAGCCCCCAACTAGCTGAATAAAAACTGTCAGTAGCACTGAGCTTTTACAAAGGGTTAAATCAAACATGAGCAAAACCAAAACAAAATCAAACCAACTCAAAACACTGTATGTTTATTTAAGTAAGACTTGACACTTAAAAAGCATGGGACCATGCTGCATGAAACATGCTGAGTGTTTCTATGAAAGAATATTTTCCTTGCATTGCCAACATTACATTACAAAAATACTGCTAAAGAAAGCACTCAGGAGGACCCCAACAAGACATTGTTCTCCTGGGGACAACAGCTGCAAAACATTTTGGGACGTTTATATGCCTCTTGCAACTGAAAGTGAATGAGATCAATCACAATACAGACTGGCTGATCTGATGACAGCACAGTTGTAACTGCCTCTGTTGCTACATGCTATGTTAACTCACCACAATTAATAGTTTGATTTTTCCTATCTGGCTGGTGAAATGGTTAATAGAAATTATCCCTGCTAATGAGGAGTTACCACATCTAGAAAGAAAGGATTAAAAGAAAATTGAAGAGTCAGTTTTCAATTGTATGTATTATTTGCACGTACCAAACTCAAACAGGGATTATTTACCCTAGAAAGAGTTTTTAGACAATTTTAATACAACTGCACTCAGGATAAAAATACACCTCTTGCCAGCCTTTGGTGATGTTTAAATACATGGCATACATTAATTTGTGAGGAATACTGGATTTAAGAGTTCTGAAAAAAGGAGGTCAGTGTAGCTGTTAGACACACACAGCACTAGAGACAAAGAGACCACTAATGTCCAAAATAAGCAGAAGTTATTTATGTAATTATTTTGGAAACTCTAGACATCAATTTTTGTGTGTATCATTCCTACATCACATGTCTCCTACTGCCACTTCAATCCCCAAACATGGACAAAACTGTACTGAGTTCAAGAGCTTCATCATCACATAATGAAGCCTTTATGATGCCAACATTTCATCATAAATCGTACATCTGTACTTCATCATACATCAGAAAATGCCTCTTGTTTTGTTCCCCTCACCAAATAGAAGGCTGATTTACCCACATTCCAAAAAGTCTTACTCACATTGCTCTTTTGGAGAAAAATTCTCAGGCATATCCCAAGTGAATCACTGAATTTGAAGTTAGTGAACTCTTAGCAACTGTTAAGAAAACAGTGATGACCGGTTCTCAAGGCAGCATAACTGGATAAAATGAAGTGACTTTTTAGAGACAGACTGATCATCCTGTCTCTCTGACAACAAGGAGCTGTGTTTTCTGGGAGAGACTTTGCTCACCTTATTGTAAGCCAGGCTCCGAAATAACATTTTTAGGGGAAAAGTGTAATAACAAACATTCAGCAGTGGCCTGAGAGCAAAGAAGACATGTTATTATTATAACTTTTGTTTTATACTTTTACACATTGGAAACTGAGTCCCTTTAATTTCCCTAACTTTATGTCACATTTTATTATAAAGTTATTATTTCAGACTACTCATGGACAGATTTTTGATGATGTCTTTGTATCTGCCCATTCTGTATGGATTCTGACTCTGCTGCTGAAGAAAAGCATGAGCTTTCTGAGTTTTTCTCAATGTCAGCTGAGGAGGGTAAAGGAACAAACAATATAATTAGGAAAAGTACAAACTAGTTCAACTTTCTGCTGTTTAGTCTTCTAAAAAATAGTTCTGTGTATGAAATGAATTAGGGTCACTGCTTCTGGGACAACTGAAAAAATTATTTAAATCAATGCAAGGAATCTTACTTGACTTTGCTGAATACTTTCTGAACAGATGGGGTACAGGAGACATGAAGAAAGGTCTGCGAGGAAGCAGATTTTGGTGGCTTCTCAGAGGCCACACTACACTGATGCTTGCTTCAGAATAACACCACAGATAAATTTCGGGATAGACTAAAATGTCTGCCTCTTGAAAAAAATGAACAGTCATCTCTTTCACAGTGAAAACAAGTTAACAAAACAGAGTTCTTCTGTTCAGATGGGAGTAAATGGATGAGGCAGTCAGGAAGAAATCAGTAACTTTGACTTCCAGCACCGGTTAGAACCATCATCTTCACCAAGCAGATTTACAAGGCCACAGGGACAGACTGGCATAGGTTTGAACTCTGGTACAGAATCAGTCAAGACGAGGACTGGGTGTGAAACATGTTTTACACTTCTCATGTAAGAAGTCAGTCTCTTGCCAATGACTCCTGGGTTTGCTGTATGGGGTTTAATTTTTTTTTCCCATCTGTCTTTTTGCCTAAATGAACATGTATCCAGTGTCTTTGGCTCATTTCCTGCTTCTGCTCCCAGAAATTGCTCCACTTTAATTTGGACCTGAATACAAGTTCTTTGAACTTACTTGAAGCAGGAACACTAGACAGTATTATTTCTTCATTTTCTGAAGGAGATGAAAACTTCATTTTTGTTATACTAAACTCCCTCAGCTAAGTGTTTGTTGGAATTCCGTTCTGCCTTCCTGCTAATTACTGCTATGGCTTCTTGCCAGCCATCATTTTGGAAAGTCAAATACTAGCTTCCAGATGAGCAGCAATGTGAAAGACAACAAAGAATCATTCTAAATATGGCAGCATGAAAGGAAAGCAAATGTTTTCCTGTTGGGACAGCTGCATACAAGTCCTGGCTACGCAACTGCCTTATGAAGACAAGGAGGGGTTTTGTCAGAATGGGAGTTTGTCCACACCTCAAAACCAGCAGTTTTCATCATGTTATGGTTCAGTTGGTGGAGAACAGCATTCCTTCATTCCTTGTAGGTCTCTGAGAGTGGGATAGGAGGAGGTGTCTGGGACAGAGGTAGAATTAGAGGACAAAGTTAAGCTGAAAATTCGGTGATATAAAATCATAGAGTAATTCAGGCTGGAAGTGACCTCAGGAGGTCATCTACTCCAACCTCCTACTCCAAGTAGAATCAATAATTAATTCAGATCACAGTCCTTGGGAATTTGTCCTTTCAGCTATTAAATATTTTCAAGGATAGAGACTCCACAAGCTCCCTGTGCCAGGGTTTGACTGTCACGAAGAAAGTACTTTTCCTTACTTCACGTCTGAATCTGTCCTGTTCATGACCATAGTCTCTTGTTCTCCTGCTGTGTAACTCTGTAAAGAGCCTGGCTCCATCCTCTCAGTAACACCTTATAGGTATGGGAAGGCTGGTCATAGGTCCCCCCAAGTCTTCTCCAAGCTGAAAAAGCCCAAGTCCCTCATCCTCTCCTCTTCCCTGACCAACTTGGTGGTCTCCTGCTCCAGTTTATCAACATTCTTTCGGTAAGGAAGGACCAAAACTGGACAAGTCTTCTATACACAGACTAATGAGTGCTGCCCAGGATGTTGTTACGCCTTCCTTTGTGAGTAAAGTCAGGCTTGCTGCAGGCAATGCACAAAGCAGAATAAGATGGTTACTGTTACCAAGAGTTTTCAGGTGAGTGGCTCACCCTGGCAGGTGTGCAAAAGATGGGAAACTATCCACTGATCCACCAAGATTTTGTATTCTAAGAGTCTCCACCTTTTGGAAACTGGGCATGGTGACAGATTTCCAGTTCAGCTGTGAGACATATAGAGTGGAGCATGTGGTACTCCAAATCAGGCATCAAAAATCAGCTTTTTTATTCTGAACAGGACTGGCACCGAGTCTGGTTTCCAGATGGTTTTCTGTTGTGTGTTTCTGTTGCGTGTTTCTGTTGCTTAGACGAACACAGTAAAACCAGAAGGAGAAGCCCTTCTCCACAGAGAAGTAAGGAATCAGGGAAGCAGAAGTAAAAACCTGAAGAATAAGGCAATAATTAGAATTTTACATCACATTTCACGTCAACTTTCTCCAGTAAGGAACCAGCTGTGGAAGCTCTCACTTTTATGCCAAACAATTCAATGTTTGACTCTTCTGTTTGTAGTAGCTTTGGCTGGCAGTTTCCAGTCGTATTTTTATTAGATGCAAAGCAACCCATTAAAATGCTTGTTATTTCTTTATTAAAAAAAATGTGGTCTTTTAAAGGACAGCTCTTGTTTATCATCCTCTCAGATTTCAGTCAAACTTCATATCAGTGTTTGTGTTCTATACTATACAAAGTCTGATTTCTTTTGTTCTTTGTCTGCTTTTGATATTTAATATTTCAAACTGTTCAATGACTGCATTAGGGTCTGGTTTAGTTGTTTCCATATTTGGAAATGTTCCTTACAGCTCATTGATTCATTCATGAATCTCATTAAAAGTCAATGGGAAATTTCAGTTTAAGAATTTGATCTTTGGAGTAGCTCTGGCATCTAAAAGACACTCTGCACAGCTGAAGAGCACATACTTACTAAAGCAGGGACATAACAAAGTTGGCTTAAAGGACTGCTAACTACACTCACCTTTAACTATTCGTTGGTGTTCAATTTATTTGTTGTATTAAAGCCCACTTATTACCTAACAAAAGACAACTCAAATACAAGAGAAGATAATGTAAAATCAATAAACTGAAGCACAGTATACAATGAAATGCCTTTTTTACTCCAAGTTGTAGCACTACACACCATTGTCCTGCATAGCTCCAGTACACAGCAGAAGTTGATTGCGTGTCCAGTTTTTGTAGTGGCATCCTTAAAAATAAATACTTAAGCACTCTGTAAAACTAGGGCCATAAATGCTTATTTTATCTTACTTTCTAATTTGTTCTTTAAAAATAGCAGATGCAGGCTTAAGCGAGACTACCAGGACACAACTGGTCCAAATGTTTAACTCTCTCTTTTTAACTCTGCAGAGAACTGATATTGCTGACTTCTACAGGTACTGGGGAGACCTAAAGTTATTTAGCAACTTAAAGGATTGAGCCCTGTTAAATTACAGGAATGCGCAAGACCTCATCAGAAAGGTTTCTTTCATTGGGGAAATCTTCTTTTCTAACAGTAGACATTTCCCTGACATCTGATTTCCTGTAACAGATGGGATCATGTTCTTGTAGGTCTTTTAAAGTGCTGCTGTGGCCTTGCACCCAGGCATCTGAGCAGACAAACAGAGCAAAGATACAGCAAATTATAAAAAACAGGATTCCCTTTGGTGCTCATACCGTCCTGCCTAAGGGCATGCATAGGAGGCTGAGCCTGGAGCTCATTGCTGCTGCTGAGCAGCAGTACCTGGAATAGAGGAATCCAGACAGAAATTACATTACCCTCTAATTCTACTGCTCTTTCAGCATTTTCCTCTTGACCTTCAACTCATCTTATAGTTTCCTCACTCCTTGCCTATTTTTCTCTTTGCCTTCCATCTTAGTGATTCAGAATTCGAGGTAATAAGCTTTATGAGTTCATTACTTTTTCCTACAACCTACTTGGCTTGAAGTTGAAACCCAGGAAATCTACAGACTGGGGTAGCCAAAACGCCAAGCTATCTTTGCATAGACATAAGCAGCGTCTGGACAGCAGGGCAGATTAACCTGTGCCCCTAACCCTTCAGAAGTAACAAGTGTAGCATTACTGCCAGCAGCACTGTAAAAAAGGCAAATGCGTGGTTGCAGCATTAGGACCCATGAAATACAAGGTGTGAACAGGCAGCTTTTTTAAGGATAATTTGATTTTAATCCCTGGTCAGAGATTTGCCGGAGGCAGAGAAGGCCTTTCAGGCTTGCCACTGTCCACAGCACAGCCACGCAGATGCCAGTGCATCAGTAAAAGACCTTTTTTCACATGCCCTAGCACAAGGTGGACACAAGCAGAGCTCTGACCAGCCCTATCTGCTGGCCTGAGACCCAGAGAGAGCCATAGACTCAAAACGGGCCAGGGAGGGAGAGTGGCCAAAAGGATTTAGTCTGTCCTCTTATACTGTAGAGCCCATTGTGCCTGTTTGTCACATAAAAAGGGAGAGGGGAAAGAAATATCCCCCAAACATCAGTATGCAATCTTCCACAGCTTGCAGTCAGGAATCAGCAAATTCACACAGACAGACCTAGGTCTGAGTGAGGCTACAGCTTATTTCTGTGCAGGTTATCGTACTGTGCACTGGTCTTTTAAAGCACAAATATAGTTCCTGACATTCTAACTAAACGAGTGGAGTGGTCACCATAGTAACACCTGCATCACATGGCACTGAACACCTGATACCAATCAATCTTGAAAACATCTTTTTAAAGAAACAGCCTCCTGGAAAACTGCAGATGAATATTTCTTGCTAAGACTAAGAAGATGCTCTTACAACAAAAATGAAAATTTTACCTTATCATCTTCTTATCTGACTCTCCCTCCACAAAATCCCATTCTCTATCAGCTTATAAAGGTGATAGAAAATAAACAAGGGCAATGTTTCTGTGATGAGAATAGTTACAAACAACAAAGTACAGCTGGCACATAAATTATACCTCGCATTTTTTTCCAGAGCATGACCTGTGGCCTCTGAGAATACAGCCATGGTCTGGTTGCTGAAACAAAATATCAACATGCCCACCAAAGTGACTCTCTACCTTCCTAGGACACCAGATTTCCTTCAGATGTTAAAAAAATCCCAGAAATTACATCAGCTTCTTTCTCCTTTTTTGCTTTCCAAGTCTGCAATTAAATTTCATTGCTTAGCATTGTGTTCCTCTGTGTGGGTATAAGAAGCAGAGTATGTTTAAGGAATTGATGTTTGCACCTAGATTGGTACTTTGGCTTTCTGAAGCACACTCTGTCACCGGCCCTCCAGACACACTCAGCAGCCAAAGAGCAGATGATGTTGCTGGTATCTCTAGGGTTTTTGTCGTGTTGCCTTTTTCTTTACAGCTCAGTTCCACCCTAACAGCCTTCGGGCTATCTGTGCTGTGACTGATCCCCTGCCTGTTTCAACAGCCTGCTGCCTCTTGTTACCCCAGCAAGAGCATTGCTACAGGCTGATGAAAATAATCCTAGCAAATGACTCATGCACAAAGTTCCACCAGCCTCATCAGTACTTCCAACATAGTCTTGCTATTTCCTATTTTATTCTATCCCAAATTATCACTACTTGCATTATTTCAGTCTTCTGCTTCTTAGTTTTCCTTTGAAAAAAACTGTTTCTGTTCAGATTGCTTCCATCTTTTTTTTATCTTCCATTCCATATATATATTTTCTTTTTCAAATAAGTCACAGCTATAATCATCTATTCTGACAGTGCCTCTCCTTTATTTCATATGATTTCAGAACAGGAGAGCCACTGAATCTGTAAATGCCACGGACTGACAAAATCTGGACATCCAACTGCCATAAAGCTAGTAACAAATTTGCACAGAAATTCTTTCAGCATCCTGGAGATGTGTGTAAAACTAACAGAAGTAGACACTGCATGAGTCTAAGGAGGGAATGAGACATCCTTTCATAAGCCCACTGAATGCACTAGAACGTGCCCCATGCTTTGCCATTGCTGAGCCACCAGAACAGACTATGTGCACGTGAGCTGCTACCACAGGTTGTTTGAGCTTATCTGGGTGACTGTACACCAAAACCGATTAGGAAAATGACTCCAGAACTCACTTCCAGAGAGATGGTAATATCTGGAACTAACTACTTAAATCATCAGATGGCCACTCAGAAAAGAAGATGTCACTGTTGCTGTTCAAGAAAAGTGCTATCAAGATTTTGTAAGAAAGGAAGTGCAGTAACTGTGTGATTAT
>JAYRBT010000114.1:63756611-63772616 GCA_036023395.1 Myiotriccus ornatus
GCCAGCTGGATCAGCCCCGTTCACCAGCACTCTCTGGGCCCGGCCCTCCAGCCAGTTCCTGACCCAGCACAGAGTGACCCTGTCCAAACCGTGGGCTGCAGCTTTTCCAGGAGTATGCTGTGGGAGACGGTGTCAAAGGCTTTGCTAAAGTCCAGGTAGACACATCCACAGCCTTCCCCTCATCCACCAGGTGGGTCATCTGATCATAAAAGGAGATCAGGTTGGTCAGACGGGACCTGCCCCTCCTAAACCCGTGCTGGCTGCCTCTGATCCCTTGTCCATCCTGTAGCTGCTGTGTGACTGCACTCAGGATAATCTGCTCCATAACCTTGCCTGGCACTGAGGTCAGGCTGACAGGCTCCTGGGTCCTCTTTGCAGCCCTTCTGGTAGATGGGTGTGACATTCCCCAACTTCCAATCACCTGGGACCTCCCCAGAGAGCCAGGACTGTCAGTAAATGATGGAGAACAGCTCAGCGAGCTCTTCCATCACCTCCCTCATCACCCTAGGATGGATCCCATCTGGTCCCACAGACGTGTGAGGATCCAGGTGGCTCAGCAGGTCGCTGTTTCCTCCTGGATTACAGGGGGCTATTCGACTTCCTGTCTCTGTCTACCAGCTCCAGAGACCAGTTGTCCTGAGGACAACCTGTCTTACTGTTGAAAACTGAGGCAAAGAAGGTGTTACGTACCTCAGTCTTTTCCTCATCTTTGGTGGCTGTGTTCCCCTCCAAGTCTGACAAAGAATGGAGGTTTTCCTTGCCCCTCCTTTTGCTATTGATGTGTTTGTAGAAAAGCACTTCTTGTTATTCCTAACAGAAGAGACTTAATCAAAGTGTGCCTTTGTCTCTCTAATTTTCTTTCTACATAACCTAACTATATTCCTAAACTCTTCATGAGTACCTACGTCTGTTAGCACAAGGTTATCCATCATGCAGGCTCTATAACTGCATTTCCTAATGTTTCTTTTGACCTAACAGGCTGAGACTGACCACGTGTTATTCCATGTCTGGTATCACTGAGATCAAACCTGAAATAAAACAACAGAAGGAAACCTTGGAACACTGGGTATCACATGGCTGAGAACTGAAGGTCACCTCTGGACTCAGTGTGCTGTGACACCAGACCTCAGGCAATCTGGTGGTGTTCTTGCTCTTCTCTCTGCTATGTATACCATTGAAACCGTGAGACACTACTTGTGCAGCTTTAAGCAACCTGCAAGTGAACATAATTCTGATGTTAATTCACCAGGTATTATTCCTGGTGCATCGCTCTCTCAGGTATGCACAGGAACAGCATTCTCTACGTTCATTTCAGGAATGACAGCTTCACCTCACCCTATATGTTGTGAGGAAAAGAACGAATGCACTTACGGTTATTCTGAACACAGTTCACATGTCAGTGCTCTACACAAGGATATAGTCAGGCCATACATCAATCAACCATGCAGCTTTACAGTGACAAGCTGGCAGATCTACAGATTTTTTTATTGCCTTCGGCATGGATGACATCCCCCCCCAAAAAAGCAGGGCCAGTGTACCACTGTGCTGCAGAAATGCGTCTGTGAGGCTAATGTAGCCAGGCACGATTTGTAACAGATATTCTGATATATACCAGAAGCAAAATTCACTCTCATTTACTCTCAACCTCCACAAAGCAGAGAGGCACCAACACAAGACTCTACCCTTCAAGCCCTGGGTGGTCCATTCCTCAAGTCTGGATGAGTTATGGGTCTGAGCCGGCTACAAATACCCCCTGAGGGAGAAAACTGTTCTTGAAAGAGCTGCTAAAAAGATCTCCTAAGGATGCACTGCTTCCAAACAAATCCATAAAACCCCAATTGAAATAGAAATAGGGTGGATACATCTCACAGAAATGAAGCGACACATGGCATAGGGCTCAATACTCCCTATATTCAGCCAAGTTCTTTTCAGAGTTTTATTCAACATCATAAAAATATTCATGCATAGCAATCCAAGCATACCCATTCCCACTGTAGGATGTTCAAGCTCCACAGCCAACTTCTCATACAATTCTCTGAGTTTTTTCTATTTGTCCTTAGTAATTTTTTGATTCGCCAAAGAATCCACAGAGCAGCATGAAGGAGACAGCAGTTATTTAGCAGAACAATCATGTCTGTTAAAAGTACAAAAGCTACCCCACCCCAAATACCATCAGTCAGGGGTTTGTGCCTAATGCCCTTCCTACCACATGTCCTAAGGATGCATCAGTCAGCCGGTCCTACTTGGTCTTCTCAGTTTTCATGGTCCCTGAGTTTCATGAGCTAATACTTGATTTCTCTGAGAAGTGTGTTTTGAACACATCTGGGAGGTGACTGACAAAATACTCAAGATATATATATGAAAATTGTATGTACATGAAGAAAAAAAGGAGCCACATTAAGAAATAAATTACTGTCCTGGAATTCTGGTCTTTCGGCTACAGAAAAAGGCATACCAGATATCAAAACCTGATGCAGACAAAATAACCTAGTCAAAGGAGAATGAGCTGCAAGCTGACACTAAGTCCTTTACCAGTGCAAGTGTTAATTTAATCTGGAACTGTGAACAACTATAAAAAGAAAAATCAAAGTCAGGATATACCAGTATCCTTTCTGAGCCTTCATGCAGCAAGAAAATATGCTGAACCTACATATCCAGGAAAGCTGTATTTAGTAAAGTGAGGTTTCAAACTGCTTACAAAGTGAGCTGAAATAGTTGAATGGATCAGGAGTAGTTCAATGGCTGTAGAGAAAAACAAATTGCATGAGAAAACAATGCCCAGTCTGCGTGATGGCAGAACCCTTGCCTTGTGCAACATGTTTTACATACAGGTCTGTAAACGTTTCTGGGATCATAAACATTTCACAAATGATGAATTTCTGTTATCACTCACTAAGCACAACTGAATCCAGGACATGTCACTCATTTGCCTCACGAGAGGACATGAACTCCTCCCTCTTTCAGGAAGCTTCCATGGTGACACAGTTGTCTATTCTGTGCTTTGAAGACTTCATCTCACAACTTAGAAGGTAATGTTTTCCCATTTTATCAGGGACAGGAAAACCCACCCCTACCTCACAGATTCCCACCTGAAGGGTGGCCTCCAGCTACAGAAGAACACTTCCAATGCAGGATGCCCCATAACCATTCATATCACCAAATCAGAATGTGGAGGGATCTTTCAGATGCCACAACCCAGACCCTAGCATGAATCATCTCTAACAGCCACATGGGGCTCATCACCAAGATGGGGAAAAAGCTGAAAACTTTTGCAGCAACTGGGGCCACAAATGGCCATGAAACCACGAAGCCAAGGTGGGGGTGTGAGCCCAAAGCCAATGGTGTGAATTGTCAATAGATGCAATACAACAAGCAGCAGAAAAACAGCTGCAGATCTTACTCTCCTTCCCCATGTTCCACACTACTGAATATGGCACTTGCTATTGCTGGGAGGTACTGCGATGCTGCACATCAGCATCTTTGTTGAAGCTCACTCTGGATTAATTGGATAGCTGCCCTCACTACTCAGTCCCAGAGAAAAAAAAACAACAGACAAAAAATCAGAGTTGCATGGTAAAAATGCTTTTTCAAAATCAAGTTGTGAGAGGTAAGAATGGTTTAAATGAATTTCTGAATTAGTAGTAATCAATTTGGTGGTGCAATAGAAAAGCTGTTTTGATGTGTTTGATCTTCTTGCTTCTTGATCTTTTTTTTTAATCTGAACCATCTATCACTCTAAAGCTCTGCACAATTCCTGCATTATCTCAGTATGCACTGCTGATTCAAAGCAAGGATTAGTAACAAATCTGTGCCCCCCAGAGCTATTAAAACAGCAAGTTAGTGGATGGAAAAAAGACATATGCACATCTGATAACTAAGATAACCTTTCCTACAGATATTCATGTTTGATTACCGGTATCTTTTCTCATCATACAGATCCACTATTCCGCCATAACATCACAGCTCTTACTGAATTGCGGAGACAAAAATAAGATAGTCTTTACAACAAAACAGTGCTGTGTACGCAGTGCAAAATAGTACAAAACCACCAGAACAATTCTGTTCTTCTGAATAGTGAAGATACTTTAATAAACCCTATTAAACCCAAGCATCAGCACCAGCCCCAGCATTAAATTGTTGAAGAGCAGTCTTTTTATGGGAAATTTATGACCAAGGGAAATGTTCTAGCCTTGGTATTTTTACAGCATCCATTCATTTGTTAATGGAGGAGGGGCCTATCCAAGATTTTAAATGGTATTCAAAGTGTCCTCTACCTTGAAGAAGAAAAATAACCTACATCCAAACACCCTGCCACAGCTCCCGAAACATGAGATGACACCTGGGTACAACTGCTGTCGACAAAGCACATTCATTTAGCCATCCACTGTTCTCCTCAACAGACATCCTGCACATTTTGGTTATAAAACCATCCTGACCTTTTTTCTCATTCCTCAGTATCATTGACACCCACTGTCAAATCCCTGGTGGACAGCCCCAAGGCCAAACAGTGAGGGTCCTCAAGCTCTTTCCAGATGCCACAAACCTTGTTCCCCAAGCTGCCTGCTGCTCTGTCACCTCACCTCCGCCCCCTCCCACTGCCAGCTGCCTTTCCCAAGGCGTTCAAGTGAACATCCCTCAAACTCAGCACCCCAAACAAGAAGTAAACACAAGTCATGAGCTATTTTCCAGTGATTTATTACCAAATGCAGCATGACCAGAGGAAAAAAAAAATTTAACTGTTATTTTTGTTCCTCTAATTTAGAAAATGAGGGCACAATTTCCTCCAGAAAGCAGGTGCCATAGAATTAGTGGTGCGTTTTTCTTGGTACTTTGTTCGCAGTTTAAACATTCAATTTGGAGTTGCAATATGTGTTTGTTAAATGTTTTGCACAGTTAAACTCTATTTTTAATTAGGTAAGTATCATTTCAGATGTCACAGTTCACCAACAAATGCTGAGCACCACTTTCGTACAGAGTGGCATTTCCCATAGGATTACAACTCCAGATCTGTTAGTGGAAATGCCTTTTTCTCCTGAGTGGTAGCTTTTCCAGTGAAACATAATTAACAAGATACCACATCACTGCAGCTCCTCTGCACCTTCCATTTGCAAACAAACTGGTGCTAAGCCCTATCATATTCCAGCTCTTTTCTCAGCTTGCCTTTCCCCTCACCCTCCCTTCCTAAATTCAGGGACACAAATCTACAGAAAAACGTGCTAAGATACTTTCTGAAGAGATGTAAGGAGAACAGTGTCTGCTATGTTCCTCACCCAAAATAAGCTTATGTGCCTTTTATACAGTCCATATGCTTATTTTCTTAACAATTTTGAAACTCCCTTACTGATACCGGACATGAACATGCCATAATATTCCTTCCATAGTTTCAGGGCTTTTTCTCCCCCAAGGATTCAGTTCTCTGAACATTCCCAGAACATCTCCAGCCTTTCCCAAGTTCAGTACTGGCTGTGCTGGCACTGTGCAAACACAGCTCGCAACACCACGGAGCTGTTTTTAGCTCCCATGCTGCCTGAGGCTGAGATCTTCCCCCTCATCACATCACATTTCATAATGAGCCATCTATCCTCACGCTTTTGAATGCTATACTCTCTCTTAGGAAATCAAGCTTTAAAAAGCCATGCTCTTCATCAAAAGAGCATGTCTGTATGTATTTTGCTGTCAAGGCCTTTGCCCCAAAACATAGGAAAAGTCAACACAGACACCAGAAAAGCAGAACTACGTCCGCACCTATTTTGTTAGGCTGTATATACAGACAGGCCTCCTGTCTTGCTGGAGCAGTTCAGACCAGCACAGGAGGAGTGGGGCCAGATCTCTCTGCCAGCTCCTGCTAAGACATCTGAACAAATATCCCCGTTTTGTGAAAAGCTTAATTTCAAATGGTAATTACGTCTCACCTTTGATGGGCTCCTGCTTTTCTAAGCATGAACACTGGACCACCTCGCTTGTCACAGACACAAGCAGTGGATCCACTGCCATCTACACATTAAATGTGATTCCCATCAGACGGCAGCTCGAGCTGTCAGCCTTGCTTCTCTTCCTGTACGAAATACTGATGTTGGAAATTCTCAACGAGGAAACTGGGATTACAAGAGACATCCTTTGCTCCAGAGACAGCACTGATGGCTGTCATCTCTGTTCTCCAGTCCTCTATCAGGAATAGTGCAGTAACAAATACATTCAATTCTACCCTGAAAGGCAGCCATACAGAAAGGTCTGGGTTGGAAATCCCAGTTTTTTGGTGTATTTAATCAAATGGAACAGCTTTGGGAAGAGAGGGGAGTGTGGTAGTCCGGAAGTGTCGAGCCATTCAAATTTAAACTGACCTTTCTAAAATTTGCTTTTATTCACCTCTTACACATTTTTTCCTAAATTTTGAAAAGGTACAGAAATGAGGCCAAGATACAGATTAAAAAAAAAATTAATTACTATTTTCTTTCAAAATGTATGACTAGAAAAGTTGCATAAATAAAATATTTATAGTAAGGGCTAATCGAGCCATTAAGTATAACTTAAAAGTTTCCTTTCTTAAAATGGTGCATCTCTGAATCTCATCTTTCAGTTCTTCCAGAGTATAAATCTTTATTTAATTTTAAGCAAGAACTTCAGGTTCTAGGTTTTACAGAAATCTAAAGAACCAGCAACTTTTAATATCATTAAGATGTGAAGTTTTAATTGATTTTTTTTTTGGTTGTCAGAATCATGAGGCAAATACCGTGCCATGTGGATGTGCAAAACAGATCAGCTGGATAAATTTGTTCAGCTTTCTCCTGTGCTCTGCAGACCACCAATTGCTATTTCTTTCTAAAGAGGTCTCCAATTTTGTTTGTTCTCCCTTTATGTGAATTACATTCTCTACAAAGGTTGGATTGTTAACCAGTCAATTAACACAGTGAATATGGAGTTGAACATCTTATTACATCCCTTTAATATAGCTAAGTTTCTGTAACATTCAATTTCCATGCTAAGATACATGAATTATTATAGTTCATGCAAAACAAGAAACAGTCTCTCCTTAAATGTGATTACAGCAATAGGCTTCAATTTGGAATTATTTTAATATTCATTAAAGGTAAATGAATTAGTGTCATGACTTATTACTTATTTATTTCTTTTTCAAAACTTGCTAGAACAAAGCAATACATTGAGTCTCTTGGGAAATCTGTTTGAGAAACAAATCATCCCATTTATTCTGTTTTACTTTGAAGCAGTACTTACAGCTACCTGTAAGTAATGAGAATCTAGAAGGAGAGAAGGCACATAAAAGTGAGTTACTAATTAATAAAAGGAACTGCGTGAACAGCATGTACGCTCTCTTCAAACTGCAAGTAATAAAACTACCAATTCAGAACAGAAAAAGGTAGCACTGCCTTTCCAGTGAGCCTTTTTCCTAAAGGCAACATGCTGTATACCTTCCACATTCAAGTGGAAAGCTTCCAACCACATCAATAATAGGTTGTTTCCATTAGGAATTGGCTGAGATTTATTTTTATTCAATTCAATTCAATCCCTTCCATGATTCTAGCTTTTCCAGCAAACAAATGTCAGTTTAAGGGGAAAGAAAACAAATATTCCTCCAATCCTCCCACACTCATCTTTTTAAGCTTTTTTAAGCTCTCTGAGGTAAACAGCAAGCCCTTTTAGTGACAGTTTCTGAATAATGATGGGGAAGAGTGAGGAAGTGGTTGAAAGCACCACTGGCTTCTTAATGCAAACTCTTTTATGTTACTCAGGGAACGTATGTTCAATCACTGCTTATGAAACAGCTTTGACAACACGGAGAGGAGCTTTTTGCTTGCTGTTTGTTTAAATAAGACTATCTATTGTAGATGAAATTGCTTTTAATTTCCCCCCCCCCTTTTTTTTTGATTAAACAGAAGGAACTCACAGTCTTAATAACATATTAGTGAGTGGCTGTCTTCTCTGGAGACTTTGTTATCAAGAGGTTTCACTGCACTCCAGCTCTTCTGAGAAGACATTTAGAGAAAACATAAGAAGAGTAGCATTGAATTTCTAATACCAGACCTTCCTGAGAAGAAAACCAAGCAAGATACAGTAGAAGAACCCCATGCCCACCTAGAGACCTTTCTTTTAAAGATCAAAATCACACCACTGCACATGTGCCTACTTCCAAGAAAGCAGGAGGTTCACTGTTTCATTTCTGAACACAGAACATAACTATCACATTAAGGCTTTAGCAAAACATGTTTACAGAAATCCCTGCATTTTTATTGTGCTGTATTGTGCCTTCGAGAAAGCTTTTCTTAAGTGAACAAAAGCAGCAGCAGCAGATTGAATTAGACTTGAAGCCTGAAACAGATCACATGCAGCACAGTTAGAAATTGTTTTACAACACTGAATTTAATCATATCTAAGGCAGACTATATTAGCAAGATATTTTAAGGCAGGGACTGCAAACCACTATGCTCTTGTTTGCATCTATTTGTTATTTCTTATTAAATATACTGTCACTGGCCTTCTTTCAGTCTGGTAAGTAATATTGCTCTTCCCTGTTACTTTTTTCATGTGTAGATGGTTAACAAAGACTTCACTGTAACTTTGCAGTCTCAGCTTCGAACTTTGAATGATAGAGCCCTAGGACAACTCAGGCTGGATGGAAGCTCAGGATGTCCCTGGACCAGCTCAGCATCGAGGTCAGATGGGGCTGATCAGGGTTGTCCCCCTTTGGGGCTGGAATGCCCCCAGAATGGAACCAGCACAGCCACCATGGGCAGCCCCCACCTCTGCCTCCCTGGCCCCTTTTCCTTGTGCACCATCTGAACCTCTCTGACTTGGTCTAGCTGATGCCCCTTCTGTCTCTTCTTGACCACCTCCCTACGGTACCAGGGGCTGCTGTCAGCGCCCCCAGAGCCATTCCCCTTCAGGCAGCCCATCCCTCAGTTTCTCCTCACAGGGCAACTGCTCCAGCCCTGACCGTCATGCTTTTGATACTCTAGAAAATGGCTCCTTCCCCAGAGGAAAGTGCACCCCATTTTACAAGGAAACAGGTAAGGTGAACTGCACCGACAGCCCTGGCCAACTCTACAGCATCATCTGACTCCTTGTGCCGGGATTGGAAGTGCGTGCTTGTGTCCAGGCCTGGCTCTGCTACAGGCAGGGTTACAGCTAAACCCTGCTTCTCATCTTCCCATGAAGATGTGTCTGTAAGAACATTCCATCCATGCTCTGGAAGAAGTGGTGACAGAACTGCAGAGCTCTGCCCTGCTCCTCTGTTCCAGGGTGGCTTTTTTTTCAGAACAGTCTATAAAGCCAATCCTCAAAACTTTTATTCACACAAAGAGCAGAAAGACTCCAGCATTCCCACTGTATCATAGATTTAAGTTAAGATGAAGTGCCATATGATTGCTTAACACCTTGTTGTGTCATCTGCCAAAGCCAATGCTATTCACAACTGGCTAAGCCCTGAGAAACGTGTATACTTCAGGTATTAGGCAAACCATATTTTTCTACTTGGTACCACAGGGGAAATTCTGGTTAACATTTCACATTCTACTTTCAGAACTGCTTGTCCACTCAGAGACAGAATTTCCAGGCGTCATTTTTCTGTCTTCTGCTTCCTTTTGTCCTCTTATCCAACCACACCTCGTCCACAACAGATGGAAGAGACATACAAAGGTCTCCGCGTAAATATTCACAGGACAAATCTTATCAATGCTATTTAATGGAAACTACCTTAATTAAGGACTATAAAATCCACCTTTGTGGATATAAATTACTTATGAACAAAGCATATCACGTATTGTCCAAGAATTAAAGCTATTTTTATGAGGCAGAGGTGTACACTCATCTCAGTGACAATCTTTGGCATCACTCAGTGATACCACAGAGCATTTTCATTAGTTAGTAAGAAATATTTAAGAATCTGCCAGTGCTTCTGCATCTGTCTGAGCAGGTGTTGCTTCCTTTTCTTTTAAGGCCTATCACACAGGTACTGCTAACTGTTTTGAATTTACAACTAATTCCAAATACCATGGAGAATATCCTAGTGACACCACCCTTCAACAATTCAGCCTGCTCTATCAGGAAGAAAGACCAAACTCAGAGATCTGAAGGCATCTGGGTTTGTCTTCTTAAAACAGCATGTGTACTCCAGTGAGGATCACTGTAATACTTGTTTTTATGGATCTGCTAGCTTCTCTTTATACAAAATGAGTTGCAGGGTGTTGATCCAATCCAGTGATGACTCTGAGGGATGGGTTTTCATTGCAGAGGAGGAAGCTGTACCTACTGCCCAAGAAGTGTTGAATGCTGCACATCTTCCAAGGTAATTTCAACAACTGTGAAGCTGCATTACTAATCACAGTTCCAGGTTACTCAGGAGCCTATGGGCAAACTTCTGGGTTTCCCACAGAATTTTGTAAACTAGTTGCAGAGGTAATTGAAAAAGGCCAAAATAAAAGGCTGCCCATTTGCCCATGAGGGCTAGAAAGCAGTACAAATTATTCCCTCTGTTCTGCATCAGCAGGTGTTCAGATCTGCAGGCATGAATAGTACTGTGTACTGTTGACGGAGGGGCTCTCTGAGATATACACACACGACCTATGAGATCTAAAATATGTCCGCTTTATTAGGATAGCTCAGGGGGTTTATAGCATCTCTAGACAGGGTCTCGTGACAAGAAGGACACAATTGGTTACAGGTCGCTGTCCAGGTGTAAACATCCATTACAAATACATTTATAATTGGCTTTAACACAGTTATTTACTTTATCAAACTCCACCTTCTTCTTGGCATGAATTTCCCTTTGTTCTAGCAGAAAGACCTGCAGCCATCTTGGCACTTATAACCTATAGTGCTTACAAAACTATATAAAAGTTTATAAAAGTCTGTAAAAGAACCACACACAATATAAATTGCTCACACATACATCATGTTCTCCCACAGTGTACTACAAACCCTCTTCACCTTCCTCTGTTGGATGGAATATGTGGACAGGATGGGGAAAACCTAGAGAGATAGCTTTGCTATCATTACGCATGCAGCAAATACTGCTTAATCTGTAGATTAAAAGAAGAAGCTAGAAGGAAAAAGCAAGAGGTGCTTCCTGATCTGCAATTTTTTTTCTGGGATTTTCCTATGGGCACAGAAAATGGAAGGTTTTTAAGTGAGAGCTGTGTCCTTGCAGCACAACCTAGCACAGACCTGCTCCCACTCCGGGGTCAGCACGGAAAGATGTGTGCCACATACAAAAGCAAGCACATGCAGAAAGCTTCTGCTGCATATATTCAGCCTGTACTGCGCTCTGGGAAGCAAACTGAATACCTCCTGTCCAAATGCCTCAGCCTGAGTGCAGCTGGAAGAGATCCACACTCAAAGGCTGCTCAAGGTACACGTCTTCATATGCGCTCTGCAAACCTGATCCAGCTGGTAAAATCATCACCTCCCTTCGCTGTCAGTGTTTTTTTAGGCCATAGTCAGATTCGCTGCCTCAGCCACAGGTGAACTATGTGAAGGGCTCCTAATCTCAGCCCTGCTGACGTCTTGTCCAGCCCACACCCCTGTCTTAGGGGCAGAGCCACACTCCCTCTCTGCAGGATGTCACTGCCCTTCTCCAACCTGCCAAGGTAATGGCACAGGTTTGCACACCCTGCCCAATCTTTCACCACAATACAAGTTAAACAGTTCCACTGGCATGGTTTTGAGATTCATCCCTTGGATGCATTTGAACCGAAACAGACTGGATATCACCTACGCTTGCTGCTACATCCCACATTTCTGGGAGCGACACAACTGCTGGTGAAGGGTAGGGGGTGAGAAACCTCTGTGGGAGTTGTCTCTTACACCAGCTGGGAGGAACCCAGCCCAGGATGCAGAGTGGCAGCTTCACAGAACACAGGGACAGCCACGTGGGGCTGCCAGTAGGCCACGTCCCTGCGGCAGGGAAGGATGTTTGGCTCCATCAAAGTACAGGAAGATGAGGCAGGGCAAGATGCTACATGAGCATGTGTGTTTGTTCCCAGGGAAAAAGACATCACTGTGCACCTTATCCTTCCTCTTGCTAAGATAAAACAAGAGAATAAAGTCAAAATGTAATTGCTATACAAGCACAGTGCTCTGTCCTTAGTGGGGAATGAAGGCTTTAATAACATAGAAATGATTATAAAAAATGTAGAGGAGAGCTTAGTGCAACTTGAATGCAGACAAGTATTTTAAAAGAAATGAACATTATCCACTGAGCACTTTAATAAATTGGTTTCATTTATATATGTATATTCATGAATATATATATATTCATTCCCAGAGAGCAAGGCCAGTTGATATGATTTCTACAATAGGGAAAAAAATAGCAAATCAACTTAATATACTATTAAAGCTCTCTAAAAAGCAAAATTTAAAAAAAAAACAAACAACCAAATTCACCTCCCCCAAAATAACCTACTCACAGCAATTTTATAAGGAGATAATGAAAGGTAAAAGACAGATGAGTATTGTGATGATATTAAAGTTGTCAAGACAAGGAAGGAGAAAATGGGCAATTACCCATAAACATATCTCTTAACTTTAGCCATATAGCAGAACAAATAATCAGAACAATAACCACCACTTAAAAGCCAATAAAAGCAACACGTATTTGTAAAGGTCTTACTAGATAAACTCACAATACCTTTTCATATTTCTCCTCTATTACCCTTCTCCTCTCATGACACAGGGAGAGTGTTACAGCATCCCGCTGTGCAGGGAAAGCAGAAGAGGATGTTCGGATGCAACCATAACCAGAAGAAACAGCAGTGGCAGTAGGAAGCAAATTAAAGTCTAATCAAAAACTTGTAAGCAATTCAGAGAAACTGATTGTGGAAGAAACTGGGTTTTATTGTGACCACATTAATCGAGTGTTTGCACTGAGTCAGGATAACAAAAGAAAATTACTGCACCATTGGCTATCAACCCTGTATCAAGAAGTATTAAATTATGGGCTAGGAATTCAACGCATCAGCTTATAAAGTTAAAAAACAACAGCATTTGTATATATAACTAATTACCAGAAACATCTCAGAAAGATAGAGCTTATTTTGAGGGGACTATGGAGAAGAAAAGACATGATCAACACTACCAAGACTCCCAAGGAGCAAAGAAATTGAAAAATATAATCACCAAGCCTTGAGCGGCAGAAGCTGTAATGCTCAGCATCCTATGGAGCACCCAAAAACACCAGAAGTCTTGAGATTTGTAAGATTTCACCAGTTTGAAATCTCTGCTCTTCTATTTTTATTGGTTGAAATTAATCTCCAAGGGTAAAAACATTACTCTGAGGCAATGAGAGGAGCTATCAGTCAGACAGCATTACTATTATTTTAGCTTCATCTCCTTAGGAAACCAGGGTGAAATGAATAAAGACAGAGCAGAAGGGAAGAAATAACAAACATGAATCTAAAACAGGAAAAACTTCCAAACCCAAAATTATTAAGTCAAGTATAGAAGACATTATTTCACGTGAGGAAAGCCAGATTTGGCAGCTTTTCACAAACAGATCACCATTTCTGACTTTCTAGGATTTCTGCTAAGCCATACTCTGAGGCTGCAATGAAAATCTGGATGATCCCCTTGTAAAAACGCAAACACCAGAATCTTAATCCATTCTAACACAGATGTTTGACTGTCTAAATACTTCTACCAGACAAGATCACTTGGATTTACTTTTGTAATTCTCCCCTTTCAGTACTGGAGGTGATCCCACATGTCTGAGTGGCCAGTCTGGATGCCACAGAGTGGAACAGATCAAAGCACCAACCCGAAATCCTGCACTGTTCCACTGCTCATGAAACTGTTCAAGAGAACAAGGACCACCCTAGGGAGACACAGCGAATGGAGGCTGTTTGGACATCAAGATATGGAGAGAGCACACCAGTTTCCCTCACTTTGCCTCCAAAGCCAGCCAAGAGGGAGCCATGCCCAAAGAACTGAGTGCAGTCCTGGGGCATCTTTGCCTAGAGAAGAAATCAATGAAGTCCAACAAAAAGCCCAGAAGGAGTTCAGGGAACATATGATCTTGAGCTGAATGAGAAAACTACACAAATGATTCCTCACAGATTTTCCATCACAGGTTTTGGAAATTGAAGGAAGCAGTTACATTCTGAAAGGCTCACTAAAAGCACTCATCAGTATACTAATAGATATTATTATTTTTACAGGATAATTAAAAAATGGACACGGGGGAACAGTTTTGCACTTCCAGACAGATTAACACCATGACCTGGATGAGTTTCTGTCTCTCTGCATTTCATCATTTGCATTAATACTTTTAAGATTTGTCATGATTCTGAAATTCATGTATATTTTTATAGCATACTGATGTACGTTATGCTGTTTTGCTTAAACTTGTCACTATCGTGACATGATTAACACAAAAAAAAACCCAAAACCAACACCGGCGTCCGTTCCAAGGGTGTATTTCAAAACTAATTTAGAGAACTAAACCTTCCCTCTAACAGTACGGGTAAAGTGGTTGCTTTTAGGAGTTATTTGGGTATTTCTAATTAAGTTTCAAATTATTTTTCTTGTGTATAAGTAATTTTTATCAACCACAATGTCATATTTCAAAACATCATAGCACAAACATTGAAGTTCAACATTTCAAAGAGAATATTAACAATTGAAGCAAAAAACCCCAACAACCATTCTCATCCCCATGACTCCATCAGTGATAAAAGGTAAACAAAGCGTCCTGGTCTTTCCTTCAGCTGTTTTCAAGGTCTCTATTCTGAACAAATATTTCATTAAAACCTGCTTTTTTCTAGCTTCAAAAGGTGATGAAGTTGTGGTGGGTAACTCGATATGCCTTAAATATTTCCATGTTCTCCAGTCTTAACCACAACGACCCAAAAGGTGGCCAGGATTTTCCTGGAATGACCAAAGTCTCGTTACTTTTCAAAATGCAAAACCAAGAATTGAACATATCTGTACCAATCAGGCAAATAGCCTGGTGTAGATCATTTTATATAGTGTTTCAGGAATATTTTATCTATTGCTTCAGGAATTCTGAATACTCTTTTACTTCCCCCTTTGTTAAAAGTACTTGCCTGCTCTTCGGTGTCCGTAAATTATCAAATGCTGAGAAGCACCATTTATAACTGGACTAAGATACAATTTTGTTACTGCCAACATTTTGTGGCAATCAGAAAGAAAATTTTCTGCCTTGTGCATAATCTAAGTACAAGGACACTCCTTACAATCACAGAAAGCTGAAAGTTAATGAGGTATTTTAAGTGATTTTCTAGCAACATCTTTTGCATCCACAAACTGCATGTTAGTTGCTCATTATCCTGTCCGTGCAACTTAAATTATGGACTTCGTGCACAACGGTTATACAATCCCACTGTGCAAATAAAGCCTGTATTTTTACTCTCTAGTCTTCATGATGTCGCTACTGATTAATTTGACCATACAAACATAATTTCACAAAGGAGATGCAGTTAAAGGTCGCACCTGGCGCACTTCTGATTGCTTTTCTGCCGGAGAAAAACTCATTTCAGTTTCCTTCACGATGAGGGGCAGCCTACGCATGACACCGATTAGCGGTTTCCCTAAAGGTTTAATACCCGGCGCTAATAAACATTAAACCTGGTCGGTCCGGAAGCATCCAGGGCAGGGAGGCACAGAGAGATTATCCGTGGTCTATCCGCGGCCACGCAGAACGCCTGGGACACGGTGGGACACGGGACATCACGCCCCCAAGGAGCGCCCTCAGCAGCAGCTTCACCACTCGCCCGGAGTTGCCCGCCCTCCGCTCCAAACTTCTCCCCCTTCCCTTCCATGCCCACAGGGGTGCCCGGGGCCGTGTCTCACACTATACCTGGAAGCTCCGCGCCGCCGGGATCGCTCCTGTCCGCGGGCGCAGGGCGGGCGGCCCCTCCCACGCCCCCCTCCGCCGCTCCCGAGGGGTGTCCCCGCCGGCACCCGGAGCGGGCGGCGGATCCAGCTCCCGCAGCCCCGGCCCGGCCGGAGCGGGCACCGCCGCGCCCCGCTCGCCCC
>JAYRBT010000114.1:63772708-63785351 GCA_036023395.1 Myiotriccus ornatus
TGCCCGCCGGCAGCGCGGCCGTGCCGGGAGGCGGCGGGATGCTGTGCCCGCCCCCACGGCGCGCCCGTCCCGGCGGGAGCGGCGCGGGGGGGGCCGAGCCCGAGGGGCTGCCAGGCCTGGAGGGTGCGGGCGTGGGGCACTGTTGCCCGAAATAGGCAGCGTGGGGTGGCTCAGCTTGCCTTTGCCGACACGGCTGGGACACCCCCCGCCCTCCCCGCCACTCCAGCAAGCGCGGAGGGACGTACCCACCGATGGTCCCTGTCCCCTGTAGTCCTTACAGGGGCACAGAGCTGTCCCGCTGCAAATTGATGTCGTGCAGAAGAGCAGGTCCCCGTGCCCGGTCACCCTAAAACAGCGGGGAAAAACACAGCTCTTACCCGGAGCCTTGCTCACTTTAGTCCCAGTTCTTCCTGTTACGTTATTCTCTTTTTTTTTTTTTTTTTTTTTTCTGGCTGCAGTCCCTCAAACTTCACCAGCAAAATGACACAGGACATCCTCCTGCTCCTGCCCGACGCAAGCAGCTCGCCTCTGACAAAAAGTTGGCACCTGGATGTAGCCATATGTGACCCTTTTTGGCTACAAGCTTTGTTACACCGCCCGGGGAGAGGCCGTGGTGCAGCTGCACTCCTTTGTCAGAAGGTTGCTGGACCTCTGGGATATGCTTTATGCAGGAGTTTGGAAAAATCCAACCTTGGCCTAAAATCAGCAGTCTTCGCCCTTTTCATCTTAAAATGGTACCCTGTGAAGAATACCGCAAGTTCCCTGTCTTAATTATTGCATTTCAGTGCAAACACAAAATTAACACCTGGCATCTGGCATATCAAGACACTGGTACATTCCCTGAAGCTGGATATGTAGGACCAAATTATACCAAACTGGCTTTGAAAGCTTTTAAAAAGATCTAGATGATTTATGCATTGATTTTTAGCAGAGGGTTTTTATTTTCCTTTTTCTTTTTTTTTTTTTTTTAATTTTACCAAAGGGACTCTAGGTTATCTATTTTAAAACCACTTCAAACTATTTTGAAAATCACACTACAGCCAATCCATATATATCTAAGCCTTTATCCAGCCATTTTCCTAGATCCAGTCAGAGCCGAATGACAAGGGAACCTACACAGAGGCTTCCCATTTATACTCTCAGATACGTTACATTGGTATTCTGAGAACTGGACAGATGCAGCTAAAGGTGGGTATCTTCCCTGGTTTTTGCAGTGTTTACACTATTAATGATGTAGGATTTTTTTTATTATATTTATTTATAATAACAAATAAATAGACTCAGAGGATTAGAATTTTATTTCATTTTGAAAATGAAGTTGGCTTTCCTGAACCGAAAATCCCTTGGTTTTACTTCTTACAATTTTCTGGCATGACCTAGAATACTTAGGATCTATTTTTAACACTATTTAAGCCATGTTGTTACAGTAATCCAATTTACAATGGGAACTTTAAACACCAAGTAACTCAGGTGATGGCTTAGAATTGGTTGATTACCTCGCATTTTTATTAGATGTTCCCAAATGTCATCTTAAAGAGCTGTAGTTTGGAGTTCTGCCAATACTCACTCTAAAATATTTTTCTTAGACTATAATATAGTGTACCTCCTTTAATAATTAGTCTTTTTGTGATTGATCTTATTATTTGGGCAGATGTTTTGATTTCTCAAAAAAACACATCCTTATGACTACTATTTTTGGCTTAATGACAAAAATAATTGGCAGGTGCCTTTCATTTTGTGGGTTATAAGGAAGGTTTATTAGTAAGAATAAACCTGCAGTTATTCTCCCATGAAGCCATAATTTTTACTACAGATTTACATTCAGTGGCTCGTTTTTTCCAGCAGAAACTGAAATTTAGTGTGCTGATCACCTACAGTGCTTTGTTTGTGTGAGGACAAATGAAATAAGGAGAATGCACCCAACCACCATATCTATCACAATTACGGATAATAGTGCCAAGATACAGTCCCGGACTTAGCTTAGTGACATGTGAAGGCCTTGACATCTTTCTAGCCCATCTGTATGTCTTCAGAGGGAAAATTCAACCTGCATATTCCTTCAGGATGAGGTAGGAGTAGGACTTCTGAGGCAGGAGGAGATGCTGGTCAGCTTTCCTGATGCAGCTGGCATCTGCCAGGTACAGGCGGGATTTCATGTGTGGGGTTTGGAGGGGAGCACTTCAGACACCTTCTCTGAATTGACCCAGTATAAATATAAATGTAAAAATATAAACAAATGCTTGGAAGAACTCCTATGCCTGTATGTGAGACAATTACTACATGGCAACAAGTTCTTCAGGGATGTGCGCATTCCCACTGTGGCACTGAGGGAAAAATCCTTCCTGCAGAGGAGCGAATCAGTTACCTTAGTGATGTTCAGTACTGGAAAGCTGTTTTGAAGCAGCTGGAATCAACTTATTTTCTGCTGTGGGCATGCCTTGACAGAAATGTGGAGCTTCCCACTTAGAGCTACAACGGTGTTTCTCTTCCCTTTCTTTCTCATAAATTGCTATTTCTTTATTTTAGTTTTTCCTTCCTTGTAGCAAAATCAATGTCACTTGAAAAAGAGATTTTATGTGTTTGTAAGTTTCGTAGAAACTTTTCAAGTTGTAGCTCTGTGCAGTTTCTATATTTTTAAATATCTGGAGTATTAGGAAAAAATCCTAGTGTATTTTAATAATTTTCATGTTGACCCTTTCTTTCTTTATATTCTTTATATTATATTGTACATGTTGAAAGTTTCCGATAGAAAATAATACAAGATTAAATCCCAAAGAAGCCTCTAATGAAACTGATTGCTATCAGAGGAAACAAGCCAGTGAGGGCAATACTGTAGATGTCTGGTTTTGAATTCCAGTTGAGAAATCTGTGAAAGAAGATTGTGTTTTGCTGTGGTGCCTAGCAGACATGGAATTAAGTCAGTGGCCCAGATCCTTGCTAGTCCTTTGACCATGTTCCATGTTCCACTTGGCATCTAAAATTTTAAAGATAAACAGGATATAAATAAGGTAAAAATGAACAAAAGCAAAATGCAGACTTTTGCAGTTATTTTGCTCTCTATGCAGTGCCCCCACTTGAGGACACTGGCAATACAGCTAGGAGAGGAAGGGGGCTACACCTGGGGAGCTGTGGGGAGCTGCAGGAAGCTGCAGGACCATCATTCTTCTCTGTTGGCCACCTCACTGGACGAGCCACTTAGCAAACCTCCTGCCAATGGCTCTTCCCTGGGGATAGAGCTCTGCTGAGCTGGGTTTTTATAGGATCTGAGCAGCCACAGTACTAGATGTGTCAGAGACTGAGGCTAACTTCTAAGCTGGAGGCAGAGTCTTGTCCCAGTAAAGGCTTCTGAACTCTCTACTAGAGTGCTGGCTCTAGAAAGCTGATATTTTACTCTCCTTAAAAGCATCATCTTAAGAGGTGCAGAACAAATGAATATTCCTTGTAAAAAAAAAAAAAGATTCTTAGATAAATAAGATGACAGAGCTAAATAGAAGAGGTCTTATCTGAAGGTAAAAGGCATTTTTCAAGAAGTGGAAGTTATGTGAAAACAAGGGAGCTTACATGGATCATAAGCCCAAACAAATAATGCTTAAAGATATAAACAAAGAGTTTGAAGAACAACTTGCTAAAGGCAAGTATAAAAGTTACTCATAAGACTTTAGACCACAAGAACTAGGAAGATCTGCAGAGCTGAGGGTTGTTCAAGGAGTAGGAGGATCACATAAAAAGAAAAATATAAGAAGTGCTAGTGCAACTCTTTGTTGAAATGTTCACTACCAGAGTGCTTGGAGACATTCATATCCATGTACTTTCTTAACAAAAATCAGGTTTGCAGAGTTGTCTCATACTGAAAGGTTGGAAGAAAAAAAAAACTCAGATAAGGAAAATGGGTAATAAAATCAGCTTGTATGAGTCCTATGCACCTGGAATTTCCTTGAGAGGTCAGATATTGAACAGCTGTTCCACTAACTGAAGTGTAACCTTACCATTCAAATAGTTTTTGAACTCAGCCAAATAGGAGGTACAAAATCTTGAAAAGGGCTCCAAAGGGTATTTGTATTTGAGACAATCCTTTTAAAAATAACCCAAGAATACTGTCAGTTGGCACATGAATAACTCTGAAATAATAGCATCCTGGCCTGTATCAGCAATAGTGTGGCCAGCAGGATCAGGGCAGCAATTGTCCTGCTGTACTCAACACTGGGTGAGGCCACACCTCGAATCCTGTTCGGTTCTGGGCCCCTCACTACAAGAAAGACTTTGAGGCACTGGAGCGTGTCCAGAGAAGGGCAACGGAGCTGGTGAAGGGTCTGGAGCACAAGTTTTGTGAAGAGCAGCTGAGGGGACTGGGATTGTTTAACCTGGAGAAAGGTTCCTCAGTGGGAACCTTATCACTCTCTACAAGTGTCTGAAGGGAGGTTGTAGTGAGGTGGGGGTCAGTCTCTTCTGCCAAGTAACAAGCAATAGGATGAGAGGAAATGGACTCAGGTTGTGCCAGGGAGGTTTAGACTGGATAGTAGGAAAAATTTCTTCATTGAAATGGTTGTCCAGCATTGGAACAGGCTGCCTACGGAAGTGGTTGAGTCCTCATCTCTGGAGGTATTTAAAAGAGGTATTGGTGTGGCACTTAGGGACACAGTTTAGAGATGGACTTGGCAGGGTTGGGTTGATGGCTAGACTCAAAGATCCTAAGTGTCTTTTCCAACCTAAATGATTCTATGATCCTATTCTACGACTCTATTGTGCAATTCTGTTGTATGATTCTAATGAGGAAGCATCAACATGCTTTTTGTGGAAGGAAGTCATGCCTTCTTGCTATCTGCTGAATGCTTCATCAAGCTTCTTCCTATGTAAATGATCTGTTTTATCTAGACTTTTAAATTCCATTAATGCTTCTTTCAAAGTCTTTCAGGAAAGATCAGTGAAGACCTTTATAAAGAATCTCCACTAACTTGAGTTGAAAAGGATTAATAACTACTTACAAGCCCACCGTGGGATATTAAAAGAAGTGTTCCAGATTCAGCTTCTGTCTCACGAAACAAGAAAAGAATCCCTGAATTAAATCCTCAAACAGTGTTTGAAACAAATAAAAAGAAGTAGTTGTTCCATACCACACATTATTAAATGACACTTCGCCCACACGATCAGAGAATAATGTAGAAACAAAATTCATAAATGGGTAAAAAATGCAAATTATGGGAGAAATATCTATCAGGTGAAATTACACACAAAAATTGAGGCTTCTAATAAAGGAACCAAAAAAACAAGGTTTGTAAGAGTGTACCAAAACAGAAAAGCAAGTGCATCATCTGTGTCTCAGCTCTTTGCAGCTTTAACGCCTGTGGTCTTTGCAGAAGGCTCAGACTCTGGAGACATTCAGAAATCTTCTTGGAGAGAATGTTAGTTGGAAAAGGTGTTCAACAGGAATATTAGGTTTTTTACTTTCTTGTTTACCAGTATTTTCATTAAAATACTGGCAGTATGAGGAATGCATGGAGCCCTGCCTAGTTTGCACAGCACAATTACTCTAACTGGCAGAATCTTTTTCTTATTACTGTCACATCCTCATGTTGATCAAAAGCAGGACAGGCCTCCAACATACTGGCCTCTAGTAACTGGCCTCTAAATTAGTACAAAGCAAGAGTAAACTCCACAGAAGTTGAAAGCAACTGTGAAGCAAAAATCGAGCTTCTATTCATGAGATTGATTACAGGTAAGCATCCAGATACATGCAAACTTCCACATGCAGGCTTCCTGTCATCTGTGATATAGCATCAAGCATCACATCTTGCTGCGACTTAGAACAGAACTGACATCTATATATGTACTTTGAATTAAAGCACACTAAGGAGAAGGGAGGAGATTACATTGCCCAGATTCAGAAATGTCTATCCAGATGATCTGCATCTGAAATGTGTGTTTGTATCAGAATGACAAAGCCAGGGTTTGAAGAGAGATGCTGCTTTTTCAGCCCAGAGTTGGCCTTGACAGGGTGCATGTGATCTGTGCCTTACAGATATCCAGTTCCTGCCTCCTGCCCCTCCTCATGTCCAGGCTTCCACACACAGTCATAAAAGGCTTAGAGGATTTAAATAGCCTGGTTACAAATTTGTATTGAAACATAGATACTGATGCAAATTGTACAGCCTGTTGGCACTGTATGAATCACGCTAGGCCTAGAATGAGTCTACATTAATTCCAAGTGTGCTTATTTCCATTTCCAAACTAGTTCTCTTTTCATATTCATATTGTGAGTTGCCTTCATTTAGATTATTTCCTTCCTTTTTTTTTTTAATTTTCTTTTGCATGTATTAATGCTTTTGCCAAGTCTCTGCATACATAGCTAATTTCCAAAGCTTCCCTCATCCTGTTCTGTGTTTGATCTCCAGTTCTTCCAAAGGAGTATATACAATGACAATCAGAAATTGAGATAAAGAAAGAAGCATCTCTTAAGCTAATTGTTACAAACAATTAGAAGCAGAACCAAAAGAATAAGAAAAGGGTTCTTTCCCACTGTAAAGTTGTTTTTTTGCATCCCAGAGATACACACAATGGACTGGTGTCCTACCACTTTGGTCATCCTCACTTCTTTCATATGAAAAGTGTGTGCCACCCTTTGAAGCCTGTTTCTGTTTTCTAAGGGAAAGCAAGCTGTTCCCATGTCACTGCCATGGGGAACACAGGCACACACACAGCCTCACCAACAGCACATACACCGTGCCATAAACAGCAGTCCTCTCTCCAAAGAACAGAGAAGCAGGAAGATGAGTCAGGCTGGTGATACTGCCACTGAGCAGGCTACTCGCTGTGCCGGCTGCTGGGATGCATGGCCATATTCAGGTGATACATCTGAGAGTGGCTGTAAAACACCTGTCATTAGGAATCTGCATTTATAAAGTCAGACATAACTTTGGTGAATCTGATACCTGAGGGGATTAATGGGCAAGGCATATGCAGCTCTGCTGCAGCAGCTACCGTGAACTCAGTACATTGCTGCCAAAAATTACAAAACCACTTTAAACAAATACAGTTGTTCATAAATCCCAGGGATAGCCTGCTGGGTGAAAAGTTCATTAAAAGTCACATTCAATTAACAAATGACTGTTATGGCCAGATGCATATATCCTGAGGTACAGTTTAATGTATGTCAGACACAACCAAAATGACAGGCTAAATGATGATTAATGCTCAGCTGACAATTTCACAAAGCATCACACTAAGAAAAGGAATACCTCTGAAATAAACAGCCTAATCCGCATAACTTAAGCTAACTAGGGTGAAAATATGAAATAAGTAAAAATAGATGATGCCCAAAAAATACACAAAATTGCAATGTGTCATTTCCCAGGCTATAGTTCTATCTTTCTCCCATCTGGGGAGGAAACATCTCCTTTTCAGGTCAATAAATAGACAAACATTTTGTTCAAAGTGATGAACCAAAGCAACAGAGCTATAACTGCATTCCCAAAAAGACAACAAAGACAAGGCAGGGTCTTAAATGTGACTTACTGGGCTTTGGAAGAGAAGCAGCGTCACGTACAGGCTCAGAAGACCCAATGTGTTGGTGTTCGTGAGCCTTTCCACAGCTTCCTGGAACATCCTACTGGCCTAACACATACTACTACAACATTACAACAGAAATACTGTGTTTTCATTGTATGAATGTCCTGGCAACAGGAGTTAAGGAGTTCTTCTGCCTACTTCAGAGATGGTCGATTTTAGCTCCATGAAGTGGTGCCTTGTCTCCTCAGGTGTCCTGTACAGCTGTCTGTGAGGTCATGCTGTACACTGCAGCAGCCAGTGGAGCACAGGGCAGGCCACAGGCAGTAATGAATACTGCCAGAGGGGTATCATGAAAGCATGGTCTCCACTCAAACTCTGCTATACTGCAACCATCGACATATCCATTAATGCATGAGTCAAGAACTGGGCAAACTTTGGAGAGCTATGCAGCATCAGTTGGAGTGTTCAGACATTGCCTTTTGCTGGTGTGATGTCCAGTTTACGCATTAGCATTTAAAGAGAAGACACTGATTCCTTTTGTCACACAGCTCAAAGTTCCTAGTGCAACTGAAGCAGCGCAGAAAAGTTGCCAGGCCATTAACCTGTCTCCTAATAGTTGAGTTTTGCGGCACAAGGTGCAGGAAAGGTACAATGCAGGCACTGGAAAATTGCTGCTTGCTTGCTTTATAGCGTTGAGAAAAACAATGCAAATTGCTCTTGTTCTGTGAAATCATTTCTTAACTCTCTTTGGTGTCTGCGATTTCGTCTTGTCTACTCCATGACCCCTAAACCTCTGGTGATGGAAATTACCTGGCAAGTTAGCTCAGCTGGAAGATTCACAGTTCCTGATCACTGGGATATCAGATTCTGGATGAAATACAGCTTCAGTGCACCAGTTCCTTTTACATTTATCTTTTTATTATTTTTTCCTCATTCTATTGGAAAGGTACAAAAATGTTAGAAAACACTTGCTTGTATGGCTGTCTGCAAGGTTTTCTTTGTTCCTGAGGTCAGTTTAACCTTGCAGGGCTGCTAACACTGGCTGCTGCAGTAAGGTCATACACTATGTGAATTCCTGGGCTGAACATTTTCACTTTTTCTGCACACCATAGCAGTTGGACAAAAGGATCATACGGGAAGAAGATACCAACCAGTCCAGCTGGAAATATAGGAAATTGTCCTACCAGGAGCAATCTTGTCAGATATACAGAATGAGCTGTAATTACTGGGGAAAAGTGCTTAAAAAACAATAATATGAGGGGGGGGGAAAAAAGAAAGAGAAAAGAAAATATGTTTTCTCACTCTAAAAGGGACAGGTTCATAGCTTTCCTCTTGTTCACTTCCATATTTCCCTCTTCCAAGGCTGTTTGACCTGTGTCTCAAACATGGCCACTTGTCGGTCACAAGCACATGTTGTTTAAACTGCAGAAAGGCAAGTAGTGGTGCATCCCTTCAGCCTGCACAGGAATCACAGATACGATACAGTGCCAGATACAGCATATGCAGCCTAACAGCAACCACAGTCAACCAGTGCTCCAGGCATCAGACTAACTTTGCCAGCAGTGAATTTGTGGATTTACCACCTAGCACCCCTTCCTGTCCAGAACTGTAAATCAACCAAATATCTTGACTCCATGTGTGCATCAGCTTCTTGCATACTGGGTGAAAAAACCCATTTCAGGACACGAGTATGGACTGCTTGTATGGCATCATACGGTGAGACAGCTGTAAGAAATAAGGCCTGATTATCTCTGATAATTAAATAAAATAACACATTTGTTTATTTCCTCATCAAATAAGTGGACACAGGTGTGCTATTATTTGTCTATGTTAGGGACATACAGCCTACTGTATACCCACCTTACAGTGACATCTCTGTGAGGTCTTCTCATACAATTTATAATGTACTTGATGAATCTATAACTGTTTTACAACATTACTACCTGCATTTTTTTGTTTTTAAATTTAAACAAAGCAACTAATAAATTCTCTTTCAGCTATAGATTCCCAGCTTTGGGAATGGGCTTTGGAGAAGTCCCAGCTAAAAAAAATGCCATGTTAAGGTATGCAGTTTACCTTGGCCATCTCCAAAAAGCCAAGTTCTTCCTCAGAATTTGTTAACTAGGAAGCACTCCTTTAGTAAGCACTGAGTAAAGGAGCTGGAGCTTATAAAAGGACATAAACAGGACTCTAGGAGGCTGCAAGAGCTAGAAGAGCAAACAAGCATTGAGATGCATTAATGATGAATGAAGCACAAATCAACAGAGAGACAAAAGACAAAAGAAACAGCATTGTGGAGAATTATCTGCATGTCATCGCAAGGTGATTAGAGAACTAATTATTACAAGCATCCAGGCACATGAATATCTATTAACTTGGCATTACTTGTAATTTAAATTTAGTATCTGAGCAACCTGGACTAAAAAGTTCCAAATAAAGAAGACACTAAATGCAAATAATTTGGAATAAAAGAAATCAGAGAATAGAGTGGACTTGAATCTGAGTTTCCACTTCGGATCATTATGTCAGCGATGATGCAAGCAGTAATAAACTTGCACTGTGTCTTTCTGGGAGGTACTCATACCATGGCTGGCTGGGAGAAGTCTCCAGGGAGAGAGCATATGGATACTGAAAAGCAGAAAAAAATAGATTCTCAAGAGGGGTAAAAGGACATTTTGTCCTAAAAAAACCAAAAAAAACCCAAAAAAAAAACCAAACCACCAAAAAAACCACCACAAAACCCGCCCCCCCACAAAAACCAAGAGAAGATGCTTCATGAAAGAACCTCTCAGAATGAATCAGCTCCTTGGAGTGTGTCAAGTTAGTTTTACAAAAGAGATTGTTGCTATGTATTCCCCATTCAGGAACCTTCAGTGAATCAGTGAATTAATTTCTTTTAGGAAGTTTCTCAAAACTGCCTTACCAACATTACTGGAGAATTAATCTTTATAATTCATCTGTCAAGCAGTGTGACTGATCACCTACAGTTTTATTCTTGCTCCCTCATTAAATGGTCTCTGCTTCAAAAAGACTTTTTCCCCTGAAAAAATCTTCACCTAGACACAAAATTGATCTCAAATTTAAGCAGGCTTGAAGATCAAAGTTCTTAACTTTGTGTTTATTAGTCTCAGCCAGAATTGTAATTATCTGAAAATACTAGGAAAGGAAAAGTTATATTCTTTAGAAAGCTCAGGAAGAGAAGGTAACTAAGGCATGGACAATGGATTTGAAGATGCAGGCTGACCCTCTTAAATAACCTTGTATAAGAATATCCAGACTTGTAAGATGGGAGTATAAAGAAATCAGAAAATCTTTAACAAAACGATCACTGTGGATTTGGAGGTCCAAAACATTATACCAGGTAATGAGACCATAGGGGAAGTGATTAAGGATGGACATACCTGAGATTTTATCGTTTCTATGGTAGGCAGTTTGAGCAAGAATCTACTGACAGAAAGACCATCAGTGAAGGACTGAGGAGAGAGGTGAACTTTTAAAAAGCAGAACTGAAATATTTCTCCCCTGATGGTGATTAAAACGTGAAATATCCAACCAAAGCAGTTGCAACAAAACTTCATATTCAAATAAAAGTTGGATGCAGTCAGATGGTACCAACTAGAAATTGTATCTTTATCCAGAAGCATTGAAAGGGTATATCTCCAATTTATTCATATGTTATGAGAATGCCAGAGCATCACCTCTGTTTGCAGATTGTGAGAATAACTGTAATGATTTACAGAAAAGTTCTATGGCTATAAAAATGCAGCATATGGTCTTTCCATAACATAAACTTACTATTAAGTTCCCTCCTGCCAAAATAATTTAGCAACAATAAAGAGTTTGGTTACTGTAGAATGCAAAATTTTCAAATCATCACTGTGTAGGAGACATACAGTCTGAGGGTTTTTTTCACTCTCATAATCCCTGAAAGCCATGTTTCCTCTAATTGTCCACTAGAAAATATTATTTCCTCTTCAGATTTCTTTGCACACCATGGGACAGTTAAGAACGTGCAAAGATGGCGGGTCTTCTACATTAATAAACCAAATTATTTGGGGAGCTGTCACTGGAAAGTTCATTTGCTATATTGCTTAGAGTTTATACAATGTTTACTCACTTGAATGTGCTTCTAAATTTAATAGAGCTGCTACTATAAGAAAGTCTTCACTTAGAAGAGAGACAAAGTGGTTCTTGCTACATGGAAAGTGCTAAATCTGTAATTTAAAAGTGCTTTTATTTTTTCTAGTTTGGTTTTATGCAAGAGAACAGAATAAGAAATTCCTACACTACAGATGTGAAATATACAGCAAAAAAGATGTTTCCCAATTGGAAAATCTGATTTATTTTTTTTTATTTTTTAAATTTGGAAGGGGTGTGGTTTTTTGTTTTGTTTGGGGTTTTTTAGTTTAGTTAATTTAAGACAATTCAACTTGATTATAAGAGTAATACTTGTAATCAGAAGGTGAAAAGAACAAAAGGAAAAACGCTTTTATTTGAAACACTGAAGCACAGCAGAAAAGAAACAATTTCCAAATTTTTTAGTTTTAAATAGCATCTATTAAAGTACAGCCTCACATACAAAACAAAAGTATGACAACATCTTATTCAGAAAAAAACTAAATGCTGATGGCAAGACATCACTTTCACAGGGGTTTCCTTCATTTTAATGAGCTTCTAAGGACATCTAAATGTGTATGAATCTCTTAATTATTTTGCTCTCAAGCACTAACTTGATAATCAGGTAATGCAACAATTATCAGGAGATGAAAGTAAAATATATGGTGCCAAACATAAACAGTAAAAACTAGGTGCAACTAGCTTAGGCCGGGTTGTTCCAGTACATATTTTTGTTGTAGATCTCCTCCTCCGTATTCATTGTGTATGTTCACCTTCATATTCATTATATTCTTATTTCATCTAGGTTTTCTTTCCCTCCTAGATCACACACTGCAGATTGAGAAGGTGTTGCTGCCCTAAGACTCCTTTCCATAAAATCCCCATGAGATGGTGTCATGGATTTGCACTGGGCCAATTTGCTTTCACATCCCCCCCCTCAATTACTATTAGTTGAGAGAAGGTTTATGCAGACAAAAGAGACTTGATTTGGGAAAATAACATGAACATTTATTACTAGCAAAAT
>JAYRBT010000114.1:63794874-63815470 GCA_036023395.1 Myiotriccus ornatus
TATTCAGTGCACATTCCTAACACATATGTGGGCACTGCCTAATTATATGGAGAATTCCTGGGCTTACAGTGCATGTGGTACACACATGGTCACCATACATATACCTGGTGTTTCCTGCAAGCCACAGGGTTTATTCTGTGTTTGTCAGGTTGTGTAGTATTTATACTGTGTTTCCAGCATCCTACTTGCTTTTTCCTTCAAGCAACAAATGCAATGAATGGTAACTCAAATACTGAGGGCAGGAATTCATGGCAAGAAGCACAGGCTCCCTCGGTGTAAGGCAGGCAGGCTACATGTCCACCTCCCATCCAGAGCAATTCTTCCTCTCATGCTGTTTACCAGCGTGTTGAATGACTATCAACAAAATAGGGATTTGGAAAAGCCTTGCCTAAAGAATAAGCCTGTTTATTGTATCTTGTTCTGTCTAGCTCACCCTTCCTCGCAGCAGTCTGGGGTCATGAACTCAAGAGACGTAATGGTTGCTAGGGCTTTTCTGCTGTAGGTTAAAGTGTGTATAGCTGTGTTTGGGATTCCCCACAATGCAGCTCTGGGCTCTCCACAGATCTGGTGTTTGCTGAAGGAGCTGATGGAAGTTGCTTGTGCAGACCATGGAACTGACAGGTGGTCTCTAGTCTGGAAAAATCACCATTTTCCAATAAATAGCTGACAAAAAGACAGGTTTTAATGAGAAGCTCCCTAATACAAACAAGAAAAGAAGTTATTTCTGCTATTTGAGTTCTGGCATTTTCTAAAAAAAAAAGAAAAAAAAATTCAGAGAGCTAGTCATATAATAGACAATTATAATTCTCATAATAAGCAGGATATCACACTGGGGAAGCCATCTGGGTCAGATATCTGGATATGGTGAATTTCACCCCCTTCAAACCAAGTAAACTTGATGCACTGGACTGCAAGGATGAATTCAAACCTAGCAATGCTGCAAGAGGCCTTTTCCAGTGGCAAGTGGACTGACAGCAACTAGCTAAAAGAAACTCTAGTACAAAAGAAAGTGTTTACCATCACGGCTGAAGGTAAGCAAAGTCCTAAACATTTCCATACCAAAACATAACAGTGAAAATAGACCTCTAAATTCACAAAGAACAACACTGAGAAACTGCTAGTTTCTACACAACTGAAATTTCACAATATGATTTAAAGCTGTCAGGCAAGCTGTAAAACTTGAAAATGGAATGAAATTCTAGAGGAGAAATTCATATAGTAGATCTTTTCTCTTTTACAATTTCTCAAAAAAATTGTGTGATAAAGAGAAGAAGGACTTGTTTCAGTGAAGTGTATGTAATGCTTCAGCATCTTTCCACAGTAGATGCTCCAAATAAGACAGCAGAAATAATGACTGCACCAGAGAACAATGATGTGATTTAATATTTGGAAAGAAAAGTGATCAGGTTGGTATGGACAGAAATAGTCTGCCTTGGCTGTAAGGAAAAGAAGTACACTGTGAAGACTGCAGGTATACTGAAGTGGAAAAAAACCCAGTAACTAATGAAAACTCATCTTTGGAGAAGATTAAGGGCTTCACAAATGAGAGGGAATGGAGATTATGAATTCATCACATGAAGCAAGCCACAGTGTTACCTGTGAGCTGGTGCTAAGCCTCTAGGACCTTCTGGCTATTGAGGTGGTATTAAGCAGAAAATGAACACAGCGTACTTCACTGGCTCAAATTAGTGCACTAACAAAAGTGAACATTAAGAATTACTGTTGTGGATCTACTGGCCAAACTAAAGGGGCTCCAAAATTTTTCCCCACCCATTGCTCTCCCATTGCCCTTCTGAGAAGACACAGGGTGCAAGAGCATCAAATACTAGTTCATTGCCAACCACAGCCTCATGCCCCCATGGCAAGGAGCAGGAGAGAGGAGCACTCACTGCCTTCCTCTCCCCATTGTCTTTTCTCCTCCTTGGCATAGCTGGAAATCCACTTCTATTACACTGCCCAATGCAGGGGAAGGTCCTGTTACATTACAGTGAGTCTTGTGCTGAAAGCTGGCTCAGGCTCAGACCCTACGCTCAAATCAGAGCTCATCTGCACCTCCACTGCTACCTTAGAGTAGGACTAGAAGGTGCTTATTGGCAACAGACCAAGGAGAGCCTGGTGGCTACTGGTGAGCAAAGTATTTAGCCAAGTAGCTGATGCACCCTAACAGCTGATCCCATCTCTTCCCCCCTCAAGAACTTCCAATTCAGCAACATTAGTACTTTTATAGAGACTTTCAAAGGCTTTCTTAAACTTTTGGTAAAGATGGGCATGCTGCATGTTCATGCAGCAAGTTAAGCATTCAGTGTCTGCTGAACATGTCTGTGTATTTACCTTTCAAACTAACACCTATAACCATTTTGTTAATTATTCCCATTCCCCTTTTTATCACTAGACAACAGTTGCAGCCTTAAACCTTCAGCCTGCAGAAACTCCTTCTTAGCTTTTTTTTGATTTTGAAAATAGGATTGACTTTAAACTCAATTACAAATGATGGATTTAGCAACATCCATAGATACATCCAATATGAGCAGTAGCTTAGCATGTAGTACTGTAATCACTGCATGTTAGTAAGGGAAACTTGTGAGAGACGAAAACTCAATTTGTAAAAAGATGTGAAATGTTCTGCCTCATACTGCTAAGTATTTTTTTTAATTCATGTATCCTTCTGAAGTACCTACTTTTGAGTATTAAGACATCTTTGACAAATTCAAGGGTTGTATTTTTCAGCTGAGACAGTATTGTTGGTATTATAATGTCTGTATTATTAAAATGTACGTTTTCTGTTCCCTGATTATCTTATTATTTTTTAAGGATTTTTGAGGAATACTTTTTCCTTTAGGGCTATTTTCTTTTTCTGGATTCTTCTTTTTTTGGGCTGTGTTCATCTTCTACGTAGCATCACCAGAAAGCCCTGCGGGCTCAATACTATAGGTACTTGTAAGAAACATGGTGCCTAATATGATACGATGTAGTTAAAATTTTATATGGTTTTTATGGGTTGAAGCCTTCTGGTTAGTATTGGGCAGGTAAGGGAGAGTACAGCCATTCAGCCCATTGGCTGAATTTGGGAGGTGCTGGGAAATAGCACAGCAAGCGCTGGCAGCTGTTGCAGGGAGCCTGGCCCATTGCTCCGGGCAACATCTTCCCCTCTTTCCGCTAGTCCCTGGCTTAGGTACTCGTGGGGAGGCAAAGAAGCAGCACAGGCCAACTCTTAACCACCTTATGTCCTTCTAACACATCGAAGGATGGTGTGTGTGCATGTGACCAAAACACACGGTGGCACAGGCAGCCACAGCCAGGCAGCCACCTGCCTTCCCAGGGGATGCCGGAGGCCTGTGATCAGGGAGGCCACTGCCGGCCTGTTGTCCAGAAAATTGGATTCTTTACCTGGTGTGCAAAAACCCGATAATTACACACCCAAGAGAGACACTGCTTAGTTATTTATTTCAGAGTTGTGCAAGGCTGGTTGCTCAGTGATGTTCCACAAATCAAACAGGCCCCTCTGGACTTTCCACGCCATTATTTATACACAGAAATTCAGAGTTAGTAACTTTCCAAGTACAGCCCCTCTACTATCATTAGCTAGAAATTTACATACAAGCTACAAAACCCCAGCTAACTTCTACCATGATCAGGGTAGGAGTCTGCACGTGGACAGGGGTCTTTTTGATCTCTAGGTTGTGATTTTTAGCATTATAATGAACGTAGTTTGGCTATAGGATACATGGACCTCGAGTATTTTGCCAAGTTAGCAATGTATACATAGACACGCTTCAACATCTTGATTTATTACATCCTTGAAGTTTGTTAGTTCCCTGATGTCCTTCACTAAGGGATGCTGCTATCTGTTCTACTGACAGACAACAACATCTTGATTTACCACATCCACAGTTTACAACTAACACGCCTTAGGCCCTTGCCTAAGGGATGCCGGCTGCTGCCTGTCCCGCGGGCTGGGTATCCTTTCTCGCCGATGAGGCTCGAAAGCGTACGAAGGTCTGACACCAAAGAACACCCGGGCTTCACATGCTCTTGGCTCGTTCCACGTCCCGCCGCGCTGCGCGGCCAGCCGCTCCCGGGAGGCGCCCGGGGCATCCCTGCCTCCTCCCTGCTGGAAGTGACGCTCCCGCTGCCGTCAGCGCGGCGGAAGCGCCGCTGGGAGCAGTAAACAACGGCGTCGGAGCCGCGGCCGCCGCGCTTCCATCTTGGAGGAGCCCGAGCCGGAGCTGGTCGGGGACCATGGGCGGCGTCCTGGGCCTCTGCTCCCTGGCGAGCTGGGTAAGCGGGGCGCGGGGGGTCCCTCCCTGCCCGTCGCAGGCTCGGAGCCGGCGGCCGCGGCTCCCTGCCCTTCTCTTCGCCGCCCGCACTTCCCTCGCCGCCCGGGCCTCGCCCATCGCCTCCCCGTGCCCGTGTCTCCAGGGGGCGGCCGTGGCGCTGCCTTCCTCCCCTCCCCCGGCGCGGGGAGGCTGCGGGCCCCCTCCCCGTTCCCCGCCGGGCCCTCGGCCCCGCTCCTCCCGGGCAGGGCTCTGTCCCCGGCGGGCTGCGGAGTCGCCGGCCCCGCCGTGGCCCTCCCGCTCGGGCTTCTCGGTGGCTCTCCAGGCACCCGGCGGTGTCGTGTCGGCGGGGCCGCGGCGGGCTCCGTGCTGACCCAGCCGGGCCGCGCTGTCGCGCTGCTGGTCGCCCTCAGCCCGCGCCTTTGTCCTGGGGGTGTTACGGTGTCCCCTGAAATTCCCCGGTTCTGTAAAGGAGTCACAGTCTCGTTAAATGCTTTGAACTCCAGCGATGGTTTTTTTGTTTTTTTTTTTCCGGGAAAATTAGAACTCGCGTGTTTCCCCGATTCTGATATTTGTATTTTAATTCCTCTTTCCTTTGGCTTTGTCCTGAGCAGCTCCACCCTGTGTAGCATCTTTGCCTGACCGAGCCATGGTTTTTCTCAGCGCGCAGTAATCCGTGGCGGTGTGTCACCACCGTGCTGAGCATCGCCAGGTGTTTTTTCTTAATGCGGAACGGTAGTTTGAGGTGGTATTAAAACTGTTTGCGCTATGCAGGAAAGCAAAGAAGTTGATAAAGGGTCCTCATCTGAGACATTGCTCTTTCATCCATAAGTGATGATACGTCCTTCCAAGTCAAGTCCCTAGGTATACAGACACAATCAGGTGGACTGTGAATTTCTAGACGTTTGGCTTAAAAATGTCAAAGGAATAGCGAAAATCTGAATTTTCCATGCCTAAAATATTGTACCATACATGGATTAAATTAGATTTTCTGTATTTAAACAGTTCATACACACGTTTTAGTGTAGTAAAAAAACTTCGTATTTATCCAAGCTCCTATTTTTTGTGCTATCGGAATGTGTGGGCTTTGGCTCCCCTGGTACAGTGATGTTTAATTAAGTGAGATGATAAGTAATTTTTACTCTTGTACAAATTATATGAAATGATCCTAGAATTTGAAAATTTATATGAGCTGACTTTCCAGGCTGATAAGCATGTAAATGATCAACTAGAACACTGATAATACCCAGTTAACTAAGTACTGTCAGTGTTCATTCTCGTCTCATTAACATTTTAAACACTACACTTAGCCAGTTAGACTTTAAGTACTAGCTGAATATACTTAACATTAATTTTTTAAATGAATATGAAAAACTTATTGGCAGTGTGACTATAGGTTTTAATTAAAATACTTGAATTAATATATACAGCATTTTCAAGTTCATAAACAACCTTTTAGACAACTGTTTTGTGTTTGTAGTGCATGAAGAACACCTGTGTACTTGCTTCTGTACAGAGAAATTCAGCTAATGGCCTGTTAGATAAAATGATTTGCATGAGAATGTAATCTTAATTAAGTCAAATGTACTGTGAGTATCTAACCCCTATCCCTTCCTTTAAAGTGCCCAAACAAATCAGGTTTTTTTTTTTGTTTTTGTTTGTTTGTTTGTTTTGGTGGGTTTTGTGTGGGTTTTTGTTTTTGTTTTTTTGGGTTTTTTTTTGGTTTTTTTTTGTGGTTGTTTTTATTTTTCTTTTCACCTGTTGGCTTTAAGCATTGATTTTCTTTCCACATTTAAAACCACAGCTAATAAGCACTTGAAGCCCATATGATAGTTCTTAATAGGAGAAATCTGTCTGTGCTGGTCTCTAAGGATATGTCACTGTTTGTGGCTCTGAGAAAGAAGCAAACTGTGAGGGCAAGGGAGCAGCGGAACCAGATGTAGTGGAGTTTGTGGTAGTGCAGACTGTGCCATGGCCAGGAAAACTCTTTTTCCTGTGAGGACACTGCTGGCAGCGTGGCCTTGGCTCGGTTCTCTGCAGGGCCACGTGTTGTGCCGTGCAGAGCTGCTCTGCGCAGCCTTGGCATCAGGCCTCATGCCAGACTTGTTTCTTTTGGACTTTTTGCGGTGTGTTATGGCTGGTTGTAGATCTGCCCTCCTGTGTGCTGATCAGGCAGTGTTTCACTTCAGTTTGTAAGAGCAGAGGTGAGCTTGTCAGAGATGGAGGGTGTGATGGGGGCAAAGGTGTAAGAGTACTATCATCGCACCAAAAGTTTTCTGATCCTGATGACCTAGATTGGTCAGGCAGTGCCACTTTCCCTCTGCTGCATTTTGCCTCTGTTGCACTGTTCTCTGAGATAGCTGAGCTGCTGTTTTGCTCGCTTGAATATTCCCTGTCAAGGTAAAGATCTTGATTGATTCAGTGCCTTTCAGCAAAAGAGTAGGGATGATGTAGCTAAAACCTGACTAGGCCCAGTGAGGGCTTAGTGTTTTCGCAAATACTATATATAATTTAGTATATAATCATTTAGTCATTACTCCAGTAGGAAGATTATATTTGATATTAAAAATTTGTTCTGTGTCCAGCAGGGTCAGTCACATTTGACTTTCAGAGATTTTATGGGGTTTTCTCTCCTCTCTCCTGCAGTATTCATCTTATGTGTTCCTTATGCAATTTCCACTGCCCTAGGGAATGAAGTGACTGGTTTAGCAGGCATGAATTAGCTGGCCACTCTGCCCAGCTGGCTGCTCCCAGAATAGGTGTGTGGGTTGCCTTTTCTTATTTTGTCTTAGTAAACACCACCAAGCTGCTTATTTTTCTCAAAAATGTAAAGGGATACGAGTTGGTTGATAGGTATAAAAGTTTCTGGATGGCAGTAGATTTTATGCAGTTGAGATTTTTCAACTGGTGTCTAAGCTTCCTTATGAAAACAAGGAAAAAACTAATTGAAGAGTGACTTTTTGTATACATCTGTGACTCAGCTGAGTCTCATACAGGGAGCTAAGCTTGATCTGCGTGGTAGTATCTTACTATTTGTACTGTTGCGTATTTTTTTAGGAAGTGTGCTTCAAATTTAGGAGGAAAGTGGCCCAAACTGTCCTTGTCTCCTCTGCTGAGAGACTGAATTCTATGGCCTGGATGTTCTTTGCTTTCTATTCTTTTTCAAGTCTATAACTTGCTAGAAGTGGTTTTGCTTATAGTATAATATTATTTTATTGGAATGGTGTATATTCTATTCTTTTACCAAAGAAAGAGGGATTTGGAGTGTAACGGGATTCCTTATAGAAGTGGCCAACTTTTATAAATAGTTATCAACTCTTGTTCAGAGATGTGTGTGATCACAGCTTGTAAGCATGAGCTGTTTGGGAGCAAAGTTTTAAAAGCTGGGGTGGGAGTTCAGACTCTAAAGTGAGCTATATTGCTTCTCTTGAGACAAATTGTTTTCTAGTGGGGTGGAGACAGTCGCCTTTATTTCAGCTACAGCAAGCGTCCAGTGTCTCTAGAAACATGCTGTCTTCCCCTTGAGGCACTAAGGAGCAAGCTGCTTGAATTATTTAGATATTAAACACTGGGATTCACCAGAGAAGTGACTTTTTTACGAGGAGCTCCTTTCACCAAATTTTCTGCAGCAGATGAGCCTAGGCATATATTGTAATCTGCCAAATTCAACCTTTTATTCAACGGTATCTTTGGAAATATTAATGCAGACAGAATTAGTTCAAGAAAGTAACTTTTTGAGCAGAGATATTCTTCACTAGAAAGGCTGTTTGTGTGTGTAGGAAATAGTGTAATACAGTAATACTATAAAATTCTGATGCATTCTGAGACAGTATTTGCTATATATTTCCTGTTTACTCAGCATAGATGCCCCTAATGCAGTTTGCGTGTGGTCATATAGCCTCCAAGAATCATCTGGTCCATCTTTCACGGAATAGGGGGCCTAGATGGGGTGATCTAGTGCCTTGTCCAGTCGATTTTGAAAACCTCCAGTGATGGAGACTACTACTGCATCCTTGTGAAGGTTGTTGCAGTGACTAATTGTTCTTACTGTAAACAATTTCTTTGTTATATTGAGATGAAACGTCATGTAATCAACACCTTCATATTATTTGTGCTATAATGATACTTAGTGGAGGAGGAGGAGGTAAAAAAGGGCAGTATAATAGCTTTTACATTCTGAAATGGTTAAAAGTACCTAGTTTCACTGCTATAGCAAGACAAATTTAGTAGTGAAGTTTTCTAATTTAAAGTTGATTCTGTAGTGTAGTGGAGTGAAAATTCTTGGCTCCTCCACCCTCGGAAAGGAACACAAGTACAAAAAAGAAGACAAGGAAATGATTTAAAAACCCCAGGTCTGTGAGTCCAGTGTGTGGGTTGAACACTGCTCGAACCTGTAAGAACAGATAATCAGCCTTTTCCCCAAGGGCTTCTCAGGAAGCTGCCGAGAGTGTTGTGGCAGTTTGTCTGCTTTTCCCTGCAATCCCTGGGGCCTTTCTGGTAGCAGCAGACTGCTGGCATTTTTGTTTGTCATATGACTAAACTTTTAAGAACTCTTTCTGACACATTCCAGTCGTACTGGGTGATTGACATGCCCTGGTCGTGTGGCTGTGTAACTAGTCATGTCCTTATATGACCAACCGGGTGTCTTTTCATGCACAGGTGATGGACACCTGTGGCTTTTGTCACAGGGCAGAGGTGTCTCTGGATGTGTGCTGGGGGAGAAGATGGGTTTTAACCCTGTTCTGTATCTTTGTCAGGGGTAGCACGGTCTATTGTAGCTCAGATAGGGCAGTGCTCACACATTTTGATGGTGTCTTTCCTCTTTTGGTTAATGTTTACTTGTGGGACCTTACCTTTCTTTTGCTTCCCTAATTGCCACTCAGCAAGTGGCAGAGAATTGTTTCTCGCTCCCCAGCCCTGTCCTGGTGAAACAGAACTATCTGCTCCCTTTCATTCTTCCAACAATTTCCTGGTTTTATCCCTCTTGTAGTATTATAGCTGTACAGCATTCCTGTCCACTTTTGCTGTTGATATTTGGTATCAATAGCACATGTGCTGTGTATTTACTCTGCTCTTGCCTTTTTTAACTTTTACATTGCATAAGTTAATTTTGCAAGCTAACACAATTATGTGATATATGAGTAGATGATAATACAAAATAATTTGTAACCTAAGCTTTAGGCTATTTTACCTGCTTTTTGTCCTCCAGAAATGTTTATGGCCCCAGTGAGGATTCTGTCCCAACTCTGCCAGGTGCTAAAAGCGTACCTACATGACAGTTTTGCTTATATTTTTTTTCCTGCCTTGTATTTGTCTCATCATCTGTACAGCTGTGGAGGGGAGGATGTAGTTGCTAACTCAAAGTAATCCTTGCATCTCATTTAGCTGAAATGAAATGAATTCAAGAGAACAAATGAGCCTGAACCAAGTCTTTATTTCTTTTCAGTGGATAAGTGATTACTTTCGATATAGCACTGATCTCACTGTACAGCGGGGCATCAGGAAGCACTGCCGAGGTTGCCGGGTGGCTCTGTAACATGTTTGCTGTGACTTAGCCTGCACTGGTGGGTGGGATGCATAGGATGAGTCATTTTCCATCGTAACTTCAGAGGATCTACGCAGCCTGATTAAATATTGAAATCTAGCAGTGCAAAGTTCTATAAATAATTTATGTTCTGTCTCCCTCTCAGATACCATGCTTGTGCGGAAGTGCCCCGTGCCTGCTCTGCCGATGCTGCCCCAGCGGAAACAACTCCACCATAACGCGGCTGATCTATGCCTTCTTTTTGCTTCTTGGCGTGAGCGTTGCCTGCGTGATGTTGATACCAGGCATGGAAGAGCAATTGAAGAAGGTCAGGTCACTTTATTGCTAACATGTTTGGTGAAACAAATGTCACAGATAATACTAATTGACATCTGGAAAGCCTGGATTTTGTTTGGAAATATGTAATTTTGCTGCCACCTGTGCTTCACAGTCACCATTTATTTGATTGTAGATCAAACAAACAAAGAACTTTTGGAAAATCACTTCATAGATGAAAAGAACTATTTTGAGGTGAAGTTGCACCTTTTCTTTAATAGCTCAGAGCAGAAAAAAAATGTTTTTTTATCAAACAAGAAAATTTCTGTGTGTTTAGTTCAGATTATGTCTTGAGGAGATGCTTGTTTTTGTGGCAGTTGATTGATTTTGATTGCAGTTAAAATACAGTCACAATCTAAGGTATCTTCTAGTTTTATTGTGCTGCACTAAAGTTCTATTTTAAAGTCTTCATTGCATAACAAAAATATTTGTCATTAATCATAGTAGTGTATTTTTCACTCAGGAAATCAGGAAGTTGTTGTAGGATTTTACAGTTTATTGGTTGTATGAAGATGTGATAGTGCATGTAAAATTGGTGAGTCATAATGTGAGCTGTGGTACAGCTTATAGGTTCACTCAGCTTGAGTTGCCTGTACTTCTGTTAGTCTTTGTTTTGCTGTCTTTGTTTTTTTTCAGTAGATAGTAACTTTGGTTAGGCATGCTTTTAATTTTTTTTCCCCCAAAATGATTAATTTGTAAATGTTTATTTCAGTGTGGTATAGTAACCACACTGCAGCTTCAATGAGAGCCATGTTAGTCATATAGGAAAGAAAATTACAGCCTTCTGGAGTGTGATTTGACTTCTGAAAGATGTTGCTCATGTCCTGGTAGTGACTGGAAAGAATGTTCTCAATTGTTTCATATGGAAGTTACAGGTACACCTAATTGATGGTGATGTTACATTTTTTGGGAGAGGCTGAGACTGTTTTTAAGAGATGTGAGCAGGCTGCCACCTCCTAGCTGTGTCATAAGCCTGACAGTAACTGTCAAGTCAAATTTATGAATTCCCAGATCTTTTATTTAGTTCTTGATTCATATTAGCAAGTGAAAACTGCATTTCTTTGAAAAGTTCCAAAATTGCTAATAACATTAAAAAAAGCCTTCTGTTGATAAGATCCCTGTCCCATCCCTGGAAACTTTCAAAGTCAGGTTGGATGGGACTGTGAGCAACTGATTTGGTTGAAGATGTTCTTGCCCTTGGCAGGGGGGTTGAACTAGGTGATCTTTAAGGGTCCCTTCCAACCCAATTCTAAGATTTATTTTTGGTTTTGTTTGGAATTTGCCTATGCAGGATTTTTTAGCTTGAATGTGTTTGATATCCCAGTTGGACTGTAAGTACCTGTACAACCCTTCAGTATCATATTTTCTAAAAATGTTAATAGTTGAATAATGTTATAATGTTAATGAGTTACATATTGGCAATTTGTTAGTATGCATTTACTCAAGGAGGTCTATAAAGATCACTGAAATATCTTGTATTTATCACAGATCCCTGGATTTTGTCATGGAGGGATGGGAACAAGTATTCCTGGTGTGCACGGCCACGTGAATTGCGATGTACTCGTTGGTTACAAAGCTGTGTACCGTGTGTGCTTTGGCATGGCCATGTTCTTCCTCCTCTTCTCCTTGCTGATGATCAAAGTGAAGAGCAGCAACGACCCAAGGGCAGCGGTTCATAACGGGTAAGAGGCAGAAATGAGAACTGAGTTAGTGACTGATTTTTGTAAGAGGAGAAGATACACGTGGCTGCAGCTTTTCAGAGCCTAAGCTGTGACATTAGATAATCTGTCCAGAGGTTTCCCAAGATTAGAAATTCCACTTTTGTCTGAAGGTGATGTAATTCAGAGATGAATAATGGCACTAAGTTTCATTCCACTGAGATTTTTTTTAACAAATAGATTAAAAAGCCTCATTTGTCCTCTGGGAATTCTGTTCCTCTTAAATTTGATGTTTTTAAGGACTTGCTCTTTTCTGAAGAGTTTTGTTTTAAAAGTTATGAGTTAAATGTATCCTTTTTCTGTCTGCTGTGTTCAGTCTCCCCTCTGCGTAAAGAAATGAGTTATGTATTTAGTTTCTGAGCTTTCCAGTAATTTTATATTTCATTTTAGTTGGAGTTATCAGAACGAAGAATATAGTGGGATTTCAGCTCATGGGTTGACACAAGTGGCAGTTTTCATCCAGGCTCTGTCTATGTGTAATGTAGCTACTTGAACCAAGGAGATGTAAATATTTGTAAGAGGACATGAGGCCAAAAAGCCTAAAACCATTTATGGTGCCTAGTCTTGTTGGTCACAGTGATTGCTTAGACTACTGGTTTTCCAAGGTGACTATATTTAACAGAAGCTATGAACAGCTAAGCCATAAAAATGATGAAGTAATTTTGTTTTATATTCAGTATAGTAAGATTAAACATGTCTAACATAAAATGAGAAAAAACTTCAAATTATTTCTGTAGGGGAAAATAAAATTATTAAAACTGAGCAGAATATTGCTTTGGGTTTTTTTGTTTCGCTCTAAAGAAAAAGATAGAGTATTAAGACACGTTACCAGCAGTAACTCAGTTCAGCCTTTCCCTCCACTCTGCTTTGTTCAGGAGAACATGCTTGTTACAAACAAGAAGAAAATGGTTCAGGTACATTCTGTATCAGTACCTTGTGTTCATTTTTACAGCAAAAGACGTCTTTGCTGTCATGTGGCATGTTTTTACCTAAAACTTTGGGATCTTCTTGGTACCCTTATTTGGAGTTGTGCTTCCCAGTACAAATTTTTGTACTGTTTATGCAACCCATAGCAGTTTATTCTTCTTAGCCAATCTAACATCAGCACTAAGATAAAAGGAAAAATTATGTTTGTTAACTGTTACTGGTAAAATATTTAATAATGTTATTTCCAACACTTCTGTAACAAATGGTTGCTTCAATAAAATGCATTACAGTTAGCTTTGTGAAAGGTTTTATGGCTTTTGATTTTTGAAATTGTATGTATCTTCAGTAATGCTTTGCTACATAATATTTCTGTCACTGAATTGAAATATTCAGATTATTGTTTTTTCTATCTCTGTCTGCTGACTTTTTCATTCTTGCATGCAAGTTAAGCCCAGCAATGTGTTCCAGTGCCAATGCTCACCTTCTCTGCTTTTTTAACGGCAATCAGAGTGGTTTCTTGCCTCAGGTTTATAATAACAATAGAAAAAGAATCAGTTATAGTGTATTTACAGGATAGTAGGTGGGTTGCACAGAATGCATAGCAGTGGTAGTTGTTGTCTAGCAAGTTAAAGGGTAGAGTGTTAAGATCCCTTAAAAAAGTCTGGAATCATGAGATTAGATATATACAGCATATATCCGTTCTTGAATCCATTCTTATTTCTGTAATTGAGAATGACATTGATTAAAAAAAAAAAAATCCTCATGTGGATTCAAAAGCTAATTTTAGTGGGGTACACACTGCACTGTAAGTGTTATAGCTTGATTCAGCTTTCAAACTGGCTTTAAACACTTCTCCATATCCCAGGGAATTACTAAATATTTTTCAATATTCTAGACTTTTATGATCTGACATAGTTCCTCTCTACACAATTGGAACTTATTCCTCTGGTCTCCGTCATTTTGCTGTAACAGCCGTCAGGAGAGAACAGACTTGTTCAAAGTGTGGGAAAAAATGGGAAGGGATAGAAAATTTGAAAACTGTCCAAGTGTTTGACATTGTGGGGGTGTGGTACATGTCTTTGTGCTGTTATGTACAGTTTTGAAGTACACGTAGATGACATCATGCCTGTATTTGGAGCTGCCTGTCACTGTGATCAGAAGAAACAGTCTTCACCTTCTTACAGTTTTATTGGCATAACAGTCTGAATTTCCCTATACAGTTTATATTTGGGGTGAATTTGGTGACTCTTTGGTGAAAGATACTCCCTTCTGTGCTTTCTAGGAAACATCTTACCGGTTTTGATAGTCTGTGAGTGCATATCTTTTACTGGAAAAAAAATTCCAATGCCACTGCAGTGGAATTTGATTGTGTCTTTTCTGTGAAGGATTAATCATTTGCTTTTGTTCTTGTGATAAATCCTCATCAGATGTAGGCCTAAAGAACCTGAAGTTGGGTGGGAAAAATGCAGGCTTTGGTGCATATCTGTCTTGTAGGAAACAAATGGAGACTGATAGGAGCTCCAGCATTTTTTGTCATTTTAGGCACCAACCAGATCTTCTGCCTTTTTGGTTTTGATACTAGGAATAGGTAGGGATTTTTTTAACCCATTTTTTCTGATATGCAGGTAGTTCAGTAATCTCACTGTTCTGGCTAAAAATGTTCTTAGGAAAAACAAGAAACAATTCACAGTTGGCTTCATTTGTAATTCATGAGTGTCATCTCTCTGGGAAATAACGTCAAAATCTGTCAGTCTAGCACAGTTGTAATATAATTTACTGGAGAACAAAAGTCTTGGACAGATAAAATAAGAATTTTGTTCTATTTCAAAAGAAGCAGGTTAAGAATGAGTGAATTAAAAAATACAACTCTTAAGGATGTTTATTTCTGTGTGAATTAAACCAGATGTAGCAGTTGCCTGAACTTTTTTTTTTTGTTGTTTAATTTCCCCTTAGATTCTGGTTCTTTAAATTTGCCACGGCACTTGCAATTAGCGTTGGAGCTTTCTTCATACCAGAGGGACCATTTACAACTGGTAAGGGAATATTGTCTTCTGTTGTTGTATATTATGGTGCAGTCGTAATGGGTTTTAAAACAAAGGCAAGTGCATGCTGATGTCTTACAGTTTTAATTGTAGCTGTGTAACTGTAGCATTTCTCTGTGTTTAGGGACATTAATACAAATTATCAGTGGTTCTTAACTGGTTTTGTTTTATTTCTCTTTTAGTGTGGTTTTATGTAGGTATGGCTGGCGCATTCTGCTTTATTCTTATTCAGCTGGTCTTGCTCATTGACTTTGCCCACTCCTGGAATGAATCTTGGGTTGAAAAAATGGAGGAAGGGAACTCAAGATGCTGGTATGCAGGTAAAGCACTGTACTACAATCGAGTTTTAAATTTCAGTTTATGTGCATCGTGCTAAATAAGTTACTCACTGAATAGCGCATTTTACCAGAGTGCACAATGGCTGCTTTGTGCCTAAGTCGTATTTTCTCAGGTAGTGTAGTTCAGCTCCATTGATGTCCTTCTGGTATCAAGGAGGAGCAAGGAGGGGAGCAGCAGACTCTGAGTAATAAGAGTAAGATCCCTGGTAACAGGGCATCAGTTTCATAGAATCACAGTCTGGGTGAGGTTGGGGGAAACCACAGCAGGTCATCTGTCCAACCTCTACTCAAGCAAGGTAATCCTAGGGCACACTGCACAGGATTGGTGTTGGAACCCGCCCCTGCAGGCAGGGTAACTGAGGTTCTTGTTAATAATAGATCTCTTGGGGCAGATTAGAGAGAAAGTACGCTAAATGACCGGTGTTTATAAATAGATATATGGCAGGTTTATTTCAAAACAGTTTGGTTGCAATGAAAAGGAGGTTTGTAGCTGTTATGGTTATTATCTGTAGAAATACAGCAATATAAAAGCATATAAGTAACACCGAAGAAAATGTATAAGGAAAAGAAAGGATAAGATTAGAAAGATAACACCACCTGTGGGTCCAGCCATGAGACTTGATGCAGTTTAGGTGTCTCTTGGTGGAAGTGATGGTTGCAGCCTTGGTCCGCCAGGGGTGGGGGAAGCCCATGAAACACAAAGTGCAGTGGGTTAATGTATGGTGAGATTCAGATGGGAATGCGCAGATACCTCTTCTGGGGTGAGGTGTTTTGTAACACTGGATCATGTACAGTCCTCTGGTGGAAGGCCCAGGGTGGGGGTGTTCCAGGGGTCTTTGATGGTTTATGGCACCTTCTAAGACATGACAGCTTCCTCTTTCATCAGTGTAGTTGAACCAGTTATGCCCCATCAGAAGGGATTAATGCCTTCAGGCCTGTATGTGAATGTCTCATGTGAATGTGAAAGGGGGCTGGGGAGGAGTTTGACAACTGAGCCAGTTGTGTAAGGGAGGACATTGGCATGAGAAAAAGGATTATCCCACCTTGCAGGATCTGTGGCCTCTTCCCTTTTTTGGCTCAAAACGGAGCTTGTTGCTAAACAAAGGTTGGTTTGTCATGGTCATCCTCTGCACCCGGGCTGTTCTTATGCAGATCAGAGGTTTGGCTACCACAGGTCCAAAAACTCTCCTCCTCCCCTTAGACTGTGGGGTGCAAACCTGGACTCATCAAAGCACCCTGCTGCTTTTGCCAGAGGATGATTTTTGGAGTCATTAACATTTCAGTCTCTCAGGATTGCATCAAGATAGTTCTTGAAAATCTCCAGTGAAGGAGACTCCTCACCCACACAGTAGAGAAGTTCTTCCTCAGATTCAGGTGCAGCTTCCTGTGCATCATAGAATCAGGGAAGTGGCAACTGCAGGTTTTTGGTTTTTTTTCAGCCAGAGATTTTGTTACACCTTTAGTGCTGATTAAAAACGAAATATCCTGTTAGTGCTTCATGTTGAGCATAGTCATCTCAAATAGTTGTTTTTTCTGTCTGCCGGTGTTATTCTTTGCAGGTATATGGTGGGTGAAGGAGAGTACAAGTCATCTCACTGGAGAAATTATACCTTATTTTAATATAGCATTTCAGATGTGATCATTTAGGTATTTCAAAAGACAGCATGGCCTGTTTTCATTCAGTGGCCACTTCAGTTTTTAATGTTTTAATAAGATGTAATTTGGAAGTGGGATTTTGTTTTACCTTCTGTTGGACAAGTATTTTTCAGTTTCTTTTTTAAGCTGTTGGCTGAAGTGTGTGTAGCTGTGTTCCTTTATGCTTGCTCTTCTTAGTTGCTGTTAGAGCACTGGAGAATCAAGTAAGGCTTCAGGACTCCCATGTGTGTTCTATCTTTATAACACTTCAGACTATTGAGAACTTCCTCTACATTTCAGTGCCCAGAACTCTCATTGTATACCATATCAAAAACCTGATAATTGTGCAATATTATTTCAATTTTAATAGTCTCTGTTATTAACCAGTTTAACTATGGTTTTGTCTTTTCACAGCTCTTCTGTCAGCTACAGCTGTCAACTACCTGCTGTCTCTTGTAGCTATTGTCTTGTTTTATGTTTATTACACTCATCCAGAAGGTTGTTCTGAAAACAAGACGTTCATCAGTGTTAATATGCTGCTGTGCATTGGTGCTTCTATAATGTCAATTCTGCCAAGGATTCAGGTACAGTTTTAATTCTGTTCTCTCTTAGGGTTTTGGGGTTTTTTTTGTGTTATCATAATATAATTGTGCCCGAGAGTTTTAATTGCGTAATTTCCCTGTCTTTTGACTCCTTTGTGTAGGAATCTCAGCCAAGGTCTGGTTTGCTGCAGTCTTCGGTGATCACAGTTTATACAATGTATTTGACTTGGTCGGCTATGACCAATGAACCAGGTAAGTGTAGTAGCAATGCACGGCTTTTGGGGTAACCAGTTCAGCAGTAAATTGTATCTTCCTCTTTTCTGAAGGCAGCATTAGAATGGAGTACTAGAATGCAAGCACCTTCGAGGCAGGACTCACTAGTTTGTGTTCTCTTCCTCCCACTCCAACTTTCTGTAACAATACTGAAGAAATCAGCATTCGAAAGATGATGTGTTTTTCACTGGCTTGTTTGGTATGGAAGGATTTCTGCCTGTTACTGGCAGGACTGCGGTATTCTAAAATGCTTAGATTTCCTCTGAGGTGTCAGGGAGATTCATCTCCCTCCCATGTTTCATGTTTCCTAGGTGACTGAGATGCTACTTGATTGTATTTTTCCAAACTGAGGATTTAAAACAAGTATAAATAAATGCTGTCAATGTTTATTGTGTCTGAAAACAGCTGAGCATCTCTAAAGATAAATAAATTAATTCAGAAATTCTGGTGATTAAAATAAATTTCAAAATATTGATTTTGGTGGGTTTAATTTGGTCTCTGACCCTTTTATCTTAACTGTGAACAATCTTCTGTGCTTCTCTGTCACAGCATACATGAGTTATATCAAATCCTGGCAGTGATTATGGGGAAATAAGATTGCTACTTTCAGCTGTTTAATCAGTGTTTAATACTTGTGGATGCTGTGGGTTGGGAACTGCTGATAATATGAGACCAACTTATTAGCATTGTTCTCCAACTCTGAGATTATTCTGGCACCCCATCTGTAGGATATATGTTTGTCATACTTGCTTCTAATGGTAGAATTTCTAAAGCTTAATATGTAGAGATTTTAATTTTGTTGCATCTAATTATGAGATGGAACAGTAGAGCATTTGATGCATATCTTATGTAAGTTTAAAATCCTTTTATCTGCTTAGAGACAGATTTTTATGCCACATACTGTCATTTCCCTGATTTAGGGAGACTCAATAGGCTAAAATTAGATTCAAAGCTTTTTTACTTCAAGACTGTCACAGTCATGAAGTTCTTTTCTATTACCGTGCATTCAGCTTGGAAATGTGCTATTAAGTATTTGTCTTGTTCTTGTTCTATGGAAGTTCTAATGCAATTTCCCTCACAGACAGGCGCTGTAACCCAAGTTTGCTGAGCATCATTGGTTACAACAGCACCACCACTCCAACCCAAGGTCAGGTGGTGCAGTGGTGGGATGCACAAGGAATTGTAGGACTGGTTTTGTTTTTGCTGTGTGTTCTCTATTCAAGGTAAGATTCCTTAAAAAAAAATAATCTGTTAACTTGTATTACTTCTTGTTGTAGGTGACTAAATTGTGTTTGTTTGGGTAACTGTATTGTGTCCTTTCCTGTTAAATGCAGCATCCGAACATCCAACAACAGCCAAGTTAACAAGCTGATGCTGACCAGTGATGAATCAACACTGATAGAGGATGGAATGCCCAGGAGTGATGGCTCCCTTGATGATGGAGATGATGTTCACCGAGCCATAGATAATGAGAGGGATGGAGTTACTTACAGTTACTCCTTCTTTCACTTTATGCTTTTCCTGGCATCACTGTATATTATGATGACACTTACCAACTGGTACAGGTATTTAAATTTTGTAATATGTTATGCTAATAATGACCATACAGATGCCATCTTTTGCTGGACAAGGAGGCACAAGTTGTGTGCTCTGGAATGTAGGTCTTGAATGGGCCTTCTCAAGGGAAGCATGCTGTTTGAGCCATAGGTAGGGAATTGTATTTGAAAATTGAGTGCAGCCAACCTTGTTTTCCCAAGTGCCTATTGTATTTTCTAGGATAATTCTTGTGATTCACCGGACTGCTGAAATATGTTCCTGATGAAGTGAACTCGATAAAGACTTAAATTCTATAACAGCTAAAAATTAGTGAACACTAAGCCCTTGTCTGGTATAGAAAGCTAGAAAAAGGAGAAATAGGACATGTTATATCAACAGGTCAAGGGACAGGTGTTCCTTCCTATCTGCTCAGCTCTGGTGACTCTGCACCTGGAGTGCTGGGCCCAGTTCTGGGCTTCCCAGTACAAGAGAGATATGGACATACTGGAGAGAGTCCAGCAAAGGGCCACAAAGATGAAGGGACTGTAGCATTTGTCGTATGAGAAGAGGCTGGGAGCTGGGACTGTTCAGCCTGGCCATAAGAAAGTTCAGGGGGTCTCATCAATGTATATGAATACCTGAAGGGAGAGTGTAAAGAGGAGGGAGCCGGGTCTTTTCAAGGGTGGCCAGTGACAGGACAGAGGACACAAATTGAAGCATGGGAGGTTCCCTCTGAATCTCAAGAAACACTTTTTTCATTGCAAGGGTGACTAAGCACTGGCACAGGTTGCCCAGGGAAGTTTGTGGAGACTCCATCCTTGGAGGTACTTAAGAGCCATCTGGGGCAGCTGGCTTTAGATGTTCCTGCTGGAATAGGGGTATTGGACAAGAGAACTTTCAGAGATCTCTTCCAACCTCAGTATTCTGTGAGAGGGCCTGGTGGAAGAAAATTAGTTGTCTGCTCCCTGAAAAAATCCTCACAGTAAAATAGTCCTTCCATGTGTGAATTGTTTGTTGTTAACAGCTAGAGCAGATGTTCTTCAGAATTAAAAAATATAAATTATGTTCTCTAGTTATTTGGCAAAGGACAATTTGTATCAAAATAGCAACACTGTAAAGCTATTTCCTTCAGCAATAACTCTGATAGATAGTCCTGATGTGGATTTCATTTGTGGCCCTGCTTGGGTCAGTATGACATCAACATGATTACTTTTTCTAGGTGTTGTCTTTCAGCAAGGTAAAATACATTCTTTTTCTAAGTGCTATCCACTGACTGCCTTTCTGCAGATTTGCTTAGAGATTCCTTGTAATCATTTCTGCTTCTTGACAGCTTCTCTTAGTAAATGTTTTTTTGTGCTGCTGTTGTTTTCCACCTTGGGAGCCCCTGGTGGTCTAGTGGTTAAGGCGCGGCGCTGTCACCGCCGAGGCCCGGGTTCGATTCCTGGTCAGGG
>JAYRBT010000114.1:63815584-63835369 GCA_036023395.1 Myiotriccus ornatus
ATCCAATGCGCAGGCTGGAAGGTGTAAAGACCTTCCCCGGTTCTTCGTTCGCGAAGTCTGGCCATTATTATTATTATGTTTTCCACCTTCCTGTGACACCAGTTGAACAATTGGTGTTCTTGTACAGACTGGTGTGAACTGCCTGAAGAAGGGCACAGATGTCCTTTGAGGTGTGAAGTGAAAATGATCCACTTGGAAAAGAGCGTGGAAGGGTGGCTTAGTATACAAGTATGTCCTATTGAAAAAAAAGTTGCAGATTACCTTTTTCCTTTCCCTTCATTCACAGTCCGGATTCTACTTACGAGACAATGACCAGCAAGTGGCCATCCGTCTGGGTGAAGATATCTTCCAGCTGGATCGGCATCGTGCTGTACGTGTGGACTCTGGTTGCTCCGCTGGTTCTCACAAACCGTGACTTTGACTAAGCTGTGCTGCTCTCCAGGGAGGCTGTGTCAGCTTCACCGTGTCTTTGAAACAAACAGTATTCTGGATAATAGTGCAGTTGTAAATACGTGTGTGTGTGTGCGTGTGCTGTCCATGTAGTATACCCTGCTTTATTCTGCATGATTACCTTGAACCATGTCTTTTGTCATTTCACTAAATGACTTTTTCTAGCTGAGCTCAATGATAATTGCTGTAATGATGGTTTTCATGGGATTACTCCTAGACTGAGTGCTTTGGGAGCACGAGATGTAAGATTGAGAACTATTAGAAGTACGTTCTTTCCCCTCAGTTGCATTAGATAGTTGTAGGAAAAAAAAGTGCAAGTGTTAATTAGGGTAACTAAACAGTGCTAGGTCAGGCTTTGCAAGTAAAGGAGGGGCTGCCTTTGATGATCCCTGTTGCCTTGATTCCAAAGTAAGCCTTGAGTAAGCATTGTTAGACTCAAAATGGAGCACATTGGAGTTTAGTGGACATCTCGCAGCACTCTGGCACGAACAGCCTGACCTTTCCTATGCTGAGGGCAGCAGTACCTTTAGCACAGATGTGAGATGGGGAAACCTGCACCTGGAGCTGCAGAGGAGCCAATGTCCTCCATGGTGCTGCTGGGCCTGATGTGTCCCACTGCAGACAGGAGGACAGGCATCCTGGGGAAAAACTCTTGTATCAGATGCTCAGAAGCATGTTTTTAAGGCACCTGTTTACAATGTGCGTTTATGTATTATTTTTTTAAGTAGTTTATATGGGATAGCTGTGCTGTAATTTATTGCTGTTTTGTGTGCCACTTTCTTCTTTGCTAAGCTACAATCATGGACTTTGCAAGGAGCTGAGTGGTGAAAGCTGTGTAAACCCTTTAGAGAAATTTTTTGAGTATTGTGATTAAAAAAAAAGTGGAGGAAAAAGAGCACTGAAATTACAGTAACTAAAGGAGGGGGTTTGCATTTACCGAGGCTTCAACTAAAGTGTTTCTTAAGATATTCGAGGCTCTAAATCTACTGAAATCTTTTACTGTATTAGGTATTTTGCTTGTTGTCCATTGCCAGAGATGGACTTGAGCCTAGGAAGTCTAACTCTAGGCATGAGGTAAGACATTAATCTGTTTGATTACAATACTATAGTTCCTGTGCAGTTACGGAATCTTAAATGCTTTTGTGCTTGCTGCTTTGTACCTGAAGTACTTAAGCCGCATTATTTATCTCTATTCTTGTTACAACTTGAGACTAAAGCAGCCTGACTGGGAGTGACCCTGGAGCCTGCAGCAGATGTCATGCTCATCTCTTACCGTGGCATTTGTAACTGTGACTTCCTGTTGCTGTTCTCTAAGCTTTTATTTTAACTCTGCACTGAACACTGACATTTACTGCAGAAGTCTGACATGTCAGTCAAACTTGAGATGGTAATGGAAGAATAGTAAAGGCTTGTAATAATTTGGAATATGTTGTTACCTTATTAATAAATAAATTTGGATGAAGATGTTCCATGACTTTTGATGTCTCATACTTCAGCCATATGTGTGGCTACTGCAAGGTTTTGTGTTATATTCTCATCCCCTCTTTTGGGGATGCTTTATAGCAATGTGAGATTCTGAACAGAAGCAGCTGACAGTGCTGCAGAGCACACCTATAAGGCAGCGAGTCCCCAGCAATTGGGGAGATCAAGTGGAACCCCCTGGGTGAAGTTCTCTGACAGTTGTCTGAGTCCTATACAGCTGTGTCTGCAAACACAGCCATGGCTTGCACCTCTGACTGCATTCTTGCTTCATCAGCTGCTGCTGCCGCATTGGATCGCACTTGTTCAAATTTGGTAAAAGACCTGAACAGCTCGTTCTACTACAGCAGTTCTTCACTTTATTTTGACGTACTGTTTGTATGAGATCAGGAGCTCAGGGTGACATGAGTGTGTCAGCTGCCCCTTCAAACCCCTCTGGCTGTGTAACACAACTACAGAAATTCACTTCAGCAGCTGTGACAGGCTTCAGTGAATGCAGCAATGGACACACCTTTGGGTGGAAGAAAAACCATGGGGCTCTGCTGCAGTTCTCAGTAAGAAATCAAGAAGAAAAACACCCTGTTGTGTACTATCACTGGGTAACAGTTTGCTGCATTAAACACTTATTTTGGACACTTTATAATAAACTGTAAAGTTTGGAGATAATGTTTTCCAAAAATCGTGCACAGAAGCAGACCCTTGCACAGCTACATACGAAAACGAGAGGCTGTCAAATCCATACCCATCTGGAACATAGAATAAGAGAGACACTCTTAACAAGTATCACACTTAAGTAACATTTATTTTATCAGCATAGATGGTCCAAGTTAAAAGTACTCATGCAGTCATGGGGCCTGGCGGCTGTCAAGAACTTTTCCCCAGTTTGTGCTATCTGTGAGCACTTCCACTGAAGTGAAAGTAAGGCAGAACCAAGATTTAGCAAGGTACAGGCACTTTGTTCCCAGTTCAAGCAGGGAAAAAAAAAGCCTACATCAGGTCCTGGTCCCCCCACCCCAAAAAAGCCTCATGTGTTAAAATGCTGTAAAAAATAAAAAAAAAAAAACAAAATACAGAAAGTCGGTGCTCCCTAACCATACACTACTAGTTTATGTCATCATATGTAAGACCAGAAGTATAAGAAACCATAAATGAAAGCTTTCTTCTTACCAGTGTTGGGTACTTAGCAATGTGTGTAACACAAGTGTTCACAGCAGTGCAGCAGCACTCTGACTAGTACTGCCAGCTGTGCCTGCTGGCTTGTCTAACAGTGTAACTAAACAATTGCTTGTAGGAAGATACGAAAGGTACTTTAGATTCCACATACCTGGTTACATAAAACAGTGATTTACAAAAAAACTCTCATACCAAACAATATTCTAAATAAATAGTTCATCTTCATGACTATATACAGAGTCCCCCTCACATCAGTTATCCAAAAAAGACATATCTGTGTCCATGGGCACTGGAGCAAGTTCGCACAGGTAGAACAGCGTGGCTTCGCTCGCCTCTGCCTCCGTCAGTGGCTCCAGACGCACCAGTTTGCTCTGAGTGGGCTCGGGATCCAGGCTGCTCTCCAGGAGCTCATCCCCTTCCAGGGACTTGTCAACAGTGAAAGGAGCTTCAGCTGTGAAGCTCCCGCTCTCAACAGTGGAGCCTGGGTTCCCATCGAGGAATGCAAGGAGTGGAAACGCAGTGTAATGTATCAGCTGCTTATCTAAGGGGGAAAAAATGCCCAGAACATCAGTTCACATGCCTTTCTACATGCAGAAGGGAAAAACAAAATCCTACTCACAGCACTTATTTTGAGAATAATTAATAAAAATCCCTTACAGGTGTTTGTTTTAGATGTGTTGTTAAAGAACTGTTACAAGCATGTATAACGTTGTGCAGACTGTCCTGCAAAACAGGACATTTCTCTGCAGCTGGTGCAGTGCCAAAAACCTAAGTCAAATATACCAAGTATTTTATTTTTGTTATTTGTTCATCAGCATAATATAAAACCAGAAAAGGAGCAAATAATCAAGATAGCTTTTAGAACAATGCGTGTTCAACTGTTTAAGTATTTCAACATATCACCACAACTAACCTGATCTGGGCTTAGAAGCTTGTGTTTCCTGTGAAGCCGCTGGACCAGCATTATTCTTGTTAGTTTCTTTTCCCTTTGTCTCCGTCTGAGAACAAAAGCAAACTCTTAAACACATGCTTAAAGCTTGTACCAATGCCACTGGAACACAGCTCACCAACTATTAAAAAAAAACCCTACAATTTTTATTTGTGAAGGTTTGCAGTGGCATTATCAGTATTATCCCTGCTAACAGACCTTGGCTGAGAAAATGTGGAATGGAAACACAGCCTAGAAAGCAAGAACCAAAACCAATGTTTGTAAAATGAACAAGACAAATTCGAAGAGCTTATTCTTGTGTTTCTTTTCCCACCAGACAATACAGATGAAACCATTCTAACAGTGTGTACCATGTTTGCAAGTACTAAAATCTTGGGGGATACAAAGTCAAGAGACTGGTACAATGTAGAGGTAGTGGCCTCAAGATAATATAAGTTTTAAAGGACATTATTAATTACTATCCTTTTCCCCTTTGCTGTTTAAAGCCTAACAAACAGGATGAAATCAGCTGTAGTCTTTTTATTCGAATGAAAGAATTAAAAGCCAGAGCGTGAAGTGCCATGGTACCAGTGAAGAAAACAGCAAAAAGTGAGCAAAAGTTTGCATCTGTCACTGCTGTGTATGTTGAGCAATGGATTTAAGACTTACTTTGGTATTAGCGATATGATCATGATCTGTGGGATTCATCTGCACGGAGCTTGTAAAAAGCTGAATGAGACAAAATACATCAAGTTTTAGGTATCTTGATGTTACTGTTAAGAATACAAGACCATTGCATCTGAATGTATGAGAATAACCCCTGCACTTATTCCACCCTCTATGAGGACTGGAATTTATTTACAGGTAGTTACCACTTTTGCAAATTAAAACTAGCTTTGGAGCACAACTGGGATTCCATGAGGCTCAGTCACAAAGGAAACAACTATATTGCATCTAACTAACACGGTTTGCTGCAGTTTTAAAACACCAATTTCTTCTTACTTTGCTGCATGAATAATTCTGTCTACAATATGGACAAACACACCCTGCCCAAGTTTCCAAGTGACACCTAATCAGAAGCAGTCACCAGTATGTGGGAGAGCAGAGCTGCTGTTAAGAGGTATCTCAACTAAGTGGGAGAGGGGCCAACAGAACTCCACCAGGTTCAACAGCCACGCATCTTCAGTACCCAGTAACCTCATGCACTGGCCCAGGTTAGGGGTAAGGAATGAATGGACAGGGAGCAGCTCCTTGGATAGGGAACATGGGAGTCACGGTAGACAACACCCTGCTGCCAGCCAGCAGCATGGCCTTGCTACAGAGAGAGAAGCTCTGCTATGGGCAGCACAGTCAGGATGTCGCTGGAAGCGATTATTTCTCTCTGCACAGCACCTGAGGCCACTTGTGGAAGAGTGTCCAGTTTTAGGGCTCCCAGTCCGAGAGTTCTTAAATGAGAGGGTGTCCGGAGGGCCACATATGTTTGGAGGCATAAGGCATGCAAGAGGCCCAGCAAGCCTGGCTAATCTTGTCTGAAGAGGGCCAAGGAGGGAGGATAACTGCCCTCTTCCACTGCTCTGTTACAGAGAAGGCAAACTCCACGTGGACAAAGGACAAGAGGCAAGAGTGATGAACTGCAGCAGGGAAAGCTGTGACTGACACAAGGAAATGTTTCACTAAGAAGAGTCAAGCCCTCAACAGACACCCAAGAGCCTGTCTTTGGAGATTCTGGAATTCAAGTAAACAAGATCCAGAGCAATAAGATACAACTTTCAAGCTGATCCTGCTTTGAGAAAGGGGACTGGACTAGATGATGTGCACAGGTCCCCTCCAACCCAGACCATTCTACTCAACACAAACCTGAAGGAACCTAAATTGCAGGGAAACTTGTAAAATAAATGCCAAGAGCCTTTTTAACCCCAGTTCACTGAGAAGACCACAGATGGTATGCTGGGTTATTTCAAAGCAAGAGTATTAGACATGTACTTGATGTCTAAGTTCACGTCACAACAAATGTAAGCACGATTTCGTTCATTAAAGAAGCCATTCTTCAATAAAAGAACTTATCCATTCATTTGAGCAGTGATGTAGCACTGAGAATTATACCAGTGCTCAAGAAACATATATTCATAAATATTTGTAACTCAGCTTTGTAAAAGAAAGAGAGAAAAAAAAATCGGTTGTGTTTTAAATCCATTCTTAACAGTAGGAACACACACAAATCTTTTGTAAGGCCTAGTGCCAAAGTATTTAAAATAAACAGTCATAATTACATCAACCAGGAGATCTGGATCTATGCTGAACTGTCGTCCTGACAACATAGCCTGGAAGTCCTCTAAACTGCAGTCAATACTGTCGAGATAATCCAGAAGTTCCACTCTAGAAGACAAACAGTATTTTACTGCTGTATCCCTTAACAAAGTAAGATAAATCCTTCAGTAAGCTTTACACAGATGTACTACATCCATCTAAGAATCTCCACAGAACTAGAATGAACTAAGTTTTTCATCAGATATGACCTCTGGAAAAAAATGAAAACTTTTAGCCTCTAGAGGAGAACCCAAGTGAAGCAGATGGGTGCCCTGAAACAGGTATTGCAGGAATTGTATCAACATAACACTATGACATGACATTGGCCCCACATAGTCCTAGTGAGTCCCATCTGCCTGCAGGAGTGACACAAATAAATCTTGACAGTTTAAACAATGATATCCACAATATTACACTGCCAGATTACACATCCCAACTCAGTCATGTGAGCTTCACAATGAGAATCAGAGGTCACATCTTAAAATACTTAAAAGGATCTTTAGAAACTGGCTAGAATAACAATGGATTATAAATTTAATATTCTCAGCAGAAACTACTATTCAGTTCTTTTTACTTCAGTCATATAATCTGTTCTAATACTTGGAAAAAACCCCAGAAGCCCAGACTACTTACTTTCCAAGAAGGTTTATATTCTGTGAAATTACTCCATTTTCATTGAGTATGGAATCCATCACTGAGACTGGATCTTCTGCAGTTAAAGTTGACTGGTTATTCAGCTGTACAGCACTTGACATGAGTGGGCTTGTACTGTCACTGACAGGGTTGGCCGGATCATTACCTGGGACAGCAACTGATTCTGTGCTTTTATCCCCTTGAATCACAGGGGCGTATTCATCTTCGTTATCATCTTCCACAATTACAATATCAGGAGAAGGATAGCTACAACTACAGCTGCAATACAAGATAAATTAATTAGAGCATTTGATACACTCTTTCAAATTGGTATATATATAGGTTATACAGGTATATATATATATATAGGTTATACAGGTTTAGTTACTCCTCATTTTAGTCAAGCTACTATAAGGAAATAAATTTTCCTACTGCTTTTTAATACTAAACACTGAAAGATACTCTCAATATCTATTTTCCATTGATATGGTTCTGTAATGCCTAATACAATTAATGCTGTTCAGCTAGCACACACTGTTGTGCTAGACCACAATAACCAACTACTAAAAAGCTATAGGACAGCTTTTTGCATTAGAACAACTAAAAGTTCACATATAAAGTATGAACAAAGTGGACCAAAGCATATAAGACTATCAAACTAGACAGACAACATATATTTTGCGTATTTCCTGTTGAACAGAATCAACTCTGGAGGATCCATAACACAAAGGATCTCAGTCAACAGGTTTGTAGTTAATTAACCTTGTTTTGTACACCAGGAATGAAACCTGGTATACAAGAGTAAAACCAAGAGTGAGCCTCAACTAATTTGCTTTCATCCACATTCTGGTTCTTAACCCTCAAGTAGCTATTAGTTATGCTGCCTCTCTATCACAGCCTTATCCTCATAAAGCTTTTCTATTAAGAGAATACATTCCCAGACATCAGCTGAGCAAGAACAATGGTACCAGTTCAAGTGTATGCTAGAAATACCTAACTTTTATTTCTTAAGGCATAATACAGGCCCTATCAATCCAATGTAACTCAAAAAGAGTTGCTCCTCAATCCCTGGACCAAGTTTCAACTTGCTTGTAGATGCAAGATGAACTACTTCTGTAGTACTAGAGTATAAACAGGACGGAACATAGTCACAAAACACCTGGAACTGAAAAAAACTCCCTGAAATTAATTAGCTTAATGAAGTTCAAAGACCACACCAACACCAGACAAACAACACATTCAAATTATTCTCCACAAATCTCTGTAAAAACAAGGCAAGTTATTCCTGTCTGTATTCAGAACCAAAAGTAAGAAAACACCACTTTTCTTTGGACAACTAGTATATTTTAAAAGAGTGCAATAATAGATTGCTTTCACCAGTTTCTACGTGTATGCCACATATCACAACTCCAACAGCCAACTAACTAATTGGAATAAATCCAGTGGTCAATAAATCAAAAGCTACAGTGAATTCACAGATGAAGCTTCTATATGCGCAGGAGTGCTGAGTAATTCTGACCACTTCATTAGAACAAATTACCTATGACATCTAAATTATTGTGTATTATACAACACTGAAAGCCATTATCTACATACACTTCTACAGACTTCTTACTTGGAAGAATCTGAAGTGGTATCTTCATTTGTTTCTGGTGTAACAGGAAGATCTTCTTCTTCACCCATGGGATTTTCTTCATCACACACATCCTCAGTGACATCGTAAATAACAATATCATCTGAAATCTGTTCTCTTTGTTTTAAGCCCTCATTTCTGTTGAGAGGTACCTGAGAATTATTTTTAAAGGAGTCAGGGGACAGAAGGATGATGAGCATCAGCATTTTGACAGTTATTTTATCTTACAATGCTTCAAATCTAAAAAAGTGTATGAGCTTTCCTACACCTTTGAGGTTACGAGCTGTTTGTACAGATCTATGTTTAATAAGAAAAGCCATACAAGTAAATGAACAAGATGGAGAATACCAGTTACAGGAAAGTCTAGCAAATACTACAGGCATAAAAATAAAAAACATACTAGTACTGTCAGCAAATGCAATAGAAAAGCTGCAAAAACAGGACCACACAATAATTAAAAATATTAAAACCGTGACTGCTGTTTAAATAGTACTTTATTGCAAAGCTACTAATTCTGGTGCCATGCTATAGCACTCATTTTGATGACTTCCCCACCAACCTCTATTTGGACAGCAGAAAACAACTTTTTGTGGAGTGACTCATTAAAATGGAAAAACATGATTTTGCTGCATTGGATGCAGCCTTGCAGACCAACACACTTGACCCTTGTCTCTGTATGGGGTCAGAGGCGCCACACTCCCAGGACAACAATGCAACACGTATGTGCTATTTCTAACAGCACAATTAATAAAAGCAAACTGATTTCAGTAGGATCATGTCAAGCTGTATTTAATACACGGGCAACTGGTTTATACATGCTTATATTGTAAAGTGAATGGTGATGATCAACAGAATATGATGTAACGCTTCTACAAGCTGACAGCTCTCAGTACATAGTTATGTTTTATTCCCCATAAGACAATTTACTTGACTCATCTGCCCCCCCCGCCCCCCCGCACTCCTTCCTTCATCATAACAGAGCATACCCATAATAGAAAACTTACATGGTGGCTACTGTCAGCTGGTTCTTTCACAATTTTCTGAAATACATTTGACTTTGTGGGTCCATTAGTGTTCAGAAGAAGAGGCCTACATCAGAAAGAGTAAGGGAAGAAAGCAACCTCAAAAACAATTCTTTGGTTTTAGTCAACAAGACATGTCAGTTTACTGACTGGACAGCAAGCTTTTAAGATCGTATCTACCTCTTGCGTTTTAGGCTCACTAGTTGGTTATTCTGCACCAAGGTAACAATGAATTGTACAATCTGTAAGGGAAAGAACACTACTGTTAATCACTCTACTTTGTTTCTCTTGAGCACTAAGGTATATTACAGCAGAAGAGTTCAATAATAAAATCTATACATAAACAGCAAAACACTTATTGTGTGTAGTAACTTTTATAGAAAGCTGTTCAGAAAACTTAAAAAATCATGGTAAAAACACTGCTGGTAATATCTCAAAAAAACAGTTGTCCAAGAAAGACTTTACACACAGCAGGAGGTAAGAGAAAGCTTTTACACTACATTGTACAGTACACAGAAAGACATCCAGCAACTCAAACGATTAGAAGAATTCTAATAAGCAATGACAGAAGGCATTCAGAGATATGGATCATAAACATAACCTCTATCTGTAAATACTGGTTCTGGTGAAAGGCATTTTTAACAGATTCATAAAAAACTACATGTACAATTAACATTACAAATACAAGGTCAGCAGGTCAGCCAAGTAGGAGAGCAGTCAATTTCCAATACAGAACTTCGTAATTGAGCACTCCCTTATGCATGTACAACACTTGAATGAAGCCTTACCTTTCGAATAACTTGCTGTTGTTGCAAGTGTTTTGCTCTCAGTTCTGACACTTCCCTCCAGAGGGATTCATTTTCTCTGTTTAAAAATTATTTAAAAGTCAAAATAAAACTAAGTTATAAAACATTTATATTAATTTTTGTTTAAGATTAGTTGGCCTCATTAAAGCTTTTCAAAATACATTTTTAGATTGGGGTGTGGGGTGGGAGTGTCACACAGTCAGCAGCCTTGGAAAGTAATTATAAAATGGAGACCCAAAGACAACCAACGGCCTTCAGAGAATTTCCAGCCCTTTTAAAATGGAAGAAACAAAATATTCTCAAATTTTTCAGCTATACAGTCTGCATTTAAAAATTAACTATCAGCATTTAAAAATTAACCATTTTGTTTCCTTTCCTGTAAAAACAAAGTTATCTTGTTTTCTTCCTTCTAGAAATTAAATTTAAAAAAAAAAAAATCAAGCATGCAGTTGGTTTCTGGCAGCAAAGGACAGCATAAGAATGCAGTTTCCTCTCACCACTAAAAACCAGAGTTCTTCACCTCCATCCAGCCTGCTTGTCATCCCTCACACAGCTCTTGCTAGGTGCAAGCCACCTCTCAGCAACTGCACATTTGCCTTGAAAACACGATTCTGTACACGCTTCGCTTCTGTGTACAGAACAAGCTCTCAAGTCACCCATGCAGCTGTAGCCATTCAAACAGCTGCCTCTATTAGCTCCAGTAAAGGGGCACGTTAGGTGCTAAAAGCTAATAGAGCTTGTCAGAGGTGACAGGTTTCACGAAACACTTCAATTTTACAAACCTTAGCTGTTCCAGTACTCACAGGAGGCCAGTTACTGAGACAGTGTAAAAACTGCCCTTGCTATTGAAACCACAAGAAGTTTGTTTCCAACAGCATATTGCATATTAAGAGGCAGATAATAAGTACCAGAAGCTTCAACGAATGAGGAAAGACAACGTACCACCCTCCTCTCTTTTGCAGTTTAATTTTCAACACAGAGAAACAAACTCCACTGGTGTTCAGTTCTTAGGAAACCTTAAGCTAATTTTTCAGAAACAGCTGTTCATGTGCAGTGTGATGCAGGATATTACAAACTGCTCCTATGTCCAACATATGCCCAACATACAATTTAGGAGTACAGTTCCAATTTTAACAGGTTACAAATTTAACAACTGAAGTTAGGGTTTCTGAATTTTCTCACTAGCTTTATTAACATGTAGGACTAGGTCTTCTGATTTAGCCCAGTTTATACCTCAATTATTTTAAACTGATGGGACAAAATCATGGATGTCAAAGACAACCATTCTAAGTTCTCATCTCTACAAACTGTCAGGTAATTTTCAACTGGACGTCATTTCTGTCAAAGTCAGTGCTGCTCTGGGCAGGGGTTTGGACCTGATGGCCTTCTGACGTTATTTCAACCCAAATCCATCTAGGATTTGCAAAGGGCAAATATGAGCACTTTTACTCTAGACTGGCCAGATTCTAACAAAGACTCTTCCTAGGCAAAGTAAGTTTGCCTCTGAATATTCTACCCCTTAAATAACTAGAACTAAAGATTATAAATGACGTAATTTACTTCTTAAAACTTTAACTAATCAATGACCTCTGTCACAGAGGTACACCATCACTTACTTTCTCAATGTAAGTTAGGGTGTCCTGAAACAGAGTTCCTATTCAGGTGATGTGACTCACAGTGCATGAGCTTATTGTCATTTATCTTGTCTATATCTACATACTCTAAAGGATTAAGTAATTTGTGACATACATCTTTCTCACTGTTGAGAATAAATTATAATTACTAAGTACATAACAATGCAATTCTAAAAATACTCTACATTTGTATTTTAGATTCTGTTCCTCTGTAACTGACGCAACAAATGAATTTCCAAACTAGATTTCTAAACACATTTTCCTAGGCATTAACTCTTCTGCAATTTTAAGCAGTGGGGGAACAAAGACAACAACAGAAAAATAAAAACCAATGACCAAAGACATTAACTGCCGTAAGAAAGTATTATATGCACTTTGCACAAACCAAACTCTGCCTCAAACTAAATACAGTAACTACTTCAAAACTTGATGATGTAAACCAGCATACTTTATGCCAAGAGCTGATTTGAATATTAAGCCTCAGCAGCATTATGGAACTAAAGGTATTATTTAATTGCCCCCTACTAGACAGTTCCAGAAACACCAGCATTGACTGTTACTTTTAACAATATGAGAATACTTAATTTTTAATGCAATTTTTCTATTGAATTTTATGTTCCTAAAACAATATTGAACTTAGGTAATCACTAAACAAGAGACACCTAAAATTAGATCTTTGTCCAGTATCTAGTATCAGAATTACTCAGCATTATGGATCAGTTACTGATGCAGCAACTTACCTCTTCAAAAGAGACAATTGAGATTCAATAGTCGTTTGTTTAATTTGCACCTTTTGAGCATTACATATTATTTTGGAGAGATCTTCCTGAAGTATCTTGTTTTCTTCAGGTCTCGAAGATGAAACCTTTAAAAGATTAGAATCCAGAAACACCACTTCCCTTTACTCATACTTAACTAATATTCTATTTTGGTGATCAAATGTATTTTCTTACTAGCATTGACAAACTATGCATTTAAGTTAGTAATAAACCAAGCATCAAAAAAACCCCAAACCAGAAACATAGCTGTAATCACATTAGTTTTTGTTGTCACAAACATTTGTGTACATTCAGATTCTTCAGGCACTCTCCCAAGTGCTCTACCTCATCATAACTGCTTCACAATAACCTGGTGTTAATAGGTAAATCACTCTGTGCTGATTTTAGCTAGGGTAGAGTTAATTTTCTTCATAGTAGCTAATATAGGGCTGTGTTTTGGATTTGTGCTGTTGTGTTGCAGCACAGGCAATACAGAACTGTTTTGTTACTGCTGAGCAGCGCTTACATACAGAGTCAAGGCCTTTTCTGCTTCTCACCCCACTGCAGCAGCGAGTTGGCTGGGACTGCACAGGAAACTGGGAGGGCACACACATGGCTGGGACAATTTTTCCCAGCTGACCAAAGGGATACTCCACACCACATGATGTCATGCTGCGTATATAAAACTAGGGGATAAAGAAGGAAGGGAGGGTGTTCGAACTGACAGCATTTGTGAAGACAAATTATCTTTTACGCATGATGGAGCCCTGCTTTCCTGGGGATAGCTGAACACCTGCCTCCCTATGGGAGGTGGTAAATGAATTCCTTGTTTTGCTTTGCTTGTGTGTGCCTCTTGCTTTACTTCCTGATCTGCCTTTATCTCAACCCATGAGTCTTCTCACTTTTACTCTCCCAATTCACTCCCACATTCTGACATGGGAGGAGTGACCAAGCAGCTCTGTGGGTCTGAGTTGCTTACTGGGGTTAAACCATGACACCCATTCTCTTACCAGAGTTTAATTTGCCGTATTTCGACTTGATATCTATATTCACCTAACTCACAATAACAGCAGAGCACATTTCAGAATCATATTTAGCAGCACAACAAGCACGTTTATAGGTTTGCCCCCTGTTCTCTTTGGTGGAAAGTTTAATGCTTACAGTAGCCTTGTTCTGAAACAAACTATATAAACAAGCAGTTTCTTCTATTACTGATTAGGTAAAATCAAAGCATGCTCTGTACTTCTAATACTCTCTCAAAAATTGTCCTATTTGCCTAACTCACTCATTTTTTCCACCAGTGAAACTTACTATAATGATAGCAAAGTAGGTTAAATATAATCAGATCCCCCAAAATATGTTTAAACAGGACCAAGACATAAATGAAGACAGCGTAGTTTGCTTCCATAAACTCCAAACTCATCTGCACTCATAATCCTGCAGTGAAACTTATCATGAACTTTGCTATTCATCAACACTTAGCAATACAGTTTTTTCTATATCCTAAGTTTTCACTAACCTTCCTTTTAATGTGTTCCAACAAGTCCTCCCGACCCTGCCTAAAATACGCGTGCCGAAATTCTACTGGACCATCTCGCTCCAGTTTGACAATCCCAGAATCAACATGGACAACTTTTCGGAAGCCATCTTTAAAAAAAAAAGAAAAAGGAAACTTCAAAATACGCATTAAAAAATTCAAAATATGCTGTCCCGACTATCCTATTAATAACTTCAAGGATAAACCAGTATTCTAGTTGCAGAGAACACAGGGCCACTGCTCAAAGGAAATTATAACTAAACGTGTACAGGATCTAGAACTACGCTAGAATGCAAAAATCCAGGAACTTACACATGTTTAGCTGTCTGACAAAGCTTGCCATGTTGTTGTGCTTGAAGTACTTGGGAAGAATCTCTTTTGCGAATCTCTGCTCATCCAACACCAAGAAACTCCTGCCATTCTAAAATGAGAGACACACATTAAGCTACTTAAAAACTATACCAGAAAACACACTGGGCTTTTAGAATTAATCACCAGATAAGAATGTTTCCTTTGTGCATGCAGTACATTACTGATTTGCTTGCCTACAACTTTCCAAAACAAAAAGCAACTGAGTACTATCAATTTACATCATTATCTGTATCTGAAGAGGAACATCTCTATTGTTACTTTTTGCTTCCTAAAAAATGAATTAATTGTTTCCCCGCAATTATCACAGTTTCACTACAGGACAATACCATCAATTTTGTACATCGTTCTGAAGTCTTGGTAAGAAACCTAACAAAGAGCCCGAGCAAGGAAAAAACACTAACAACCAGCCGAAAGACCCATCTGCTTTCCACTATAAAAGCATGATTAGTTTGATAGGTCTTACAGAGCAGATGGAGCTGTCAAAGAGCTGAGCATGTCCACTGGGTTTTGGAGTTACCAAAAAGGTAACCACCCTAGGCACCACACCCCTCCTGGAATCCCAGTTGTGAAGGAGGACTGATCTTTTATTTAATCCACAGGCTTTGACTAAAATAGAAGGATCAGCTCTTTGTTCTTCAATGACTGCACCCCAGAAACTACATGGCAAATAATTGGCAAAATGCAAATTACCTACTTCTAAAAGCTTTAGGTGTCTGTACACCCACAGTACTCTCACTCTGTATTTAATGAAAAGTCTATCATCTTTAACAAACGTCAACACTGTTACTCCGTCTTTTGAGAGGCCCTTTAGCTCAATGAGTCATGTTTTTCTTGTCCTCAAATGCCAGCTGTTCTATGATCACAAGAAGCTTAGAGAACCAACCATAAGACCATATGAAGATCCTTATCCAAGAGCTTGTGTCCTAGTTTCAGTGGGGATAGAATTCATTTTTTCTTAGTAGCTGGCACAGTGTTGAGTTTTGGATTCAGCAGGAGAATAATGTCAATATCAACATTATTCTCTGATGTTTCAGCTGTAGCTGAGCACTGCTTATCCTAAGTCAAGGACTTTTCAACTTCCCGGGCTCTGCAAGTGAGCAGGTGCACAAGAAGCCGGGACGGAACATGGCAGGGGGTGTGTGCAGCACCACACCAGGACAGCTGACACACAGTGGGCAAAGGAATATTCCATACCACAGAACATCATCTCCAGTATATAAACTGAGGGAGTTACCTGGAAGGGGGGCGAACTGCTGTTCCCAGATGGACTGGGTATTCGCCCAGCAAGTAGTGAGCAATTGTATTGCACATCCTTTGTTTTTCTTAGATTTTCTCTCCTTCTTATTACTATTACATACTAATAATGTATTATTATATTGTGTATATTATAAATTACTTTGTTTCAATTATTAAACAGTTCCTATCTTAAGCCACAGGTTTTAATTTTTTTAACCAGGGTGGGGAAACGTGAGCAAATGGCTGTGTTGTACTTACTTGCCAGATGGCATTAAACCACAACAGCTCGTTCCCGACAAACCAGGACCATCAGGAACAGGACTTTATAAATGATCTCCACTGGATGAGTTAGGTGTTTCACACTGAGAGGAAGGTAGGAAGATAGGAAGATGAAAACTTCCAGTAATGCCTGCCTACCTCCTGCTGAAAAACCAGTGGAATGGAAAAGGGAAGCAAACGAAATTGACTATTTCAGCCAATGCTGTGTGAAACTCACCAACCAGAGGTGCTCAAATGACAACCTCCATGTGGTGCCTCACTTTGTCCCTTTGACATTGTCCAGGCTTAAGACGGGAAAATCTGGGAAACACATCTACTAGCTCTTGTTGCCCCAACAGTCATTTACAGCAAGGCTGCACAGACACTAAGGCCTGCAAGCATCACCAACAGCTCAACATGATTTTTAACTCCTAGTGCCAATGACCACAGCAATACAGCAGTCTTTCAAGTGCTTCATTTGGTATTCCTGACCCGTATTTCCATGGACAACACGTTCTGTGGCTTCACTGAGGTATGTATGCAGTGAGACAAAATTTGGCTGTTTGGTTTCAGATGATGTTTAGCCTTACAGTGTAAGGATACAGATTTGTATAGGAGGAAAGTGAAATATTATAGTAACTGCACTCTCCCTTGTTACATTCGGTACACTTTTTGCACCCTATAATATCAACATAGTGCATTTTTAAAAGATATCCCAAGCAACCTCAATACTTCACTCCCACAAGAACTGCTCGTTGCCAACAACATCAACTGTTATTAGTGGACCTTCCCCCTAGAAACAGCCTTGCAGAATTTCAAACAATTAGCCTTTACTGTTAATTAAGAAAATAAAACGAGGATACATAATAGTCTTGGTGTGTTTACTCAAGATAAACATGAGCAATGACTTCAGAATGTCTTCACTGAAAGTGTAAGGTACCAAAAATAGCACATGTTAAGGTATATAACATCAATCTTCATATAGCCCTTATTACCCCCTTCCAAAAAAATAAAGAAAACAATACAAGAAAGGAAAGTTATCATAATCTATTGAGGCCTCCTGCTACCACCTTTAGGAAGTTTTGGCTGAAGTTACCAGTAAATCATTATCAGTAAAATGTGTAAGACGTTTTATCATTCCTCGAGCACTTAAAATAGCAGCTCTCAGTTGAGTTTATCTCAACACCACTTGAAGATGTTGACTCAGTTTGAGAACAGGATTTTCTTGAAAAGAGGATGTAGAGAAAAATTAAATAGTTATTATTAAAATACGTGCTTAGCATTTAGCACAAGAGTTAATGATGTTAACTGCAGCAACTCGCCAGCCCTTCGTTACACTGTAAGAATCTATAAGATAGTGCCCAATTAGAGTTTCCCTGCGGCCCACCCTCTTCCCGCCGCTCCAGCAGGTAGACACTGAGACTGGGAAGCCCCGGCCCGCCCCGCACGTGGCCGCTTCCCCCCCTGTTCCCGCGGGGATCGGCCCCGTTGGAGGCCGTCGGCGACTCACGGGGAACAAACAGCAAATAGGCCGGCACACCCCGCTCTCCCCATCCTCCCCGGATCGCCGCGGGCGAGCCCCAATACTGACGCACCCACGGCCCCGCAGTGGGGGATACCCCCGCAGCTCCGCGTTACCCGCACCACGGCACCATAAACACAGCGCATGGCAGACCCCGCCGCTGCCGGGCCCCTGCCCTCCCCTCCGAGCCGCGGGGCGCCCGCCGCCCGGGGAAATCCCGGCCTGCTCAGCCGGGGCCAGCAAACGAGCGGCTCCCCCTCGGCTGGGGACGCGTCCCCGGGTAAGGTAAGGCCGAGCAGCAGCCCGGCCCGGCCCGATAGGAGCCCGACGAAGCCATGCGGCCGTGCCCTGGCTTGCCGCCCTTCCCCCGCGCACGCCGAGGCCCGCGGCACCCAGTAGGGCCCGGTGCCCGCCGGGCACCGCGGGAGGAAAGCGGAGGGTGATGGGGGGGGGTCCCGCCACACGCGGGCGGGAAGGAGGGCGGGGGGGGAGGAGTGTCGGCCGACCTGGCTCCAGGTGATAAGCTGGTTGCTGGGGGTCTCACCCAGCAGAGCCCACAGCTTGCTGAGGAAGGCTGGGACCCCCTGGCCGGCGAAGGGCGGCGGGGGCTGCGGGGGCTGCGGGGGCTGCGGGGGCTGCGGGGCCGGGGCCGGGCCCTGGGCCTGGGGCTGCGCCTGCTGCTGCTTCATTGTCGCTGTGGCGGCGGCGCCTCTGCCCGGGGGGTGCGCACGGCGCGCCCGGCCCCGCCCCTCGCGCGGACCCCGCGTGCGCGCCGGCCCCGCTGCACGCGCGCGTGCGCGCCGGCCCCGCCCCTTCCCCTGCCCCTTTACATAACGTCCCCCACGTGCGCCGCCCTCACGTGTCACAACAGCGCCGGCACGGGTGGGACGGGACCAATAGGAGCGCGCCTCGCCCCGGGGGGGGCGGGGCCACGCGGCGCAGCCGCACGTTGCCGGCGGGCAGCGCGCGCGTGGCGGGGGAGCGGTGAGGGAGGCGGGAGGGGGAGGGGTGAGTGCGCGTGCCCGGGCGCGGGAGCGGCGCGCGGGAGCGGCGCGCGGGATCCCCCAGCGTGCGTGTGTCGCGGGCTCGGCCCGTCACGGCGCTTCAGACGGGCCCGGGAGAAAGGTGAGGAGAAGGCTCGTCAGCTGAAAAAACATCAGCACGCAGGGCACGGAACATCGCGCTGTACGCGACCTCGTAACATTTAAGCGTAGGCGCAACAGGAGCATCCAAGCCAACTAAAAAAAAAAAAAACCCAAACCGCTCAGGCAGGCCCTAAGTAGACCCCTCTGCTAGGCTGCTTGTGTTTAGACTTTAGACCTGCTGGCTGCAGAGGCTGTGAAAGAAAACCGGTTTGAATAAAAAAGGTATATTTAGGAAAACAGCCTAATGAATGATAAAACACAGTAAAATCAATTTATTTTGGTACTCTACCAAGTATTTTGCAAAACTGAATTGCATACTTAACTGCAAATAAGTTATAAGAAATTGTTCTATGGAACTAGAACTGGTATTTTCACAACAAGCCCTCATCGACTGACAGTGTTACTGATGTCTTACCTTTTTTGAGAGTTCTCGAAAAAGTCTCAAAGAATCGTGGTCAGATTGATTCACTTCAGTTTGCAGTGAAAATAAAGTGCAATGGCATAGGGAAAGTAAATGAGAAGCTTTAGCATAGTAACCTACAGGTGAATTAATTTCAATATTTCTGTTTTAAGCTGTATATCACACAGCTTACCTTTTCTCCCAGCATTAGCAGGCTGCAAGAGCCTGTAACAAACTTGTTGACTGACATTCACTAGATTGTTCTGAGAGAAGTCACAGTTCCTAAATTTATGCCTTAGCTTTCCAGAGTCAGTATATGGAATGACAAAACTTAAAAGAATGCCTTTTAAATTTAAACAAAAATTTACAGTAATTTTCCAAATAATTTTCATCCTGACTTGCATGCAGCAAGCTCCTACCAGATTCCATATATCTAGATCCAACTGCTAGATAAGCAGACATAACATGGTTGTAATCTAATCTGGACACAGA
>JAYRBT010000114.1:63835469-63903953 GCA_036023395.1 Myiotriccus ornatus
GATTTCCAGCATCTTACAGTTGAGGGGAGTCTTTTAACCTTTCTTCCTAAACCTCAATTTAGGAAAAAAATTTTCTTCTGAAGCCTTAAGGCTTAAGAACTGGAAGTTATTAACTTAGTACTTATCATAAAATGTTAGCAATGTACAATTCAAGTAACCTTTCCGTTAGGTTTTTTTATTATCTTATGAGGTCTGAGCACAAGGTAATTGCTTGTCCGTGTTCTTAAAGCTTCTTGTTTTACTATTTTACAAGCCAGCCAATGTAGAACTCAGCAGTTTTTAGCCTGAGGCTATTTGACTTTCCAGTATTTTCATGAGCAGTGCTATCATGTTTTTCCACTCTGCAGTAAAATTGCCCTCCATTTAGCTTGCAGAAATCTGGTAATTATCAGTTCTGAGACAGGTCAAGCTATTTAAATCTTTCACAATGCAGTTCTCCCCCTCTCCTCACCAGAAAAATGTAGCACTATAAAACTTTTTGGGTATTGTGAGATGTTGGAACTCAGGAAAAAAACAGATCTCATATCCCTTGACTAACCCCTCGAACCCAGGAGATCCTGTTCTTCCCCACCTTGTTCCCCCTCTCTCGGACCCACAATTCCCCCACGTGCAGGAGTTACAACTAAGACCTAGTGCTTAGGGACTAAAAGAGCTCTGCCAGCAGGGAATATCTGATTTCCAGCACTTTTTCGTACAGCTTACATAGAGGCTGTGCAGTTAGCAGCACCTGGTCAGGAAACCAAGAGAAAAAAAATTGACGTCCCCTATGCCTAGAATCACAACTACCACTGGTCTCTTCCTGTCATGCTTGAGCAGCAGGCAGTCCCACAGCAGTCCCTTACTCTTTTATAGGAGTTTTGTCCACTGATAGTCCAGTTTTGATGTGGCTTAAGAAAAAAATAATTTGGGATGAGGGATGTTCCGCAGTACATTTACGAACAGAGGTCACAAAACAGTCCTCGTGGAACAATACTTCTCTTATATGAACTTAATCTATCTTCTCTGACTTCTTATTTTCTTTCACCACAGTGGAATATACAGCAAGGGTCAACAGCTCCACTTTTCTTACAACCCGTTGCTATGGCTCTGATAAAGCTGACGTGCAATCTGTGTGAACTCCAGTTGCAACAGACCCTGAGTAAAGTTTGAGTCAACTCCCCAAGGGATACCAGTCTGCAGATTTTCCTTAAGACAAACAGCATGATGCTAAAGAAGCAACTAAAAATGACAGGGGAGCCAAAGGTAGGGTGACAGATTTCAAGGCAATACTCTCTTCTTTTTGTGACTGATATTTGTCCTGACTGAGATGCTGGCATTTGAAGGTTATCTTTATTGATTTGTCTATATTGATCCCCATGAAAGCATGTTGCCCCTGGAACAAGCACAGGCAGCCACAAGTAGACCAGTCTGTTATGTCTGCAATATCAAACACTGTGCACAGTATTTCACAGCAAAATTTGATGCAATCCTTCCACCTTAAAAAAATTATTGCACCATTTAAATAATTGAAAGAGTCCCTAGAAGTCCCAGCTCTGCACACACTAGAATCAACTTGAATCAAAAGTGGCCCCAAGAGGCCTAGGTTTAAATTAATCCTCCTTGAACCAGGGATGGTCTGAGATGTCAGTATTCATGATGAAACTAGCTGGAGCAGGCAAGGTAGATGACATTTCAGAGAGCCTCTATAGAGATTACTCTTCCAAAGCTAGTGTCCTTTCAGTTAGTTTTATGCCATTCTTGTGCATCTGATTCAAGTACCACTCAGTGTTTTGAATAAGTTATTAATTTTCCTTCTCCACGTGCCCTGCAGGGAAAACAGATGGCACAGTCAGCACACTGGCTATCACACACTATACAATAAAGGCTGACAGCAAGTTCTAAAATTAAGTTGTGATAACTGTTCCCTGCAGTATTTTTAAAATTAAGCTATAATAACTGAAACTGACTTCCATTCACGATCAACAGTTTTTCTTTATTGAAAGGAAGGCCTACATTCATATTTACTACTATCCCTTCAAGACATGGAAATGGCATGGAAGTGGTATCCATTTCTCATTTGCTTATGTATGAGGAATACTTGATTTAGGCTTTTCCCAATTAGGCAAGGTCTTCTATACTCCATGAAAACACACTGTGACCCTCAAAATACTGTTTTCTCATACTGTGAGGAAAATTTTCTCACACTAAGAGGAAAAGAGTTACAAACTTGAAAAAGGTATATTTAAACAAGACATTGTTTAGCTAAGATAGTATTTAATTAGTCAGTGTCTTTAAAAAGTTCCAGATTTGAAGCCATAAACCCCCCGACCTTTAAAAAGGAGACAAAAAATAATATCTGAGTTTAAACACATTTCTTAATGTTAACAATGAGTTCAGACCAGGTTATTTGATTTTGAAGGCTTTCTGCAAAGTTAAACTTTTTATTGAAGCTTCTGAAAGGATAGTAGATTTGAGATAAAAGGGAAGGATGTTTCATGGGCATACTGCCTGACAGTAGTTTGCTGTGAGCAGTTTGCTGTGGCCATGTGTTGATAATTATGAAAAAAAAGTTCTATGATAAGAAAAAAAACCCTTAATATATGAGCTCATTTGTTCATCCAAACTTAACACTGCTTCCTTCCGAAATTAAAAGTAGATGCAAAAAACTCAGCACAATTTTCTCAAGACTATTGTATTCAAGTAGGATTTAATAACATAAATGTTATGAACATTGTGGCAATAAAGGGCTCATAAATCAGAGTGAAGCGTGAAAAGGAGCTTTTATCTCACCTGAAGCTAGTTTAGCAACCACATCCTACATACACGGTTTAGTTACTCTAAGGCCTCCATTCCATGATATTTTGCATTCCAGTGATTAGGACTGTCTTAAATAACTGTTCTGCCCGCTCAATTCCAGAGGCTGGCAAAGCTTTTTATAAAAAAGAAGATTCTTTACATTGGTTTACTCTTATCAAGAGCACAGTAGAAATTCTTTGCAAAGTACCAGTAGCAATTTTAGCCATATATTTAACATGTGAAAGTAACAATGTTCTTGTTAAGTTTTAAAATTAAGGCTATTTTGATGGATAAATTATATTAGCTTAGTCTGCTTCTCAGGGTCATTCAGAGATATGATTTGAATGGACAAAAAACACTTGCTTCATGGTTGTGGAGTCTGTCATGTCGAATCTTTCCCCATGCTAATAGCCATTTAACAACTCTCTTCAGCCTGTTTAACCCGAAGACCCCCAGACTGAAAACAAAATAAATAAATCTGGTTAATCTCAATCTAATTTACCTGAATCTGAACAGGTGGAGCTGTAATATTCCACGTCTGTGTCTAATCCACTGTTGTTCATTGTTTGTTCAGACTCCTATGAAGTTTTATAGAGGAAAAAAATAAATGACTTGATTTCCAGATACGTGGCCCAAATTACTAGTTTTCCTGTATTGTAAGAGATATTAGAAAAAACAATGATTTGCGATAGTTCCCACAGGATTCTGCTATTTCCTTCCCAGTTAGGTTAAAGCTACTGCTGTAGCAGCCACACACCACAGCTGAGTGGACAGCTGGTGACTGAAATGCTATCTCTGCTGAAACTGCAATCGCAGCTGTCATCACCTTTGTTAAGTTAGTACAATGTAATCAAGTCATTATTGAATTTGCATCAATGTTTTCTTCCTTGCTAGGCTGCTTATTCTTTCCCACACAAATTGACCATTAAGTTGAGAGCATAGGTTAAAAAAAGGCTACAACTGGTAGTCTTCTTTATAATGCAGATATAAGAGCTCAAGACAGAAAGAGGACCTGGACTTCACAGTTCTGGCAGATTCTGTCAGTGGTTTGCACATATTTGGTGCCTTATCCTGAAACTTTAATGTAGTTTCAGCACTGTGTCACTTCCTCCTCCCCCCTACTCTAGATAAGAGCTATAATCATAGCCAAACAATACGTCTTTTAGGGACATTATAAATAAATATTTATTTAATTTCCATACTCATCATTAAAGTCGGACATTCAGTGCTGGGGTACAAGTTTCAGGCTGTGGTGCTCTGTATTAGAAAATCACGGAATCATTTAGGTTGGAAAAGACCTTTAAGAGCATCAAGTCCTGCCATCAACCTAATACTGCCAAGTGCAGCATTAAACCATGCCCTTAAGCACCCCATCTACATATCTTTTATATATCTCCAGGGGTGGTGACTCCACCATCTTCCTGGGCAGCCTGTTCCAATGCTTGACCATACTTTCAGTCAAGAAATTTTTCCTAATATCCAGTCTACACCTCCCCTCATGCAACTTGAGGCCATTTCCTCATGTCCCATTGCTTGTTACTTGGGAGAAGAGACTGACACACCTCACTACGACCTTCTTTCAGGTAGTTGTACAGAATGATAAGGTCCCCCTGAGCCTCCTTTTCTTCAGGCAAAACAACTTCAGCTCCCTGAGCCGCTCCTCATAAGACTTGTGCTTCAGACCTTTCAGCAGTTTTGTTGCCCTTCTCTGGACACACTCCAGCACCTCCATGTCTTTCTTGTAGTGAGGGGCCCAAAACTGGACACAGGATTCGAGATGTGGCCTAACCAGTGACAAGTACAGAGGGACAATCACTGCCTTGGTCCTGCTGGCCACATTATTTCTGATACAAGTGTGGCGTTGCTGACAAATATTATGAACCAGAAGCTGTACTCTAAAGCTGTATACTAAATTCTTGTATTACCAAGCCAGTTACACACAGAGAGAACAACTAGGACATTCCCCTTGCAGATTTACTAGTTATATTACTGAAGAACTTCCATAAACATAATAATATTTTTTCTCCTGGAGAAACAAAGCTGCTGTTCAGAAACTGCTGTTCTAAACTTCTCTTCAGCTAGGTGCTACTCCTTCACAGGCAGAGAGAACACTGTAAGCAAGGCCAGGATGTGAAAGGCTCTAGTTTGATAACATTTCTGCCTCCCTACCTCCCCCTACAATGCCATGTTACTCAATCCCTTCCACTCCCTCACTGCTGTCCTACTTCCTGCACTATGTTGCAGTAACTATTAGATCAAGAAAAAATGGGTTAAAAAAACACACACACAAAATAATTGCTTAGAACCTGGGGATAGTAAACTTTCGACCTGTATTAGTTCTATAATCCAGTTCAGGTAATTCAGATGCAAAAGCAGTTGCATCATCCCAGCCAAAACAACATTCTAGCAGTGGACATGAAGAGCTACAAAGCTTGGGTTAGGGATATTATACCTTGAGATTCTCTCCTCCCAGCAAAGGATTTATGAAGAAGGGTAAAACACAGTAAAAGCAAGTTAATTCTGTTTTCAAATACTTTAAGTCATAGGGTATGGCATAGGTTAAATCATATCCAAGTGCTCAGTATTTTCCTTAACAACATAGACAAGTGTCTAAATAAAATTTGTGTCAACAAGAAAAAGAAGTAATAGAAAAAATATAGCATTGGATTATAAGAAATCTCTTTTTGTAACATAAAAAAGAATAGCAGGCATAATAGTTTTTATTACAAGTAGTTGATTTTCACAGCTTCTATTTGATGTCTGAGTACTCGGTATTTATTGGATGGATGTAGTCTGGAAGGAGAATGTAAACCTGCTTGTAAACTGTGTGTGGTAACACAATGCATAATTTTGACCTTGGAAAAAAAATAGTTTTACACCAGATTTCTTCTTTTACACCAGATTTCTTCAGGTTTTTTCCAATAGTGAAAACAAATATTAAGAATTAAATCCAAACACACAGGAACTCTTCCACTGGCTTTAGAAAACACCTTAAAGTTGTGGAAAACATCAGGGATATTTTCTACAGAGTGCAAACTTGCCCAGTTTTAAAATACCACTGGTGTGCTGCCATATCTTATTTTCTTACCTGGCTGCCCTACCACTTCCATGGAAGTTGCATTTGTTCTGAGGGCAGAAGAAAGATTAATTTTAAGAGATTTATCCAGTCCCATAAACTGTCTCCATAGAGAGCCTTTACACTTACAGATTTTCTGCCCTTTTATCTTGCCAGTTTGCTTAACTTTTCAAAAATCTTAGTTAGTCAAGAGACTCTTCCCTAGTTAATGACTTTGAAAATTTTTATTGCAGTTTATTTTATTCTGGTCCCGACTAAAACAGAGCTCAGGCTTATTAAATTTATTATACCGAATAATTTCTTTTCACCGTTATTCAGCACAGTACTCAAAATCCAGCTGGCTTAAAAAAATCTTCAAAATCAGTTGAAGGTTTTATTATTACAGCTCTAAAAGCTGTATTTTAAGGTAACAATTAAAATAGCTATAACTAAATCTTGTTTTCTGTATGCATCTATATTGAAGCCTGGAGGAGATACTGTGGAAGTAAAATGGAAGCATTGTTTGTGTAATGGTTTTAACACTGTGCTAAAAGCAAAACCAAAACACAAATGTACTCAAACATGCAGCCATGGTAACTGTCAACAAAACAGGAAAATATGTTTTGTTATGCCTATAGACCTAAAATTTTAAATTAAATTTTAAATGAAATATTGATAAAAAATTGCTGTTAGATCTGTAGAGTTCCTTTGAAATAAGTTTGTAACTATGGCTAATTGAAAAGGGAAAAATCATTTTCTTGTGTTGTGTATGCAGTTGCCAGGTGATCACAAAGTGCAGAGCTCTCCTTTGGAAACCTCAAAGGCATGAAGGCTGCAAATCTGATATAAAGGCTCTAACCACAGTCTATACAGCACGACTTTCTATGAAGTATTTTTTTAACTTCACTGTGAGGAGGGCTGTTTCTACTTAACATCCACAAGACAGTGCTACCAAAACCAGCATTGTATATGAGAGCAGCACCCCCCTGCTCCTGACCCCTAGTCATGTGGTTATACCACTAACACCATTCTATAAAGCAAACAGCCACTCTGTAACAGTGTCGGTTATCTATTTGTTCCTGTTCCCTTATTATCAGGCCCTGAAGGTCCTATGAACCAAGTAGACAAACCAAACAGATTTCCTCTTCTCCTCCCTACCAGCCTCAATGTTCCTGGGCGCCAGGACCATGACTCCCCCGCTCCCTGCCAGCCCTGAAGGCCCCAGGCACCTGGCCAGCCAGGCGCTCTTGTTGACCCTGAGGGAAGCCTAACAGCACACAGAGCTGTATTTGTAAGTTAGGTGTATTATAAATGCTGTATTGTGCTACTTCTAAACTGGACTACATCGATTCTGCTTGTAGAAATCATGTGCCATTCTAATAATAAATTCTGTGGTATACTAATCATAGTAACCTGTTAAAAAAATAAAGCTTTAATTGTAACTACAGGTTAACGTCATCATCATTCTGCCCAGAATCCCTAAAAAAACCTGTCTATCCTCTTACCGTGGGTGACATAGGTATAGATACATCAGGACTGAACACATGAAGACAGTCTGCATCTACACCATATATATATCTTCTCACTAAACAGTGGGAATGCCCAATTCTTAATGGAGATCTTTCTGACTGGACCAGACACCCTTCAGGCTTGAGGGGATCACCGACAAGTAGCATCCTCTACCATGCATGTGCTACAAGTTCAGCACCTTGCCCCAAATACTGGACTTTCTGTGTAGGAAGTGAACAAAATATTTACCATACAACCAGGCTGAGAAGTTAGCAAGAACACTTTTCTACTCTAGCCCACAGTCAGCTCAGTTCTCATGAAAAATAGTTTTCACTGTCAGTGTAGAATAAAACAAAGGACTAAGAGACTTTCCTGTCTTCTCTGAAAGATGCATCAGCACTCTGGAAAGGCTGCTGTCACCTCAGTTACACACCAGAGCCTATCCTGCCAAATCAGTTATGGTAACAGCTGAGCCTTCCAGATTTAGTGAGTTGTAGGACTCCAGCTTCTGACTCATCCTCACTGACAGGACAGCTGGAGAGGTTAAAACATCTGACAAAGGCATTTTGAGTCACCCCGCTACCAGTGTGATTTGAATCAAGAGTGTAACCATTTACTCATTTGAGATAATTCATGTAAGTCATCATTTCTATACTTATTCACTAGCAAAGGGTTTGAAGAAAAGGCTTCATCGTAGAGGAAATTAATATAAAAGATGGTGGTGGTGGGTGTAGATGGACATGCTTTTACAAAAAATTTGGTTAATGCACCAAGTTTTGGATATTGACATGCCAGAAGTGACATTATGCACAGATACTTGAGTCACTTTCCCAAGCATTCTGACAAAGAAGATCCAAATGTGGATGCAACACTCATTTGAGTGTTGAAGGGTCCTAACTTAGTATCTGCCTTCCTGATCCATGTGAAATAGCATCAGTTCTGCCTGTTTCTTCTTTCCTGATGTAATCTAGGTTTGCACCAGTAACACTGTGCTTTCTGCTCATCTCTGAGCAGCTGTTGATGAGAACAATATGCCCATTTACTAGTACAAGGCTTTTTATACTGACTCAAACATATACAGAATTCTCACCTCGAAACCTTTTCTACCCTGGGGAAAAAGGAACTGTGTTAGAAAATGCTGTTATTAAATACAAAAGTATTACTACATGCAAGACTGCGGTGTATGCAGTTCTATTTAGATACTGATCTGGAACAGGTAAAGGATACAGAGATATTGCTATGAATCAACTGTTTACTCAAGTTTTTTTTTTAAAGTTATACATAGGCGTTGCAAGACAACACAAATTTACCTATGGTGTTACTGAAAGAAGCATACCATATACAAAAGATTTTTTTTTTAATGATTTGCTGCTGCACAAACAAGTAAAGGACCAACTCTTAATTTATGGATTAGAAGCTATTGCTGGAGTCAGAGGCTGACAGGCACTGTTCTGTTTACTGTTTTATCTCTTTTCTAAAGGGAAAGCTTCCTAGGGCAAGCTGTCAGAGCACTGGTAAAAATGGAAAGAGCCATTACATCTAGCCCTACCACCTGTTTTCTTTTTTCCACTGTGGGATCACAAGATCTGTGACTCTTGCTTAACAGCAGTTTAAGTTCAAGGCTCCACCAATGCAAGCATTACTCCTAAAGTACACTCAAAAAACCTGAGGAGCCTGCTGCACAAACTGCAACTTGTGAACTACAGACAACTGTAAGTTTGTCAGTATTTTTAGATCAATAACCACTGAGGCAAAGAAAGAAGATTTGGCAAAATCTGCTGCTTTGTAAATATGTAGTGCTTTATACCGCAACATCCCAAAATAATGGTTTTGTTTTGAATGAGGATTATCCAGTGAAAATCACTCACCTTTCAGAAAATATAAATTGCTAGCTGAACAGAAATGTATCTTCTTTTAGGCTCCTTCATTTCATAATGTCTTGTAAAACACACTCAGATTCTCCTCAGTCTGAGAGAACACATTTTACACTGCCTGCCCTAATCAAAAGTAAACTTTTGCTCTTTGCTCTCCACAAGGCACTAGTCATTCTACCAGAAAAGAAAATCAGATTTTGTCACAAATATTTTCTCAACAAACGTGACAAATGCTGATTTTAAATTAAAAGCTTCCAAATAAGATTTTACTTAAAAAACAGAGGCTGCTTGATTTTATGGTGGCACTGGAATGTGTTCGGGCCAAACACACCATGAAATGTTATGTTTGATTTTTATTGTTAATGCCTTAACACATCAGTATCTTAGCATCCTCATTCGATGTACTCTAAAAACATTTATAGGCAGATGAACTGGAAGGAATGTGAATAAGGAAAGCCAGCTCAGCAGCTCATGCTGTAGGGAGGAACAGATAGTTCTGGCATACTAAAAATAAAAAGAAAGCATTAACATACCATATGCTCTGCAACCCCAAATAGCGTTATTTAGAGGTGTTCCAATAAAAGCTAACCATGACAAAAGCTCAGGCCTACTAAAGAAACCCAACCTAAAGTGACTTAAATCAGCCACATCCTTCACTGCGTAAAATAAACACAAGTTTTATCTAACAATTTAGTTTCATTTTGCACAAACTTTGGGATAACATACATCCAGTCATAGCGTTTTTCTTGGTAACGAAGTTAGTAACCATGCCAGACAGGAGTTGAAATGCAAGTGGTGAAGCAAATTTTGGTCGGTACACAGCCCATGATTATTTTATCTTAAATGACTGACTTGTCTTGCACTTCAATTGTAGTAGCTTTTTATGGAGTAAGTACCATTTTAACCCCTGAATTAGTACTACTATACAGATGCACATTTTCTCTCAAACTCTATGAGCAAAGCAGTAAAAAAGGAAGAAGGTCTTCAGTCAAGCAAAGTATCTTATTAATAAGTCCAATTATTTGGTATCACAAAATTGCATTGTTTCAACTCATGTTAATTTTCATTTTCAGCATTTTTTGAGGCCACAGGCAACATGGTTGTGAGGACGTGGATGCCTCTGTGCATTTGCAAACACAGTGACTAGTGAACAAACAAATTATTTTTTCCATAACTTTAAACTGAATTTAGGAACCAGAACTGGATTATTTCTTAGAATGTGTCAGTTAATGATCTTGCCACTGAGGAGATGCCTAAGGAGACTTCCGAGAGATAAATCTTTTAAACAACAGAAATACTTCACCACACAATAGGCAAGGTCCGCTGACTTTACATAGCATGGAACTGGGTGAAACACTTCTAATTTAATGACACCACAGCCTTGTGCAAATCTCAATCTAATTTTCACTTCGTTTATAAAATGGTGGCAGCTTCACATACCCTGCAGCAGAGATTTCAAATCTGAATTCTTCAGGACTGGCAGCAAACTTCTCAATATCAGCCTTGTTGAAGTGCTCACTCATACCATTAGGGTAACCAGCTCCAATTACAGGAGCATATAGATGGCAATTTCTACATTTTCTTAAGTTTCTGTTCTTTTGGAGTCAAAACACGCCGGTCTGCTTATTAACTTATTTGGTCTTTTGCTTTGTAGCAAAGTAGTTAAAGTGTGGAGTCAAAACAAGACACCTTTGCTCAACAGCTTTTCCCCTCCAGCCCATCAGAAATGTGGAGGAAAATGCAATAGACTTAAGCTGTATTAAAAAGCTTCAGTAAATTGCCATTCTGCGGTTGAGTGAATTACCAATCTACAGGATAACCTGACATCAGCAAAAACCTATGTCAAGGATTAAAACACTCTTAAGCATATCCTAGAAAGGCACGTTCAAAGTAAAAGATTCCCATTTCAAGTTTGTTAGATTTTACTTGATAGGTCCAAAGTATTGAACTGTTTGAAAACTGCAACTGATTCAAAACAGCGATGACTTCACATGTCTTTGCTTTATTTAAGATACATTGCATTAGCATCTTGGATGAAAGTTCCGGAGTTTACAATCTATGTTCATTCTGGTATACCCATGTGCTGAATGCTACTTAAATTCCCTTTTAAAAACCTAACTAGAACATCTGTTCTTAACAGAGGAGTTGCACTAACAATTGGCATTTGCACTCCTACTGGATAGGGAGCAAACCAAAAACCATCTCCACCTCAGACCGACACTGAACCTGAGCTGCCATTCTGAAGCCTTTGCTTTTGTATGTGGTAGAACTCCACACTCAACAGCAAGAACTAAAATGCATGTGTGTCTTATGACTCATTTGGAGCAACTGTTTGACCCTAACAGCTTACAGTCACTGACCACTTTCCCCTCACCACTTACTACTTCTGCTTTAACTCCACTTCAAACACAAACTGAAAACCCAAATAAACAAAAAACCAAAACCAAAACCAAAACAAAAACAAAAAAACCCAACAACAAAACAAACAAAAAAAACCCAAAACCACCAAAATTCCCTTTTCAACTCATAACCTACCAAGTGAAAAGGAATAATATCCTGAGAACCACCAGGTCTGTAAGGAAGAAGTCTCCACAAAGACATAAAAAAGGGTCCCTTTTCTCACCCTTGTTCCTGTCAACAGAATGGACTGCTCTCAGCCCCCTTGTATTGAACTGAGCTTTCAAAAGCTCCATTTTTTTTTAATTCATGAGTAGAGCAGGACAGACATGGCTGTGGGGTGACACACTTTTTTGAGCAATCTCATTGCTCTTTTTCAATATTCAAACATATGTAATGCCTACTGATCCTTCCCAGCATACACTCGTGTCCCACATAATATTCTTCCTTTCTCCTACTACTTTGCCCGTTTTTTAGTTCAAAATCAGCAAACACAAACCAGCTATGACCACAAGCTCAAACATGCTGAGGCAACTGTCAAGAATCAGAACAACTTCAGCCACAGCTGACAGTGAACAGGATACAAGCAGGGAGGACATTAGTTCAACTTGCTTACAGCAAAGCGGTCCCCTCATTGTTACACAGCGCTCAACTCCAAGATCAGAGGCTTAGAGAGATCTGAGAATTCTCGTTAAATGCACCGCTCTTACTCTTCAGCCATCCTTTTCTATGTTTGAGATGTGTCTGCTACAACTCTCTGTTGATCAAGACCACCAACTATAACTTCGTTTCTGCTTCCTGTCTCATCCATTAATTTTCCGATCTCTGAAAGAAAAGAAAAAGGAAACTCAGTGATTGCTTGTGGGCAAAAAAGAAAAAAACCCAAGCAAACAACTCCCAAACTTTTCCCTATGCCAAGCTGCCATTTTCTTTGAAGCAATTAAAAATAAAATGTAAAATAAATATTAAAATTATTATATTTTATATAAACATAAAAGTATTAAATAAATATTTAAAGCAAAATAAAAATAAAATTCAAAAATATATGGCCCTATTTGATTTATTACACAAGGAATTATCCAAGTTTAGTTTAGGTTATTTGAAGAATGTGAGGAGGAGACTGCTACAGGCCCAAACAGGGAAATGACAGTAGTGCGTGACTCTAAGATGCTCAGCATTGCTGAGGGACAACAGAGAGGGTGGATCTTCAGTAGTAGGCTTGCTCTAAGTGTACGTTACACAGTGTATGAGGGCTTTGAAGTTCAGTCACTGATAACACGGATTTTTTGATCAACATCAACAAGGATCAAGAACAGGCTTCCTAACACTGTATTTCGAAATTCAAAAATTTGATGCTCTAAATTTACCAAAATTCTTTTTTTAAGAGAAGGGTAAATCTTCTGTGACATTTTGATCATAATCACTACGTTTAACACAGTAACATTGTTCTCATGGTTGTTTAGTGTTTTTATGGGAAATTTTTTAGGCAAACTGTCAACCTCATTATCCAAACAGTTTGAGGAGAAACAGTTCAATCTGTCACAGAAAGAAACATAGTCCTCTGGTGGCTAGAGCTCTGAGGCCACTACTTTACTTTTCTACTCTTTCAGCAAGGCACACTATTTTTATAGTCTCTCAAAAACCCTCTCATCTCTGAAGGCTCCAAGCTCCATTTCAATACTTTAGTTGTACCACAAGTTTCAAATAAATAAATCTTTTCAAAGTAATCCAGAAAATGGGTCTGGCACTTTACCAGTCAGTAGGGAACTGAGTGATCCCAAGTAACAATTCCAAGAATATAAAAAAAAGATGTTTTAATTAAATTTAAAATTTTATCTGTGCTTGCTAAATTACAGCTCCTTACAACTAGTATGTAGAAGATTAAACTCAACATTCTTTCTCAATATGTCAGATATTAAGTAGCTTAACAACACTTACTGTAGTATATCTTTCAGGAAGTGAATATTTTCCAAATGAGTCCAATAAAAAGACTCTCACATATTGAGATTACTGTGCTGACAGTATAGTGTGACTACTAAAATATTTCTCGAAACTTTGAGGTTCTTTATCTCAGGACTGAACAAATGCCAATTCAAAACTGCTTGATATTAAGTTGAATGCTTAAAAATAAACATATTCTCAAGAATAGCAAATTAGAATGACCATGTGTAGGCAGTAAGAATTACTGACATGAAAAATATGCTTTTTTCAAACAGATACTTGACCCTGACATCAAAACACATGAAAACTGTTCCAGTTAAGCGCCTTCTTTTTAAATTTTAATTTAAATGCCCCCCTCCCCACCAACATTAAAACTACCCAGAGGTTGCACTGGTACTATGCAGAACAGAGCAAGAGCAGTCTTACAGCAAGCTCTGTACTTTTCAGTGCATACATTCCTTGTTGCTTTCATATGGAATTATTTATATCTCACATTGGCAATAAGAAAAACAAACACACTCCAAAAACTCCATTATCTGCATCAGTGTTTTAAGACCACAAAAAGTGATGATGATTATGACCAAGCTGAAAAGCTAATGAGCTCAGGGGGATATGAAAAATCCCTAACGGAATTCTTTCTCTACACCCTTAGGTAGGGCTGAGTAGAACTGACTATACGCTAATTAACTGCTGTGTTCATTGTAACATCTATCCGTAAGCTATGAACTGAAGTGCAGACTGAGTGAGCTCTAGCCATGACAGAGCAAATCTGTGCTGAACACCCCCAGTTACTTTAGAGAAGACCCGAAAGTCTTTGGGGGTTGTGGTAGAACTGTTACTGGCTAAATGCTCAGGGGAAAAAAACAAACAAACATTAGAAGTTTTATGGGAATTAGAGACAGTTATTTTCAACCTCTGTCTCCAGTGTATGGATTGTGAGTTATTTTTAAAGGACTTGCAAAAGATAGCTGGTAAAAACAAGCCTAAATCTGCTAATATTCAAAGTGCTGTATATGTATGTTCTTACCCATAACAAATTTTCCAGGAGTTCCATTAAGAAAGTCTTGAAACAGATTTAGACGTAGACTTCAAACACCACAAAGTTTACAATGTTAAAAAACTAAAAAGTTCTATGAAAAGTTTCCCTCATTTACAAGCACTTGTATAGAGGTATAAAATTTAAATCACTCAAGTAGCTATGAAGCAAATCCATGATTTGTAATCAAAAGACATTTTTTTAAAAGTAATTGCTTATCATCTTTTGGGCATATTTTGCAAAAGGAATAAATCTCCACTACTGTCACATTTAGATTACGTCAGTATAAAGAGATGAAGTGTTTCCTGGACTGGATCTGACGAAAAGAGACTAAAAGAAGCCCATAGGACATACGTTTGTAAAGACACAAGTAATGTAGAGCACCTGGCTCAGATGTTTTCAGAAAGCAAAAGTTTCACCATCTTTTTCACTTACTGATTTTTTTTTTGTGGCAGGTCGAGAGTTTGACTATAAGACTGCAGTGTGATATCTGTGGGGGAGGGAGGGAATGTGAACTGGAGAACAGACCACTTGCCACGCAACAGTTAATAAAATAATTCTTCCTACATCAACCTAACTCTAGATGTTCAATCACAATCAAGACAAGCAATATGTCAGTTACTGTTTGCAATCATAAGACAAAAGTCTTGGAACCATGAGGTGGTGTTAACTATATTAAATTCCTCTTTCCTAAGATTAAGGATGGTGTAACTTCTGAACCAAAAATGCCTTGCAGTGAGGGGTCAGAAGAGTACTGATAGAAGGTAAAGATAACCTACTGGCAACTGGCCAAAATTCATTTAATGTGTCATCTTCAAGAGCAATAATACAAGCCAAAAATATTTGGAGAAGGCTGCAGCTAGAGGGTTATAAATTACTTCCTAGGGTATTGTAATTTCACTAACATTGAAAACACAGACAACTGACTTCTTCAGGTTATCATTAGAAGACTTGAAGAGTGTTTGCCCATTTAGAAAAGTAAATGCACAGAGTTTATGAAAATTTATACATGTTGGGGCACTATAGCTATGTTTTCTGCTGTTAAAAAATAGAATCATGTTTCTCAATAACTAATTAGATCCCAATTAAAAAAAATCAACTTACATACTGGAAAGCCATTAGCCTTATGTTGCTAGCACAAAAGAATTTTATTGCTAGGAGAACAGATGCATGCCAGGGATTGTTAACAGTATAAAACCCACCACAGCAAAGGAGTCTTGCTGGCTCCCTCCCCTTAATTATTGTAGCTGCCCAGACAGATATGTTGCATTGATGCTACTTATATATAAACATACATGTTTATGAGATAAGACCTTAATACACCTGAAATACCTCAGAGTAACTACGTATAAGTAAAGACTTTTGAAGAATATCAATATAAACCACCACTAGATATTTTTCCTATTTCAGGCAAAATGTCTTGGAAGTCCATACAGCTGGCAAACACAGGTGGACACCAGTATACTCCTCCATATCAAAGCTACATAAGTAATCTGAACATAATCACACAATTTTAAACTATCTAAAGTTTTGTGTTTCAGCATCACTCTGTAGCTATGGTTACTCACTGACTTAACAGAACTGTTGATGCCTCATTTGCTTCTGCTTAATATCAGTAACTTCCTTCCAAAGGTTTTTTTTTAAACACTGAAAATTCAAGGGAAATATTTCAATTGAGCTTAAAAAAGCCTGACATTTACATAAAAAGGGAGAAGAGAAAATGAAATTTTGTTAGCAACACTAAAGTCTACAAAACAATCATGGAAAGATTCCTTCATCATGAAGTAAAACCTATTTACATGAAAACAGAGAAAATCTATGGGGGTAAAACAGGGTAAGTGAAGAGATCATTGCTCACACATCCTAATGCTTTATTAGTTAAACTGCTTTTGAGTGTCGCTATTATCTCAAACAGGAAATACATCTTGCATAAAGTGGACCTCAGAGACATATTTTTAGTATCCTTCACTTCATAACTGAAGGGGAACAATAAATGTCATCCCAGGAAGCATTGTCCTGCTTGTGCAAATTAGTTTTAAAGGAAACAAACAAGACATAGTGATAAATTGCACCTGCTTATAACCAAAACACGGATGACCTTTGGGTTCCCAGAGTTATAAACCTGGGTCTCACTTGTTAAAAACATGCTCTAGAGTGATGGTGTAACATGCCAGAGGCACCGCAAAGCAAAATTTCCTATTTTTATTTAGACAAATTCTGTTTCTGATTTTACTTGTGGATCACATTAATTAAGGAGGATTTTACATCTTGAATATGAAAACCCTAAACCTGAAAAGTGCATATGGCAAACAAGAGAGGGAGGAACTTGTATTAGTACGTAGAAAAGCATGTTGGTCAGTCTTGATAATGATTGCCATGTCGTTGCACCCTTAGATCAGGAAGGCTGTAGGTTAGGCAATGTTTCTGTGGAGAGGTAATTCCTTTTATTAGATTAACTAATCTAGCTGGAAAAAAGACCTGACGTGCATCTTGGCATATAAGCCCTTTGAGGTCACCATGTGAGCAAATGCTTGTGCGGCACCCTGTCCCATTATAAGCCAGTCTAATAAAAGACAATTACCTCCTTCCACAGGCCTCAGCTGATACATATAATTATACCATCTGTAGTGTCTGCAAAGAGATTACAGTGAAAAATCAGGATACTTGTTTAGCAAGAGTCATGTACCTTCATAATACGTAATCTCTCAAGACTTTTACAGCACTTCATCAGAATGCCATGAGCAGTAAAAAAACTATGCCAAACAAGCAAAAAGCCTTTATATACCAGAAAATAGTACAGACAGGGAACTCCCAGTACTGAGAAAGCAGCACCCTATATGCTTATTTTAAATCTGTAGTGAGGTTCTGTGGAAGAAGGCAGCGGAAAGAAATTCAATCCCCGGGGACAGGAAAGAACTTCATTATCACAGTGGTATTTATTAAAAGAAGTTCCTGTAACTACAAGAGCTGTTTCTCTGAGAAAAAAGAAGCAACCTGAGAGAGAAAGTTAGACAAAAATCGTCATGAACAGACAAAAAGAGATGGTACTTAACCTAGAGAAGCGGGGATTATGTACATCCAAACTGCTGCCTTCTGAATTAGCTTTAAAGGTCAGTTCTTCAGGAAAGCATTGGAAAGCCATGAAAAGATCTCAGTGAGGTACCAATCTTGAGCTGGCTCCTTGGCTTTCACCACCAGGATTTCTCTCAGAAAAAAGTTGTAGAAGAACTCGATAGGCAATTTAACTTTCACAACTTTCTTTTACAATACAGGATTTAAACCTCTGCTTAAGAAATGCGTTCTCATAAATCAATTGCACATCAAATGTAACTGAGTAATCCTGCAAAAAGCATAAGGCACTCCAGGCATGCTGCATTTCTGCCACCTTCACGCATTTAAAAAGATTATGTCTAGGCTGATGACTCCAGACTCAGGAAGCCATGAACATTCAAAAGGTAATTTATTGCATACTGGGAGAAGGTGACTTTAGAAATCTAATTTTCAAGCCAGAGTTCCTCAGTTTAGCAGATACTTTATCTTTTGTCTGCCCTGCTAGGTACATGATCACAAAGAAAATTAATATTAATTTGGTGAGTACTGGGATCCTAAAGACATTATTTAGGAATGTGGTTCAATGTTGGTAAAAAATGACAGTGCTTCACATAACTCAGACGCAGTAGCCCAGCCTATGAAATGCAGTACATAGCAAGCTGTTAGCTACCACATTTCATTATCAAATCAGTCCAATCTCATTAAGCAGGCTCTTGTAGCAACCAACAGAAGTACAATTCCATAATGGAATAGTTTTCCACAACTGAGAAAACTTGGAATGACTGTTTCCCAGCAGTACCCAAACAAAGAAGGGTTTTGACTTTCAAGGATGGTGATACAGAAAACAAGAAACTTCCCATCAATAAACCAAGAAAAAACCCACATGCTCAGTCCTGGTAAATACCAGCTTTAGAAGTATTTGACATACTATTTTAATGATTAAGCTGTGAAATCCATTACATCCTACTTTCCTTGAACTTGATGAACAACTGCTAACACCTTGTCTATCTCCTCTGTATTATGCTTACCAATTCCTATGCAAGGTAAAAGTCTCTAGAACAACCAAAATGGAACACTAAATGAAAGCAGTGGGAAAGAGACAAAATTACCACTTAAGAAGTTCTTTTATTTAGTATCTCACACACTTTCCTCAAAAGGCTCATGAAAAGGAAAGCATGTATATGTGACCAGCAACCCCCACTGTGGTTAGCATAACCAACACTATTTTGTATGTCAAGCAGCTACTCTCTGTGACTGAGCAGATAATTCGTTCCATCTCCTGATTATCAGGCCCTGAAGGTCCTATGAACCAAGTAGACAAACCAAACAGATTTCTTCTTCCCCTCCCTACCAGCTTCGAGGTTCCTGGGTGCCAGGACCATGACTCCCCCGCTCCCTGCCAGCCCTGAAGGCCCCAGGCACCCGGCCAGCCAGGCGCTCTTGTTGACCCTGAGGGAAGCCTAACAGCACACAGAGTTGAATTTGTAAGTTAGGTGTATTATAAATGCTGAATTGTGCTACTTCTAAACTGGACTACATCGATTCTACTTCTAGAAATCATGTGCCATTCTAATAATAAATTCTGTGGTATACTAATCGTAGTAACCTGTTAAAAAATAAAGCTTTAATTGTAACTACAGGTTAACGTCATCATCATTCTGCCCAGAATCCCTAAAAAAAACCTGCCTGTCCCCTCAGTGTCATCTGACAGAACAAGAGAAGGAAAATGAATTTGAAGAACCAGAAAAAGCAAGCTTGCACACTTCTAACATTCACATTAACTGAAATGGGGCATTTAAATTCCAAAATGAAGTTCTGTTTATACAGTTCTTTAGGTGCAGCAATTATATTTGCAAGAATTGCCCACATTAAAGGGTCATACACAATTGTGCCTTCCAAGACAGTACAGTTTGTGCCTTTGAGTCTTTTGATATTTTTAACTGAAGATAATGTAATGTATTAGGTTGCTCACCATGAAAAGTTTTCTTGTACCACAGTGCAAACACTGAGGCTGTAGCCATACTGTCTGCAATCAGAATAACTTAATAGTAGCAAGACTGACACTCTTCAGCAACACTCAATAAAGGCTGCTCTTACCTTACAAGATGAATATGACTAACCAAGAGTCCAAACTAGAATACATCTGTATCTGATCTGTGAGATATCCTAAGACTAAGAGGAAGTATAATATTTAAAACCAAGGTAGAAACTCAAGATATTATTACCTAGAAATATAAATTGAAGTTACTTTCCTTTTTACCTTCCACAGCAACTTTTCCCTACATTTTTTTTGAAAAAGGAGATGTTGGTGCTTGCCAGAACCACTTTCTCTTACTTAGTGAAGCCCCACTTATATAACTCATTGAAAGTAATTTAAAATGAAAAACAAATACAAAGTTTGAGTTAAGTGGCATCTCTTTGTGTCCAAATAAAAAGGCAAAACAAAACTGGTAAAGCTTGCATTAGCAAGGGCATCAGTACATTCAGCTGCCAAAACTGGATACAGATGTGGACAAAGTTATGACCTTCTGTGAAAAAACCCCAAAACAAACAACAAAACAGACTGAAGTTTTTTCTCCAGAATGGGACTGGGAGGTGGTGAGAGAGGGATGGAGAGAAAGAAATAAATCTTCTCCCTTTGGACTTTGAAGGTCCTTTTCAAATACTCAAAAGTTTAAACGATAATTGAGATATCCAAGTTTGGACAAAGACACGGAGTGAAAAAATCCAAACACCTCCCCCCTCCCACAAAAGCATGCCCCCAGTAAAGTCTTTGGTCTATATTCTGAACTTCTGTAAGTAGATCCTGCCCAGAGCTCAGTTCAAGTAAACTACGCTACGCATCTTGATACCCCGGAGGAATTACTTTAAAAACAAAGTCTCTAATAGATAAAAAAATATTTCAGCATTAGACTAAACTCAATTCTTAGAAAAGAACAACTCCCCTACACACCCTTCCTCCAGCCAAACACCCCAAACTTAACAACTGAGGAACTGAAAAGAACAGAATTTCACAGCAATGAAAACCTACAGCATATTATTCGGGGGCAGAAAACAGTAAGAGGAGAAAGTTAATAAAGGAAATAGAAGATAAACATATGGTAATTTTACTTTGCCGAAATCAGAAGAGCTTATGTTACATAACATAAACATATACACACACATTTTTCATAGAATCATAGAATCATAAAAGCATAGAATCATAGAATCAGATGGGTTGGAAAGGACCTCTGAGATCATCAAGTCCAACTCTTGATCCATTACCACCACAATTACTAGACTGTGGCACTAAGTGCCACATCCGGTCTCTTTTTTTAAATACCTCCAGGGACGGAGAATCCACCACCTCCCTGGGCAGCCCATTCCAATGCCTGATTTCCTTCCCCAAAATCTAATTTTTTAGTAACTAAAAAATTATTTCCAATTTATTTTACACTTTTATATGTATTTCTGATGGCTGCCACTGAATTACCAAGCGTAAGAGATAAAATATTTTTTCCCTCTCAAGCTGAGACAAATGTAAAAATTAAAGGACAGAAGTAGTTGAGTGCAAAAAATCCCAAACCAAACCATCCAAAGACTAAAATTTATTGCTATCTTATGAGAATTAAAAATATTTATGAAACTAGTTTTCCTAGCTACTTTGTTGGTTTGAGTGAAATTTAAAAGCATCTCATATAGATGTAAGATGCATGTCAATCCAGCAGAACTGTTTTATCAGCTTTTTAATAGATACATTCAGACACATCCTCCTATTTTCTTTTTGCGTAAGTTCTTTGAGTATTCAGTCTATCACATCCTAGTAAAAAAAATGGATCCAAATACTGTGACAAGTGGAAGAACACCCTAATAAATGATCATCAAATGATGCAGTCACAGTCTTATGACAGGGGAACACCAAGGTAAGAACAGATTCAGCAAATCTGACCTGTAATGCATTAATAAATTAGGCAGTAGAGATGAAGTACTTTAAGTTATGAAACACTGCATTTTTCCATAGAAAATTAAGAGGAACAGTTATCTGATTCACAGGTCAGTAACACAAGGCTTTAGACCAAAGCAAGTACTTTTCAAACCAAGGGTATGTAAGGGTTTAAGGCAAGGTTTTACGTACTTGGCTTTGAACTAAAAAAAGATTAATCCTGCCTTTGTGACTAATCGTCCCCTGTGGCTGTGCTCTGAGACACTACATTGGACAAGACAATCGAGCAGATATAATACAACTAACTACAGCAAATCTGATAGAAATGCAACTGAGAAAAACCAACGTATATTTAGGGCTATGGGAACAGTCTTTTAGAAACACCAGTATCCCAGATTTCAACATGCATGAGCATAATCCTTACACAGGAAAAGAAAACAAACAATGCCAACTCAGAAGAATAGAGATGCAGAGGAAGTAGTTAGGTGAAAGCTAACGTATATGGAACACAGGATAGAGAGGACAGGGTTTTAGTAAGTCTTCATTAATAGAAATTATTTGAAATAATGAAAGTAATATAAAATTTTAAATAATGTCAAGCAATTTACAACATTGAGCTAATTATGTATTTTCATTCTTGGTCTGCACTTGTCAGAAAAGCTTAGCACAGCTTTCCAAATAACATGTTATTCTTCCTGCTGGTGGAATAGCTGAGCTAGTATTACAAATGCCCAGAATGGCACACTGCTAATCTAACAACTTGGGCCTCATATTCAAGATCTGGTTCAATAAACATACTCTGTTTTCAGTAATTTGAGTCAAAAGAACTACTTTAGGATTGTACAGTTTAGTTTCTTAAAAAAAACCAAAACAAACCAGTCACCATTCAATCCAGTAATCTTTAGATGCAGTTGCATTCAATTTTTCATTCTGATCCCTTGCCTTATAGTTATATAGATAGTACAGGCATCTCTTTCCTATGAAAAATTTCTCGTGGGGTGGGTGATCATTTCTTCAATGACAAAAAGCAAACTAATTCTTGCCCTTTCAGTGTGGAGGTTAAATTACTAGGCTGTGCTTTCAGTCTTCTTGACATTATAACCCAATTCTAGATGATTATTTCCACTTTGATTTAGTACTCTGATTAAGAATGATAGTGTAGAAGCAATGACTGCTTTGGCTACGTTCCCTCCCATGCAAGGGAGTTAGACAAATACTAGGACAAATGCTAGTTTTTGGCTTTTCAAGAAATTGTTATGTACACAAAGCAGAGGGAGTGCATGAAATTGAGGCTCTGTTTTTAACTTAATCAATAATGCAACCAAGAGTCACAATGTACTTCAAGAACAAATAAAGTGAGTAAGTATAACACTTAAGGCTTCTGATGGAACTTCAGTACAAATAATCTTGATTTTTGTAATCCAAATGTCTGGATTACAATTGATTTGTCAAGACACAACTTAAACCAACCACTTTCCCACCATCTCTCAGCAAACTGCTTAATTTCATCTTTTCACATAAGAACACACAGACCCCTTTGCTATATTGGAAAACAGTATGACATTATTACTTAAACTAACCTAAAGGCAAACAGAAGCTTTAAAAAAGGACTGTCTTGTTTCTATAATAATGTAATTCCATTCTGTTAATACTCTTTCAAAAAACAGAATAAAATTGACAGAAAACGATAGCATACATCCTTCCCAAGCTGTTTTCATGAGCCTCAGACAGAATCACTAGATCATTTCCAGGAACACTTGAACTATTCTCTGTGATGCCCTGAAGTGTTCATTTATTGTGAAATGCAGAAACATGCAGAATTCACAGCATTATCTGAAGACAGGCATTATTAAATGCTGCAGAACAGAATGCTACTCCATACAATTGTTTCAGTTGGAAAAGACCTTTAAGTTCCTCAAGTCCAGCCACTAACTCAGCACTGCCAAGTCCACCACTAAACCATGTCCTTAAGTGCCACATCTAGGAGTCTTTTAAATCCCTCCAGGGATAGTGACTTAACCACTTCCCTGCGCAGCCAGTTTCAATATGTGACAAGCCTTTTCATGAAGAAATTTTTCCTAATATCCAAACGAAACTACCTCTGGCACAACTTGAGGTTGTTTCTTTTTGTCGTTGTATTCTTGCACAGCCTTCCTTTTGAAAAGTGGATCTTTCTTGATTTGGGAAGATACATCCTAGTTTTAAACTAGAGCCAGTCCTCACAGCAGGCTGGTAAGGATTAATGTTGGACCCTCCTACATACATCCCAAACCACCATGAGACTCCACCAAATGTACCAACTCATCCAGATGTCCCCTGGGACCACTCTCGTGGCAGGCACAGGGAATCCAGACACAAGGCAGACAAAGTCTTCATTACTAGCACTGAATTACCAGAAAGCCAGCTTTGAGGCCTCCTCACGCGCCGCATGTGTGCTATGTGACACGGCTGCTATGTGACAGCACCTCAAGCTCTCGCTTGGCTGAGGAACCCCTGCATCAGTACGAGCTATTAAATCCTCCCAGGCTGGCAGGAATAGCAGTTTAACATTAACACTCGCTGTGGCCCAGGCACTGAGCCCGCCGGCTTGGGGACTCCCCACCAGAGCCCATAGCCCGCCGATCAGCTCCTGCTTCTACCTCTGTGCTGCTCCCACACCCCCCGGGCCAGGCCAGCAGCAGTGACAAACACTGAGCACTGGCTGTGCGTCTGTGCTCCTTCCTGCTGGATACACACAAGGGAAGTGGGAGGGGATGAGGAGGTAGCCACGCCGCTCTGGGGCGGAATTCCTGTGACACCAACACTCATTCCCGGGTGGGGGAAGGGATGGCCCTTAACCAATATGGTGGAGCAGTGCCCTTGGGTGGTGGGAACTCCTCCAGTGTTCCTCTGTGCGCCCAGGGTGGGTGTTTTCTCATCGGTGCCTGCTTGCAGGTGCATGTAGTTGCAGAGATTTCCTAGGCTTCCCACTTCAAGAAGCCCATACTGTTCCCATTCCCTGCTGGACATTTAGTTTCCCATTTACTTGGATCTCCCTGTGTGCCCCTGTGCGGGCAGTGCCCAGCCTGGCTGGCGGTTCTCCCCTTTGCTGCTTGCCCCTGTGTGTGACGGGGGTGGCAAGCACGGCCTCAGCGTCTGGCTGTGAGCCATTGCTCAGTGGTGAAATACAACACAGGAGAGTCCCAGAGGACGACTGGCACAACACTTCCCTCTTCATTGCTGCTTGGAGGAAGCTGCTGGGTTGGGATTGGTCAGCAAGGTGACCCATGGCTGTGGGGTGGCCCAAGGCAGATGAGGACACGGGAAGGAGCCCTCGGCCAGGCCTGCCTGGCATGAGGTCTCCATCCATCCTTTCACCCCTGAGGCTGAGCCCCCAGCAAAGAGGGAGTGAGCTGCTTTAGTGTAGGAGAGTTTGGGGGACAGCAAGAAGTAGCCAGTCTTCTTTCAGCTTGTGTTGCACTGAGCAGGGGACAGAGAGACACGATGATGTCACCCATCAGTGTTCTGCAGTGGAGTGGAGCTAATACTCACCTGCCTAGGCTGGGTTAAACATTTAACATCTGTAAATGATGGTGTCACAACCTCAGTGCTAAGAAAAGAAAGGCACAATCCAGACAGCGGGAAACCTGTCCTTGCCACCATTTTCCTGAATTTAAAACTTTTCATATGGCAGAAAACAACACCTGTATACAGCAACCAGGAGTTTTAATCCGTAAGCTGCACCTTGTTTTCTTTTTGCAGAGCACAGCAGATGAGTTTGGCCATGGTAACAATAAAGAGAGGAGAGCAATTGGACTAGATGACCTCCATGCTTCTATGAATTAATTTTTCAGGTTCAAGAATCCTACTATCATGTTGCATCTTTATTTAAATAAAATACCTATTTCCTGGGGTTTGGAAGAAATTTTTAGTTACCTAATGTGCATTTTCCTGTTTGATTCAGTTCAGGAAAATGCTAGCATATGAAGGCAGAGACAGAGACTCCTAATAAATACCTGTCTGGTTTGACTATGTGAAGCATACAAGGGTCAAAGAGTGCACACAGTAGGCTCACACTGCTTACATTTATTAGAAAGTGTAAGGTAGCAAGGAGAAAGAAAATTACATTGAGTGCAGTCAGATGATACATGTAATGAAAGATTTCATATATATTGCAAAGTTGGGTTGTAGGATGAGGTTAAGAAAAAAGCCAACAACTCTAGGGAGACAGTTGTTCCTAATGAAAGTTAACTGACTCCTTAATCAAAGAGTGTCTGATCTGAGAAAACTAGTATGTTTTACTAAACAAGCTTTTAAAAAGCAGTTAGGATACCATGGAAAAGCCGGATATAGTAACTGAATTTATTCAGTTGAAATCAAGTAAGACACGAACAAGAATTCAAGGCCTTGTCTTCAAAAGGGTACGTTTTGAGAAATGTAAGGAAGTATTCAGAGATGAAAATGAAAATGTCTTCATCATCTGTTAGGGTAATTCTGACAAAATAAGTTTGGAACCATTCTCTTCTGAGAGGGTAAAGAACAGAAATATTGTACTATAAAATCAGGAAGATGTGTACTAGAAAAACTACGTAGTTTTGAGAAACGGAGGGATAGAAGACATACTAAAGAGAGCTCAGGGGAACTCTGGGAACATGTCTCTGGGCAAAATGAGAAGTTTCTCCAGGATTCCCAGGATGGGGTATGCCAGCATGTGTATGGTCAGCAGTTGTGGCCACTCCTGCAGTAATGTTTGTCCCAGTTCCTCCAACAACAGGTAATTCCTGTCATTTTGAAGAAATGAAGAAAAAATTATGAAAAGCAAGTCATGTATTGAGGGATCAACTGCAAATATTCCAAAACCTTAGAACTTGTAGGAGACGAAGGACATAGATATACTGGTAAAACACTGGGAGGCACTGTCATGATAGTAAGTAATGGCCAGTCTTCACGAACGAAGAACCGGGGAAGGTCTTTTACACCTTCCAGCCTGCGCATTGGATTTTTTAGGTGAGTTACAGTGTCATGATATGAGACTAGAAAAAGACAGAAGGAAAAGTATTTCTGAGCCTTAAGGAGATTCTGAAAGTGGCTATTTGTGAGAATACTAATTTGTTTAAAACAGAATAATTTGTGCTTTTTGTCTCTAATTGCCTAGGAGTATGTGGAAATAAATCTCAGTTAATTTTGTTTCTAGGTTTCTTTCTTTCAAGGTGAAAGATAAAAGCAAAGAAAACATCCCCCTCCCCCTTTATTGTGATTAAATATATTATGTTGGAAGAAGATATTCGAGTATAGTTTTGTATCAGAAATAGCCCTCAAAATCGTTGATCAAGGGGAGCCTCCTTAAACTAAAGAGATATAACATACAGACATTTTCAAATTAGTCTCTGGGTAAAATATAAGCGTGGTTTTAACGCATGCCCCTAGGTGGAGCTAACGCTATTCCAGTGGTTAAAATCCCAGTTTTAGGAAACATTTCAAACACCAACGAAAACCTTCTGCTCACAGTTTTTGAGTAGAGGGAGGCGCATCTATGCAACAGACCGCATATTAATGATTTACAACTAAGAAGAATTTACACAAAGTCTGGTAAATGAATCACCTATAAATCTATGCTCAAATAACATTTAAAGGTCTTGTTAGAACCCACAGAAGCTAATAATTTCAGAAATTGAGTTAAAAGCCCATCTTTAAGCAAATGTCAAATAAATCAAAGAGTTGTGGCATGCTGGATATTAGTTTGCTTGCTATTTGGAGCACCATCTTATGCAAGCACTAATCTAATGACTGAGCTTATGTTTATACCGTGTTACAGCTTGCAATTTTTATTTTGCCTGTAAGTAACGTAGAGTAATTCTCTTGTTGTAGGATCTGTAGCACTAGAGTCACAGCTGTCTATCAATATTTTCAAGGCCCTTGGGAAAGCAAGCACTTGTAAGTCTTTAAGTATTTTGGTGAGAAAGCACAGCGTAATTTTCTATTGGAAGAGATTTGTGCACAGTTTGCAGAAAATGAAAGAAGCTGGCACTATTTTATGCTTATGGTAAAACAGAATCTGTTCCTTGATATTAAATAAGACATGATTATTCATTCAGCCATGTTTCCTTTGGACTGTAGCATAGAATTCCTACACAGTTCAGGATACTTTTTCATCCTCCTGCCTCATTCACACATACTTCCCTTGGCAGCCTAGGTTACTTGGCATTCTGATGGTTACTTAACGACTTTTGGATACCAGAAAGCGGGAACTCACTTCTGAGTCACTGTTGCTGACTGATAATTTTCTTTTTAAATGTTACAGTTTCCAGTTGAGGCAGAGTTCAGAGACAGGTTGTCCTAGAACTCACCTCAATGCTTTATTAAATTAAAAGGAAATCTGTTCAAAGCAGTGACTTGTTTGTGAGATGGTAGGTGGGCTGCACAGCCTGACGAGAGAGAAGGCAGCTGGGTGGTAGGGATGTGTCTTAAACTTGCCACAGTCTAGTGCCGCTCCAGGAAGTATTCCCTGCTGTGCCTAATGGAGTGCAGCATGCATGGGCTTTGAACCCTCTCTCTTCCTGGCATCATCTCTGTGCAGAGCTGTGCTTCATCTGTTTTGGGTCAGCGTGAGCACCAAATGACCTCATGAATTCACCTGGGACTCGGGAGTGCAGTGATGCCAGGGGAAATTTTAGGTTCGCTGTGGTCAATATAGCAAAACTCCACAAACTTAATTCTCCGAATTTAGTCAGAAAGGTCTGTTTAATGAGAGGCAACCAACTTTGCTGACCTGCAAATTGCAGGGGGAAGTCTCTGTTTGACTGAAAAACACAGACACGAACGAAAGAAGGCTGAGGAAAACTGGGGAAGTGTCTGTGGGAAAAATGAGAAATTTCTCATTTTCCTGGAGTCCCAGGATGGGGTGGGTGCAGGCGAAGCATGCTGGTGTGTGTTTGGTCAGCAGCCATGGCCACTCCGGCGGTAATGTTTGTCCCAGCTCCTCCAACAACAACAGATGATTCCTGCAATTTAATAAATACTGAATAGACAATAAAAAAAAAAATATTATAAACCAGAACAACAACTATTTCATTCTGCTCTGGTGGGGCTCATTTACTTAAATTTGCCTCTTTGTTTTTCTTATTTTCAATAGTACGTTGTCCTAGGGCACCTGATCCAATCCGCCACACATTTTCCATGCCTTAGGAATCTCTTTTGGATTAGGTGTTGTGCACTGTTGGAACAACAATAGGACTTGAGGACAGACAGTGCCTTGCAGGGTTGATTCTTTAATTTGTAATGCAACACAGACATGTGCAATCAGCATGGGTCTGAGTGTGGTGAGCTAACCGCATAGGTAATACAAATTACTTACTGCTTATGGGTAATTAACCTGCTAATTATTCACAAAACATTTTGCTCTGTGCGGTTTCGTAAGCTGACAGGAATCACCCAAGCTGAAAGAAACCTTTAAAAAATCTTTTTACCATAGTCTCACTTCATGTCAAATCACATCATCTCCCAGAAGAACATTTTTGTATATACAATGAGGTAATAGTGAAAAAAGAAACTCCTTCCTTCCATGTGAATGCCAGCTGTCATTTCAAGTAACCAGAGATACCCATCTATGTGTGGATTAAAGGGGTACAAAAAGTGTGCCTTTGAAGACCCCATACCTGTTCCTATTTCAAGTTTTAATATTTGGATGAAGTTCAGATAAGTTTGTTTTAGATAACGTCAGAAAGTTAGATTCTGATTCTACGCTTTTATGCTTCAGAAATTTTTTTTTTGTTAAATGAGAGCTTCTTACTGCTTGTGTTTTCTCTACTCACTTTTTGCGCATAACATTCTACAAAGGGTAACCTGTATGCCTTCTATCAGTGAACTCTTTGTACATATAGTTACAAAAAGTTATGGACAAGACCTAAATCTTCTATAGTAATGAACAAGATGAGTACAGAGTTGCACCATGTGAGCAACGCCATGTTCCTGAGCTCTGGGATCTTGAGGACTTCAGGCTATGGTGGAGACAGCTGCTGACAGTGGTATTGGGCTTGCTGAAACTTTATTTTTCTCCTTCACCTCGAGGGGAGGTAGACTTCCCTCCATCATAACAACCCCCCTTCTCCTCTCTGCTGGGATACAAACACTCAGAACAAGGCTCTCCAGTATATTTTTTAATAATAAAAGGTACCTTAACCACCAGATCTTTTCCCTTACTTTCCCAGAAATACCATTTCTACCATTTTGAAACCCCCACCTCTAGGCTTATGTGGTAGATGACATAATTATCTCAAATATGTCACTGCTTGAAAAATAGCTGTACTTTGAAAAACTCCATTCTTTCCCTTAAATGACACGCTGTGAATATCTTTGAAGATTTTTAGACACTGAAATGATGCACGCACTGTAACTAAGTCATAGGGATAACATAAAAGCTCCTTTCAAAAGGGTGAGTAGAGGACAGGGCAAAAGCCTTTTAAGATTTGTTGGTTCATGTTAGAGCATTTGTCCATCATTCTTTTGCTGTCTTTGAAAATGGCTGTTTTTCTGATGTGCAGAAGCAGTGGCACTCATATCATAATGCCCTTGAGCAATTGTGACTTGCAGCCACAGGGAGAAAAAATATTTTTCAAAACTCTCTGCTCATTAGATTTCCTGTGGTAGTGTCAAAAATACTAAAATTAGATGAAGTATCCTGAGTTAGTTGGATGTGTGTGCTTGCCCTGTGCTGGTTTTGGCATACCAGGCAAGTGATGGGGATCATATTAAATGCAGGTTGGATACAGTCATCATGATTGAGTGACAGTTACCTTTTTATTGAAACATGTTGATCAATATCACTGATATCTTATTGTTGACTGCTTTCCTTTATCCTAGATTTTGGATTGCTGTTCAGTTAGTGACTGTGGTGAAAATTTCAGAATTATTACCTCTGTACTTTCTTCTTACTCTCAAAAGAATACCCATATATGAAATGGAACTGAATTTAAACTCTCATTTTGATCCCGTCATTCAGGTTTTTTATATATTTGTTTTTATGCTGTACTGTGCTCTTTGAATTGTGAATTCAGGTAAGGAAAGGATTTTGGCCTACTGTTTCATGAATAAACAGGGAAAGGGCTAATAGGATTACTTATGTTTACCATTCCCTACTGGGTTTCAGCATAAAGAATGTAAACATTGACTACAGAAATGTTGTGACTGACTGAATGAAAGTGTCTATATATGACAATACCAGAAAAATGAATTATGAAAAAGCAAAAACCAAGAAGAAAGGATAAGAGAATGGCCCATGTCTATAGCATCCAAATTAGCAGCTGGTAAAGTACAGAGCACATTTGCTTCCACCTTATAAAGACATCCTGAGAAGGAAAATGAAGGACAGGCTAAGATAAAGGACAATCTATATGTGGAGGCAGAGTCCAAAGAATAATGAGAAAATCAGCAGTGTTACATAATGACTTGCAGAGGTGTTACTGGACGGAAAAGGCAAAATACCACCATTCCTGTCAAGCCTGAACAGTTACAAAAGGCAAATCAAAAAAACAGCACATGGTTGTCAGTCTAAGACAGGAGATATCATGAATAGCCAGTGTCCCTTGTCTTGTCACTGAAGTGTCCCTGGTCAGACTACTTGGACGTGAGAACGTGGGGGTGAGAGAATCTGTGTAAGTGAAATCAATTTTGTTTCAGTTACCATTGCTTGTTATACAGTTTCATGCTGAGATTTGTGCAATCAGAGTATTGCAAAACCCCCACCTAATCTGTGGCTGTGCTCAAATCTGTAGGTATCCAAGATAAATGAAGACAAGAAAATAGTATGCACAGTTATTTGTTAATGAATTTTTCCCAACATATGAAGAAAGCTTTGTAAACACTAGCGTAAACGTTTCAGCTGCTTTCTGAGTTAGACACAAGTTATCCTGGACTGTCACACTGCCTGCAGGATGGTGCTGAAGCAGCTCCTATAGAGAGTTGAAAGTCAAGGTTGGGATCTGAAGATCTAAAAGATCCAGAGTCTTTTAACTTCACATTTGTTAGGGATTTGCATGCATAACCCATTCAGTTTCACTTCATTTCTTTCCTTGTATCTTTTGCTTGTATTCGTGCTACAAGGATCATTAAAAATATGGTAAACTTCACCGTTTAACATGCCAGAAACTGAGGGTGAAGCTCAACAGCAATTTATTTCCTGTGTAAGTGAGTCTATCAAAGACTTCACAAGGAATCAAAGAGTCAAGCCAATTGGTAGCTTACAGACTTATGCCTAGGACAAGTCTGTAGTGTAGTCCATCCTAAAGATGCTTTGCATTGTGCTACTAAAGGAGAGCAAAAGTTTCTGGAAAATAAAGGTGATTATTTTATTCCCAAAGTCCTGCTTAACCAAACCAGAGTCACAGGTTTATTTTTTTTTTAATATAGACTACTTTGAGAACTTCTTTGAAGAAGTTGTAGCCAGCAGCAGTTTGCAATTTCCAGGTGTACAGGGTTCTATTTTCTCGAATTGCTGGAATATAAGAAAAAAGTCACAGCAGTGGTCTCACCATTCTTTCGTTTGTGTACTATCTGACACAGAGTAAATAGGCAAGATGGGAAAGCTGAAAACTAATTTCTGCAGAGAAAATATGGTTTGTTTTCTTTTTGATATTCTCTTTCCTCCCTCAAAACAAGGATGAAATGGAAAGATACCAATTGGAAATACTATGGTTTATTACTTGCTAGGTGGATGTCCAAATACTGTGGATAAGTTTTTCCACAGTAGAAGTCTTTTTCAGAGATGGAAAATGTTTTGCCTTTTACTGAGGCCAAGATATGGTCTTCATCTGATCTTAAATGTTTTTGACAATGAAGCTTAAAACACAATATAGAGATAAAATACCAAACACAACCATATTACAGTGCAGTAACTGATTTCTCTGTTGAATGAATAACAGGTAAAAATTCTCTTTCTTTTGTTTTGAGAAATGATATTACCTTCAGAGCAGGCATGCTGTTTTCATGATTTATGACCTCTGTAATGTGCAATGGTGATTCTTACCAGAGTTCAGGAAGTTTAGTGGAACACTGTACAGAAGAGTAGAGGTTTCTCATACAGGGTAGATTAAAAGAATAATCAGGGGATTTACGATCTGACCTTTTTAGCATAGGTTGTAGTATTTCAGGCTGTATTTCTTGCATCAAAACCATTGCTTGTGATGGAGTGAAAACAACTGAATGACCTAGGAGGTAATATTTGTACAATGGGGGGAAATTCATGTCATAAAGCTGCAGATATTTATGGTACACACATCTACACCTGCCTTAGTCACTCTCCTCTTGTGGACAATGGAGGCAAATAAATACTTCTAGAGTGCAAGTAATCTGATTTATTTCAGACATAGGACTTTTGGAAGTGAATAGAGTATAGGGAGAAGGCACACTGTTCAGTACTAAATTAGCCTTGAGGTCTACTGTTGCCCACAGCATAATCTCCATGCCAGTCATCTTCCCTGGCATAGAAGAAATTGTTGTCTAAAGTGCCTAGGGACATTTTAAATGCCCTGTGACAGTTATTACATTGCCCTAGAAGTAAACTAGAATGCTTTGAAACAATGCCTTCTTGACAAACTCCCGCTCTCCTCTTTTTCTTTTAGGTAATTAATTTTTATCAAATTATTTTTTGATATTTGAAACAGAACTGAAGTTACGTCAACTGAAACTTGTATCTCCTTTTAAAATAGGTCACTGTTTTTTTATTTCTTAGGCCTCTGATGCCTCTCCCTTTCTCCAGGAGTTCTCAGGAATAACTGCTGACATGCTGCAGCAGCCTGCTTTTTTGACATCTTAGAAGTAACTCTATAAGGCCAAGCATATTTGAAAACATCTAACTTATGTGAACATAATTTCAATGCCATTCCCTCCATCCCCTTTTTCTTTTCCTTTCTTGTACGAGGGATTGTAAGCTTTGCCATTTCTCATCTTATCTACCAGACCTGTTGATCCGTGGTGTCTTTGATCTGATGGACACATCATTGGGGTCATTCTGAAGTAGTATTACTAAACTTGACATTTTCTGCCTGCAATTTGGAATTAGTGATATTACCTTTACATTCTTCTGGTTTTGGACCTTTTCTTTCTTTCTGTTACCTGGGTAAGAAGACCCCTTGCTAATTATGTAATGTTCAATGTTGACAGAGGCTCCGATAAATCCTGGCTGCTGGGCATCCTCTTCTTTTGCTCTCAGAGAAGGCAGAAACTCTTCTCTTTTAGGCTCCTTACAGGCAGATGAAAATAAGCAGGTAAAGCTGAAATGTTTAAGTTTTTAACTGGTGTTCCTGAAAGATGGTCAGAGAACTTTGTTTGGCCTCAGAAGTGTATCTTGTTTATATGTGTAGGGTTGGCCTCTGCATGCGGCCAAGGACCCACACAGGTGTTCACAGCAGGACAGGGGGAGAACAAGAGAGTGAGAACAATGTTGGTCAAAACATAGGCAGGGAAATAATTTAACAATTAATCTAAGCATTTGAATACTGATTTTGGTATTGGGAAACGGATAAAAAAGAGATATTTAAAACACCCGATAACAGGTTTACACCCAGGCTAACAGACTTCTTGAAGATCACAGCATCCATTTCATGTCATCATACCTCTTTGGGTTGTTCTTAAAAACTCTGTTTGGAATTTTTGGAAGGCCAGAAACTTGTGTTTCATCTCAGTTCTGAAGCATTGTGGTTCTCTTCAGGGTGAAAGACTTGCACTGGTATAATGGGGAGCAAAAGTAACTCAACCCACAAAAAGTGATGATCACTCTGCTCAGGGAGGAAAAGGGTGAGAGGGGAGGTTTATGTTGTCTGTAAAGACAACAGACTGTTCAATATTAAGAAGGGGGAAAATTGTATGACGAGTGCTAAAGTCTGTGGAGAAGCACAGATAGACTCCTTTGAGAATGGAGGAAGTGGCCTCCCACCCAGAGTCTGGATGCTCTGGAATAACCTGCTAGAACAAGTAACAGAGACCAAAACCCACACTGCTTCAGATTGCATTTCTGAAAAGAATGACATGGCAGGGTGTGATAGCAGATGTTTGGTCCCCAGGTTTCCTTTCCCAGCTTTGTCTTTTATTGGCTTAAAAAGATGCGGAGTTAAAGGAGCATCCCACAGCTCTTTTTGCACAAAATTGAGTCTTCACATTCATTAAATATAAATGACCATCTAGATAACTTCTTTCCAATTCAAGTTTCTTTTGTTCTGGATTTTCAGTCCTGTCATCATGATCTTTTAGGTTTTGATAATGAGCAGCTGTTGCATTTTTGTCTAGAACTTGTTTCTGTGCAGAAAGCTTCTTCAGCCTTAATGACTCTATGATGATTCTATGATCGTGCAAGTTGCTGACCTCTGCTTGGCATCGGTAGTGAATCCATGAATGGCATTTCATGTAAAAAGATGAAATGGGATTTTAATTTAAAAAAGATTCATTAGAAGAAGTTTTTAGTTGCTGGGTAAACTGGTCATCATGTTTCAAAAGTGATTTATGTATCTATAGCCAGTCCTTTAAGGTAGACTGGGCTAAACTTGGACATAGTAAATAGGAGGGACTGATGTTGAAATGTAAATTTTCAGTTGAGATTAGAAGCAAGAACAAAAGGAGCATAGATATGTCTTTGAAGAACTATGGGTAATACATGAAGAATTCGTATTATGGCTGCTGTGGTCAGAGCTGAAAGAGTGGGAAAAACCTAAGGTTCCTTCAGATGCAACCATTAGTGTCTCAGACCCATGAAAGCTAAATTATACTATCCATTTACTAGATACCGTGTATAGCTACACTGAGGAAATTGGCAGCATGCTGATAAATTATACTAATTTCTTGCACTACAGGTAGTAAAAGTTGGAGAATTACATTTGAATTTATCCCAAGTTCAACTTGTATGTGGTTAGGGCAAGAGCAATGAGAGTTTAAAAGCTGATAAATTAGTTTTTATATATTCCAAAACTATATAGACCAACAGCTTCTAGATTCCCAGGTGAATCTCTCTTATAAAATTTTGTTTCAGTGCAGACCTCACTCAGTGGAGAGTCTCAGAATAGAAACTGTATGGATATTAAAATCATTCTGGTCACATTTTATGATGCATAGTTTTGCTTTTAAGCACTGCCAACACTTTATATGTTCATTCTATAGTTGTAAGGCCTTTTCATATTCCATTTGTTTCATCGCCTGCCTTCTTCCAAGCTGCATTTCAGTGGTGAATATTTTCCCATTTGAAAAAAAAAAAAACCCACACAAACAAGCCCGAAACATTTTGGGATCATTCACACTGAGAAACACTGTAAATATAAAAGTGCTTTCATGACAGCTAGTTGGCTGTGATGAGAAGCTAAACAAAAACATTTGAATACAAAATATTCTCAATGACATAATTTCCTTTCAGTATTTTTTGGAAAGATTTTATGAGGACAAAACTAATTTTTGAGGTCAATTATATGCTTTTATTTTAAGTCTAACTGGATACAGAATTATGCAACAGAAGTCCTTCTGTCTGATTCTTCCCAGATCTTGGCAGGAATAGGGTTACTGGTTACAGATTTTCAGTGGGACAAAAAATACAGTAAAGTGAAAACAAAATAATGCAGCTATCTCCTAAATACAATGGATTATCAACAAATGAAATAAAATAAAACTCTTTCTATGGAAAAATATGGAAAACATACTTTGAGTGTGATTAACATTTCTTCACTCCTGTCTGCTCACTGATTACAATGGACATCAGCAGTGCAGAATGTACAGTAACATGACTAATGTGCCACACCTCCATAAATGAAAATGTTGTAATATACGGATTTCCTACAAAGGTGCCTACTGTTACCCCTTGCTTCTTTTCCCGACTGCTCTAATTTTCCCATTACATAATGATTTTCATCCTTCCCAACGTAACAGTAACCCATAATAAATTACATCCCTCAGATTAATCTGACTTCATGACTTTTTTTGTCAGTTTTGCTGGACCTTACTCATGGCGCTGTGTTGTAAATTTTTTTTCCAGAGTAACCTCCAAACAGCATTTAAATTATAATCAAGAAAAATCAGAACAGCTTCTTCTTCCCCTGATCTTGACATTTTGGTCTTTCCAGCATTCTGTGGTAGAACTTCATCCCCTCTTTGCAAAGGGTTTCCAGCCATTTGGTTCTGGTTTCTGTATTCCTCCACATGATGATCACTCTTACCCTGGTTTATGGTTGCCACTGTTGGAAAAGAAGACTTTCATCCCCTAAATTTCACTACGCAGAGCAAAGAGATTGCAGTCCATTTTATATGCCTCAGCTACGGGCAGTTGTGCTCAGTGGGATGAACAAAGCTCTGAGGATAGCACTTGATGCAGTTTTGTTTTGCCTGCCTAACCTCATATAGGGATTCAAGGCTGAAGTGAAGAAGGACAGTGGAGAATCAACTCAGTCCTACCCTTCCCACACCAAATTAAAAAAAACCAAACAAATCTATCGCTTGGGTGATGGGTGCAGCTCTGAATAAAGCAGGTGCACTGCGACTTTGGTTCTTTTCCTGAGCTCTGTGCTTTAGATCATGGACATTTCAAGTGTCATATGGAACAAAAATTGTGTTTGGGACCATGTTGTGAAATCTTTTTTCAAGACGATTTATTTTTGAGAGTAAAGGTGTTAAGAATAGTGATGATAATACTAATCTTGATGAACTATGAAACAGTGTAGTTTCATTTTTAGAGAAAGAAAATTAAGATCCCAAATAGTCCTAGCACATTCCTGGATCCTTATTGCCAAGCCCAGAACCCAACTCAAATAGCACACCCAGTGAATCTGTTCACTGGAAAAAAGAGTTTCATTAGGAGAGGAACAGCATCTTCTTGACTTCAGCTTCCTTTACTGAGCTGTTAGGATGACTGTTACCGATTTTGAAGGCCAGGTTTAGGAGAGGGGCCATAAATAGCCACAGAAAGAAAATGTTTATGCTTGCCAAAATTAAAACTTTTTAATTTGTATTTTGCTTTTAGTTATAAAACTAAAATTAACAACACAGACTCTCAGGGCACTGAGCTGCTATGCAGCAGCAGCAGCAGGAACAGCCACATTTTAAAGAATATTAGGAAAAGCAGTTAGGCAGAGATTTCTTCCTATAGGCATTCTTGTCCCCTGTCACCTTCTGTTTCTTCTTACATAAGGATTGTCTAATCTTCATCCTGAAGTGTTCGTGCTTTTATTAAGGTTTCATGCTGACAGGTCTCAAGAGCTATTGGATAACTCAGCAAGACATATGTACAGTTAATTAGAAATGAATGTGATATTACATCAAAAGGCTTCAACTGTTAAGTTTTAAATGGTTATAATTAACTTGCTCTTTGATTCTGAACTGGATTGACTAAAGAGACAATGAAGGTCAATTTCCGTTCACTTGAAAAAATAGAAAAACAAAATAGCTACTAATTTAAAAAAACCCAAACCCCTCAGTTGTGAAGCTGTTCAGTTATGCTGTACTGCCTTGATGTGAAGGCAATGCAATGAAAATCCTTTTAATAGGCACTCCTGTTATCCTTTATTATAAAAATACAGAGTCCAGTTCATTTGATGTGAGACAGAAAAAGGAGAGACTGGACAATGTTACTTAGTCAACTTTGTGCATATTTAGATTTGATTTTAGGAATCCCAAGCTAAGGAAGACTGTTGATTTTTACGCAGCGCTTTTTCAGGTGAAGATCCATAATAAACTTTCAGAATTTGTAAATATAGCTAGTGATAATAGGTTCATTTTATTAAAATTACAGATGTTCAGTACATCAAATCCTTACTATTTTATTATCTAAATAAACACGTAAACTAGTATTTAAATATGTATGTGAAACTGGAACCCCTCCACCCTCAAAAGCCCTCTTCACCAGATCCTACATGCATAAAATGCAGTTATTTCCACTAGATGATGCAGCCTTTTGTAACCTTTTGAATTTTGTTACCCATGTCTTTTGGATATATTTATTCCCAGAGAAGTAGCTACTTTGGTTTGAGATTTGCTTGCTTCTTTGTTTAATCCTGAGGGGATGCCATTTGTTCCTGTGACATCACACAGAAAGGGCAAATGAAATGCATAATCACATCATTAGGACAAATACAAACACAATTATCCCTCAGTAGTGCGGCAGAAGGAAAATACAATGTAAACACTAAAGTCCTGACTGAATGCTTATCAAAGCATGAGTGGTTGGCTTTGGTTCTGGCAGAAGTAGCTGGGCTGTACAACTTTCTTATTTATTCTTCCTCTCCCAGTAATGCAGCAGCAGAGGGTCTCAGTGGGTGGCAGTCACACTGAAATCAGCAGCACAGGCTGATTGCTGTGCCACAAATATTTTTATCCCTATGTACTTCAAAACAGCTCTGCTAAAAGTTTGTTTACTCTACAACAGAAAATTCCTGCACTCATACCATTGCTATCAAAGGTAAAAATCAAGAAAATGGAGCTTCTAACTTCTGGCCTGTCCTGAACCCCACATTCCATGGTACATATTATCCTGTATATAGCACTTATTATTAAATAGGATCATGTGATACTCGGAAAATTCTAATTCCACCTGCTTGTGCTGGATTTCCATGAGCGGATTTCCCAGGGCTTGAGGAAGGGACTTTCAGAAGATGAACGACTGCAGCCCCAAGCCCTGTCCAAAAGAGGAAACATCCAAGTCTGGAATTTTTTTGTCATAGGTTTTGGTGGTGTGGCAAGGTGACTCTGGATACAGAAACTCATAAAAAGCCATGCTAGTATAACATTAAGAAGGACAGACATTTTTGGCAGTAGTCTGTGCATTGTCAAAGTGAAGGTACTGCTAAAAGTTGTTAAAGGACATCTGAATGGAAAGGACGCTGTACAGAACCGTAGGATAGGAAATAAACAGTATTACTGTGAAGGAAACAAAGTTTTAGGAAAAGAGAAACCACAATTTTCCAAACTTGAATCTTACCAGAACGCTAGACTTGACATCTTTGCAGTGACCACTAACAAAATTGTTTCAGTGTTATGCCTCATCTATTAGACAACACTGGGCCCTAGCTTGAAAACCCCGTGTTCTTGGTTTCTCTAGAATGGGAGGAAAGAGTGTTGCTGATTATTTCAGTAATGTTTCCTTTTTCAATCCCATTCCAGTTTTGAGTTCTGACAAGAAAGAATTCTGAGCTAATACATACAACCACATTTTTATATGTTCTTTCTGTATAATTCTCTCAAGTTCTAAAACTGACATCGTTGCACCTGCATTACAATTAAGATGCCTTTATTCGGCTGTTTTGTAGATACAACCAGAGATTTATGTCTAGATCCTTGTTTAGATATCCACTTTGTGTCTCAGAAATCAGCAGTGGGAGAAATTGAACATGCAGTGCTATTAATTTCTGTATCCAGATCTGAGTCTGAGTGAGAGCTCAGTGACCTTGGTGAAGTCTGACAATGCAAAGCTGAAGCTGGAAAGACCTGTTAAATATCAGACCATTCCCACTGTTCTCACAGGAGTGTGTCTTATGAGTTCAGGTGAGACTGATGGCTCTCCAGCAGCAGGATTTCTCTTGTGGACCTAGAGCATAGTTTTGATTTTCAGCTGTGGGCCACTAGGTTCACTTTGTTTCTTACTGAGACAGATGCCACAAACCCAGAACTACAAAGCTCTCTGACTGGGTGGGCAGCAAGTTTGGAATAACTCCTAAGAGAATATCTTGAGCAATAGGGAGTGTTAATAGGTAAATATATTTCCTCTGGGAATATATGTTTGTTTGGTTTGTTTTTTCCTTTCTACTTGCTCCTGAAAAGTTTCTTTCTAAGAAAATACTTACAGTACTTGGCAGGTGAGAACACCCTTATGAAATCTATCTTCTGATTGTTCTAACCTGCACATATTTGAGTTTACATATTTTCCTAGGAGAACAAGGGCTGGAAGGTGAAGGCTTTGCAGTGTATTTGTGTGCTTAACAGACACATAAATCAGAATATTTGCCAGGGTCTCTAAATCAGCCTCATCCTATTATACCTTTTCCACTTCACTGAGGAAGTCTCTTCTCACCTGGAAGCTGGGGTTTTCAAGAGCTTAACAAATAAAATGATGTGAGGCAGGTATTTTGTTTATCAAGCAAAAGGAATTATAAAGCTGAGGATTAATTAACATCTTAATTTAAAAAAATGTTGACTAATTTAAGATTTTAACTTTCCATAACATTTCTCCCCCTTTTTGTATGTAGATAAAAGTTCATACAGCATCCTTATGAGATTTTCTGTCATGCTTTATGTGTATATTGTATGTATGTGTATGTGTTTATTTATTAGTTTAAAAATGTCAATAGCTGTGAATATTGAAAACGATCATGAACTGATCATATTTTACATATTTTCTTTTTAGTTAAATAAATTTTAGAAGATATTATTTCAAAATCTATTTTTGCAATACACTTAAAAATCTGAGGTAGCTGCAAATGATACAGTGGAATATAGAGTGTATACTATGCAGTCATCTGGTGCTCTTAGATTGGTCTATGTATTTCAGAAGAAAAAATTGAAGACAATTTTGTAACTTGTACCCATGTAACTAAAATTGTTTGAATTGTAAACCATGCTGTAATTTTAAAATGCCTTAGGATCTGTGCTACTTTTGCATGTTTTTGCATTCCTCACTCTACATTTCCCGGACAGTAAATGCATGCTCTTTTTTTCTTTTTTCTTTTTTTTTTCATTTATGTATGTGTAGCACACTACATAGCAAAGAATTTTTACAGTTATTTTGTAGAATGAGGTCATTGGCTGTAAAGCTTGTTACACAGAACTTTCTAAAATAGAGGAGAGAACAAGGTGAGACCTAAACTCTCTGTAGCTTAAGATCAAAGTCTTTTCAGTTTTAAGCTTATTTCTAAATGATATAAACCAAAGAGATAAGCCTTGTGTAAACTGAAATGAGCTTTTGCATAGCTTTTTTTGGTATCAGTTTAAATTGAGTGCAAACCTTAAATAAGAACATATAACTTTCCATCTAGACAACTCTTGGCGGAGTATTTTGTTGGCTAACGTGCTAGCAGATATTTACTACTTTTGTTATTGTTATCCTTAATTTGTAGCATATTGTGTAAGTGCAATTTATACTTACATATCATATAAATAGCTTTTGTGGTCTAGCATGGCATATAAAAAGCAAATGCTTGCTAAAATAGATTATCCATATGTGGCTAATTGCAAGAGAGTGCAACAGATATATCTTGTGTGTTATTGTAATTAAAGATAGGAATGCAATGTAAAAGTAAAAAAGAGTAAAGATATATATTCAACATTGATTTTATATTTTGTATTCTCTGTTCTGTCCTCTAGTTACTGGAATCTGTTAAGGATAATTCATTAAGGCAAATTGTTAATCCTATGAAATGCTGTGGGATCAATTTTTCAGGTCTTCTTTCCAGAAAAAACTTAATTTTAGAAAGGTGATGTGGGTCTGAGGCTGAGAGCATTCTTGTAATACTGTGGAATTAATTTTTTCTGGATAGGACTTTTTCAGCGTTTTTAACTTGTCTCCCAAGCCAAGGACAGAAATCTGCAAAAACCACTGATGATAAAAAAGGGTCTTTACCTTAGAGATTATCAAACACAGCACTATTTTTTCCTACACGCTAGATTAATCTGTTTAATACATATAGAATTGCAGACAGAATAATCAAAATAATTGGTATCAATTGTCACACTAACACTACAGCAGAAAGATTAAAGGGCAAGCGAACAGAATGTCCTGGCTGCCATTATTGTGCTTCTCTTAACAGTTTCATATTTTATAGTAACCTGGTGTAAGAGGAAAAAAAAGGAAGAAGAAAATCTTCCATCTTATTGCGAAATATTTGTGATGATAATTTCCCTTGCTGGGAAGCTTTTTAGCTGTGCATAGTTCATGACCTTTAGCAAATCTTAAGTGTAAGATAAAGATTAATAGTTGATTTAATTTTCATTAGATTAAAAACATGTTGAGAGAGATTAGTACTGCAAAGTTGTTCACTAAGAAAATTCATTAAACACCCTACTCCCCCAGCAGAAAAAAAAAAAAAAAAGAGAAGAAGAAAAAACAATCCCTCTTTTTTCTTAGCTGAAAAATGTTTGGACAGCAAACTGTCTCCGTGGTGGAGAGAGTCCTCTGTAGGAGTTTTGGCAGTCTGTGGTATGTGTCACTCCTCTCAGCAAAGCCAAGTTTAGATGCTCTCTTAGCTGAGAAGTCCATTCTGGAGTCACAGAGCATCTTTCTGTTCTGGGAAGCTCCCCAGAACAGGAAAAGGGATGACGTGAATTCACCCAGACACATCTGTGGTCCTAGACCTCCTTGCATATCACTGCTTTCTCCCCATGGCCTCACTCATCCCTTTTCATGAATTGGGAAGACCTGAAGAGAAAGCAGGAGGAGCACCAGGAGAGCTGGTGGAGAAAATATGATTATTTACAGCACTAAACCTAAATAACTCATGATGAGGAAGGTCTAATGCATATACAGCCTGCAGAACAATGCTGAAAATATTCCCCTTTGTTATTATCACTTTATTTTTGGCTAAGACTGTGATTTTTCAATATTTAACTATGTGTGCAAAGCTGTTAGCTGTCTATTAGTGTCACTGTCAGTGTAATTTTGGGTTACATGTGACAGATTGTACATCTTTGCAGAAGTTAAGCAAAAGAAAAATGTACAGCTGATTTTACTGTAGATGCAGCCACTGAAGTCATTAAATGCCCATCAGATAAAATTGTTGCTGGGAAAATTTTGCTAGACTAGATGTTAGTGACAGACTTGTGCTGTGTCTTTATGTGTAGAAAGGATCATTGAAATATTTTAGCTATTATTGAGAATGAATAAAATGCATTTGATTAAGTCAGAAGTCTTTTCTTGCCTGCTATTCGTCTTACTTAGCTCTCTAAAATGCCTATGTTTATGTGGTCATTGTGCTGTATCTCTTCTCCTGCTGGGGCAGTGCACAGGTCTCATGGGTTAACAGCCTGGGCTTGAGAGGGTGAACCCAGATTTGCAGTGGGTGCTCTTGCTTGGTGTCTGCCTCTAGAGCTTGGAGCCACGCTGCTGCCATCATCACAGCCAAGACTGAGAGGCCTGACGTCTACAACGGGAGGGTGAAAGTAGCTACTGGTGCAGCTGGGTCACCAGAAGCTGGAACAGGCTCAACACCACATGGTAGGGATACTGGGGCAAAGTTATGTCAAACTCTGCAAGATACATGTGGTCTCAGAATACGCTGACAGAGCCATGGCTGTTATCAGTCAGTACCAGTAGGAGAACCTGGGAAATTTTGCAAAAACAAGAATCACAAGCCTCTTGAGCAGTGGGTCAAGATGACACGTTTGGCGACACAAGCTAAGCAAGTACAAAGATAGTCGGAGAACAAAAACCATCAACAAAAGAAACAAAAAGCTATACCCTACCCAGAGATTCACTGTTAGGGCATAAAACTGCTGTGTACTAATGTTCTTAATTATTTTGAATAAGTATTTATTATTTTGAATAAGTATTTATTCCCCAGCTGGTTCATGAAACAGGGAGAGCAAAGTTAATGACGTAGGCCCACTGAGGAAATCTGCAGAAGGACCTGATCAAATTACCTGATCAAATCTTGTGTAGGGAAGAGACAAGAAAGAGATAAATCTGATGGGATTAGGCAAAAGCCTGATTAATAAGAGGATCACAAAACTGCCTGGGACAGGCTGGGAATTGAGGAGAAAGGGCAAGTAAGTTCACAGTTGGGGCATATTTTGGAAAAAGATTAAGGGTTTGGGAACTTGAAGAAAGATGTCTGTAAATGGAAGTCTGAAATCTGTCAGATGACATACAGACAAGAGGACATTTAGCAAAGGAGAGAGACTGGAAAAAGGCACACTTCTTGGAACAAGGTGACTGAACAAAGCTTAGAGCCAGAGAGGCTGAGGCTCCCTGGTTGAAGAGACAGGGGTCAGGAGCACAGAGAAAACTGGAGCGGTAATGACAAGGATGTTCCAGATTATTCCTTAGGGAGCTGGTTAGTGGCCGATGTCTGTGGGGAAGATCAAGAGGTTCCAGCCCTGAAAAAGGCACATGTGGGTCCAATTATGGAGCTGCATACTGGAATTTGAGCTGGTTTCTTTTCAGTTTTTGTTTGTGGTGTGTTGTTTTTCTTTTGTTTTAATCTGGCACATTACATAAAAATAAACTGTCAAAAACCATTATTGAAGCTGCAGTTTCTTCCAGATCAGGAGTCTCTGTAGCATGAGTCTCTGTAATCTCAGTGGCACAGTCCATATGAGCTTACAGAGCCCCCCGTAGCAAAAGACTGCTGAGGCTTTTGCAAGGCAGCAGTTTGTATTATTACTTGCTGCTAAAAGGGTACCTGGAACCAAAGAAAATCATGGCTCTCACTTTTGTATGAATGTGCATATGTACATGTGCATATATATGTGTGTATGTATATGCAGAAAGGGGAAATATATGATGATATTGCTAATACATTTTTTTCCTTTGCATCATATATAATGACATAAAGGTATTTTCACTAATTCATATTAAGGACCTTGTGTCAGGGAGCATCTGCTCTTTGACAGTGGCTGTAGCAGATGGCTATGGAAGAATAATCAAGTATGCAGTCATGTTGTATTGTCTCCCTCCTTCCCAGTTTTCAGATTCTAGTGATCTATGGATCAGATATTTCCTGTGCTGGAGGTGATATCTTAGTGTTTAATAGCCCTTGATGGATTTTTCTCCCCACCCACAATATCCCATGGCAATGAATTTCACAGTTTTAGACTGTGTGTGAGGAAAGACCTGCCTTTACTTGTTTGTACCAGCTGCTTGATGTTTATTAGTTCCTGTCAAGAGGCACACTGAAAAATTGTTTCCTCTTCAGTGTCTGCTGCCATGCTTCAAGATTATTCAGATGCTTGTCATTTCTCTATCTCCATCCGCTCTTTCCCAAGTTGAAAAGACCAGGTCAGTGACCTGCTTGATATATTTTGATTGCACTAGTCACACTTTTCTGTGAGATATTAATCTTACTCAGAAAAAAAAAAAATTATATTTGAATTAGATCAGGTAGCCTAAAAAAAGACCCCAATAAATTCTTTAATTTCTGCCACAAAGTCCTTTTTTGAGTATATACCATGTCGATAGCAAAACGTGATTGCAGGAGTATTCAAAATGGCAAACCTTTTCTGTAACTGATTCGCCTATGTGTTTGTTAGTATGATTCCATATATAAAAATTTGAAGGGAACCGTTAGCTCTCCTCCTCTTTTCTTTCGTGAATCTGAGAATAATTCAATTATATTTGAAAATGTGACAGCTTAGAGGTCTGGTCTGATATAAGAAACTTTGTTGGTCTACATGCAAGAAACCCATGAACAAATGGGATGAGCCTTGCTTGTAAAGCAAAGAGCTAGCATTTTAAGTAATGGCCATTTTGTATACAGAAAAAATACTTTCATTGTTAAAGGAATAGATCTGCTATTTTTGGTCTTTACTAACATGAATGTGGAGGCACAGACGTCATAATGGCGAAAAAAGCAGTAAGTATTCTTGATGCCAGTTTGAATACATTAATTTATTCATTAATATATTTATTTTAGTGTTCAGACTGTCTTCTTTAAACTGTGTATTTGATTTTTCCACCCAGTGACAGGTTTGGCAGGTAGTAGTCTCATAAACTCTTGGAAAACTGGAAGATTTTGTAGATATGGGGCATTTTTGAGATACAATCATCATAAAAAGAAGAGAAAACTACTATGATTATATCCCAGAAAAATAGTACTATACAGTTCCTGCAAACAGGAACTATGTCTTTTCCATAAGTTTTAGCTCACGTAATGCTGCCAGGATTTTTTAAAAAAATACGTCTTTTCACTAACTTACATAGAATCATAGCACCTTTCTTTAGCCTCCTGGCTAAATACTTTCCTTCCTTTGCTTTGAGGCTGACCACTGTTCCATAGAGAAAGGCAAACCTGAGCCATTACATGTAGTTTGACTCTTACCCCTAGGATCTTGCTTTTATTAAAATATCACTGCAGTAACTTTAAACAGTAACAGTAATGGTAAACAATCAGTGCATTAACACTTTTGTAGGCTGTTGTAATTTTTTTTGCTGTGTGTGTCAATTGCAGTCTGTGGTAATTTTATTTTAAAATGGAAGATGTTTGGTCACTGGTCTCCCTTTTCATTATACAGTCAATAAACTTCTTTGAAGCAATTCCTTGCCAGCAATATACCTTTCACAACTTGGTCCAGAGTACATTCTAGGAAGGGCTCAGCAGGCAGCAATCTGAGGTTAGGAAGAAGCTACCCAACACACCAAGCAGCTGATCTGGGAAACAATATATGAAAGTTCTTGTATTGTTCCTCAAGCAGGTGTGTCAGTAAACCCTACAGGCACCTCTAAACTGCATCCAATCCAGTTCACTTGTAAAAGTATTAAAAGTTATCACTGATGGAAATGCTTAAACTTTAGACCAATCACAGCAGAAACATTAAAAATGTTTAAGAATTAACTCCAACCAGGAAGAAATCAAATTACATTTTTCTTTATGTGGTCTGCTGCTGAATTTGCATTGTGAGCAGTTGTGTGGTGATCAAAGCAACACTATAAATATTTCTATACTACTTCATAATTAGATTGTTTTATATTTTTGAGAAATTACTTCTTCATGTCTCTTTCTAAATGTAGGTGCAGTTTCCAGCCGAGTGCATGTCAGGTATTCTTGGTGATAGCACTTGCAGGATTAGAATGCGCTATGGAAATTTCCTCTAGCTTAATTCCATGCACATGAAACCAAAACAAGGTAGCTTTGTGCACACAGCACTTGTATGTATTGCTTTTTATATGAATTAAAATCACACAGGATGTTCCCACGTAGCAGCTAACAACTACCAGAGAAAAGTTTTTTACTGTAAAGTACAGGCTTTGTGTTTGTTCTGCACTAATAGAAGAGGCAGACAGAACTGAGTTATCATCCCACAGCAAAAAGGGGCACACTTCCCCTAGTAAGCTTTACTGCATCACAGGAAAGCCACCCTTCTTTCAGCTTGCAAATTCTTATTGAAGTCTGGCATGCCATTACAAAAGTAATTCATAATCTTTTTGGGGACATGTATAAGGCAGGATGCCAATATATAATTAGATGGATTTTATTATCTGTCATCATGGGCTTTACTTGGTAGAAATGCTTGTTTCCAAGACAGATAAAAAACTTCTGACTAAGCAGGGTAGACCACCACCTAATCCCACTTCTGGTCCTTGGTGCACACTAGTCCATTTTCAGTGAGATGTGGACAAAGAGGAGGGAGCTCAGAAGCTGATCTGTTACAAGGCTGAATGTGCGGCCTTAACGTTTTTGTTTAATTTGACTGTATTATCCCCTTATTTGAAAAGACTTTTCAATTTGGTTCATCTTGAGCAATGCAGAGTTAGCATCTCATAAGGTTACAGCTGCCTAGAATGTGTTGATGTAAAAGACCCATAATTTTGTTTGTCTGTATGAAATCAGATCACTGTATTTGTGTAACTCCAGTTTGGGAGCTAAATGGGGTTGAAAGGTGAAGAGAATCAAGCATAGTGATGGAGGAAACCTTAAAGAACAGGTCTAGGAACCATGAAGCTTTGAGAGAAAGCTTCAGTGTTTAACTTAACAGAGAAGGTGAATCACAGGAAGGAATATGTTTTGTGGATGGCCAGCATATATATTTTTTTTTATTTGTAGCCGATGAGAATGCCACTAATTTTGTTTTGTTGTTTGCGTCTGTCTCAAGTAGAAGAAGCTATCCACAACACTGATTTGTTTCTGTGTGTTTACCTTGCATGTGAGTTCCTGGGCAGGGTTAATTGAAAATAATTAGGCCACCTATTGTTCTGACTTCCCATACAATTTAAATAGGTTTGCTTTTTCTCTTGTATGTCAGAAGCCTTTCATGGCCTGAGATCTTTGATGGAAGAAAAAAATCTCTAATTGCTGAAACATACTTTGGAATTTCCTAGTATGTTCATGCCAGCAGTGCAATTTTATGGCATTTACTAACAAAGGGTCTGTAGCATGAGTTTGAGCAGCTACACAGCACAGAGGTATATTTGTACGTAGCCATTACTATTTTCAAGTCTTTTAGTGTAAGATGTCAATAAATGGGTTTCAGTCGTGTCACCATTAATATCTGTTAGCCCAACAGACCAGAAATTTGGAGAAAAGTCTTTGCTTTAACTCAAAGTTCAGAGTCACCAGGTGTTTACCCAGACTCTGACTCAGTGGCTGCTGTTGTACAGAGTGTACTCATTCACTAGCTCATTGCTACCTGAAACAGGAAAGCTCTCCTTCCCTTCCTACTTCCCTTCCTTGTAGCTTTCTCTTTTAGGCTCCCACTTCCTGTCCCATTCTAGCTCTGGATCTCACACAGGCCAGAAAAAGAACAAGGTTGCAGCCTCCTTAGATATGCTTGTTGCTACCCATGAAGCAGAGGTCTGTGGGGAGCTCAGTCATTTCCAACTAATCCGAATGAAAGGTGACGTCCTTCTCAGATCCTCAGCCCAGGATGACACATGATTTTTGCATGCTCAGGTCTGGACAGAACAAAAATATTAGCAACACTTGCTCTATCCTTCCTGCTGGACTCCCTTTTTCTAGAGGAGGGAAAAGATGAAGGACCACGTCGGACAAAAATCTCAGTTCGGCTAAGAATGCAAAGATTACAATTTTAGCATAAAAGGCAGCTCTGATAGCCCTGCATCATGTCTTTTCTGGTCCAGCTTCTTTTTTATTTTGGTTACATCTCAGAAGTGCAGAGGTTGAGGTCTGAGTAGACATCTGGGAGGTTGGTTGTGTGCTACTCAGAGGTACTGTGGGTATCAAGCATTATCAGGTGCTGCACACCTGCAGCTTCTCTGTGAGGGTGGGCTGTATGGAAAATGGGGGAAGCACGATCCTTCAGACACATCAGATGCACTTGCAAAATGGAGTCTGTGATGTTTCTTTGTTCAAGCAAAGAACCTTTACTACTCATTGTGGGAAGAGAAAATCTGTGAGGAAGTTCTTCATCATAAGGAGCACTCGGAGAAGATTCTTGGATATGCTGTAGTTGATTTTCAGGGTGGTTCTTAGAGGCCCAAGTTAGCCTAATGCTATTCTTCTGAACTTTATAGAAAGCATATTGAGTGACTGGGCCAACATGATATATTGATTTTGTTCATGTGTTTCTGTTTACGGTGACTGACGCTGGGATTGTGGGGATATAGTGCCAAAGATCATTAATCTTCTAGCATCTTTTTTGTTCTTTCCCTCTTGTTCAAGTTATAGATCCTAGCTGTAGATATAGCTGGAGAATGGCTGTCAGGATTGCATATGATAGGGAGTTGCTGGAAAGGAGCCATTGCTGTGCCTTGTTATAGATTCAGAGCAAAAGAGCATTCATCGGCATTCCTACTACCGCAGTGTGTGGCACTCCTGAAAGCATTTGGAAGAAGGCATCTGGCCCACCTGCTTCACTTTTTAAAGCACACATTGACTAAGGAGTTAAAGCTGGTATAAGCAAAAGAAACCAGTGGAGGTTAATTTTTAGTTTTGCTAGATGGGAACAAAATCAAAAGGTCCTTTTGCTTAGTAAGAGCAATTAAAACACAGTAAGTCAAACAAAGCACAATGCGGAGTAAAAAGAGCTGTTAATTTTTCAGTGATTTGATCCATTTGTTGTAAGAAATTGAAATAAAACTGAGATTGTACTTAGAAAGTCAGGCACTTAATTGTTCAAAAAAGTTAACTGTTAAAGCAATCATGAAGTACACACATCCTGTGAAGGACTCTAATTCTAATCGCTGTGTGTATAACTCCAGCCCTGAGAGTGTGAGATAAATTCAAGTGAAAGCAGTTCCTCTGAGTGGAAAGTTTTGATCCAGGTGTAAAAATGCATCTAGAGTTATCATCTGTATCTGTTTCCTTGCTGATGCCTCTCACAGTGATGAGACTGCTCTCTCAGACTGCTGTATGATTGCAGCCTCAGGTAAAGAACAATTCAATTATTCAGTTTTTGGATCATTGATCAATGTCATTGATCCAGAACATGCTTTCAGTAATTGTATATCTACCAACTTAGTAGTCATATGCTTATGGGCTGAACTCTATCCTGTTCAGCTGAGATAACAGCATAATCTGTAATTAATACACTGAGTTGGAGAAAAAATAAATACTGTTCCTGACAGTGTTAGTATTCATTCTTCTCTCTGAAATTCCTTGAATAATTTTGCAAAGCTTATCTTATAATACGTTCTCAGAAAGCAAACAGGAAGGAAAAATTTAAGATGTTTCCTAAATTATGTTCTTTAGATCATACTAAAATTAAAAAGTTTTATGGAACAACTGGATACTGTTGAAGGACTCCTACTAGTTAATTTTTGCTTAGCAGTTTGGTTATTTGTGTTATTGGTTGTTTCGGTACATATGTGGCAGAACCCAGCTACAATCTCCTTCCAAATCAACACGTTTGTGACTTTGGAAAGCTCACGGAAGTTGTGATTTCAGTGTGCTTGAGTATGTGAATGGATACATGTAGTTATGCTGCTGAAGGACTGTTTTATTCACGTTGTATTTCATTATACCTCTATAACCTACTCAAATTCTCAGTGTCACCTCTGCTCATGGTGGCAGTGGAGGCACTATTACTCACAGGAGACTGGAATATGCTTTACTGCACGTAAAAACTATTTTGTGCTTTTCACTGACAAGAACTTCATAAGCAGTGGCCCAGAGAAAGGTGGTGTCATTGACAGCCTTTCTCTTGATATTTGGAATACTTCTACAGGTGAAGTAAAAAATTGCATCTCCAAGCTTTAGTCAATTTATTCAAGTATTTTTCATTTAAGGTCACCCAAGCAGATCTTACGTTATTCACATCAACTTGCTCAAGCTGAAATCACAGGGAAGCCCATCTCCAGCTTCTTCAAGTGTATCTTCCTCCTGCCCTTCACAGGGGCGGTTGATTTCTCTGTCGTCCATAAAGAAGCTACTTCTACCATGTCTGGTATGGTATATGCTGTTTCTGATGCGTGCATTGTGACAGAACAGCCAGCCTGGAGTGAGTAGTTCTAAAACCCCTTTAAGAATAAATAAGTATTCCCATGTTCAAATTAATGGACTGGAGCTTTTTTCTTGCTCTAAAACTGCTTTGATCCCCAAAAAATGAGTTGCCAATAAATAGATTTGGTGTATGGCACTAAAGTATAGTATGAATGTACGGCAGTAAAATGTGGCAGAGTATATGACAAAAAATTGAGAACCTGATGGGGTTTTATTGTTGTTTACTGTAAAAAACTTCCTGTAAAAAGACAGGCAATGTTTTGTTTTGTTTTGCTTTTCCTGTAAGAATGGATAAATGCACTGCAGGGCTTTCAGGGAATGTAGCTCCTTGTCTACCCTCTATGTGAGTGAGTGGCAAGGCCAGTTCTGGATAGAGGCAAAACAGTCAATCACCTACAACAGCAGGCTCTTGACAAAATGACTCTGGATCCCCAGCTCATCTTGTCTGTGTGTTAGAGACAGGGAAGATAAAGTTTGCTGGTGTCAGACAGTGGTGTCAGAATGTGTGAGAAGGCAGCTATCTAGGGAAACATTTATTATTCTCCAGCCAGGGACAGTAGGATCACAAGCCCAGCTTCCTGGAGTGCCCTAACAAACCTGTCTCACTGCTCACCTGCCAAGGCTAGAAGTATTATTCCAAGCAACTCAGTTTCAGATTACGTGATTCAATTTTTGCTAAGATACTCTGAGAAGATAACTCTGGCCTGGGAGATGTTTGGCTTGTCAAGCTGAATGTGACACATCACATAGGAGTAGAAAAAAAAAAGGAAGGTTCTGTTCATAAATAATTCTCATATATCTGCCTTGAAAATGCAGGCAAAAGAAGTTAATTCTCTATAGGCAACATGAACCACTAACTTTCGGCTAAAGCATCTTTCACAAGGCATTTTATATAACTGATACATCTATATTCCATCCATAGTCATCACAATGCATTTGTTTCAAAAGTCAATGCCTGTACAGACATAAAAATTGCCTTGTCTGAAAGCTTGCTATAAAGTAACTACAATGCATGTTTTTGTCTGCTATATATGTCTGTTAAAATACTTTTTCCAGTAAAATTCTGCAGGAAAGTAACTTTCACAAATGGGAATTGAGACTGTATTTTAAAAATCATTAGGTTTTTTATTGTTAAAAGAAAAAAAAATCACTGTCTTTCAAGTTGTTTATAGTTAAACTTCTAAAAGACTTTTCTAAGCATTGAAAAAGTTGACTTCAAGCCCCAGTCTTTCCCTGACTTTAAAGTAGATGTTGTCCACCTGCATGATTTTAAACTGAAACATGTTGCATGAATAGTTCAGGTGCAGTTCCGAGGCATCTCTGTTTTTACTAAGGAAAGAAATGAGTCATCAAGTGCTACTCAGCAAAGACTATGTGGGCATTATGAAGATGTAATGGCATCCCCAGCCTCCCAAACTAATCTGACAGTGGTACTTTGTCAAACAATTATCCTGTCGGATTTGTGAGCTATTCTAGGAGATCCTTCTCTTCACCACTTCAAAAAGTGTGGTATATATCTTGTAGCTCTCAGGCAGATGAAGATTTTGTTATATGCCTCACAGAGCAAGACTATTTGTCAGCCTTCTTTAAAATATTTTAGAGGTAATGACAGCAACAGAGATGCATCACTTACTGGCCTTAGAGTAAAGGGCTTTTATTGTACACAGGTTGTTCTGAACCTCACTTTACATATGAAATAAGCTTGGTTGAACCCTCAGGCACACATTTTGTTGAGACAGCTCAAGATATTGGTAGAAATGCTGAACCAAGCAACTCAAAACTCGTGGGTTCACGTTTTCTGCTTTGTTTTTCATCAAGCAGGTTGAGGAGAGAAGGTTGCAGAAGCCATCCTGTTTCCTTCAGCTGACAGTGAGTAGCAGATTTCCTGATTGTGTGCAAAGGGTATTGGTATGCTCTACACTTTTGTCTTCACTTGGCGTGGTATCGATACAAAGATTTCTTCTCGTTATGCAATTATGGAAATAAGTCCAAAGGATGCTTAATCAGTGATTAAATAGCAGGGCTGAAATCATGGTAATAAGAGCGCAATATCCTTGCTAAGTGTGCACAGTCAGAGGGAAGCAATGCTTTCATCAGTTATAAACAAGAACTCTACAGCACAACATCAGTGCAAATTTTTATGCTAGAAGTAAACAATCCTTCATGTCCAAAATCAAAGATACAACAGTTCTTAAATACAAATCTGACATTAAATGGCTTCAATTTTTTTGAAATCATTTCACTAATATGTTATTTATTTCTCGTGACAATAAGGACTTAATTTATTTACAGTAGAGATAGCAGTTTTATTAATATTTTCACAGAGAGCCTTTTGCGTGTTATCCACTCTTATAGCCTACCTTTTGTGCAGGTTTCCAATCAGTATTTATGAATATATTTTATTCTCCATCTGTTTATGCATTAGGATAAGAAGTTTTCTATGTGCACATTATTTTAGGGCACTTCCTTTACTCCCTTTCCAATGTACTTACAATCTGTGATTACACGAGAAACAAACTTTTGAGGACAGAAGTCATGTCTGTTACTTGTTATGTCCCAGTTTCTATGTGCATCTGTGGGGAGTAGCTCTGAACTCCTCTGACAGGGAGACGGTATAACATGAAATTGATGTTTCAATCTGAAAATTCAGTATTTTTTGCTTGAGAAAGAACAGTTCCTCCAAAATGGGATGCTGTATTAGCTTCTGAGTCTCACAAACACAATATAAATAGCATCAGACCTTGATGTAGACAAAGCAGAGTAATTGGAGGCAGTTTTCATCCTACCTATGAGTTCCCAGCTGTGCTGTAAAATGTGAACTCTTTATGTGAACTCTAAGCATGACAGCAAATCACTATAACTGGCTTAAAGGCACACAAAAGTATTTTTTTCAATACACAGTCTTCTCTTGGAACTCAGAATATTGTGGATGCCAAAAATTCAAATGGATCCCAAAAGTAAATGGATGAATTCAGGAAAGAAAACTCCCCTGGAGCTATTAAATGTAGAGGTGTGGACACAGATTCTGGCTTATGACATCCCAAGGTACAAGTTTTTACAACAAGTAGAAGTTTAGGCATCTCTCAGTACTTTTTCCTTGTACCCTTTTACTAGTACCCTTGTTTCACCAGTAATCAGTTAGAGGAGGGACATGGAGCTACACTGAGCTGTGCCTAGGAAGACCAATATAGTAAAACAGTGCCTGTCCAAAACATCCCTTTAAATAACTGTCTATATGATGGATCCTGACTATCTGAAGCATGGTAATGACAGTAGTTAACTCAAGAAAAGGAAATTCTTCATATTTCTTTTATGTCCTGTGCCAGCCCTTTCCTCTGGGATACTCAGAGATGCTCACCTCTCACCTTCACCCTGAGTAAGAAGGATGATGGGGTCCACCAGAGGGCAGGACGGGGCTGTGGGGACCTGGAGACCAGCCATGCTGCAGCACCACGGGGGCAGGCACTGGCAGTCCCAGAACCTGACATGGAGATGGAACCCCAGGGGTTTGGACAGGGACAGGGAGGGCTGTGGATGCCCTTGGGACTTGGACAGTCCCTTCACAACTTTTCCACAGAGTGGGTTAGCTCTGGACTCCACATGAAACACTTCTTCATTAGGAAGCAAAACAGTGAGTTTAAAAGGTTTTAATGGGTGCTGACTGACTAGCAGAAAAAAAAAAGTACTGATAAAAATCAGTAAAGAAAAAGCAAGAGGAAAATGCCTGTTTTGTTGTGTCCTCTTCCAAAAGGCAGAAGGAAAAAGCATAATGAAAAAGAAAAAAAGAAAAAAAAAAAGGAATTTTAGAGGAATTATAGACAGCACAGGGAAGAGCATCTCAAGGAGTTGTTGAGAGATGGGAATTTGAATTATAAAGAGGTAAAAAAGCCACAGCCCCCTTGCCTGAAGTACTGGAAAAGCCACATAATTCTAGTGTCAGAGGTGACCTCATGCAGGAGGATATGTTTGCTAATGCGATCCACTGAACTTGCTGGGCACTTGCAGCTGAAATAAGCTGCCAGGATGTCCAGCTGCTGGAGTGATTCCTGGGCACCATACAGGAGTGCTGGTGACTTCTATGCTTGGGGTTAGACTGAGCTTTTGGTCTCAGGGAAGGTGTGGAAGTTGTGAGACTTCTTGAGAGAAAACCAAGGAAAAGAGCTGGCTGTACAGGACGAATTAGAACAGCCATCTACCCCTACCTCAGGATAAAGAGAGGGTGATGCTGAGATATTTCAAGTGCTTTCAAGAGGAAAAGTGAATTACAGTAGGAGATTGATGGGAAAATGCAGTAATATTGTATTTCCTTATTCGTGGAAAAGCCCCTTGGTTATCACGTGGCTGATAGTACTGTGGAATATAGTAACTGACTGCTTAAAGGTCTCTTACTCAAAGAAAATGTAAAAAAATTGAGATGACACACAGAAATTTAAAACAAATTTTAAGGAACTTAGGAAATAGGTTGATCTTGAAAGATTTTATATTAAAAAATTACTTAAGGAAATGATTTTTAAGAAGAATATAACTGATCCTAAAGAGGTCTAGGTGCTCTCTGGGCTTCAGATATTTAAGCTTTATGCCCATATTAATTCAATTCTGTAATAGACCAAGAACTAACATACAAGTAGCTTATAAGATGATCCAGTAAATATTTAGAGGTCATTTGCATGTTTTTTTACCTAAGGTAAATAAAGTGCATTATCCATTCAAAAGTTGCAACAAGCAAAACCCAGTAATCCCAGTGTTACTGTGAGGTCCATGACACATGCTTGTCATCAACAGGCTCACCCAGGGTAAATGGGAAGTGCCTGGTTTTGGCTGTGGTTTTGCTGTAGGATAGATAGTTCACAGTCTTTAGTCATGCAGAAAATGGGAATCACACACTCTTTCAGTAGTGAAGATGTGTTCTTAGAAAATACTTGAGTGCTCATAACTAATTCTAGGTGTCTAAACAGTAGAGACTCGCTTCAGTTGCATAAGTGCAAGTGGCTGTGCAGTTTGTGATGGTATCTTGTGTGGCTGCTGGCTACCACACCAGAATGCAGTGGGCTTCTTATACATTCTCTGCCAAAGCCATAGGATATGTGGCAGCTCAGGTCTCTCATCACTAGATGCCAATGTTTAGGCAACTAGATTTGGCTCCGGAGAACTAGTCTAAGCAACTCATCTGTGGTCTCTGTATAGGCAGGGGGATTCTGTCCTTACTTCAGAAAACAGTAATGAAAATGATCCAGAAGTAAATCTTGCTTCTTTAATCTTGCTTCAAAGCCTTTCTGTGTTGTGGAAGCTACTCTTCCGTGGGCAGGACACAGCCTCAAGATAGAACAAGAGAAGACTGGCAGTGTGAAGGGGTATGGAGAGGGAGAGGACTAACTCTCTGGGTAGAATGAGTAGATCTGGTGGAATCAAAGTAGACTGTGAGAAGCAGTGTCCAGTCTGTGGCAAACCAAATCATTTCATTTAGAATCAGCATTGCATTCACTGTCAGTAGGAAGTTCTTGGTGGGACTGCAGCCCACGTAGCTGCACCTGAGCCAGCTGACAACTAACAAGAAGTGGGTGCTGCCCACAGGCTAGGTGGCAGTCAGGTGGATCTTGGCATAGATGAGCTGCCTGAAATGACTCTAGTTCTGTGGAGTCTGAGCCTGCTCTGCTGCAGTTACACTGCATGTATTCTCAAGTGGAAATCCCCCCACAGACTGATCATTAACTGTGATGAGTATATTTAGAAGTAAAATTTACAGCACTGTCCCAGCAAGTAAGTAGAAGGTATTTCCTTCCTAGATTCTGCTACACATGAATAATGTGATTACATCTTAGTAGAAATGATGAGTGCCCTAGGAATTATTTTAAATGTTGAGGTTGCTGAATGGAAAGTTATTTTACATTATCTGAAGCATTGATCGCTCCTAAGTTTGTGTTCAGTCATTTTGCTAAGTGTAATTATGTGTTGGTGAGCAACCACAGTTTTAAATGAAATGCCTTGGTACTTTTATAGAATTTCCCAGATTATCAAAAGTTAATGTAAGTGAACAATCTGGTCATTTGCAATTGTTCAGTGTTAAACGGACTTCTGCCCTAGACAGAGAAACTAAGATTAGTTGTATTTACTTAGGCTTAACACCCTATAATATGCTTGCAGGAAATGATAAGCTAAAGGGGAATTATTCAATATGGGGGGTAATCTTTAAGCAAAAATACAGGAGTGAGGTTTTTTTTTTTTTTTTGCAAAGCCTAGTTCAAAGAGTATGCAGGCATATAATTTGGGGATGCAATGCAATTACCAGAAATAATTTAAAATGGGTTACTTCACTTGAATATGACTTTGAAGAATAAATAGTAATTGTTTTAAGTGCATAATTACTTTAATATTGGCTCCTTCCAGCAAGTTGCAGACTTCTAGATTAAGCTCTAAGTCCTGTGCATCTGTCCACTCAAATTCTGTTTATTCTTCAGGCTGTCATAGTTCCATTATTAAACCCCTTGAAGCCCTTTGATGTGTTCCTGCACATAAAAAGACTGGTGCTGACTTCCATGCAGCCTGATCTCTATATTAACTTTTTTCAGCATAACTGAAGTCTGAGAACAAGTTCAAGTTATCATTAAGAAACCCTGATAGCAAGAAATACTGCATTCTGTAAATATATTTATGTCCACATAAAAGGTTGTTTTGCAAAGCCATGCTCCTGAGGCTGAAAATACATTTCTGATTTTCAGAAGGAAATCCGGTATTGGAACTTGACTGTGTTTCTTTGGAAGGCACAGACTGTGCTCTCTGCTGAGCCACAAAATGGTGTGCTTTGATCTTACAGCTAAGTACTATGCTCTGACCCTGGTGGGAAACAGTGCTTGGGATTTAGGTAGCAGGTCCTTTTTGGACAGTGCTGTGAGTACCACCTTGTGGACTCTCAGGTCCTGACCATCTGTGGCATTCATCTGAGCTTGGTTAATCTACACCACCAAAGCAATGGTTGCATATTTTTTGCCTGATTTGCACAGGTTGACAGCCTTACTTGCAGCATGAACAACTTTCTGCTGTCCTGAACCACAAGAGAGACTTCTCTGGGATATTGCATACGGAGCGTATACCAAAATCCCACCTCTGTGCAAACACTTCACAAAGTAAATAAAGCCAGAGGTTTACTTTAGTTTGTTGTATGCCCTCTGCACTTTTCAGAAGCTCATCTTGCAGATTGTTCTGTAAGCTTTTGACTGGTGTGCTGCTGAGATCCTGATTCCAGTGGAGTCACATTGCCAAAAAGCTGGCAGAGAAGGGCTCTCAAATCTCAAAGCTGAGGGAAAATGCTTTCTGATGAGTAGTTCCAAGTTTCTGCTGGAGCCCTAAAATCTGTACAAGTACCAGAGTATTTCAGGGAGTTTCTCTCGGATGAGGGTGAAAAATAAAAACAGCCTGTCCTTTTCCCTTGGTTTGTTTGGGACAAAATTCCATTTACATTTTTCTTCTCCTTAATCATGCTCATATAACTTATAGCTATTAAGAAATCCGTGCTGTCTTTGTAATGAACAGTAAAACATGCCAAGCTCCTCGTGTTAGCCCTAATCTGATCCGAACAACTAATTTCTAGTTTCCTGTGATTCGCTTTCCCATTTCTATTCTTTCACTGCAACGGAAGGTGGCAATACACAGAACCTGCATAAGGTTTTACTAAAGCATTTTCTAAGCCTTTATTTATAAGAAAAAAGCGTTTTACGGAATAGTAAGTACTGGTAGATATTGAGCTCTCAAGGAAGCTTTGTCATCATTTATTCCGCTCTTTTCCATACAGTTCAAAGGTGACTGTTGAATCACTAGGTATTATTGGCACGTCATTGAGACATTTATTGTTTCTTGCCTTTTCCTGCGACTCCCCATTTTTTCTGAGCGCGTTTTACCTCCATGGGTGTTCTGATGATTCTCTGTTTGGTCCGAAGGTGGCAGCATCTTACTTCCATAGAAAGTTTCAGTCTTGTTTAGCTGCTGTGGCTTGATCCTGATATTGTCTAGGTTCTCTATATTAGACGAACTTTTTAGCTAAGCAGATGAGGACATAGTCTGTACTTGCCTGTCCCCAGAAAGACTACTAATTTTTGTCTACAGATAACTTGCAATGTACGGTAGTAAAAGCAGAACAATTGAATACTTTGCTAATTGCATTTTAATGCTGTGGCAATGCTATTACAGAAGTCCTCTGAATGCAGCTACCACTTGTCCCTGGTACATGTGTTATGGCATGCCTGCTGTGACAAACTCTGGGGGTGGATCGCTCATTTGGGGCCCACTTTCAGCTGTGCCATACCCTCCAAGGCTCTTTGGATTTTGGCTGCTCACCAGGTCGAGTGTGCAGGGGTCTGTTTGTGCTCCCATTACCCTGGACAGAGTTATTTCCTAGGACAGTTATACTTAGGTAAAGAGTTGTCAGTTTGACAAACTTCTGGTTGAAGATGCTTTTTTGTGATCAAAGTGCCTGTGAACTGAGAACCCACCCTGCCATTAACTTCCCTCGTGAATTCAGGCCACTTCCTTCAGGGTGCACCACTTGCCCAGTCTGGAGGAGAGATAGCAGCAGGGTCACCCACACTCCTTTTTTTCTGCCCTGCTAGCTTAGGCCGTAGACTTTGGCGACAGGAAGCATCTTTCTGTCATTTGGCCAGACTAGCACGGGACAGGAGGAAGGTTCCCCATCCAGATGGAGAAAGGCTGTCGTTATCACTGGAGCATAAATAATGATTCAACATCCACTTAGAACCAATACAGCCCTGACTGGAGCTCTCTAAGTGGAAGGGTGGGAGGGAGGGAGGGAGTAAGAGGGAAGCTTGCACAGCTGTGTGGTGAAGGCTGTGCGCAGGGGGCAGGCTAGGTAGCTAATGGTTTCTCAGCCTCTCTGGTAAATCTGTGTCTGTAACAGCACAACAGTAAATGAAATAGTTTCTCTAGCTGTGATCCATCTTCCTGCTTTTGCTTTTCTGATCTTTAAAAAAAATATATTCTTCTACACCCCCACCACCTTCCCCACCCACCCCACCCCTGCTGAAATGGCACTGTTGAAGACCTTCAGAATGGGTGAATATGTCTAAACAATAATTGTACTGATCATGCCAGCTAGACAAGGCTGAAGGACACACAGCTTATGCTTCAACCTCTGAGTTCAGAAAGAGAGAAAGTGGAAAATGTTTTGTGCCTCTAACCTCTCAAGTGTCATCTTCTTAGCAGCTCAGATCACTCTTCAAAATTATTCTATTACTCATCCATTCCCTGACATCTGTTTCATCGTTTCCTGTCCAGGCAGTAGTCCAAGTAACCAAAATAAATATTTTTTTTGAAGCAGAACACCTTGTCTGTAAGCTTGCAGGGATGACAAACCACAGTAAATATTCCCGATTGTGTGTAGCTCCATCACTGCAACTCGAAAATCCAGCTGAGAGAAGGGACAAGGTAAACGTGTGTGTTTATAAGAAACAGTTCTTTGCTGAGCTAAGAGTTTGTCGCATACCGCATCTGTTCCTACCAGGGACATCTGTGGTGATGTCACTAATACAAATATGCCACTTACTCCCACTCAACATTCTAAACAAGGATAGCACCCCAAGAAGCAATAAAGACGAGTATGCGTGGATCAATAGTTTGTCTTGATCATCTAAATTATTTAGATGATAAAGAATTGTCAGCACACTGTCATAGTAAATCAAGCTACAGACAGTCAGAACATCCGCTGTACTAATAATTTTTACAGTGCTATGACAATAACACCATCTGGGGATCTGCTCTGTTAGATGGTCCTATTGCTGATCTCATTTGCTGGGACAAGCATAAATTCATTACTTCACTGGAGTTACTTGGAGTATCAGTGAGCTCAGAATTTGGCTGACTATCCATTGCTGATTTCTGAAGCATCATATTACAACATCATCTGCTTATTCTAAAAATCTAGGACTTTGGTTAAACCATCCACCCCCACTTTCCATTACCTTTTAGTAACAGGATCCACAGGTTCCCTATTGAAGATAACAGTAGAGATTGTATTTTTTCAGAAATGTGGGGAAGTCCCAGGGATGCTTTGGGTTGCAGAACTCATCCTTTGCAACCACGGGTGACCATGCAGTGGACCTTTTGCTTGTGCTGAGGAGTTCTGGAGACACACAGCCTTTCCTCCTGTAGACCTCCAAACACTTTATGAAAACAGTAAAGCATTATAGCTACACATACAAGACCTATTTAAATAACAATAGGCCACAGTAAATTGAGAATATGAAGTATGCTAACACTTTACCAGTGGCTAAATGCAAGACCGCTCATGATACACCTGATAGATATACCAGTAAGTCTCTTACTACAATTGGACAGTTCATGGTTGTAAAAACATATGGCAAATTAGATTCAGCCACAGTCCTCGGTGTGGAAATTGCAGTCTATATTATCTATCACCATTGTGGCATATCTTCTAATGGGGATCCAGCAGGCATTGGGTGTTTAAATTAACCCTGATAAATTAGTCTTGATAATTAATCTTTCCCTGATTTTTTTTTTTTTTTTGTTCAGATATATGTTAGCACATAAAACATAGATCTTTGATATACTTCAAGAAATTTCTGGAGATTGCCCTGGCAACATACAGAGAGCAAACGACAGTTCCTTGTGCTTCCTGTTTCATGTGAACAGTTCAAGAGCAGAAGGCCATTTAGGTTTCAGTGAAAGGATGAAAACTGATTCTGTTTGTTCCCTGTGCTTTTATAGTATGTGGTGTTGGCTTGCCTCCAAATAAAGGGGTAAGCTTTTCAAATGGGTAACTTTCTGCAAAGTAATCATGGCACATGTGAAAATGATGACAGACAAACCACAGGCAGTTAGGGGACTGATCTAGCTCACTTAATCATGAAAAAAGTTTTGATGATTCTGTGACCTTCCAAGATACATGGCACATTTTGAGGTTTTTATTCCTGACCCTTACCACCAACTGTCTTCCTGCTAGCTACAGCAATGTACTGTTCTCAGTGTTTGAATGCAGCTTCTCTTGCTCAAACACTCACAGGGTAAGTCTGTGGTCCCTTTCTCTGAGCCAGGAGCAGTCAGCAGAAGTGGCTAATGTGGTTGCAGTGCTCAGCACTAATTTGAACAGAGCTTGTTTGTTGTGTTGAGTAAGGCTGCAGTGGTACTCATGTTACATGGCATCACTAATAGCCTCGGTCTGTGTGACTTAAACTTGTTCTTATTTTTTACATTCAGGTCAGGACAATAAAGGTGATCATAAGTGGGAGAGTGCCCAGTGAGACTGCTTGGTGGAGACATGATAATTTAACTAATGTTGAACTTAAAATGAGATGTATATCTCAATATGTATCTAAGTTTATGTATATATATATATTGAAGTGAGTTCTACAAGAGGAATAAAGTTTTGGGTTTTTTTTGATATCTCTGATTTTAGTAGATTCTATTTTGCTTGGTCATACCGATTGCATGTCTAAAGGATCTGTAGGATCTTTTGTAGCTGATCAGTGTAGCTGACCAGCTGACATTGAAGCAAGAACATTTTTATAGGGAATTTTACTCAATATTGTTTCCTAAAAAAATGGTGAGACAGGCAAATATGATTAAAAAAACCCCAATAGATTGGGTACAATAGATTGTATTACTTTGCTCTATTAAGTTCCTCAGCTTCTGCCAGCATGTCCATGAGAAGCAGAAAAACTTTTATACGAAGTACAGTACTGAGGTGAGGGTGATGGAATGGCAACTTCATGCTTTAGTTTCCACATCAGCATTTCAGTGTCTGACCTTTGATAAATCCCGTAGCTGCTGTACAATTCAGTTTTCCTTCCAGTGGCCTTGCCTTTCACCTTCATTCATTCCTGAAAGACTATTAACACTTCATAATCTTTGTCTGGAAGTTTTTAAGAAACTCAGACTATTGTTTTATGCAATAATATAATGACAATAAATATCTAGTTCGTCCTTGTATTTTTGTTTTTGATTTCTTGGTTTCTTTCTGAACCTAAATCAAATGATTGTCATATTTTTCCCTCTTTTCCTTTCTCCTCAAACTCTGTCTCACTCCCTATCATCCAAAATGCCAATAGTTCTGTTGGTCTTAGAAATAAAGCATGCATTATACTTTTATTCTACAATTTCTTATAAAGTTCTATGTGAAATTTACCTGGAAGATAGATGCATGTGTTAACCAGTATGCAGTATTATGGTTTACCACAACAGAGTTAGCATCCATCTGGGGGCAATCAATGTGTTTCTATACATTTCTTTGCCAATGTGTTTCTATAAATTTCTTTGCTTGTATCAGAGTAATCTTTTATGTGTATCATAGCTTTGCAGTTATTTGAAGCAGAACATGGTAGTGGAAGTACCCTTGGAATTCAATTAGAGCACAAAAAATTGTTTCCTTGTTGAGTCCTGTGCATGAATAAAATTCCCGCTATCAGTCCTCTACTCATATAAAACTCGAATTCAAAAGAACTGCTCTGTGTTCCCTATTACAAAGTTGATGTTTCCTGATATTACTCTCTCTGTGGCTGTAGCTCTGGCATCCAGGGTAACAGAAGCCCAGGGAAGAGTCTGATAAAATCACAGTTTCTGTCCTCAGTGTGTTTTAAAAGAGGTTTATCTCTTAGTCATGCAATTCCTAATTATTTAAAGTTTTTTAACAACTCTAAAAAGTTTACTTGCAAATGGAAAAATCTATGAATTCCAGGGAACTGTTGTAAAGTAGTTTGGCTCATAACTGAACAAAGGACTGGATTGTGTTGAACTATTCAGGTGAAATTAATGTTATTTTTTCCCTTTTTGATAACGGGAAAAGAAATATTTAAAAAACCTCTACTTTTTATGTTTATCTGTAAACAGTGATAGAGACAGTATGTAATACAAATGATATACAGATACTATCCATCTATATGAAAACCATCAAGTATCTTGGAAGTTTTATAATGATGTAAGACATGGAGTCAGTTACCCAAAAGTATCAATAAAGTGCTCCCTGAAATCAAACTGAACTATAATTACATTTTTCCAGATCCTTGTCTATAAAATTTTTGTCTACACACACAAGCAAGAGTTACCCATGCAAATGTAACAGCCATCGCTCTGAAAATGTAAAGTGCATATTGTGCTTCTGGAGACTTTTGTATGTATATATTTGGTATTGTCTCTAGAAGTGTGAGAAATGGTGTAAGTGGCTCCCAGACTACACTTGTTTTTTTCAGATAATAGGGAGCAAGCCATCATGTCAAGGAGTAGGTATATATTAAAATATATATCACAAAACTGTCATAAAAATTCAGATTAATGCATTATTGTTGAATAAATGGTTATCAGAATATGACAGAACTCTTGTCCTTTTATCACCACAGAATTGGAGCATTCACAATCCTGTCTTCTCTAGTGAAACAAGTTTTAAATGTAAATGGGACTTTTCACTCTCTTTTTCATACTGTACATCTGTCACACGAAATTTTGCGTTAATTGTAACTGTTTCATCACTATTACGTTTATAAATGCTGAGTGTGAGCTGTTGGTTTGCCTAGTTGTAAGTTGAATTATGCCTGAATTGTGTATGTAGTCAGGAAACAATAAATGAAGAGGCCACAAACACAAAAAGAAATGCATTTTGTCATTTTCTGATTTTTTTTAAACCCGAAGTAGCAGAAGAAAAGATTGTGATAGTGCAGAAAGAGAAAACTGTGAGAAAAAAAACACAACAAAAAATGAACTGTGAATGAAGTGTAAAATATGACTGATGGAAAATTGCTTTCTTTAGATGTACATTTGCTTTGAAATCCATGCTGGGTCTCCTAGTACCTGCTGAGCTTAGCTTTAAGCCCTGAAGCTGTGATTTAAAATAATACATATTTGCTCTTTCATCTCTGTGATCTATTGTATCAATTTCCATGAAAACACCTGGAAGGATTCTTAGAGCTCGTCATGAACTCTGACTCTGGAGATTTTCATCCTCAGTTCCTGCTGTGAACTGATACTACACATGCCACAATCTGTCTGTGGTTTCTTTCTAATCTTTGGAAAAAAAGGAAACGTATATCACAGGAACCGGTACAAACACATTCACCTGGCCAGCAGCCTTCTAGAAATTTGTTTCTTTTTGAGATTGCAATCTGAGCTCATTTTTACTTAGAAAACTGATATAAAATGCTGATCTCCAAAAGCTTGGAATTTCTAAATCCAGAAACTTTAGGCATGTTAATCCATTCAAAGCTGAGTACCTAATTTCCAAAGGTACTTAAGGTTTTAAAGTATCTTTCATTTTTTCTTCCTGCTTTTCCTTATTTTTGTAATGGTTATCATAGAGGCCTTTTCTCTCAAGGACCTGAGGCTCCGCTTTTTATCAGATGTTCACATTTTTCCATTGCTCACATTTTTCCATTCATCAGCTGAAAACCCACAAAACCTTCAGAGAGTGTTTTGTAAGTGAAGAAACGCTGATTTCACTCGAATTAGATTAGTCACTAATCTCCTACTGTTATTCAAGGTGCAAAGATAAAAATATCTTTTAGATAGTATTATGGATTACATTATGATGATTTTGTCAAAGGTCCTTAGTAAAATATGTCTGGTTATTATACTCAGATGGTATATAATGGTATTAGCGGGTAAATGTTTGCAATATAATCCTGAATTTTAGAAAGGGGTTTAAAAGTAATTTCTTTTCCAGAAGTCTTGAGAAATACAAAAATTATGGGCCATTTCCAGTTCATTATCTGGGTCACTATCAAAAATCAGAACAAAGACTCTTTAAGATTTAAGTGAGGAGGACTGTTTCCATACTCATTTTGAATTTTTGTCACATAACTTTCAGATTATTTCCTCTTCTCCAGAATTTTTTCAGAAGGAATTAAACAAAGAAAAAATCCAAATTCAAACTGAGTTGTAGGGTGGCACTATCAGGGGAGTGATACTATCAGCCATATGAGTCAGTCAGCTACCAGGAAAGTAAATTCAAGTTGCTAATTTTGCAGAGTGAGAATTGTTTTATGAACCCAAAGAGTATCCTGGTTTTGTGAAATTTAGGCTCTTGGCTAGTCTTTTGTAAGATGTTTTGATGAGACATATTCTGAAGTGTGCAGGAAGAATTTGGAGGACTTTTGAACAATGTGTGCACCTCAGTATTTTTTCTGTGTGTGAAGATAAGGTCCCTTGGTATTTCATTCCTTATCCTGATTAGGAGGAGTGTCACCAGCAGGTCAAGGGAGGCGATCACTCCCTTCTGCTCAGTGCTGCTGAGACACATCTGGAGTGCTGAGTTCAATTCTGGGCTCCCCAGTCAAGGAGTAAAAGGGACATACTGGAAAGACTCCAGAAAAGGCCCACAGAGATGATGAAGGGACTGGAGCACCTGTAATATGAGGAGAGAATGAGAGAACTGGAATTGATCAGCTCAGGTGGATCTCATCAATGTATATCAATCAATACCTGAAGGGAGGATGTAAAAAGGATGAATCCAGGCTCTTTTTAGGGATGCTCAATGACAGGACCAGAAGCAATGATTACACACTGAAACATAGGAGGTTCCCTCTAAATATCAACACTTTTTCACTGAGAAGGTGACCAAGCACTGACACAGGTTGCCCAGAGAGGTTGTGGAATCTTCATCTTTGGAAGCTGTCTTTACATAGTCTTGGGCAACCAGCTGTGGGTGGTCCTGCTTAAGCAGAGGAGCTGGACTAGATGACCTCTGAAGGTCCCTTCCAACCTCAGCAATTCTGTGATTCTATGATCCAGCTCTAGAATTTGGTCTGGAAATGGCATTACGAAGTGAGAAGGAAGGACTGTGTCAGAAAGTCAGTAATGCATCTGGGCTCTGATCTGCAAGGTAAGGGCTGAGGTGGCCTTGTCTTCTTTCCGGGCAGCAGCTGCTGCCTCTTGCTGCTGCAAATCTAACAAACTTACTTTGTCACCCATTTTCTGCCCCAGCAAGCCTCACCAAAGCCATGCTGCTCCCCAAAGCTCTTCAGCTTTCAAAATTATAAGAGGGCCCTCAGCATAATTTAATAATGTCATCAGTTTCTTCATACTTGTTTTCCAAAAGACACTACTATAAGCCATCTTCCAGGAGACAGAGCCTCTCCTTCCCAGCTACGGCTGTTTCCATGGCTGAGTGGCAGGGGAAGGCAGGAAAATATTCCAAAGGCCTTCTCCATTCCCAGATCTGCCAAATATAAAGGTCTGGGCCCTCTATGGGCAGCCACTGCTTGCACCATCCTTGACTCACAGGAGTCACTGACTGTGGCTGTCTATGTGGGATTTTTCTCAAAGGGCCCAGCTTTTAAAACTGCTGCTGTAGGAGATCTGTGATTTCTCGCACTGCTCTGTTAGAAGTACCAGATGTGAGTACATACACCCGCACTGCAATGATTTGTGAAGCATCAGTATCATCTGAGCGGGTTTTTGTGGCAATTTTTTCTCTAGACCTTCCTAAAACCACATTATTTAACAAGGTAAATATGGCAGATTTGAGGTTGAATTTTTTTCATGGGACTTTGAGTGATTGTGGTCCCTACAAAAGGCCATGTGAGTTGGTTAGTTAGGACCTTTTTCAGAATTTTTGTTTCATTCCTGAAAAAACCTTGGGCTATCTTTCATACAGCCTCATATACCCCCTTTAATCAAAACTGAGCATAGCAGCACTATGACTATTGCCAGAATTTGAGGAGTGGGGTTTGCTAAGTAATTTAGTGGTGTAAGTCCCATTCATCCACTTGTCACCACTCCTGTAGCCACAAATCCTCAGATCTGCTTGTACAGCTAGTGAGTCTCCAGTGAGTTTTGGGGTATTGCAAAGGATATTGTGATATTGCTTTACACCATAATTACATGCAAACTGAAGAAGAGAAACCTGTCTTTGTTCAGTAACAGTGAGTGTTCAGATC
>JAYRBT010000114.1:63904053-63936872 GCA_036023395.1 Myiotriccus ornatus
ATTGCTTTACACCATAATTACATGCAAACTGAAGAAGAGAAACCTGTCTTTGTTCAGTAACAGTGAGTGTTCAGATCAATCGGGAAGAGTAGCTATCTCCTGTCTTTCTACAACATATTCTTTGTTAGCAATCCAGCTTCTCTATAATGGATTTTATGAAATGTTTTGTCAAACAGGTAAACACTTTGTAGTCTCTCTTCTATTAAAAAAAAAAAAAAAAAGATACAAAAAACTATCCCAGCCTCTTCAAATGATTTGCAGGGCACTGGAAATGCACTGGCAATTGAATAATCTCAGTGTCTTCAGTTGCACTTTCTGACATCTGGAGACAGAGTGCCTGGAAAAAGAAATAAAAACCACAAAAATCCATTGTCATTGCGAGCAACTTAGTGTCTTTAGATATATAGGGAGAAACAGTGCTTTAAATAGAACAGCAAAATCTCATTTTTAAGAACAGTTTAGTCAAGCAATATAGTGATATGGCCCCTACACGCAGATACAAATGTTGGAGATCTCTCAGCCCTGGCTATTCCCACAAATGGTTGTTAGCAGCTAGAGCAAACTATTTAACTCTGGGAACTGCAAGTTACTATTTGGTGTCATGAAGACCAAGCAGCTACAGAGAGTTACTTTGCCTGGAAGTGAGATATTTCTTCAGGGAATGTAGTAGGATAGGGTCTTTTGCTGTTCCAGTTCTGGAAGCCTCCTGGTGCTGTCCTGAGAAGACATCTTGAGCTCCACCTCCAACAGAGCATTGCTGCTAGGAGTAAAAGCCCTTTGTTAAGTTTTCTAGATGTTACTGGCTTGAATGCTGATTAATGGCAGATGCAATAGTCATCTGTGATGTGACAGATTTTCCAGATATATCTTTGTTCTGTGCACTGATGTTCTTGGAAAGCCTTTTTTTTTTTTTTTAATAATTCTTTAAAACCTGAAGTTAACCACTGGGGAAATAGTGAATTTATTTCAAAACCTTCAGATCTGTTTATCATTTGGGAAAATATGCCTTAACTGAAACACAAGGAATGCTTTAATCAGACGTACAAGTTACTGGCCTTAAAGAATGGTAGAAATTTGCTGGTGAAAGAGCAGGCTAGATGACCTGCTGGTTCATCCTGGCTTCTTGTTCTGTTAATTTGCTAATCACATCTCTGGGATTACAAGTGTCTTCAGAGGTTGATGCCCAGATTATTTGTCATGCTAGTTCAGTAATGTCCCAGGCTGGAGAAAAAAAGAAATCCAGTTCACTTGATGTCCTCCAAGCACGGTAATTGCCTGATGTCTTTTGGCTTAGTACAGCCCATGTAGTGATTAAAAGAACTTATGAGAAGCTCAAAGTTGTTTTTCCTTCAGTCTAGCAACCAGAAATCACACTAGTGGGCCTAATTCTCTGCTCTGTTATGTTGTAACCCTGCTGGTTTCAATAGAGTCATGCTGGTGTTGAAATGATTTAAAGGACCAGTGAGTGAAACGTAGCGGTAGAAACATATCAACTATTTAAAAACCTTACCAAATCTGGAAAGTTGACTGGCAGCTCCATTTTTTAAAAAAAAAAAAATTATTTTATTTTTTTTATTCCAAGACACGGATGCTCATATTTTAGTAGTTGTGGTAAAAGTTACAGAAACTATGGTCTGTACTTTTGTTTTTCTAGGGCATCTGTTTATCTTCAGTTCATGATTGTTCCTTCCTCTGAGGGTATTCTTTGGTCCTTTGTTCAGCACAAGGAGGTTCCTGCCATTTCCTCTGGGTGATGTGAACTTGTCTGGACACTGCAAATGAGCAGAAAGCACTCCTCCTACTTTTATTTTGCTTTGTATGGACTTTTCTGATTTCAATGTTTTTCCACATATTGTTATATTGTTTTTTGTTGTCACACTCTAACAAGGTATTATCATATATGATAGCACAATCTGTTATGAAATACTTAGGGCTTGCCAGCAATTTTTATTTGACACTTTAGTAATGTCTTTAGGAGAGAAGTGGGAATTGCAAAGAACAAAGAGTCTCCAGATGCCCTAATGTACAATGTAGGATTTGCAGAATATTTCTCTACTTGAGAGATCACTATTTTTCATTTGAAACAGCACAGTCCTGCGTTACATTTTCCTGAATCACTATGAATACAATTTCATTTGCAGATTGTCTTTTAGATTAACCCTGTATCCTGGATGTGTCTGGTTTATTACTGAAAGTGCACTCCTTGCTACTTCTTCTATTCTCTGTGGTTTTTACAAACCTCCTTTTAATAAAAGGGCAATATCCAAATACAACTCTTCTTACAATTCACCTTGTCTTCAGACAGGGAAAAGAATGTCAAGAAACTAATTATGAGGTTTTGGCATATGTCTTCTGAATGGCAAGCTAGCTCTCCACTTCAATATTTTGTGCTATTTGAACTGTGCTTTACAGAGTCACATGCTTTAAACTAATTGCTCCCATGCAAGACTTGTAGGGAATAGAAAAGTGAAGTTCCTGTGGTGAGTTTTTTTCTTTTCCATTTTTTTTTTCTGGGAGTTGAGCTGAGCTAAAATAGAAAAATTCCTTCTCTACTCTGGTTTTCATATTTAGTTTAGTATCTTTTTTTTTCTCTTCTTTATAATCACACAAAGATGTATATGAATCAAGTGGGTTTCTGACTATTATGTCAAACTTGGTGTCATACAAGCCTAATCAGTAGAATAACCGTGCTTGACCTGATACTGCAGCAAATGTAGGAATATCAATAAACAGACTATTTCAAGGGAACAATTTATAATTCCAACATTTTGTTAAAACACATTGTAAGCATGTCTTCTCATCTGTCACCAGTCCTATCTTTGAAGGGGTGATGGCTGTTGTTCTGTCAGTGGAGTTCCACTGCTATATATATAGAAGAACTGGAAAAAATGCAGGGAGTTACCAGCTTTTAGCTTTGCCATCATCCCTTCTTAGCAGCTTTTCAAGAGAGGTTTATCTTAGTTTTCTTTGCTGAACCCCTGCAGCTTCTTTTCCTCACTTACATTTAGGCTTTTTGTAAAGCCACTATTTGCAATCAGTTCACATCTTTATTTGTTTTAATGTGAATTACGTTCTTTCATTTATGGGAGGAAAACAATCCTGTAGCTTATCAAGTTAGGCTCCTTAACAGTGTAGAGGATTTCTAATGTGTATTTTACTTAAATTTTTAAAAATGTACAGGTACTTGAACTTTCAAATGTTATTTCTGATAGCTTTCCGTTTCTGAACTATATTCTGTAGGCATGTGCTTTATAAATAGTTTCTTTCATAATTTTAGTCTTAATTATGCAGCTATTAGGCTGTAATTTGACAATGAGGCCTTTGCCTGCTGCAATCACACATTATGGCAGTCACAACAGTTTAAATTTCTGTTGTTCTAATTAATGATATTATAATTTTCTACTTAACCCATGAGCTTATGGTCATTCATCTCAACTATTTCTTTTAAGTGTTTTAAGTAACAAGAATACAGACAGAAACCCAGTGCTCAATGTAATAAACTACTATGCTATTAGAAAAAGTAATTTTTAAGCTGCTTTCTGGAAACTGCCCATTCCCAATGCTTTTTCCAATGTTGCCTCCAGCACTGTGCTCAGCTCTACTGAGCAGGGTAACCTTTGGGACAGGCAAATAGTTTAGGTATATGTCAAGAGCTCAGTCCTCTCAACCTAGAAGCAAACTCCTTGCCTTCCTGGAAAAGGAAAAAAAAATTAAAATTTCAGATCAGAGCAGTTTATTCAGATGAAATTAATGAATCAGGATGACTGCTTCCTTGGAGAACTGCTCTTGTTCTTGAAAACTTCAGGAAGTAGTCTGCCTTTTGCTGACGATGCCATGATAACCCATGTTTAGAAGAGAAATTAGTGTTTTTTTAACTTACAGGAGCTTAGTATGTTTAATAGAATTTGCTCGTTTTGCATCTAAATCTCTCTGCTCATAGGTGGCTATATACACACAGTTTTTTCTTGTTTCTATAAATGTTGTATGTGCTACATTTATAGAAACGTCTTTCAGCCTGAAGGACCCCAGTGTGCTTATGAATACTTACATTCATTGCTGGAATGAATTGTCTTCTCAGAGTAAAATGGGAGGTAAGTCTAACCAATGTCTAAGTCTTAAGTCTAGAATTATCATAGATGACAAAAAAATGGCTTTTTTCCTTTCCTTGTAGAAAAGCAATTTCACTATTATATTTGTTAAAAACACTTTGATGTGCTGCCCTTTATGGGCCTTGATATGAATCGATTTTATTCATGTCTCTGTGCTGATTAGAATGGAAGTCTCTGTGGGAGAGGGAAGCTGCAGTTATGAAAGGTAGCTACGAGTCTTCTAGAAGATACACTCTTGCTTAACAAGAAACCAAAAGGTAAATTCATGAGTTAGTGAGTGAGGCTGGTAAGGTGCGCGTTATGCGGATAGTAAAATGGTGTCTTCTGGGCTTGTAACTCATAACTTGTGTCTGCTTCTTTATTTTTTTACAGGGGATATAATTCTATTGAAGATAATTCTGTTTGGGTGTTTTAATATCCAGATGAGCCCATGACTGAGATATGCTGTGTAACTTTAAAGTAGGAACAGCTGTAAAGAGACATAAGGAAAGAGACTACAAGCGTGTTAAAATCTTGGGAGCTTGAGGAGTCCAAACCACAGAGATATGGAAATCTGAAGGTGGAGCTGGTGAAAGGCAGTAAGGAGGCCAAGGAAACCCCAGGAAAGATGTGGAAGTATGGGGCTGTTTAGGTTGCAATATATTTCAGAAGTAGCACAGAACAGTGCATTTGAGCATCTAACTTCTAAAGGAGGCCTCACACTGAATGAAGAAGGTGACCAGGATTCCTGTTCACTAACTCAGAATAGGAGAGGTATGGACAGTCTCCCTGTTTTGGGAGGGAAGAAAGTTAAAGATATTGAAGGAACAGGCTAGGACAAACCTTATTGTCTCCTAGAACAAATCTTACTGTCTCAAGTGTGGGGTCTATTATGTTTTCCATGTCTTGATAATGCTGTTCCCATCATGCTGGGAAAATAGCTTTATAGTAGCATCGCTTCTGTGCTGTAGGACTTCAGTGTCCTAAACCTGTAGTTTAGAGAACTAAGTAATTAATTTGAAAAACACTGTTCTACCTCTTCAAAAGCATTTAGAGACAATTTAAATGATTAATAGCTCCTAAAATTTATTTCCTATGGTTTTCAGATATTCCTTCCCACTTAGCCCTTATTTATAAATTACTGTTGTGTGAACATAGTCTTTATTCCTTTGAATGTGTATATAGAACTTTACTGTCCTACTCGCAGCCTTTAGGATATGACAGATATTTTAAATGAAATGGCTTACTGTTTTTCAAAAAACAAATACTGCCTCCAGGGTGCTTAGTAAAACCTTAATAATCATTAGATGGGTCAAATGCAGTATTGGTACTGCTTGAAACAGATATTCTAATAGGAGACAATGCTATCTGGCTTGAGGCAAGTGGGCCAGAAATACCCTCTGCAATTTTTTATTAGTGACTTTCATCATGCACTCTTCTGGGAGGATCCTTTACTTTTGAGATGAGAAAAAAAACCATTTCAGAGTGGTACAGCTATGGCAGCAGTGCCCCAGCTATCCTGCTCCTGCTAGGCCTATTCCCGATGGATACTGGCCCTCAGGACCCTTAGTTACTAGCAGATATGGGCCTAAACAGAAATTCTCTGCACAGTTTCAAGGAAGCTCTATTGTACCAGACTTTTAAAGTTTAGGCCTTCATATAGTTATTAAATTACCTCATTAGCAGCATGCTAATGGGTAGAAGTAACTGAAGGTCTAATTTAGCAATTATATAAAATGTCTGTATATTCATGTTGATGACTGACTGTCTTTTCTGCTCACTAATATTTGGTATGCTTTTCCTTGGGGTAATAAGTATTTACGTGACTGAGAGCCTGAGAGAGTGTCCTTCACAGTATCACCATTCGTAGTGAGCATTTAGAAATCAAGAGAAGGAAATTTTGTGTATAGGTGTGTCTGGCACTTTATGCCTTAAGAAATCCTGGCAAATGCTCTCTACAGTAGGATTGCCCAGATATTCTTGGGTGTTCTGAGGAAGATGAGGCTTTGCTAACTGTGCTGCCTGGGGCAGCAGCACACATGTTCAAAATCTGCAAACCAGTCTGTGCGTCAGGCCAATGTAGCCCAAAGACTGCTTTTGTCAAACTTTTGGCCTTTTTCTTAAAAAAGTGTTTTACTTGGAAGTTATTAATGTGATAATAATGTGTTATTAATGTGATAAGGAGATTTCTTGTGGAGATTTCCGTGGAGCTCTACAACTTCAAGAATGAAAACAGTGAAATTCCATTTGTACAAAAACTGGGGACAGGAAAAGTAGGTGTTCTTTTGCAGAACTCTAATGCAATCACTTTTCATAATATAACCTGTTTTATGTAAATAGATATAAGAAGGGATTAGTATTAAGGGATAACTTTAGTTTTGTGAGGAAGGATCCTGAGTTTGTTTCTCTCAATATGCTCAGTGACAAAAAGAAAATGGTAGGGAAAGCCAAAAGGATAATTCAAAATTTTTGTTCTCAGTGAAAACCTTGAAGATTAAAAGCAAAACTCGAAAGGTTTTTATGGAAAAGTTCAAGGTTTAGAAGTGAGCCATTTATCACAGGAGAAGAAATCATATTTTTGCATGAAACATTGCATCTGGCTTGAAAATATAATGAATGATGGGGACAAAACACTTGATTCATTAGGTACATAATTCACTTAAAAAACTGTCCTGTTCCTCTGTTGCTGACATCCATGAAAACATTCCCTTTCATGTCAGCAGACCTCGACTGAACTGTAAACCACAGAAATAATTTATTTATTTAGGAAATGCTAAATCTTCAAAACACTGAACACTTTATGTGATATACTGAGTACTCTTGTTTCCCACTGGCTTATAGGGTTAGGCCCAGCATTAGGAAAAATTTACTTTTATGTGGCTCTTCCAATTAGGAACAATTGATATTATCCTTTGTTGCTTATCAGTAGAATTTTTTTTTTGCTCAAATGCATTTGTGGTTTCTCTCATGACCCTTCAAGCACTGGAGGATTTCTTCACGAAATGGAGATCAAAAGACCAGTAGGGATGTCAAGAGCCATTGAACTTAGAGTTTATGAGAGCAAAATCTGTATGTAGAACAAAAAAAGCTTTTGGAAGACATCCTATTGCCTTATCCTGTAGATCGGAGCTGCAACTTCATCTGTTGCAGCAGTATGTTTTACAATGACCCTCATAAACTTACCCAGCTTCCTCCTAGCAGTACTCTGGGTTTAGTCCTGCCATCATGGTTACAGAAGTTGCCTGCTGTGCTGGCTAGGGAGCCTCTGCTAACTTCCAGCCTGCAGCTTGTCCTGTTTGTACATTCACTCATAATCCCTTGCTGTCTGATTGAATAGCTATCCTCTGTCTGTCCTCATAAGAATGTACATTTCAGGCAGCACGCATAGTCCCTCTCAACTTTTTCTCTGCTCACCTAAACAAGCTAAAATAATTCAGTTCTTTTCTTGTAAACAGAACTTTATGAGTACTTGAGATAAAGCCTCACCACTGCTATGCACAACAGCCTTAATGCTTCCATATCTTATCTAAAAGTATCTGTTTAGAATAATTTTAAGGACCACGTTAGCATTTTTACGAGCACATTGCTTCAGTGATATTGTTGTCCTTAAAAGGAAACTGCTGCCTTCATTGCAGCTAAGGATGATTCTGTTTTAGCAGCACTGAGGTTTTAATTGAGGTTTCATCCACTGCATTTACATTACTTTTCATGGTACTGTCATCTCACAACTTCCGTTACATGTTTTGACATTACTTAATAGACTTCTGACACAATCACTTCTACGTTCTTTAATTCAGGGACCATCTTTTTTGAGGCCTTTCAGCACTACTGTGGCACTATCCAAACCCCCAAATAATTCAGGAAGTAAACATGGACCAGAATAACACAGCTCTTTGCTGATGTTGTTTTTTCAACAATGTCAGAAGCAGAGGACTGGTCTTTGGTAGAATTCAGAAAGCAAAAGAATTTTGCTCCACAATTTATACATCTCAAAACCTAAACACCACCTGAACTTGCTTTAAAACACATAAAACTACTGCTTAGAGAGGGTGTGAAATCAGTTTCCAGAAAAAGGAAAGAATGTCAGAGACCACAGCTAAGTAAATACATGGAAAGAAAGACTAGACACTAAAGGAATGGACATAAAAATGTGGAGGTACCTCAAAGGAAACCATAATCAATGAACACAAAGAGACGCATTGCTGGAAAAACTTCCCAGTTCCACGAAATCTTAAGAAGCCAAGCCACAAGTCTATAGTTGTAGCAGCTGCTAATTTCACAGCCATGAAAGACATGGCACTTGAAGATATGCCAAAAAAGTACAAAAGTCAAGTGTGTATCTATTTTAATAATTTTTTTCTTTTTTTTTCTTTTTTTTAAAGAGCAATACTTTGCCCATTGTGAAATGGTACTGGGGGAAATTACCTATCTATTTAGGTTCTGGGCATTCTGAACACACTGGCAGTAAACTCTTCTTTGTAACTCCTACTGCATAATGTTATTTTACTAATGAAGTGGAACCATGATGACACTTTTTTATTTGAGCTCTTCAGCTAATTTAGGATGCATAATCATTCAAAAAACTTTAATTCAAACAGGCTACAGGGCAGCAAAGAACCATACCTACCTGCTGTGTGCTTATTTAGAACATTGTTTCAGTTGGTCCTATTATGACACGGGAGAAAATGTTTCTTGCTGGTATTTTCTTACCAACTGGGGACACATAGAGTTTTAATTAGTTCTTCACTTTAGCTTATAAAGCTAATACAAATAGCCTCCAGAAGGCTGGTGGAGTCTTCTTGCTAAGCTGCATACAGAGAAAGTGCCTCTACCAATTGATGGTGACTGATCAGGGTCAAACCTCAGAGTCTGTGGAAGCTTACCTTGAATTGCTTAGTTAAAAGTCTGTGCCTTGCAGTAGTGCTTTGCAGCTACTGCAAAATTTTTTGGAGGCATAGTAATGCTAGATATTATAGATTCAGTCTGTGTTCATTCATTTCTATGCCAAGATGAAATAAAAATCATCAGTTTTCGGGAGGCAGAATATTTGAAAGTAATTTGAAAAGCAGGGTCTGAAAATTGTGAAAATAAATGTGTGCTGCAGTACAAATGGCTTCAAGTATATCACAGTCAGGTCTGCCGTTGAACAAAAGCAACATGCACAGGCTCTTTCATCATCTGATTGCTTAAAGAGGCATGCTCCGTGGCTGAAAACTAGTAACATTGAAGTTCTTGAAGCTGATGATATTAGGGAAACTAATTACCGCTGAAAACAATGCCCAACTATTTTCAGTTAATGTCATCTCCTACTGTACTTCAAAGGCTGAACCCCAAAGTGACTCAGAATGTATAGCAAGGCCATCTTTGTAGAATCTCTCATTTGGAGAGACTGGAGGAAATACAATGGACTTCAGATACATGCACTCTCTGTCTGAACTACTCGCCAGCAGATATTGTTATTTGAGAGTTTTACAGGGTTGTTGGTTGTCTGACTGATGCCCTTACTGTGTGTATGGGATGTTTCTTTGAGAGTTGCCATCCTTCTGTTCCACGCTGCTCTCTGAGAAAGCAATGTGATTCCCAGGGTAGGCGCCTTTGGCATCTCCCCGGAGCAGCTGGTGACACAAACATCACCTCTATGGAGGTGTGTGGTTTTGCACTAATCTTGCAGAAGGGTCTCTGATCATTGCTGCACCGGTGGCCACTACAGTGACAGCAGCATCTCCAAGGGCTTGGTTTGTGTGAAAAGCAAGGATGCGAAGCAAGTATGAGCTTTTGCATCCTGGGACAGATATTGTATAGGTTTGGAGGATATATACATATGGTCTAGGTAGATGTGGTCCAGAGGGGGAGAATAGAATCACAGCAAGTATAGAAATCTGCTTAAACCTATTTCAGATCTAAACCAGTCTTTGTATTTCTGAGCTCCTGAAGTTTTGAGTCAATCATTCTGGTTTTGATCAGGGTCAGCTTAACTAGTTTCTTTATAGAGCACATATGGTCCTGTCACTGGACTCTTTACCTGACACATTTACAGTAATCATTTGTCTGGCATACAGCCATTAGCATATAAAACACTAGGTCTGCAAAGTTAACTTTAATAATATATATTAAAAATGTTCAGCAGATTTCCCCACCTTTTTCCAGAAAAACAGTCTGTGGAGTATCATATTTGCTCATAACTGGGCACAACAAATGAACAGCAGTCATCTAAAGACACTGTAACCTTCTGGAGAGGAGTGTTTCTCTCTTTATTTATGGGGCAGCTATTTAGCTCTTATATTTTCATGGAGTGGTGAATTGGACTGGCCAAGCTTCACACCCACAGTGTGTGCCACATGTGACTGGTCATAATTAAAACAGAATCGTATTCCTGGTTCCAAGGGTCCTGCCAGCACAAAGCTTTTGCAGTTTTGCACAGATATAACTTAAAGATATGGCGTTTCCCTTCCATATGCATTACCTGAATAATTTTGTAGTAGTTGGCAACCTCCAGAGGTCAATACTCCATTTTTCCTGTGGTGTTTAATGGCTATTGGAAGGTCTACTCCCATTGTTATTAGCACTGCCATACAGGCTCCCCATGTGTCAGCAGAGCTGTCATTATTTAGCACAAGGACATGTCCAATGTTTCCACTTTTTCTTAAACATGCCAGTAATCACAAGCTATGCGTGGAGCAAGAAGAATAGAAAGCACAGTAAATGTAGTTGAGTTGCATATGGAATGCAGATCACTTGGGTAAAATGTTTTGATTTTTAAACTTTCCAGTAGTACCAATTTACACTTCAGGTTCAATAATATAGGTAATTTTAAATAGTTTTTACAAGCACTTATTTTGGCGAGACGGTATGTGCAGAAACTACTTATAAAATTTCAGTTGCCTCAATCAACCTGAAATATGATGTAATGATGAAAGATAGCATGGGAAAAATGTTCGTACAGAAATGTGTTGTGAGGCAGATTTTCTTCAAATAAAACAAAACTGATGGTAGAGAAATATGAAATCTTTTTTACATGTGTGCTGAGCAAACTCAGTTCAAAGTGCAATCTTGTGCTCATTTCTATATACTCAAATGTTTGCATAACTGGAGAAAGATTAGGGGCAAAAGCAAAACTTACCAGCCAAGTTTTTTTAGTTTTGAACCCTTGTTCAGAAAATTGTTATATCACTTTTGTAGCATTATTTGGCAACCATTAAATTAGTGTGTGACTGAAGATCTACTACAAGGAGTAATCATTCAAATGCACTAAGTTGCTATTTTTGTATGAGCTGTTTCTGCATTTCTTCCATGTGCTGATGAAGAGTGGAACTGTTGGCATTTAAAGTGTCCTTGTTGCCATCAGGTTTAGTATAAGTAGAAATAAAACTCTTTCACACTTGGACTTGTTATTTCATGTTCCCTGCAAATTCAGACAGACAATAGGCTACACTTCTGAGGTTTTCTTTGTAAACGTAACAGCTATACACTGACTTGTTGAAAACCAGCACCCTCTCTCCCTAGAGTAAGACGAAATGCAGTTAGCTGAAACTCTGGAGAACATTTAATGAGTCTGAGAGTTAAATTTGCTTGTAAGTAAAAAGTGTACTGACAAAGGATTGTTTATTTCCAATCAAGGTTGTTTCTAACGCATGGATATTTTTGCATTTTAAAGATAATGGTGAAATAACACTGCAGAAGGATCTGGAGTACTGATCTGGGGTCCTATCCTGTAAAATTGAAAGATGTAGGTAATATGGTATATGAAAAAAGCCTGACTAAATTAAGTTTAGCAGGTCTGTTTTATAATTAAGCTGGGTGAGGACAAAATAGGACAAGATGGTAAGATGCCACCCAAAAGAAGGACTACTGGTTTTCAATAAATAACTCCCGACAAAATTAGAATTTGCCAAAAAAACTTACCCAACTAAAATATGTGCCTATGGAGAATATTATTCCAATGGCAGTATGAAGTTTCATATTCCATATGAACCTGGTAAAGTTTGGTAGACGCATGTGTGTTCTTCTAACCATTTAATGGAAGGTCAGTGGAGCTAAGAGCAGCTCTAGATCATGTTTGTGTCACCCTGATCACAAAGTCCTGTTCAGCCTCAGGAAAGGTTCAGCTAAGTGAAACAACATAGCTGCTGCTCAGATGAAACCCAACTGGCAAAATATTGAGTGTGTGAGCACAGATGGCTTGGACCATGCTTTGCCACCTGTATTATCCATTTAAGGTAGGAATTGGTGAAGGCACACTTAGCGTTTAGCAAGCTGATGCAGAAAAAAAATGTATTTAGAAGGAAACATGAGGGGAAACGAAAAATCTGAGAAGGTCCAGAAATATTTCCTGCTGACTTAAGTGAACAGCAACATTGAGAAAGAGATTAAACCTTGTCAGAGGTATGGAAAATACAGGCAAGTTGATCCAAACCCATCATATTAACCTATAAAAAACCCTGTTCTTTTGGAACAAGAATGCATAACTTTGTGTTAGCTGGAAAAATGTATGTAGCAGTTCTAAACTCTTTTGTCCCATTACTCTAAGCTAACCTTGCCTGATTGCATTGTACATATCAAGTGATTTTTGTGAATTTTAGTATGCTTGAGATGGCAGACACTAAAAATGGGATATGGATTCACAAGCATGTTTGCAGTCAAGTGTGACTAAAACAGGTAATCCTAGGGGGAAAAAAAAGAGTAAAAATAAAACATCAATTTAATATCTGTTAAGTCAGTATCTGCCCACTACCTCATCTGATAAAATTTCAAAATAGCAACATTGAGATGTGGTCTATCAACTGGTGTTGACATCCAGTTTGAATGAAAGCAATCAAAGACTGAACCTATGAAACACTGAACAAATTAGCCCAGAGCAGGGCTAGCAGCACTGCCCTAACACGGTGGTATTATTTCTGAAAGACATGGGTTAGTTTGTATGAGTATCTCTACATTACATGGTCTTTGGCCAGAAAAGTAACCTTTACTCAGAAATTACAGTAACTCTGGTTTGAGCAAGAGGGGCAAAAAAGGAAAATAATTCATTAAAAACATGCCCTTTTTTTCAAAGAATACAGCAGTTTTTCCTCCAGCTTCTCCTTCTGCATGCCAAGAAGCTTTTTTCAAAGAGAGGGAGAAGAAAAGTACAGAAAATACACAAAACATGTGAACACAGCAGGTCCCTCTAGCATTTTGTGCAGTGCTCAAAGTACAAAGAAAACACAAAGCGATGAAGAAACAGGGTTTGACTGTCCAGCTTGTCATTCCTGAATTTAAAACAATACCTTGGGGCAACAGATGAGCAAAGGAGGGCAACCGAAGGGTTGCAGGGAGCAGAAGGGATGGTGGTTTTAAAGACATCTCACTTTCCCCAAACCAGCTGAACAAATTACCCTGTGCCTCTGACTGAGCAGCAGGGACTCGAGTCTCTGAGCGCCGCTGACGCGGTGCTGGCTTTTCCAGCCAACAACATGCTCATTAGCTTGTTCACGTTTGTGAAAGAGGAACTGAGCTGGCTTGATCGGTGCTGGAAAGGAAGGGAGAGTGGAACGGATGAGGGGAAGGGAAACTGGGGTCTTCTGCAAGAGGGTGTCCGTGGGAAGGGCCAAAGACGCTGAGTCAGCATTACTGGCTCAGTCTCCCACTGCATAAAGGTGACTTATATTCCAGATAAGCTGGAATGTGGCTAACACATCATTCCTTACAGATAATACTCAAGTGAAACCTGAACTTGAAAATCTCTATTATACCTTTAAAAAAAAAAAAAAAATCCAACTGTGGGAAGTGCTGACAGATCAGAGGAACAATTTTCTGACACTGAAGAGGAAACCATTTGGCTGAGTACGTTAGGGACAGTATGCCTATTCTTAGAAATTATTATCCTGATAATCATTGCTAAGTACTTTAAAACAATGTATTATGTGCTAAATACAGACAGTGAGCTCAGTAATGCCCAGAAAGGGAGGAATACACAGATTGTATCCTTGAGTTTACAGTTTAAAACATTATCCTTGCAGGACACAAAGAATTAGAAAGATGAAAGGTTTTCAGGCTGTGCTTCACAATATCAAATTACTGCAACTCAGAACAGCACTGCAGGCCACTGAAATCAGTGAGTCTTTCTGCTCTGTCAGTTTTCCTGGGATGGGACCCAGGGAATGGCTGAAGGAGCTGAAACTTCTGGGGTTGCTGCTCACTCGGGTCACTTATTTGCCTTCTCACCTGGGTCCTTACCTCTTGCAGCTCTGGCTCTGCAGCAGTGCTGCAGAGAATCAGGCCACTTCTGCCCAGAGCGGGTGAGGGTTTGGGAATTTTGCTGTCTAGGGGAGGAATGTTGTTATGTCTAATGTTTAATGCAGTGCTGGCACCGGAAGGCTGCAGGCAGATTTGTTTATTTGACAGGCTCTTGATTTTCCAAGGGTAAAAACCTACATTCCTAGGTAGAAAGGCTTCCATAGGAACAGACTGACTGGTTGCATCGTTCTGCAATCGTTCAGAGCCAACAGGGCTGCTCAGGTGTGCCTGACTGCAGTCTCTGCTCCACCTTAACAACAGCACAGCACAGGTCTATCACAACAACTAGTTTTGGTCTGTTCCTGCAAGAGACTCCCAAGGGCACATTTTTCTGCATGGAGGCAGGTTCCTGTCTTTCACAATTCTATTGCTGAGGTTTGAGCCTTCACACAATCAAAAATGCAGTAACCTTTGTGATTAGCTTTCATATTATATTTATATTACGTGAAAGCAGGTTCCCATTTCTTCTGATGGAGTGATAATGGTTAAATTATATCTTAAAGTGAAGAAATACTTGCAGATGTTGTTGATGATTCAGATGGTTTCTAAGACAAACCATTGTTTTAAGAGCAGCATGTGCTTGTTCAGTAGACACCCTCTATGCCATCAAAGATAACTAACAACACTGACCAAAAAAGGTATTTGTCTTGAATTTGAGAAAGCATAAATATTTAAATCAAAGCAAAAACATAGCTGCTGCCTCAAAAGGCCAATGGAAAAATAGCAAGAACCATCCTATCTGGAATTGAAGCTTTATAAAACATCTTTCAATAAATATCCATCCTATTTTTCGAAATAAACTACATGTGCTATGTCTGTACTAAGGCCAGCAAGAAGAGCCGTTACTAATGGTTATTTACATGTAATAAAAGTCTGTGCAACTCTCTACATTTTTAGATATGTAAAAATATTTTTCAGATTAACACATACACAAAGATTAACATGTATCAACAAAATCCCATAGAAAACGTGTTCTATATAGTATGTATTTGATCTACACTAATTACTTTCGATTGTATTTATGCTTCTTATGCTTAAGAATTTTAATAGTTGGTCTCAGTTTCATCTCCTCAAGGGTCCTGAAACATTTAAAATTGAAACTGGAATCTCATGCTTCCTATGGTAAATTTATTTTGGAACACAGGCTAATGGAAATATGGTTAATTTAAGCCAAAGAATGGGAGGATTTTGTGATCTCTAAACAATTTTAAGAGGCTGAAGTCAGGAATTTAGTCTGACACAGCATGTAAACTATTTGCTCCTATTATGTGATTGTCACCCTTCTCGTTAAGAGCAAATAATTTTATTAGTTTGTTTAAGAATTTCAAGCTGCTAAACCTTTCAGAATGAAACCTGCTACTAGCAAGTTGCCACAGAAAATCAGCAAAGTAAAACAAACTGTAATTTTTCATATCTGATACTACTGAAAATTACGCATCTAAGATGACTTATGCACAAAATACTATGGATGGTGAAGTCCCAGATTCCTAAAACACAACAACAAAAAAAAATAGAACCCCAGTATGCCCTTGGGAAGATGTGCAAATCCCATCTATCATTTGACTTTTTTCCTTTCTTTCAAGAACAAAAGTAGCAGCTTTGCTGCTTGTCATCGTTAAGTGACCTGACTCTAAATTTCTACTGTTGTCTGCTTTTCCACAGGACACAATCTCTAAACTTTTCCTCTACCGTTTTACTGACTTATTGTGAAGTTGTATCTGTCCAATGTTTTTGTGGCATTGCCTGTTGGGTGAATTCTGCTGTGGGGTAACCAGCTGGGCAGAAGCACACAGCTCAAAAGACAGATAATGCAGTAGCTGAGTTCATTAGATTCTCTGGGGCATGGAAACTGTGGAAAAGTAAATGGTTTGGGTTTTTTTTATGAGGGGAATATTGGCTTAAGAGTTTTGGTATTTTACTTAGATTTGAATCAGAGTAAATGGTCTAAGGCACATATTCAGTTGAATTCAAAAGCAAAAATTTTCTGATGTCAAGGAGTTCTGAGTTAACTTTTATAATGCATATACTGAGGATTTGCTCATTTTTTTCCCCAAAAGATACGAAAAGGTACACAAAGATAAAAAAAGTTTGCACTCTAATAAGATGTGATGTCAAAATCCACCTCTTTTTAGTATGGTTTGGTCCACTGAGTTTTGGGTGGATGTACAGAAGAATAACATGTTGAAACTGTTGAGAAATTTAGGCAGGACAATTGAGTTATATCATGTTGGAATTTGGACATTTATTTAGACTAGCATTTTTGCTTATCATCATGATTAACTTCTTGAGTTGATCTGTTGACCTAGAATTCATAATTATATTGCTTTTAATGGTCTGCTACTCAACACTTGAAGTTCATGGCACATAACTCACGGTACTGATAAGCAGATAGTAAAAACACTGTTTGAATACTATATTGCTTGTCTCATTGCAAATTTCCATTGAAAGTCACACAATGCTGTTGTCTATTCTCATTTCATTTGTGGACCAGGCCAAACTCACACAAAATTGAATGCATGCTCATGTATGACTTTAACAAGAATAAGGCAGCAGTTGTGAAATAGATATAAAAATTCAAAAGATAAGGTCCCAGATGAAGGTAAATTTGTTCCATAAATATATTTTATCTCTGACATGTTGAGTTTGTTCAGGCTTAATGTCCAAATCAGTAGCAGGAATGGAGACTGAGTCCACAACAGGAAATGATGCTATGAGGGTTGGTGTGCCTGCTTACAAAACCTTGAGGTAATAAGAAAGGACTGGAATTTGTACACAGGTAGAATAAGTAATTTCTTTTCCTTAGTGTTTATTATGAAAATGTTCAAGTTCAAGCTGGAGACTTGACATACTCCACATTAACAATATAACAACTTCCAGTATTGTTTCACAACAATAAACACTTCTGATAGCAAAAAGCCATATTTTACCAAGAGATTCCATGTAGTATGACCCCATTCACTGCAACATTTCCTGAGAGAAACATCGCACACAACATCCTGGCAGTTGCTGCAACAATCATTCATCTCCATGAAAAACATGAAGGTCAGGTGAGTGCAAGTGAGAAAACCCCTGTTTGTTTAGAAGAGCTCTACCGTGTGGTTCATTTTGATATAAGGAACAAAACTAGAAACCATGGTTCCTCTCGTTTCATTATCAATATGATTCCTGACACTGTAATAAAAATGTCTGCTACCTTTCTCAGTCAGTAAAGCTGATTTCCTTCTTCTGGACATGTCCTGGCTTTGGACTTGCCATTCCAGTTGTATGATGGAAGATATTATCTAATATCTTCAGCAGAGAATGCAGTAAGTATGGACCAGAAAGGAGGGAAGAGGTGGAAAAGAGAAGGAGAGGGTAAACAGACATTATTTTTCTAAGTGCCTTTCAAAAGGTTCTGTGACGCATGTGTGGGTTAAATGGTAACTGGTCTTCATTTATCTTGTGGTTGGGGATGAAAGTGGATTTTCATACATTGTGCTGTGTTTGTCTCTGTCATCATACTAGTATTTATTGATTTTAATTTCCTTCTCCTTTCCAGAGCTAGCGGAGCTTTCCAGAAATGTTTTTGCCTGGTTGCCTCTGTATGGATGTCCCTTTTGTTTTTTACAATGTGCTCTTAGAAAAGAATGAATAAATGCAGCTCTGAATATCTTTTCTTATCCTTCTCCTAGAAGCAGTTATGTCCAAAAGCTTGGCAGTAGTAGTCCTTGTTTATCAGGACTTTCCAGCAGTACCTGAGTACTAATGGCCAACTAGATAGAACCACTGATGGGCAAAACCCATGTGTTACCTAGAATTCAGGAAAATTTTTTGATCAGAAGTGGTGCAGATTGCATTTTACTGTAAAAATATCTTTGTTTTTCCAGAGACAACATTGCAAAAAACTGACGTTTTCAACTTTCTAATAAGGTTTGTTTTGGGGGTCAAAATCAGGGTTAAATAGCTATTATTATTAACCAGCTTCTCACAGCATTACAGTGTTGCATCAAATGACATCAAACTCAGTATAGCCAGGAAACAGTTGTCAAGAAAAAAGTAGCTCCATTCTAAAATAACAGATATCACATCTTCATCATTGAGATGTCAAAATATTTGAACTAAGAAAATGTAAATATTAACAGATTAAACTAACCTGCCAAACTGAAGAGTGTTCCAAGTAGGAAGATGAGTTTCACAAACAGAAGAGGCTTGAATTAAGGACATTTTTGTTTGTGTTTTCTTTTAAAAATTTGTTTGAAATCAAATTTTTTTTTCTGTGCATAATCAATTTCAAGTCATATTTGATTGCGCTAAAACACAAGGGAAAATTCTGGAATATCCTGGAGAATCTTACGCACAGAAATTTATTTTTAAATAACTTTTTTTGATTAATTATTTGCAATTATTTTTCAGTGTAGATGCTGCTATAGGAAATAAGTGTGTCTGATTTTGAATGTGGTAGCTATTACACACACTTTGCATGTCTAATCCTAGTACAGATTAACTATCTGCGTAGTCAAAAGTGAACTTTCTAATATATGACACTTAAAAGTAAACTTGATGTCAAAATCACAAGGTTTGAAGGAGATCACCAACATCCACAAGAGGTGGAGATGGAAGAAACAGAAAAACTTCTGTACACACGTGCTCTTCTTCAGATCTCAGATGCCTGAAAGCTTTCCTATGTTTGCTTTCCCTACAAATTTTGTATTGCTTTTTATCTTAAAATGAGAGGTACAAGACCACTGCTATGTATAAAAACAGTTCCTTCTTGTCTTAATAATGAAAACATAATCATGTTAAAAGACAATGATGTTTGTTAAATGGCATTTGTCTTATTTTGCTTGTAAATTATATTTCATTTTCTTTGCAAAAGCTATACCTTTTAATAGGCTAAGAAAACTGGTTGTGCTTAAAAATATGCTTGCTTTTATGGTTCACAGAATCTGATGTTCAGCTTTTGAAAGTTTCTGAATGGGTTACTTACCAGAGTAATTTATTTTTTCCTTTTACTGTACCTTGCAAGAGCCTTGACGAAATAATGAGTAGGGGATATGAACCAGATTTAAATACTTAGCATTTTACTTCAGGCATCTGGCTCATCCAGTCATATTTAAATATAATCAAGAAATTCTTGAAATACTTTAAAGTTTATATTTCAGGGGAAAGGCAAAATAAAAATCCTTATGAAAACAAAACCAAAACAACATTGCCCATATCTGGACATTTTAACCCCTCCCTGCTTCATCTTGCTTTTTATGGTGCAAAAGGGGGTCTATTTGGGTTTATCTTCGAAAAGTTCCTGTCTCTTCAGCATGACATTGCCCCACTGACCTGAATACTGCTGTGTACTTTATTTCTATGGGCATTAAAAAGTAGTGATCTGGTAGAAAATCCAGAATCAAATTTTGTATATCACAACATTCACAATTCACTTTTGCTGAAAAATTTTTACTGAATAGACAAAAATAACACTTCTAGGAAATAACTCCTTTCAGTGCTTGTTTAGACACTACTATTATTTTGTTCTACTGTTTTTTTTGGTTTTTTTTTTTTAATTACCACACAGATATTAGTACTCACAAGATGAATTAAATCTCATGAATAAGAGAATAGGTGATGAGAATTAATATCACTTCAGGCCTCCTGTTGAGAGTCACCAGTGTAATAATGTCTGTTCTTGCAGCACAGCTGTTGTCACGGCCCCATGGCTATACAGCATCCATCTGCCCTTGGGCAGAGTTCCTGTGGAATGTGGGGCTTTTAAAGGGGGTGGAGAGTGATATAATATCTGTCCTACTCTAGCTCCAGGTGACAATGCTCAAACATTGTTACTAAGTGCGTAACACTTATAAAGTAATCTGAATAAATAGTTATGTTCCATCCAAGTAGGAGATCAGTTGATCAACACCATGCTGCTTCCGAGTGACCACTGTGTGACCTCAGCCGATGCAGAAAGTGATGATTTTCTTGTCTCGTTTGCTGGACAAGTGGATACACAGCATTCTGCTGGGAACCTGTTCCTTTGGAAGCAGCTACGAGTATTAAACGATCTGGGGATTAAAGAAAGGGAAAGGAAGGTCATAGAGACTTATACTCCATCACTGCATTTTGGATCTGGGTCAGCTGCCTACAGGTGGTTTCTGACTGAAAATAACCATTAGACCTGGAATGTATCTCACTTCTGCAGAGATCAAGGTGTTATTGCAAAACAAATATTTATTTCACTTTCATATTTGTGATTTAAAATGCCTTAGAAATAACATTCTTAAAACTCTGTCCTGTCCTGGAAAGAAGAAACACAGAACAGGACCCTTTCGGAAACCCTGATCTGCCAAGAGTACAAAAGGATTTATGTGGCACTATTTAATAGCTACTGCTCAGAAAATTGTAAGAAGCCATAGATCATGCTTGCAACATCAAAAACTCTGGAATGGAAACAAGATCTCAGTTTTGTTTTCCTCCTGTCTCCAATTCCTTTATTCCATTGGTGCTTTTTCTTGACAGCACTTTGAAAGCAATGCAAATATTTTGCTGGTGGAGCTTAGAAGCATCATATCATGTTCAAGTTTCAACCAGGACACAGCTTTTAGAGATAAGAAATATCCAGCCTTCCTCCTCCCTCCCTGTCCCCATTACTGGAAGATAGTCCTAATAGCTTTGTTAGCTGGAAAGGACTTACTCCACCCACCAAAACCTGACAAAGACAGGATATATCTTTAGTACATCTAGATAATTCAATTCTGTTTTAAATAGTCAAATGAAAAGGGTTTTGTATGTGTCTTGGGAAACTATTTCCCAGTTTAGCAAGAGTGTTTTATTCTGATTGTAATTCTGTTTTCCACATTTGGAAATGAGCTGGAATGACCATTGTGATCTTCTAATCAAATTTTTTCCTAATACTGCCCCAGGACTTTCTGAATTAATATCTATGTTAGCCAAACTGTTTGCAAGAGACAGGGAACTTGGTAAAATGTTCCAGTTTATTATTATTATTTTCTTAAATGTATGTTTAGCTTCACTCTCTAGATATATTATACCACCAGTAGCAGATGTGTATATTTTTTAATGTTTTGTTCTACACTCTATGTTTCCTTATTTAAAAAAAAAAAGAAAAAAAAAAGGAAAAAAAAAGAGAAAAAAGATTAGCCACTATTCTGATCATACTTGAATTGCAGATTTTTGAAGGTGTAAATCTTTACAACCTATATACAAACTGCCTGCTCCTTTGAAATTTTTATAGTAGATTATTTCTGGCTTTCTACTCCTGTTACTGGACTAACTCCTCTGAGCTGTAACAGTGACAGGGAGATGTAAATATCTAAAGGAACTTAAACTCATGGAGTTGCCATATCAAAACTGACCATTGTTGGGCCAGTTTCCAGGCTCACCTAGTATTTCTCTGTGTGATGAATGCTAGCTGTTCAGAGGAATGATTATTACTTCCAGTTTCATGAAGTTTTTGGATGTCTAATATGAATTAATTTTTTAACATTTTAAAATTTTTTATTTCATACTTCCTGGTATGGAGAAAAATGGGGATCGAGTGGCATGTTTAGACTCATATTTAGACTGACTGGCAAGTGGAATTCAGGAATGAAATCCCCATCCAGTTTCAAATAGACAAAGTTTTGCCATTGGCTTTGTTCCCAGGACCTTTCCGAGCAAGAGGTTTTCATAGGTTCTTCTGTTAGAAGTTTTCTTCCTATTAGCAGAAATTTGTGAAGTCTGCACTGAAGTTTAAACTGCTGGGTGTCTGAAGAGCTTGCTGGAACATGGGGACAGGTTGCCTGCAGAAACGATGGAATCTTCTCCACCTTTGTAGATATTGAAAACTTGACCAGAGATGGCACTGAACAACCTTCTATAACTTTTAAGCCGGCTCTGTTTTGAGTATGATGTTAGACCAGATCTCCAGACCTCACTTCTGATATCCTATGATTCTGCAATTCTACTTTTCCATTTTTATCAGTGATTTCTAGAACCAAATCTGCTAACTTACTGATTTAATTTTTTTAAACACTACAATCACACAGCACTGATAACCTGGAGAACTGGAGTATATGAAGTGCTGACAGCATCTCATGCATCAAATACAGGAGATTTAACACAGTGTTGCCCTGGAAACTGTTGCTTCTGGGTAAAAGCTCCAGCAAGCTCAACCTTTAGATTTGTTATTGGCATACGATGGTAGGAAGACCTAAATTCAGGAATGAGTGCACGGCTATAATTTGCTACCTTATGTTATTCCCAGATTGAAAAGAGAGAATCTGGTGGATATCTGCAGTGATCTGTTCCTATGATTAACAGGGATGTCAAAAATAGTGAGATGTCTCACTGACATTTTAAAAGCAGAAATACTTTCCTGATCTTCAGTTATGAGAAACTACAAAGAAATCAGAAGTTTGTGGTAACATAAAAGAGATTTTGATTAAATTTCCCAAATTTAGAAGTAAAATGGAGAAGAGCTGTGGTTCATTAAATGAATTGACAGGTTTTATGGGTCAGCCATTTCCATGGGTAGGTCTGACTCACTTGGTACCAAACCAGAGAGCTCTAGGAGTTTACTTCAGCGATGTTCTTGTGGCTCCAGGAGAAAGGAAGCTCAGGACCACTCAAAAAATTCCAAATTAGGCAGTAATGAACTTTGGAAAGTGACTCTTAGACAAAGTGAGCATACATTCCCAACACCCCCAGTGCTGAGTTTTCTGTTTCTATTTAAATTTATATTTAAATTTTGCGATGCTGCAAACACTTTTCTTGCCTTTTGGAGCTTCCCAATGCTTCACTAGGCCTCTTCTCCTGCTTTGGTGGCCTCCGAGTATTTTCATTAAACTCAAAAGCTCCTGCTAAAGCAAGTGGAATATTCAGTAGCTAAAATCTGATATAAAAACCTGATTGGTACTAATAGCTAAAAGGAGATGTATATAGTGAAGTATATGGAAGAAAACAAGCTATGTCAATGAAATTGTTGGATGGTGGACTCTATGTTTCTTTTTAGGCTGCCATAAGGGTATTCTGGACCCTGGGTGCTGGAAATCAAGTTTCAGAACAATAACTTGCTGAGTAGTTGTTCTGTGATGGTGGACCAATATTTTTTTAGTGCACAGGACTGGAATTTGAGGTAAGACTGCCATTTCTCAGCCTGTCACGGGACATCTTGGAAAGACAGAAGAAAACCATCTCTACTATCATCACAGAAAAATAAACTTGAAGTTGTAGTCCTTGCTGTTAGTCTTTTCAAGATAGAAATTGCTTTTAAACTCCCCTTTAGACACTCTCTGATCCCAGGAGAGAGACAGAAATTACTTTCCAAGAGAAGTAACTGCAGAGAAAATGTATCATTGAGAAAGTATTGTTTCCTCAGCTTTAAAGTAAATTTTTAGTTTTGTTTCAGTGAGGAATGACTGAACAGTTCCTTGCTTTCCCCACAGGCATACAACTGGCGATGGCTTGCAGCAAATATTTTTCCTCTGCAAAGTGAGTAAGGGTCTCTGCAGGATGAAGGGCAGAGCTACTAATCAGATTTGTGGGGAAGGACTATTGCACTTTCTGAGGAGCCTTGATAAAATCAGTAGGGATTTTCACATATTTCTGCACTTCAGTACTTTGTGAGTCTCAACTACTGCATAGGGACTATGTACCATAGGAGTATCTGCAGCTTTTCAAACCTGCATATAAACATGAATAAGAAGTTTATGCATATAATTTTATGTATATAATGTAGTAGTGGAAACTAGCCTCCTCTGCATGGAAACTGATGACCATTGAGATCAAGACAGAAAAGGTAAAATTAATGTTCTCCTCATCCAAGAATAATGCAAACATTGATGTTTGCAATCCATTACTAAATCATCAGTATAATTTAACTCTTTTGTGGCTGCATGCAGTTGACAGAGGCTTGCTTTTCAGGTTATTAAATCATCCTACATATGATAAGCTACGTAGGAAAAATCCTATTGACTTTACTAACCTGAGAGTAGATTCTTAAGAATAAGATTTATGACTCTATCTGCTGCTCCCTAAAAATCTACCTATTTTGTCCTGAAGTCCAAGCTCAGGTCTCTGATTAAGCCCCATTTTTTTCAGGCACTGGTATTGGACAAACCTTCTGCATTGGAGCTGATTTTCATAGAGGCTGCTGCACACCCAAATCGTCAGGTGGCCATGCTTGCCTCCCCAAATCTTCTGACAAACATCCCAAGATGTTGTGAGTCAACATCTGGCAGTTACCTTGGCCAGGTTCCTTCCTGTCAGGGTTTGAAATGTTATCAGTGGTGGCCAGATGGAGGATAGATACCCTCTTGCTGGAGTGCTCTCTTGCTCTCTTTCTGGATGCAGAAAGATGCTTAAGATAGTGTCAACATAGCCTTTGAGCTAATTTATTTGCTGCCTCAGTGTCAGTTCACACACATTTCTGTTTGCTGTCCTCAATCCTGACCCTCACTTTGTTACTTTTAGCAATGCATCCTACAGTTTTTATCACTCATCATTAGGCTAAAATTCTACAGTCAGTAGCAATTGCATTGGGTTGTAATCAATGGCGCTGAAAATATTACTGCCTTAAAAAGCAAATCTGAATCCAGATATTTGAAAACTTCCATTTGTAACTGGACAGGGCTGGTCATACATAAGATGCAGTGGAATGCAGGGGATCAAAACGATAACATACAGGTGAAATTTAGCACGTTGTGACAACTAGTCATAAAACAGAGTCAGGTCCATGGAGCTTCTTTATAGCCTTTATATTATACATAAATACATTCTATCCTATATACCTACATATCACATGTATATCATACATATTTTTTATATACAAAGAGTATGCATTATAAATATATCTCTCTAAAATTACGAACCTTTAAGTTAACTTCAACATCTCTACAGCTATGAATTAGATTGCTTATTTTTGTTTCTTCTATTTAATCTGGGAGTGTGTCCTTTAATAATATGGCTTTGCACTTAATGACTGCACATCCTAAACTCATGCCAGAAAAAACATTGCACTACAGTGCTCTATCATGTGTTACATTCATTATCTGACTGAAAGGCTCCACTCCTCCACACAATTACACTGAGGTCGAGCACAAAAATGTGCAAATGTGTGTACTTGTAATAGGAATGTGCTTGGAGGGTTAGATCTCTTTAAATAAAGACAGGAATTATCTCATTTACTTTGCCAAATCTTGATCTCTCCTTAAAAGAGATCAACATCTAGCAGTGCATATCCATAGCAGCTATCATAATAAATTCTACCTTGAAACAGCGAGGCAGTCTTCAAGGTCTGCTCTGAATCTGGACAAAAGCAGGAGACAACAATGGGCAATAACGATTAACTATAAGACAAACAAATTAGAACTATACAGTAAAGGAAGTCATAATATTACAAATGGACTGCAAATGTTTGGTGCACTTTTTAAATTAGAAAATAAATTAGAAAAGCACATTTTGGCTTGTTTTTCTATCCTGAACATTTGTAGTTGATTTTTATGTGTTGAGGTTGTTTATTATTTAGTTGAATAGGATCTGTGTTCTCCTAGGGATGTCCAATATCTTGGCAAGGGCACAAAGGTCTGGAGGGCAGGAAGGCTGAAGAACTGAGTTTGATGTATGCACACGTATGAAAAATGCAGTGACTGGAAACCATCAACTGATGGGATGCCTTTGTGTTGTACAGATGAAGCAAAGACATTTGTCTAAGCTCAGCACCAGGCAAATAAGCCTCTGAAGTTCAAGTGCAAAGGAACTCAGCAATAATGAAGTCAGAGAGCAGTTACTGAATCTAAAGGCATATTTCTCTCTCTAACTGAACTTGATAGCTGTGTGCAGGCTGAAGGAAGGTTTCTTTCATGTTTGCAATTGCCCTGAGTATTCAATTACTGGTCTGCAGGTCAAAAAGCAGTTGCAATCAAATCTCTCAGCCATCTCACAGAAAGACAATTATGATCATAGCTGAAACTGAATAGGGTCTGTTTGGCTAAGTTCTGTCCTGATTGATGTTACTGGCATTCTGTACTGACTGACTGTCAGTAGGGTTTCTTATAGTGCACATTCAGTGGAAGAGTTCAATCCATCTCACATAGGCTACCTTTGCACTAGTAAGTTGAACAGTACCAGGGAATATTTCTGTATACTGAAAATAGCTGGTGTAGGAGGGTTTGTCCATATGGATGAAGGGTGTCCTGTGCTGGTTGGCTTGGATGCTAAAGAAAGGTCCATGGAACATTTGATTCACTAGTGTCAATATAGCAATAGACTCCAATAAAAAAAAAATAAAAAATCTATCTTCCTTCCCATTGAGGACAAACCAGTTATCATTCTGGGCAGAATGAGGTCAGCAAGCTGGTGGTAGAATTCATCCTGATATAAAACCCAAGATCTGTTTGCACATATTTCATCATCCTTCACAGTTTAGTAACTATTGCTATAATACATTTGTCAGTTAAACATGAAGTCTGTGGCCTTATCACAAGTCTCAAATACATACCCAACCTGCCCACAGTCCTTGGGAGGATGACAATTGTCTGACACCTCACAAAACCCAGCATCAGCCAGCATTTGGGGTTTCTGGACATCCCCAGCAAATACAGATCCATGGAGGAATAGATTTCTGCTCCAGTTTCACTCTTTGCACACTCCAGCGACAAGAGGTTGTAATTTTGAGTCGGAGTTGCGTGACTCATATGAGAACTGCCTGTTGTGTTGAGAATTTGTTGAAGTGTGCTTCAAGACATGTTGGCATGTTGAGCTGTTAAATGAAAAGTGTGTTTTACTGCATGCTGTAGGGGAGCCTTAGAGAAAAGCAGTCAATCTCAATTAACGTGAAAAGAATCTGGCCACGCGTATATTGAAAAAGGTTTGCTTTCTGCCATCAAAGTGCTTCCCAGCTGGATGTTGTTAATAAATAATCGTCTGGTTTCACTTACTGCCTTAGAAATTAAAATATTCACGCTTTATGGGTAGTCAAACAAAGTAGAGAGCAGGAAGATCAGAAGATCTGAGTTAGCATTCCTGGATATTGCAAGCCATTTTATACAACCTGATAATATGGGAGATAATTACTACAGTCATATGTAAAAGGTTGTAGTTCTCCAACTGTTGCCTGCACTGGAGGAGCCTTTCTTTGAATTTTTCTTCAAAGGTCCTAGTTTTGGAAGTCAACACTCATCTTTATCAAATACATCTTGGTGTTTCTTTTGCTAAAATTATGTCTTGATACAACATAATGATCTGTTAACCCTTTTATTTAGGAGATCGTCATACTCATGCAAACAAACGATCACATTTCAATTCAGTGTATTTTATTTGGTTGAAGGCTATATATCATAGTTCACCTAATTTGACTTTCCTTTAACCAGAATAAAATCTAATCAGGAAAAGGGAATTAACGCAATTAGAATTGGTCCACTTCATTGCATTTTATACATAGAAACATACAATGCGTTTATTTTCTAGAACCTATTTGTTGTGAAAATTGTTTTCATCACTATTAGGATATCCAAAGATGCCTAAAGGACTTGAATGCTCAAATGCTGTTTGCTTTTCTTCATTTACTTCTGCTTATTGCAGAAGTTTCCCAGTGGAGAAAAGTCTGGGAAGTGTTTAACAGAGGTCTCACCTCAGAAATGTTATGCTCATTTTTTCTGCTCTTAGATTCCAAGAGTTCAGGATATGGAATGAATTTGCACATGTTTAATGTTTCCGAGGTTTTATTCTGAAAGTCTTGAGCAATTCCTTCCTTCTTAATATGTTGGGACTTTCTTTCTCAGCAGCTGGTTTCTGGCCCTTTTCTAGAGGGCTATCTAAAATCGGTTATAGGAGTCACCTTGAATTCGCATTTGCACCTCAGTATCTAAGACGGAAATTAAAAGTCAAAGCCCAGTTTTATCAGCTGAAATCAGAACTCTGAATGGTTTTCATTTCAGCTCAAAGTTCATTTAAATCAGGTCCAGCCTTGGGCATTTGAATGATAAACACTTTTTCATTTGTAACCTCACTGATCTTTTGAGCAGATGAAAAAGCCTTATGGAAGAGAGACCTCAGCTTAGCTAAGTGGTCAACCAAAGTGCCTGCCTTTAATGTGACCTTACCTGTACCATCACAGCTAAGGCTTTTGTGCCAACATGACAAAGGCTTATCCTCTGTCTTCTGTGCAGCTATAGATCAGTAGGCATGCGTGCTTCACTGACTAAATAAGATGTGCTAGGATCCTTCCAGTAAAATCTGAAAGGATAGAAGAATAATATTAAACAACAGCAATTCCCCCCACTCCTGCCCATCACTTTCCTCCCTTCCCCCACAAATCCCTCTGATATTTTAAAAACATGTGATGTGATTTCTGATGAAATACTGGTTTTTGCTATAGTCTCTAGGTGTAAGTCTTTCCACAGAGTTGTCTGGCCTAATTTAAACAATACATTTCGAGGCAGCTGGACATAAGAACCTAGATGTTGAAGGACGGAGAGGGCCCTGCAAATAGGGAACTGAGGACATGGTGACAGAAAAAAAATGTGTTGAAGAATGGCAAGTAATGATATGAGGCTTCGTTTATTCAAAAAAAGTGTATTTCTTATTATTCCACTTATGAATGCACATGGATACAGCAGGCTGCTCCTCACCAGTAGGGATGCACTGAAGCCTAAGGATGTTAAAGTTGGACTGCAGTTCAGACAGAACCGCATTACACACCCTGAATATTCTCTGACAGTGAGATTCATTGCAGGCAAACAGCTTAAGCTAATTAATAGGGATGTGTTTTTTGGTGTACTGACATAATGATTTCTAATCCTGAGTCATGCACATAAGTGGAAATGAGAGGGTTCATAGAATCACAGAGCAGCCTAGCTTGTGAGGGGCCTTGAAAGATCATCTGGTCCCACTTTTTATGGGGAAAGAAGTCTAGATAGGATTATCTAGCACCTTGTCCAGCTTTATCTTGAAAACCTTCAGTGCTGGGACCTCCAGCAAGTCCCTGCGGCAGTTGTTCCCATTCACTCATCTGTTTGGAGATGGAAACTTCACTCAGATGAAGTTGGCAGGCTTGATGTTGTTACCACTTTTAAGATGGCACTCCAGTGGTCAGAGCACTTTGCTAGGACATCAGACCTTTAGGCTAAATACTTTTCATGAAAGCATAGTAGCCTTGGAATAGGGGACATTTCTGGGCACAGCACTGTACGTCTCAGTTATAGAATTGTTTCCACTCATATTTAAGGATTGCATCAGTCCCTGGCAGGGAGAGTTTATGCATGATCTCATAATATCGATAAACACACTCAAATGGAGAAGGACCATTTTCCTCTGGGTCCAGATTTGATGTGAAGCTTCTTTGCTTATCGGTCGCAAGCCACAGAGGGCACTAAAGAGCTCAGTTGAGCTCTGCTGAGGTGCAGATCTGTCTGAGGCTTCTCATATCTGCAGACCCAGCTGGAGTAGAGACGGTTGTTGATTACTCATGTGGAATGAGCCACCACTTTCTTGCCTAATCTAAATTTTAGACTTTAATGTCCCATTTTTGATCAGACTAACAGAATGTATTAGTCCACTATAAAGAGATAGCATACCTAGTTCAAAATACATAGATATTTAGTAAATATCTTTGCAAGAAATGAAAGATTTCCTTGTAAATAGATGCTTGTATACATGTATCTTAGCTGTACATGTAAAATACACATTGGATGGACTTGGTCTGCAATCATTTATATTCTTCTAATGACAAAGTATTATTGTTTGGTGAGATTACACTGCCTGATAACCAAATATGTGTTTTCAAAGCATTAACAAGGAATTTGCCTATTAGTCTGGACAAAAAGGTCTGCCTCTTCAAGGCAGTAAAATTCCTGTTTTGTAGAAGATACAGTTCTGCCTCTATCAAGAAGCAAGACCAAATTTCATAGCTGATTTCAGCAATAAGCTTCCAGATTTTGCAAAGAGGCTTTTTTTTACTAAATATTTATCTGAGAAGTACACAGCTAAAGACCAATTTAAAGAAAGTAGTTCTTGCAGCATTGCTTCTCTGCATCAGACAGGAAAGCTTATCTACTTCCTGGGTTTTCTTCCCCCCCCTCCCCCCCCCAGTTTTCCTACTACAAACATTTTGGAGTATGAAATGAAGTCTAATTTATTTGTGCTCACTTTGATTAATTTCAATAGCTTTCAGGTTGCTCTTTATAAAAAATATTAGGAATATATAGAGCTGTGAGCAAAAAAAAGGATCATTTCTTTGTGGTTCAGTGTATGAAATAAGCTGGTGATCTCAGCTTAGTTCCTTGTTAAGCAAAAGTGTTGTCATTGAAAACAATTAAAAAACTTTCTCTCACAAAGACCATATTCAATTTTGGAAATCAGTAAATGAAGGAAAATTATGTTTGAATATCCTCATTTTAATAACTCTCCAATGTCAGTGTCAGTTGGTAACAACCATGTGCAGTAGAACATTTGCCGATTTTGAAAATATTCATTAACAATTAATGCAAATTTTAATATTCTGTTCCAGCTTATCCACGGCCCTTTTGTTATCAAAAATGTTGCTGATAAAAAATGTGAAACAAAAGCACATGATGTATGGTTCTGAATTCAGTAATACACATTTCGAATGGAGATCAGTATTTACAAACCAGGCTGAAATAGAGGGATAAGACATTTATAAAACAACTACCAAGGAGATAATTAATTGATCAAAGTTGCGGGTAACTTCTCTACAACACATAAAAAAAATTGTAAAAACTGAAGCAATTTAATATGAATAACAGTCCTACAATAATCAGTAAAACACAGACATATTGTGTTGAAAGGTCATATTCTGGGCTTGCTGTTGTTTTTCCTTGAAGGTAGGTTTGTAACTTACCTTCAATAAAAGCAATTTCATTCAAGAAATAAAATTCGAATAACATTTCATTCAGACTAAGTTATCTATTAGCTGGTTAACTCTGTACAGCCTCTACTAGTACTCTGTAGCTCACACTGCATTGTTCTCGACAATCAATGGCAAAGCCTCACACCACTTTCCTTCATGATCATGTTTGTGTTGCATTGCCTCCATAAAGTAATTTTATGAAGGAGACTGTATATTTTACGTTTTTTAAATCTTCTGCTTTTTGTGAAAATGAATGATAGGAAAGAGGACCACTGGTTTGAACCTGTGATAACCAAATGGAAAGGTTTGGATTAGGTTTCAGATGAATGACCAGCTCCTTGCAGATGATACCAAATGTTCCTTATTTTCCCAGTTCTTGTATCATGATTTAAAACTTGTTTTTTTAAGATTTCTTTTGTTACAAAGGATTTCTCAGAATTAATCTGGGTTAGAAATTAAGCAATCTACCATTTTAGGGAATTCTGTTTTACGAGGAACAAATCCTTGTTTTGTTCAGGAACATAGAAATCTTCAGTGACATAAAAGACAACATTTTTAATAGACAGTAACAGAACCGAATCTGTCTGGAATGGAATCCTAAGTCACAGTGATTTTTTTTACAACACAGGGAACAAAGCTCCAGTCTGACTTGCAGATGGATCTGGTTGAACTGTGAAAGATGTTTTCTCCTCAGGATAATGTACTGAATTTATATGAATAGTAATTCCAAACATAACTAGTCTGGCTATAGGTAATTTAGCTTGGTCACATATGACTGATCTTACTCATTTTCGTCTTCCAAGGGCACATACGCCTTTGAAAATGTTCTTAATATCTACACTTATTAAAGCAATATATACCACCATCACCTCCCATCAGGGCATTTCTCCAGCCAGATTTAGTTTACGGAAATGAATGGAATTGTGTTGTTGCCAAATGAATCTTAACTCAAACTGGTATCTGCTCCTTTAATTGAACCAGTGAGCCCCCATATATTTTGAGCAAGGGAATTTGCCTTTGAGAAGGGCACACTGAGAATAGTGGTAAATCCTTCAACACTCCATATGATATTGTGCATTTATTCCTTCATTCTGTCCTTGAGAGGCTTCTCAGTCAGTTACAGGCCAAGTGGGCTATTAAACAGCTGAGTTTGAAGGGTCACAGATATTAAACATAGGCAGAGTAAATCCAATCTCTTTTTAACTGATGAATACACCTGTTCATTTTTTGAAGCAAGGATCTTGATGTGTTATTTCTTTATTTTTAAAGAAATTTTCTCAACTACTTTTTTTTTTTTTTTTTTTTCCCCCTCAAAGCTTCCATGCCATTTTCCTTGTGTGGAACAGTCCTGGGCTACTTCTGTGTTTTTAAGTGAGAAACCTGAAGCAAGTTGTAGATAGAATTGGATTCTAGAGTAATGCAAAATAGTAAATCTCCTGAGGGCACAAAGGAAGGTGAGGTTTCCTGGGCCAAGGAAACCAAAATAGCCATTATCATCTTCCTGCTTTTTCTGTGCTCTGGAGTAGACAGAATTGCTACCTCCCTCTTATAATAATAATGGCCAGTCTTCGCGAATGAAGAACCGGGGAAGGTCTTTACACCTTCCAGCCTGCGCATTGGATTTT
>JAYRBT010000114.1:63936972-63956896 GCA_036023395.1 Myiotriccus ornatus
CCTTACAGGGCTAACGAGCTCCATCTGCCCGGGGAGTGGCCCTGACCAGGAATCGAACCCGGGTCTCGGCGGTGACAACGCCACGTCTTTAACCACTAGACCACCAGGGGCTCCCTCTTAGGAGCATGCTAATTGCTACTAAAATGGTGGTAGATTCTTTTCGTAGCAGCAACAGTGGTCATGGATGCCAAACATCCATGTACCTGGTAAGAGATGCAGCTTTTAGTCTTTTTGTAAGAAATTTTGAATCAGAAGTTGTGATTAGCTGCAATATCATCCCTCAGAACAGCTACATGATAGCTAACAGGAGAGTCCTGGATCAGACCTCTTAAAGAGCAAGTGCTGCTTTTTTCACCCAGTACCACTGAAAAGAAAATGTTATACTTGATTAATCATGGTTTAATGTTCTACCAACAGCACACGACAGATTTTTCAAAGCTGTTTTTCTCAGACTCTGCTGTTATCACGTGCAGAACTTGTGGCATAAAAGTACAGTGTTCCTGTTATGCTTTTACACCTTATCAAATACCATTAAATTGAGTCACAGCATATTCCAACGAGTATAGAAGTATTATTCCAATGAGTATTCCATATTCCAACGAGTATTCCATATTCCAACAAGTATACAAATATTCCAACAAGACCTACAAGTATACAAGTCTGCAGTATGATTTTGAGACATTTTGAATTAGAAAACATGGTTTAAAGAGGAGAAAAATCTGCAGATCTGTGAAAGAAGTATCTCTCAGGGTTGTTAAAACCTGTTTCTGCAACTTCACCCTTCCAAAAGAGGGCGATTAACCACTCTATTTATAACAAAGTCTCACATGTGCACAATGTCACCCAATCCTGTGTCCCTGTGTTACTCAGTGGAATATAGCCCTAAGCTCCTTCTGTGTGTGTTGCCAGTGGGCACAGACCAGCATCCTTCCTGCCCCACATGCTGCAAGCATCACTGAGGAACCCTGGGGCTTCCCAGGGCAAGATCTCATCTCTAAGCTTTGTCCCTAAGCCTAGATGGTCTCTCTTCCCTGAGACCTCCCTGAACATTACTTGTCCCTTACAACCTCAGAAAAAAAACCTCTGGTCCCTGAACCAAATATTTTCATCTCAAAGATGAAGATGAAATAGGGTAAATTTTGTCAACACTGAAGAGAAATCATGAGTCATAAAGCACACTTGGCCTTATGTGGGAGCTGACTACTCAATTCGCAGTAAAACATAAGTTTCAGGAGGAAAACTTGAAAGTGTAAAGAAGGGGCTATGAACTAAAATCATGTTCTATTTAGAGACGGGACAAAAAGGTTGGCTTAAGCACTGAAACATAGGCATGGTTTGCTAATTTTTCTGAACCAATAAAGTTTATGTGTGCTTGTGGTGGAGATAGTAATTTAGCAGTTTTCAGTCTTGGCCAACTGCAGGGAGCAGAACAACTTCTTGAGAAACTACTTGTGCCTGCGGCACTCGAGTGTTCCTCTCCTTCCCCCAAAACAACTTTTATGTGAAGACTGGGATTTTGAAAACCATACGGAGCTGGCTTGACTTTCCTCCTAAATGTCACAGGAAATGCTGAAATCCACTTCTTATGTGGTTAACCGGCGACACATACAGGCTTTGGAAACTGTATAACAACACAGATGAATCTAAACCAAATGCAGTGTCCTGAGAAAAGTTTCAAAGGTTGGACTGATCTTGTATGTGAGAGCTGATTGTCACTTAGGGTAGATAGAAGGTCGTGTAGTGCCTCTCTTCTCCCCAGGAGCACAGGAGAGCTGGCAGGCTCTTTCATGCACTGTGGATGAAATCATGACCCCATTGACGTTAGTGGGAGTCATGCTACTGGCTGAGATGTAGACAGGATTTTACTGTGACTGTATGCCATCCAAAACTGGAGATGCACTGAAGACTCTCTCCATTTTATTGCCTGGAATTCCATCTAATGACTTTGTCCTACTCCATTCTCAGGACATCTTTCCAATCTACATTTTTCTATGGCTTTTAAAATTTCCCAACACTGCACGACTTTGTGTCTGTATCTGTATCATCTGTATCTGTATGTGTGTTGTCACAGTCCATTCTGTCACTTTCTGGAAAGAATTTTGTAAATAAATACAAGAATTGCCAAGAGGATAAAAAGATATTTTGGGAAATAGAAGATAATATATCCTCTTGCAGGATATTTTGATGTTTTGATTGTAGTTCATCTGAAAATCACTCCTTCTGAGCAAATCACCCAATGGGAATGAAAAAAAAGTCTAGAAGGGATTCCTTATTCATCAGGTAGAGTCTCAAACTCTTGCTGCAAGTGAGAGATACATACATTGGTTGGACTGAAATGCAAGAATCGTCAGGTTATTATTACCTGAAGAATGACAGTTAAAAAGGTTGAGAAACCCCCCTTTTTACCTCTGTCGGGGTATGACTCATTGAGGAGCCAATGAGCAGCTGGAGTTTTGATTTTCTCATTCATTGATTGAAAATTATTTTATGTAATTAGAGAGATCTCTCTGCTGCTTCAGGAACAAATAACACCTATGGCGCCTATGACCCAAAGCCAGAGAGTAACTCTTCATCAGGAAGTGTAGTAGTAGCACAAAGAGTAATGGGTTCAACCTGAAAGATGGCAAATTTAGGTTAGATATACAGAAGAAATTCTTTGCTATGAGGGTGGTGAGTCACTGGAACAGGTTGTCCAGAGAAGTTGTGTTTTCCTCATCCCTGGCAGTATTCAAGGCCAGGTTGGATGGGGCCTTGAGAAATCTGTTCTAGAGGAAGGAGTCCCTGCCATACCAGGGGGTTGAAACTAGGTGATCTTTAAGATCCTTTCCAATCTAGACCAGTCTATTGTTCTATGATTCTGTGAGAAATTATTGCTTTGGTTTACGGAGGGGAGCTTCCCCAGGACACACGGAACTTCTCAAGGATCAGAGCTGCTTGTAAAGTGCCAGCAGCTCAGGTGAATAAAGTCTGATCTAACTCTCCAGAAAGTTATGGTAATTTTTTAAGAACAAGTATTTATATCACAAATATATACACGAATGTATGGCACCTGGCCGCATACAAATGGATGAAGTGCAAAGACCTATTCACTCTTGCCAGAGGCAGCATCTGAAGCCCATTAAGCAGAAGTGCCTGAGAACACGTCTGTTGCTGCACACATCTCGCTGATCTCTATTGAAACTAGGACATTCAAGGAAGCAAGGGTTGTTTACTTCTTATTGTTTATTTAATTGGACACAAGGGATGTTCAGTGCCTTTCTCTTGCACTAATTTCACAGTCATAATGGCAAACACATCAAGGAAAAGCATAGTCTATTGCAGGCTTCTTTCCTGAGTTGAGAGATATGTGAAATAATTTAGGTCATCTCTATCTCAAAAGACTATAGAAATATTGCTACAAGTATTAGACTGTGCAATACTGACATCGGTCTTCTGATAAGGTTCCCTTCCTTTATGTTTTTAATAGTGTGAGACTAAAGACTTCCAGAAGAAAATACAACTGGTTAATATAACCAGAAGGAATCTGAGTAAATTAATTAAATGCAGAAATGGTTTAGAAATTTTTGTCAATAATTTCAGAGTATTACTCAGAGGTGAAATAATATTTAAAATAAAATAATAAAATGTGTGCAGGTGCTTTACTGTTTTTTGTTTACTATGTGTCCTAAAGATTTGCTAGATATGTGTGAAGACAAAGATGATGACTCTTCTGGTTCAGTGATAAAAAAAGAACTGTTTTTCCCCCCCAAGTATTTAACACAAGCTGTTCTTGCAATATACATGTGCAAAGACTAAATCTTTTGCATCTGTGGAGAGCCTGTGTGTTCCTCTTTAATTTCCTGTGCAATGTTTTAGAGTGGCATACTGAGGATTCCCATCATAGTAAAAATAGTAAAAAAACTATGAGTTGGATGACACCATCAAGTATGCTTAAAAAAATTTAGGTATGTTTAAAGAATGTCAAAACATCCACTTGCATGTGAAGAGACTATGGTGAGGTCTCTTTCTCCATAGAAAGCAGTGAAATCTCAGAATCCCAGAATGCCAAGGCACAGCTGGTCCCTGGACTGCTTGTACAGCTCAGAAGTGAAGTGAAGAAGTGAATCAAACCAGTTTAGCACATCCTTGCCTTCTGTGTCCCAGATGACAGTGACGTTATTTTAAAATTTATGCAATTAGGTAGAAAAGGAATTGAAAACCGACTTGTGACAGGCTGGTTATACTACCCCTTGCCAAGAATTTAAATATGTGTGGAGAGTAATTTTAGAAATGTTTTATATATAAGCTGTGCTTAAAACCCTTTTCAAGCCTAAAAGGATGTTTGGAGTTACAACTTAAAAACAGTGGGATTTAGTGCAGCAGGTTTTGGCAAATGAATCACGGCAGTTCCTACAGCTGACAAATTAATGTGGACCCGACAGACTAACATGTACCATGTGTTTATTTTGGCAGCAGAAGTGGAAAAATCATTTGGAGAAAATTTGTATTATTCAACAGATTTCTATTTTTGTTTTGTTTCGTGTTTTTTCCTGTCGTTAATTGAAATCACAAAGGTAAAGTTCAGAAAGTCCTTCTGATTGGTGACATATTTATCATGTTATGAAAAACTAATGCTACCGCTACATGATTTTTTATGTATTAGGCTATCTGATCATAACAATTATCTCAATATTAAAATGAAACAACACACCCCCATATCCCAACTTGTAGGTAAATGAAGCAGGTGGATGTCAGACCGGAAGATGCAATTTTCATGGTTTAAAACTCATGTGCAATGTGAAGGTTTTGAGCACCTGATTTACGAAAATCCAAACATATCTGTTTTCAAGCTAGCTTATGAAACAATAGTAGTGTTTTTCACTGAAATATTATCAAACTCTTTAACAGTGTTATGGAGAGTAAACTACACCAATCATAAATTATTTTAAATCATAGGTTTAAAAAATTAATTACACTGTGCTGCACAAGTTGTGAACCTGCATGACTGGAAAGATGAGAAGGACAAACTGTACCATGCCTGGATGGAATTTGAACGTTCAGTGTATCTTTTTTTAACCTTGTAACCCCTTGTCACACTGTGACAAAAAAAATGCTGAAAAAGAACAGCTGTCCATTTTCAATAGCAGCTTCATTGCTTTTTCCCTTTTTGACTCACTCCTTCCTGCCTTCCTTCCTTCCTTCCTTCCTTCCTTCCTTCCTTCCTCCCCTCCTCCCTTCTTCTCTCCTTTCTTTCATTCACCCGTTATAATGAACTAAGTTATATGTAAATGCGACATCTCTAGCAACATCAGGTCTCTCTTTTCTACAGGTTGGCGTAGAGCAGTACTTTATACCTCTCCAAACCGCTTCAATTCTTTTGTGACCATGTCTACATACCACAGAAGCTACAAGGCTATTCTTGTATACGAGAGTGTTTAAATTAAACTGGATGTGTCTCAGAAAAAAAATAAAAAAATGTTCCAACCAGTTGTGAGAATGAGCTAATTCTATGTGTGGCATTCTATGAATTTCTACCAATTTTGTTTGGCAGAAAGTAGATTTCATGACATTTTCACTTCTCATATTTCTGACAGATGATATATTTTGAAATTCTTGGCTTTCCAACCCTGCTGGACTACTTTTTTTTCTCTTTTATTTTTAATTTCTTTTAAAAGTTCTGATACAAACAGTAAATAAGTAACCAGTCTTTTCCATCTGCAGAGAATTTAAATTTGGATTTCATTAGTGGCTGGGAAAGTATGCTGTGGAAATTTCAGGAGAAGTGGGGGGGAGGAGGGTGACCTCCAGTGACCATCAGCCCTGCATTCTCTTCCTTGTGTCCTTTCTCCTCTAAGCACGTCAGCTGGCAACATTTGTAGAGACACTGTTCTGCCACCATTCATTTGGATTCCTACGTCGGTGTGCTTTTTCCACACTCAGTCATGGAGAGGGCTTCTAGAAGGGGTATAGTCCCTCCTTTTCCTGGGCATAGCTAATGGAGTGATCCCAGTTGTTTTTATTTCTTTCTTGACTTGAATCTCATGATGTCAAGAAGTAAGTTGCTGTCAGGTACTGACAACACTCAACTGACTGTGAGACCATGCTCAGAATAACCAAATCCATGAATAGCAAGAAGACTCAAGTCATGGTGACATCCAGTATTTTACTTGCACTGAGTTTGACGTAGAGAGCCAGGAAAGAAATTCAAATCAGTATCCAAGAGTGCCTCTTGTTACCAGAGAAAGAATAGCCTTTCCTGAACATCATGGTTGTTGCTTGAGAGCTATCACTGTGCCAGAAGATGTCTGAAGACATTAATTTCGAAAGGCTGGTTTCAGTCAAACCTTTCACAGCCTTATAACAATTTTGCTTAATTTAATTTCCTTTTGTTTAATATAATTTCCCCTCATTTAATTTAATTTCCCATGTTGCATTTTAATAGAAGATGAAAAGTAAAAATGGAAACAAAATATCAAGAACAGGGATGAAAGGCAGACATATCCAAACATATATCCATGCCCTTATGACTTAAGTAAGCTATAACTGACATATTTGGTAAGACTACAGACAGTCAAATGACATTTTTTGCATCTCTGTTTCTGTGTCTCTGGCTATGTAGTTAGAAGGCTCAATCCAAAGTCCGTGTTTTATGGAGATGTGAAAAAAATATAAATGTCTTGTCCTGTAAATCACTTAGCTTTATCTCTGACTAATTAATCACTGTCATGGACACATCCCAGAAGTAAAAAAATTACCTTGCTAGCATTTGTGCCTAATTCATTGCTTTGGCTTTTCCAGTGGGTGTTGGGACAGTGTTGGTCACCAAAAAGTGAGGGGTTTATATGTGTCTCTTTCAGCAATGCTTTGACAGGGAAAACACACCAAAGCTATCCAAAGAATATTATAATTTGCTAATGCAGTAAGACAGTAGTTATAAAGACAAAACCAAACAAAACCAACTCCCCCCCCTTACCTTAGTGTTTCCTATAGGTATTAGAAAATGTTAAGACTTCACAGAAAGATAAACACAGTAAGATATTTTAGATATTTAAAACATCTGATTTTTGAAAGTGTCTTCCTCAGGATCCAACAAACTGGCAATATTAAAAAGTGATAAATTAGCTCTGGTCACTAATTGGTTTTCAGCTGTTAAATTTCCCATTCCCTTTGGTTTGTTTAGCCCTCACATGGGTATATAATTAGAGTATGCTTAAGTGGCAATTAACAGCTGCCTGTAGTGAATGCTCAAAATATTATAAGTATCGGGTGCTGTTTCTGAGACCTTATTGCCTGTGACCATAAAGCTTGTGGGAATGCTTAGAGGAATTTTTGTCTTCAGTTTTAATTTTGTAGCCTGATGACAACCCTGGCCAATTAATTTAGGCTCATAAAAATTAAGACATCTTTAAGGTCTTGGTTAGAGTTATTTGGGGAAATCTCATTAAAACCACTCTTCTTCTACTGAAATCAAACCTGCTACACCAACTCAGATCAGTTTTTTCCTTAGGAAGAAGTGAATCTAAAAAAATATATGCTTACTCCCTGGTTTAAGTCTTTTTCAAACAGTTTTGAGGGAGGAAATGTACTGCTGTAAAAAAAAAAATTGGCAACAATTAATACGTGTGTTCTTATATTCAAGAAATTGTTCTTGTCTCTAAAAAGGAGGATGACAATTTGAAACATAGTTGGAAGGGTATGGATGATTCAGTAATTAAAAAGACTGTGATTATACCAGAAGCTACTCAGGCTGCCATTTGTGACAGAAATAATTGGCTGAGGAAAAGTATGTCTTGGCATTAAAGAGCTCTTTGCAATATATATGAAATTGTTTCTAGGAATTCAATATAGCTGGCTGCACAAATAAACATTCAAAAGTCTAAGATGAGTGGAAAATACCAGGACCTATTGAGATAGCTTCTGAGTATATGTCTATGCATGTTCCTCCTGATAATATTTTCATGCTGTTACAAATGGACACAAGAAGCAAAAAAATCTGGTGTTGACAAATTCATGCAAGACAATTAACGATAAGTTATTGCTTTAACAACGTAGTCCCAAATGAGGGAGGGGCAGAATTACATCACCTAAAGAGGCAAAATTTCTGCAAAATTTCTCAAAGCACAGTCCCTAAAGGCATTTCTCCCTGGGTAGGGAGATTGGTACAGAAGTTTCTCTTGTGACTTTGTGGTCCAGCTTCCCTGGAATACATAGGTCTGGGTGAGTCATGTCCTAAGAAAGCGAAGAAACTGTTTTTCTGAATGGCTCTTGAGAAAATCTGTGAAGCGAATGGCAGCTGCTTGGGTTGCCCAGGCACAGAGGATCCACAGAAGATTCTATGACAATTTGGCAGTCTACTCATAACTTTTCACGTGTACAAATGTTGCAAAGGGCCAGATTCTCAGCTGATATCTGTCTACACATTTATATATCTCCATTCATGATAGTCTTGCACTCAGTGTAGATTGTCTTGATATTTTTGTTTCCATTTCCAGGGTTTAGTGCATTGTTTATAGTCAGATCTGATGTATCCTCCCAGTTTTTCCTCTTTTGCTACGTTACCTTTCAATTAATTTTCCAGCTGAAGAATATGCTGAAACAAGAAGAACTGAGTTGCAAGTGGTTTTGAGCAGCCTGTAAAAGTGATTAACATCTGGTCTGCAATTAAGGAGTGTTTGAGTTTGTCGAAGGATATTAAGTCTTACTTTTCTCACTCAGGCTGGTTGCCATTTGATCTACACACAAGTGGCTAAATAAAAGTAATAAGAAAAGAAAAGCTAAATGGAATATTTTCTTGAAAATCTGTAGGAACTGTAGCGAAGTTACATTTCTGCCAAGAAAGCTTTATTAAATAGCCATTAAATGTTTAAAAAGAAAGTTCTTTTCAATGTCTTGGCCCCAGTCGACTCTGTGGACTTGGCATACATTCCAGAAGTTCTGGATTTCTCTCAGTTCTTTAATTTTGTTCTGTAATCACTGTTTGACTTCAGAGCCAAAGGCCTATGTGCTTGCTCAAGAATATGCAGCTCCAACTTGTACCTGAAGAGTCACTGAAAGATTTGTATCTGGTTTGGCAGTTTTATGCCCTTTGGTAAATGCCATAAAATACAGTTCTTCTCTACCAAATCTTCAGCATAAAATAGACTAAATCTAGCTTCTTATTTGGTAATATGTTGCCACAGTGATATTACCAGTAGGACTCGGTGCAATATTGAGGTCACTGTAAATGACCTCATTTACCTCACTGTAAATGATTATTCCTTGCTTTAAATGATATGACTGTTTCAACAGTCAAACGTTTCTGAATACAGCATTCAGAGTGTTGAGAGGGGATGAAGGTCTTCTGTGCATTGTCTGCTTTACTCAGTTGTTTTGCTTTTTAATTAAGGATAAACTTAAAGCTCAAGTTTATCATCACAAAACCTAATGGTAGGCACCTCAAATGAAGTCTGTTTCCATTTCTATGCTTAATACATGTAGGAAAATACATTCTGAAAGCCCTTCACTTGGGAAACTAACAGATCAGCTTGGCTAACCTTGCTCTGGAGGCTTATTAGAGTGTTTCTGTTTCCAGCTGTCCACCTCATGTTTATGCCAGAAACTATTAAAAGATGCTTCTGTTTTTGTCTAAACTAGTTGATGCCACTTCAAGTTTTTCCTAACTCCTTACTTGACAATAGGGTGAGAAATTCTGGAAGGGTGGCAGAGCAAGCAGTTAGAGGCTTTATCATCCTAAATTGCTGCAGTGTATAAAATTCTCAAGACTTACAAAAATTATATTTCTCTCATCCACAAAATCATCCTCATCTGGTGCAGAAAGAGGTGCTATCTGTCTAGTCAGTTAAATGGCATTTGCTTTTCAGAGATTCCTTGAATAATGAGTTTTTTAGCTCGTAGCAAACTTCTGTGGGTTTTTTTGTTTTGATTGATAAAATGGAGAAATCAGCAAAGTACCAGACCTGCCTGAATAGCAGCAGTACTTGCTAGTGTGACATACAAGTTCACATCAGGGTCCTGCACGTGTTGAACAGTAGAAGCAGGAAATCCTCCCTAAAACACATCCGATGGATTTCTGGTGGCTGAATGAAACCAGCCCTTGGTGTAACCTAACCTCTCCAAAATCTTATGAAGTGCTATGAAACTATGTGCCAAAAAACATATTGCAATTACACATGGGCATGACTCCACAGGAAGTCTTTCTTTTTTGATTCTTCGTTAAGAATTCTCATCCAGAAGCAAAAGCTTTATTTGGCACTAAGAAAGTTTTTCCTGACGCTGTCTATTCTGTCATCCCAGGTACCCGGGAAAACAGGACATGATGCAATTTGTCAAAACAAAACAACATGGATTTCAGTTTTCCAGGCTAAAATTCATTGCAATTTAGTAGTTCCTCCTTTATATGTGGCTGAAGTAAAGCTGGGCATAGTATAACAGCTGGAAAACAGTAACAATCTAAAATAAGCTGCTCCCTGACTTGCATGTGAGCACAAGTAAATTCAAGGCAAAATACTGAACTCAATTGAAATTTTAGTACCTTAATTCTGTTTTGTTGCTCCACAGGTTTTGACTGGCTCAGTACAGAAAAACTAACTTGCAATGGTTTTGTATACCTAAATTTACTGTTTGTTTACATAGCAAAACAAAGACATAATTGCAGCATGAACTGGAGCATAAACCCTCTGGTCACCAAGGGTACCATGTTGTTTTCAGTCAGTGCTCACACCTAGCCCAGTATGTCTTCATTACTATCATCATCCCTGTGAGTTAAGTTTTGATTGGTTTTGCTCTGTAATAAAGTTGCCAAATATGGCAAAATGGAGGCATTTGGTTGCTCAGACCTGTCCTAAGGAAATTTAATATAGTCCAGACAGCATTGTGTGGGATTCATCTAACCTAATTTTAGCTATTTAATAGGTAGGCAGCAAGTTGAACTAGTTAACCAACAGTCACTAGAGAGGTGTGGCCATTTTCACAGAATGACTTGTCCTGGCCTGTGTCTACAGTGAATCATTTTCTGTAGGCAGCCATCTCTTGCTGTTGATTTTTGAGGAGTCTAGATGACTAGCTTAGGTGATGGCTGTAACTTTTTGGTAGCAGAAGTTGGGTAAGATGAATCCCTCCAAATAATTTTTATCTAGGCAAAGCAACATTCCTATCTCAAGGTACACAGTATGTTGTCAATGCTTGTCATGCAATGTCTACAGAAATGGCTGCAGGAACTGTGAACACAAAGAGTGTGATACGCTCTTCAAGCCTTCTTCAGCCTGGCTGAACGACAGGGCTCTTGTTATGTTTTCATTCTCCTTGTTTGGTATAATTAACCTTAAGCTCTCTTTTCCCAGTGGATCATTATAAAGCACACACAAAAGGGAATGATATTGCTGGGTTTCATTTGTGCTTATGCAGCACTCTGCAAGCCACAGAGAGCTAAATACCTGTTTAGACCATCAAGAATTAAAGCTCAGGGCCTTGTGCATCTTGTCATTCTAGGTGCAAATAAGAAGAGGGCAGTTCTTGCCTGAGGGACTTAAAGCAATTTGACAATAGATGTCTAAAGTATTCTGGAGGTGACCAAGCTATGAAATGGACCAGTTGTATTAAGCATATTCACACCAGGCCTAAATTTAGTATCAGTTGACTAATGCCAGGCTGGCTCAGTTACGGTGATTCACAATGTTTACTTATAACACAAAAAGAAATAACCAACCTAATGTTTGGAGACATCCGACTTCTCCAAACTTGTTAGACAAGTAGTTTATTTCTTTTCTGAGGAGATGGAGTAAAAAACCCCCAACAGCCCCTCACCCCAGCATGTAATGCTTCTGTTCAGCAATAAGCAATAATTTCTCCATTGCTTCAGTGATCTTTTGTTATGCTTTTTTTTTCTTTTCCTTACAACTAACTCATCTACTGAACATGGGAAAGTTGAATTCTTTGCTGGCTTTGATTATTTTTTATGAAAATTTTCTAATACATGAAAGGATATCGTTTCAAAACACTGATTTTTTTTAGGCAGCTAACAACGCTGTCTTTTTTCTCTACTTTGTCTTGGAATTCCTTCTTAGGAAAAAAATCACAGAGGGCAGTTAAGTTTAAATAAAAGCTGCATTTGTAAGAGACTTTATGCCTAACAATTCAAAAGAAATATTGAAACTTTTGATACACTACACAGAGAATACCCTTCACATGAAAATCATTGTAGATCGCTGAAATGCCCCATGGTCTTTGTGTCATGGTAATCTACTGTATAAAACTAAGCAGTCATAAAAGAAATCATTTATACAAAAGGTTGCTATTTCATCTGGCAGTATAGTTGTTATAATAATAGCATATATAAGAAAAGAGGAGACTAAAAGGACTTTAAAGCAGCCAGTGTCTGCTTCCACTAAGCTACTAAATCGCATCTTATTTCAGACCAAGGTACTTATTTAAATTTCCATCCAAATTCTAATCCAGCGGCTTTAAGCTAAGCTAGTATCTGCTGCTGAGCTGGATCTGCTCTTGGATAAGGTTCCAGCAATGCTTTTTTCTTAATAATGCCAAGCCACTTGGCAAACTGCATGCATACAGACTCACAGCACAGAAGTCTCTCTCCTGCTTCAGGTTAATATACCTTTTTATCTTTCTCCTTGAGCTAGTGACATGAGATCTCTGGATAAAGTAATCTGTCTTAAAGAATGCATTATCATTGTAACACTATAGCACTGTATATTAGCAGAATAATAGCATACTTTAAAATGATTCATCTTTAAGTACAGTGTGAGACTCCACACCCAAAGGGTTGGTATTCACCATACCTAACTTTTTCTTTGGAGCTTCAGTTCAGTACTTACTCTCCCCATATAATGAAGCATGACAGACATTTATAAAGGTTAATTTTAGGTGAAGAATCTTGATTTCTAAACGTGTCTCCATCAATGATGAGAACATGTCTCAATCAGAATGAATCTAATTTAAAAGGCATTTTCTACTCACACTTTGAAAAATGTCGATCCTCTCTGAAAGGCACCGGGAGACCTGATTGCGCAGGATTTGAAGAAATCTGAGGTACTCCAAGACATTTTTGGCTCAGTATTCGCCAACAAGTGCTCCAGACACACTGCCCAAGTTGAAGAAGGCAAAGACAGGGACTGTGAGAGTGAAGAACAACCTGTAGTGGGAGAAGATTAGGTTTGAGAACATATAAGGAACCTCAAGGTGCCTCAAGTCCATGGGAGCTGCTGAGATACATCTGCTGGTCCTGAAGGATCTGGCGGATGAAGTGGTTAAAGTGGTCAAGTGGAGGATGAAGCTTCTATCTGTCATATTTGAGAAGTTATGACAGTTGAGTGAAGTTCCACTGAAAATGGGGAACAACCCACCTTTTTTAAAGAGGCATAAGAAAGACCCAGGGAACTACAGTCCGGTCAATCTCACCTCTGTGTCTGGCAAAATTGTGGAGTAGCTTCTCCTGGAAACTATGCCAAAACACATGGAAAATAAGGAGGTGATTTGTGGCAACTAACACAAATCACCTCCTTCACAGCTTCACTAAAGGCAAATCATGCCTGACAAATTTGGTGTCATTCTATGACAGAGTTGAAACATTGTTGGATAAGGAAGAGCAGCTGATGTCACCTAGCTGGACTTGAACAAGGCATTTGATACTGTCCCGCTCAACATTCTTGGCTCTAAACTGGAGACACATGGATTTGATAGGTGGACCAGGACCACTCTGTGCATAAGGAATTGGCTAGAGGGTTGCATTCAAGATGTTGCAGTCAACAGCTTGATGTCCAAGTGGAGACCAGTGATGAATGGCGTTCCCTGGGGACTGGTGTTAGAACTAGTGCTGTTTTGCATCTTTGTAGTTGTCATGGACAGTGGGATTTCGTTCACCCTCAGCAAGTTTGCTGATGACACCAAGATGTGTGGTGCAGTCCACATACTCCAGAGAAGGGATGACACCCAGAGAGACCTTGACAGGCTTGAGAGCTGGGCCTATGCAAACTCATGAAGTTCAACAGGGCCAAGTGCAGGGTGCTGCAGCTGGGTCAGGGCAATCCCAAGCACAAATATAGGCTGGTCACAGAGTATATCAAGAGCAGTCCTGAGGGGAAAGATGGGAAGCTCAACATGACCCAGCAGTGTGCATTTGCAGCACAGAAAGTCGATTGCATCCTGGGCTGTATCAAAAGAAATGTGGCCAGTAGATCAAGGGAGGTGATTCTCCTCCACTACTCCACTCTGGTGAGACCCCATCTGGAGTACTGCATGCAGCTCTGGGGCCCCCAACATAAGAAGGATGTGGACCTGCTAGAGCGAGTCCAGAGGAGGGCCACTAAGATGATCAGAGGGCTGGAGCAACTATTTATAAAGACAGGCTGAGACAGTTGAGGTTGTTCAGTCTTGAGAAGACTCCAGAGAGACCTTAAGGGGGTCTGTAAGAGAGCTGGAGAGGAATTTTTTTACAAGGACATGTAGGTATAAGGCAAGGGGCACTGGTTTCAAACTGAAAAAAGGTAGATTTAGATGAGATTTTAGGAAGAAATTCTTTCCTATGAGGGTGGTGAGACACTGAAACAGGTTGTCCAGAGAAGCTGTGGATGCTCCACCTCTTGAAGTGCTCAAGGCCAGGTTGAATGGGTCTTTGAGCAATCTGGTCTAGTGGAAGGTGTACCTGCCCTTGGCAGGGAGACTGGAACTAGATGATCTTTAAGGTGTCTTCCAAGCCAAAACATTCTGTGCTTCTATAATTATATGATTATCTGTTTGAGAACAAAATCATGGAGTGCAATACAGTGGCTATCTCTATACATATAAAGAGATGACTGAAGAAGTAGATTTAAGGACTTATCTGCAAACCTTATTTCTGCTTTCAGGAATATTCAGGAGGTTTGTTTTGGTCCTCTACTTTATATGAATATTGCTGATATTAATTATCTAATATTTGATGAAGTTGTCCTTCAGGGGCTGAAAACACTTGATGTCAACGTATACCTTTACCATCCATCTGTAAAAGATGAAGTTTCTAAATTAGGGAGATTTTACCAAACTGTGTCATAGTTGAGACCTTTTCTTCTTAGATGGAAGCATTGTCTTCCCTACCTGGTAGGAAGCAAAGAAAGCTTGCATAGCTTGTAGTGTCTTTGAAGTATAAACCTAGATAAATAAGAATTTGTCTTCTTCTTTCAGGTTAGGTACATGCAAACATAAACAGTGGCAGACAGATGACAACATAATTCCTTTGTATTTGTACTTTATGGTTTTAAATAAGATCAGATTTATATATAAAATTTTATTAAATGTGGAATCTCCCTGTTGAGCAATAGATTCTTCTAACTCTATTTTGAAGCAAATAAACTTTAGCTATAAAAATTTCAGGATACAATCTTTTGATTTATATTTCTTTTTGCCTTCCTGGTGGCACAGAGATCTATATCATCAGGATAATATACCTCTCAGGGGCTTTATCAAGCCACTATAAAACTGCTGCCAATATTTCCAGTCATTTACATAACCCAAAACATTCTGCCATGCTAGAAAAGCAAAGCTGACTGCTTAGAACTGAAATTCCTAAAATATTCCTACCCAATGGATCATGGATTTCCTTATGTCACTTATTTTGCCATTTCAGTGCAGTACCATATGTTCCCGTACAATTTTGTAATGTGCCCCATATGTTTGCTTTTCTTGATGAAAACCAAGAAGGCAACAAATCATCTGCAGCACTGACACACAAATAGTTTTGGTGTGGATTTTTTTGTTTAGTTTTTTTTTTAGTTCTGATCTTAGATTAATTCCTTTCATTTTTTATATTCTTCTGGGTAAGTGTTCTCCAGTGAATGCCCATATTTCATGAAAAATTGTGAACAACGCTTGGATGAATTAATGTGCTTGAATGTTCCTAAATAACAAGCGTCAAAACATAATCTATTTAATTTTTAAGCTGGAGATTGTATTTACATAAAATATAATCTAAATCTAATGTTCTGCAAAACATTAAGAGAAAGCAAACTGAAGATCTAATTCTTCCTGACAAGCAATGTCAGAAGTGAATTTGACCAAAACAGAAATCTGGGTCTCAGCTGTGAACATGGAAATGGATTTGAGTGTTTATTGATGAAACTCTTACCAGGTTTGAGACGAACAGGAGAAACCAAATGCAATAAGGAATGGTCAAAAGTTTCCCAAAGCATGACTCTCTCCATCTCCATGTACGCATGTGTGTCCCTGTGTGTTTGCACATGAAAATGTTGCATGTTTGGTCTTACTCAGGACTCCTGACACCATCGTGTTTTAATCTTGATGTGGCCCAACTAACTATGCAAATGCATATAGAGCAGTAACATAGCTGTGGCATTTTTTCTTTTGCGACAGAAAAGAGTGATTAAAGATACAGATGTTCTGTTTAAGTCCTATGCTGTGTTGCAGAATGTTTTATTGACCATTGTGATTTTCATGTTTTTTTGTTTTCATTGCATATAGCATAGTTCTTATTGCTTAAACTTCTGCAAGAATTCTTGATAATTAGAAATTACAGACCATATCCTTTACTAAGGCACATTTGGAAAAACTAACATTAACAAGTTAAATACATGAACTCAAACCATATTACATGCCTGTGTGGACACTTGATCTGGTAATTAAAATGTCCTCCATTCAATTTAACTTAAGTCACTTCCAAACCAAATGAAAGCCACCAGTTCACCAGGAGGAGATCCACAAAGAGGCCTAAGGCAGATCAGCAAGCCCACATGGAAATCCAATTCAGTATAATTTTTACAATGCCTGAAATTTATAGTAACAACAACTGCAAATATAATCCCAGCTGATGTAACTCCTTCCTCTTCTTTATCCTGAAAAATCGGGTAAAATAAAGATTAGCATGAAAATCTTAATTCAGTTGATAACTCTCTAATGATTTTGAAAACTTTTTTGCTATGCAACTTCCAAATGCTGTTCCACTGTCTACTGCAAGAACTGCAGAAATGAGAATATGGAATTAAAACTGAATTTTCAGAACTTTTACAGAGTTAATGCAGAATGTAAATGCTATTTAGTAGAGTTGTGTTGTGGGGGGGCTCTTCTTTTTTTTGTGTGTGTGTGTTTGAGCAGATAATGAACCCTTCCAGGCTGAACTCATCGTGTAATTTAGCAGGATGTATGGATGCTGCAGTGCGGACTTCCCTTGAGGCCCACTACTTCCTGATCTTTTCTATCAGATCAGATTTATGATATGGATAAAGAGGAATTTGGGTCCATTTAAAGTTTACTGCTTACTGGAAACTGCTAAAGTGATTTCTAGGAGCAGAGAATGTTATATGGGAGAATGGGATTATGCAGGGCATTTGTATTTTAGGAAGTGTTTATCCTTCTTAAGGCCTACCAGCTTTCTGGTTCTCTGCTGCAGAGCAAAGACTTTTTCTGGCTCCAGCAGGGTTTTCCTAGTTGAAACGCATACCTGAAAACACTACAAATGCATAAAACAGTTTACTAAGAAATATTAATCCCATAGCAAAAGAAATCAAAAGATTCAGATGAATTTTTTCCGCTTTAAATTCAGTAGTCCTTGGAGGCTTCATGTCAGGTTCACTGGAGGCATGGACATAGTGGAGTTATGTCACAACTTCGTGTTTAGTTTCATACTTCCTGCAAAAGGGCGTAGTGGTCATTTTTCCTTAGTCCAGAAATGGGTAATTGCACTTTCTGCTATTGTAAAGGCCTTTCTGCTCTTGTGAGGGCTTTTTTTCTGCTCTTGTCTTTTTTTTTTTTTTGATTTTATCTTCAACTTCTTTCACTAGTTTATCTTCACTAATCTTTCACAGATTTATGCTTTTAATGTCTTTGTGTCATTTTGATAACCCACCCACATTCACTCTATACTGAATTCAGGGTTTAAAACAAAAATCTGGGAAATTATTTCATATTTCTGCACTGATGGAGTGTTACTTTCAGAACATTACTGTTATGAAATTAAGGCTGCATACCTACTATATTTTGAATAGTTTTCTATTTAACTACGTTTAACTACTCCATGGCATATATCAAAATCCTGGGGGGCGGGGAGTGGTTTAGAGTCAGATGAACACCAAAATACTTCAATACTTTGAGTTTTCAAAACTGAGTTGTTCTGAAAAACGAGCTTTACCATCTGTTTCTGCAGTAGTTTGGTCTGGAAACTGCATCATCAGTACTGTAACAATACCTCCTTGCTCCATCTTATCAGTGGGATGGCACTTGCCAAAACTAGCCCCAACCAGCCCTAGATAATTTCTAAGCATTCTAAAGGGAAGTAAAGAGAATGTACTCTAAAAGTAATAAAACAGTGAGGTAGGTCCTTTGAAGACGGAAACATGAGCGAACTTTTAGGATCAGTGGGCAATATTTCCAAAAGTGGTCAAGCAACCTCAAAATGTAATCATCAAGGTGATTTTGAAAAAGTTACCTGGTATCAGGAAAGTTACAGTCTTTCTGTTATCTCTGAGTTCTGAGTATTGTGTTATTTAGAATTTCAGCCAGAAAGCATAAAACAACAAACAGAAAGCTAAAAATCAATTAAAACTAAAAATTATTTTGCTCAGGTTAAGGTCTGCTTTTTGGCAGCTATTCATCTACTGAGAACAAGTTGCCTAGTCTTATTTAAAAATTGGCTAACACTACTGTTACTCTTCAAAATATGGTAAAACAGTGAGTGAATGGCTGATAAATCATCTCATTCCCACTTGAATCAGGTTTCTTCTGGTACTGAGCCAGTGCCATGGCTATTTTTTTCACTAAACAAGTCTGGAATGGTTGGTCTTATCAGCAAGAGATTCTAATTCTGGATGAGTATCTTTATAATGAGATCTTACACCAAGACCTTTCCTATCACGTAGAATAGCAGTAGTTGAAGTCTGCGTCCTCAAAAGATAGACTCATGTGAATAACACAAATAACACCAGTTCCTCAGTTTTAGTGTTTAGTCTTTGCTAGTTTATACTCCACCATATAAAGGCAATTCAAAATTAGTACTGGTTTTACTGTAGCTGTGGTGGTTCGGAATCTGTTTAGCAGGTGTTTCCACTGTCTAGCAACTTATGGACGAGAGGCTGAACATATATGTGTGTGCTCAGCGACAGAGACTTTCCCCTCTATATTTAATCTATGTTAGTGATTATAAACTTGCTTCCTTCTATCCCCTGACTTCCTGTCATACTGATAGCTTGGCTACAGGAAGCTGTTTGGGGTTTCTTTATACTTGAGAAGAGTTGGTAGGGAAAGCTGTAATACAGTAACTATGCCAAAAACTATCCTTAGAGGGGACATTCCTTAGGCCTTAAGGAGTCCTTTTGCTGGCATCCTCAAAGAGAATTAACTGTACTAACAGAAAGATTTCTTGCTGAGATGGTAACCTTAGTTCACCAGGGTTTTTTTGCAGACACAGTTACATCATGTAGGAGTCTGATTTTTTCACATTTTTGGCTGATTCATATAGACTTGACAAATATTTCAAACCTGTTTATTCTGTCACCAAAATCTTACTTTCTTATCTTTTCAATAATGCCTTTGCTTGAATTCTATAGTGGACACTATATCCCTGTGCCAGATACCACTGTGGGAACAAAGAGCATGAGACTTCGCAAATGCCAATAACACAAGAGTAAAGAAGATAATCATAGTGTCTCAGTGCTTGAGGGAAGTACCACTTCATAAGTAGCACAAACCCAGTCTTGTCTTTTCCCTCTTTTATGGTAAGACTATATGTGTACTACTATACCCACTATAATTATGTAAGAATTTAAAGGTTTTTTCATCTTTCTACTTCGTCTATTTGGGCATGAATCTATCATAAAGCATCAGATCCTGTAAGTAACCAAAAATGAACTGAGATAGAGGGTTGTTCTGCCATCTTGGGAAGAAATAATAGTCTCACAGCACAGTTTTTAACCAGTTTCTTTTGAAGCAGTAGAGATCCTACAATGATGCA
>JAYRBT010000114.1:63963202-63974498 GCA_036023395.1 Myiotriccus ornatus
AAGAGTCCTCTCAGTCTGAAGGCTCATTGAGCAGGGAAAGGCTGGAGGGTAATACCAGGATCTTGAGGTCCCTGCTGGACCTTCAGATGGAATAGTTTTAATGAACTTCACGTGTTTGTAGTGCTGACATGCTCTTGAAAGATAGCTTCCTTGACTCCTTTTATAGTCATTGCAGACAGTCACTTCCAAGATGGGATTCATTTGCCCTATTTAGAGTTACTATTTTAGAGTGAGATAAATCATCCCCCGCAGTTTCTTATTTCTTTTCATTGACTACGAAGAGAGCCCAAACAATTGCCTCATGTACAGACTTCTACCCTGCAGACCTGGAGTTCAACTTGTAGTGCTCATACATGCATGTGGTGCTCATCTATGGACATCACCACACCTCCCCAGCAAAGTCAGTACCACCTTCTCTATTTTATTTTCACTTGGTGGGGAAACTGAGGAGCAGTGATACGACCACGGTGTGGAAGGTCACCAAGCAGTCCTGTATGACTCAGTGCTTGCTACACCAGGAAAGAGTGCATACCCAGAACCACTGTTTTGTAAATCTTGGCACCACTTGGTTGAGACACTCTTTGGTTGAAACTGCTGAATACTTGGATCTAAAGATCTTAGATAAAGCTGCTCTAAACTAGAAACACAAGTTATGCCTCATAGTTGATATGTATCGTTAGTACAATGAATTATACATTTTAAGAAAAAGAAATCACCAATGGCACCACAATGGCAGCTACAAATGCCACCTGAACTATGTTAGTCCTTTAGACATGTGGAACCTGTTGTTGAGTGAGAGCTCTTCTGATTCATTTTTTAACCAAATAAAAAGCCTGCTGTGTCTGTAACAACTGTGTATCATAGCTCTTAAGACAGATAATTCTCATGGATTCAACTTATTTTGAATTGCCAGGGAATTAAACAGAAGGATTAATAAAGATGGTGTAATGTGGCATTTTTAAAATAAAAATGAGTGGAATAAAGTTTAATAACTAATCAGCTAGCTTGTCAGCAGCATGCTGTCTAGCTGCTGACTAATCAACTGCTTAAAGCACAGTGTCCATTCCTTGGGACAAGTCAGAGCAGAACAGCCTGCAGTAAAGGTGTTTTCATGTGGTTTCTCCAGATTACTGGAATTGATGTGACTAGTTTCATCATTTGGTGAAATTTGTCCAGAGGAGGAGATAATCTTTGCCTCCTATTACACAGCTGTATCAGACAAATGTTTCTAATCCCTGGCAGAATGTGTCCCTTATGGAGACTGCTAATGAAAGGCACTTGAACTTTTGGCAGATTTCTGGGGACCAAATAATGAATGTGAGGAGAGGAGAGGAGAGGACAGGACAGGACAGGACAGGACAGGACAGGAGAGAATTTGGGAAATGAGGTAGAATAGGATCAAAAGATATTCTGGATGCATAATGCTTATTATTTAAATTTTAAATTTCCCTTTTTGTCTAACTCCTTTGATGAAATGTACTATCAGGGAAGAACATTGCTTTCTATAGCTGTTTAGAAAGCTAATTTCTAATGCTGTAATCAAATACGAAATTTCATTTGGAAAAAAATGTTAGGATAGGGAAAAGAGAGGGGGGCAGAAACTGATGCACAGGAAGTTCCACCAGAATATAAGGAAGAACTTCTTTACTGTGCAAGTGACTGTGCACTGGAACAGATTGCCCAGAAAGGGTGTGGAGTTTACCTCACTAGACATATTCCAGAACTGTCTGGACACAATCCTGTGCCATGTACTCTAGGATGACCCTTCTTGAGCAGGTCTGGACAGATGGAAGGGCTGCGGTCCCTTCCAACCTGACCCATTCTGTGATTCTATGAAGGCATTAAGCTTCTATTCAGTTTTTGTTTTCGTTTCAACAACTGACCTTGCCAGTGTAAACTTTTTAATGGCTGTTAGGATTCTCCTAATAGTAAATCACAAGTAACCTTGCCCCACTGTAGAGAAAGCAGAAGCTGATAGCCTGATATTCATCTGGGATGAAATTATGCAGTAAGACAGCTGAGCCAATATTACTTTATGACTCGTTTTTTCATTTACTCTTACTCTTCTATGCAGCTACTACATCCATGTACATACCCAAATTTCTTCAAGTAAACTCTTAGTAATAATATAAATAGAATATATTTTGCAAAGTCTTCGAAGAGTTAAGGTTCAGGTTGGACACCAGGAAGAATTTCTTCACTGAAAGTGTGGTTAAGCATTGAAATGAGCTGCCCAGGGAAGTGGTGGAGCCACCAACCCTGGAAGTGTTTAAGAAATGACTGGATGTGGCACTTAGTGCTATGGTTTAGTTGGCATGGTGGTGTTCATTCAAAGGTTGGATGAGATAATCTTGGAGGTCTTTTCTGACCTAATGAATCTGATTCTATGAATTAACAACATGTTTTGTGTAGTTTTAATTAAGTCCTTGGATGTGTGATGACACTAATTATTCAGAGCAGTTTTGGCTCAGTCAGTGCTTATACTTGCTTATTTATTCTCACTACTCATGCTTTTATTCTATTCTCATTAGTTAATGCATTTATATTTTTGTAAAAATTTGATTAAGAGCACATTTACCAGATTTTTGTGTGCATTCCTCTTTTATGCTCATCATTATTTGAAAATGTTCCCAGATTTCTAACACATAGTTAGTCTTTGTAGTGAGTTGACCTTGGCTGGCTGCCAGATGCCCACCAAGTGCCTGTGTCACTCACCTCCTCTGCTGCACAGGGGAGAGAAAATATGACAAAAAGATTGTGAGTCAACAGAGGGATAGGGAGATGACTCAGCAATTATCATAATGGGCAAAACTGACTTGACTTGGGGAAATTAATTTTATTTATACATAAAGTAAGATAATGAAAAATAGGAACTAATATAAAAATACCTTCCTCTCACCCCACCCTTCTTCCCAGAATCATCTTATTTCCCAACTCTTCTACCTCCTCCTCCAAATAGTGCAGAGGAATAGGGGGACTGGGTGTTGCAGTCAACTCATAACACTTTGTTTTTGCTGCATCTTCTTCGTCACACTGTACCTTCAGTGTGGGGAAAACCTGCTCCAGGTGGGCTCCTCTCCATGGACCACAGGTCCTTCCAGGATTCTGCTCCAGCATGGGCTCTCCACAGGCTGCAGCTTCCTTCAGGGCACATCCCCTTGCTTCAGTGGGGCATCCTTCATGAGCTACAAGCCCACTCTGGACCACCATGGGCTGCAGGGGCACAACCTGCCTCACCATGGTCTTCATTAAAGGCTACAGGAGAATATGCTCTGGTGTCTCAAGCACCTCCTGTCCCTCCTTCTTTGCTGACCTTGGTGTCTGCAAAGCTGTTACTCATGTCGTCACTCTTCTGGCTAGGGTTGCACATCTTTTTTTTACTCTTTCTTAAATATGATATCAGAGGTGTTACCAACACTGCTGATAGTCTGTCTAGAACTGGCTCTGTTTGACATTGAAGTAGCTTTTGGTGTCTTTTCTCAGAAGTCACCCCTGCAGACCCCCCAACTACCAAAACCTTGTCATGCAAACCCAACACAGTTTTCCTCTGTCTTCTTCTGATGTCTTAGTTTTCTGGTCTCAACCTCTTCTTCTGTCATACTTCTTCATCCAAACCCTGGTTTGACTGATTCCCACATCTCCACTCCAAGTCCTGCTCTCCATTATATCTTCTAGTTCTTGCTTTATCCAGTCCTACTGTGACTATGTGTGCTCACCGACTCATTTCTCTCATCTATTATGAACAACCCTAGTTCTTCAAATCAGCCAATTCTCTCCTAGATTCAAGCTGGATGCCAGAAGAAAATCACTGCAAGCCCAAGAGAGGCTGGAATCCTGTTCCCACTTTGCATCATTGGAACTAACAATCCTCTGTTTTTCTGGGTTAATACCTTTTCTTTTTTTTTCTGGTGTGGTCAGCAGGAGGATTCATGAGAGACTTGAATGAGTTTAGGCAGACTTTTGCAAATGCAGGAATTATATCTCCCCAGTCAGAAGAATCATGCCACCAACTAGGATTTACAAGTTACAGCTTCAAACCATGGAGCAGTTAGAGTGTGACAAAGTGAAGATCTCAAGAACTGGAACAAACTGTCTCTTCCCCAATAACTTAGTTTTGGAAATCATTGAAGTGTCGTTAGGAAAAAGAAATTATAACAGCCTGAGGCAAGTCCAGTGCTTACAATTGGTTCAAAAAGGAGTCTGGGATGAGAAATGAGATGTGGATGGAGAGAACAAAGGTAATGATTAACTTGAACAACTGGGATAGAAACACTAGAAGATTGCCCAGGTGATACCTGATGTGGAAGGATGGCTCTGACCTCAGATGAAGAAACAGCTGAAGTCTGACAAAACTGTGGCACAGAAGTGATGGTCCTTGATTTTATCAAGGGGTTGATGTCAGGCTCAGGACATTGAAGGCCCAAGCATGTAACCTGTTGAGAATGAGCTGGAAGGCAGTATTTTGAGCACACATCTATGCTGCCTGTCGGTGGACACTGGAAGACAAAACCCTTCTCTTGCCTACATCCCACTTCTGTGGAAGGATCTGTGCATTCCTGTCTTGCCTGCAGACCTCGAACAAAGTGGAAACTGCATAAAGGTGATAGCATCTAGCTATCTCTAGCAAGATACAATTCCAGCAACCCCATAGATTTCTACTGGCTCTATCATGTTATCTACTCACACCCAATTGATTTTTTTTTTAATTTTTATATGAATTCTTGGTAGTTCTTTTATTAAACTCGGGGTTTCATTCATGGTTCAAATGCTACAAGTAGATGAAGGAAACAACATGTTGTTTCCCAATATCATATTCATCATGCTCCTGGGACTGCTTTTACATCCAAGCATATAGTTGTCTTTTGTTTTTTCAGTGAGCAGAGGAGTCAAATGTAAACTGTATATATTCCTAAATCACTGTCCTTTGAGCATTAATTGCAAAATAACTGTCACTTGGAAGCCTGTTCCAATGAATCATGTCCATTCAGGCAGATTTTAATGTAGGCGACCTCAAATGAAATGAGAGCAGTTTCTATAAGCAAAATCGTTAGGCAAGAAGAGCCAACATGCAAACTAGCAAAACACACAGGGAAAAGCCACAATGAAGTCTGGGAAGGAAGCCTGCTGATGTTTGTCTTAGTGGGTGTGGGAATTCCCTGGAGACTCTGAAACAAAAATGTGTTGCACAGCCAAGGCCAGGGCGTAAGTCAAGCTCCAACAAGTTCCCAGCAGAAGGGCCTTGCTTGGCCCTGCCAATGGGCCGCAGCAGCTCAGTGTGGTGCACTAGATGCGGTCAAGCTGTGTGAAGTGAACTGTTGCCCCCCCTCAGCCTAGTATTTTTCCTCACCATTGCTAGGCCCAGGAGTTCAGGATGCCGAGTGGCGACCCCTACAAGCCCCGCTGGGACTCATCAGCATTGTTTCCCACGTGAGACATTGAGACGGCATCATCTACCTCAGTTGCTATTTAGCTTTTCTCACTCTCCATGAGGAGAGCAGATGGGGTGTTCAGCATCTGCAGAATCTAATAAAATCTAAGAGATACCAGGGATATGTGCCTGCTCTGAGAAGCTGAACAGATGTGCTAAAATCAAGCTGTATCCCCAGAAGGCTTTTCATGTCAATTTGTTTATTTTTTTGGACAATATCACTCAGACTAAATTGAGCTGTCTGGATTTTATGTTTCTGGGAACCAGTTTCATTTGCAGAGCTAATGCCAAAAATTAAAAATTGTCTAAAACTAAAGGTGATTTCTAGAAACTGCAAAGACCAGAAGATGTCCATAAGTTTTCCTTCTCTTCTGAGAGTAGAAAAATAGAGCTTGAGGCTTTAGAAAAATTGGACCCATTTCAGAACTCATTCACTAGAAACGTGATTCACTGGAACTCATTCACTGGAAAGCTTTGGATGATATCACTAGCCAGAAAGACAGAAGGGCTGGCTTAATGTTGTGATAACCTGGTACAGGAACCATGAGGTCCTTGTTTTGCGGGTATTAAAGGACATAAAAAATATCTCTTACCCGTGGGCTGATGCTCTCAGAAATTAAATGAAATTATCCATTTAGCAGAGATAATGGGAAAAAGAACACCAACAATGCTGAGCACTGTACATTTCTTGTGGACCTTCATTCTGTAGGAAAGTGGCCGAAAGGCAAAATTTGAATGACACTGGAGACATCCAAATGACAAAGACTGCAAATGAAATCTATTACCCACCCCAATCTATTTAACCACAACCAATATCCTAAAAAAATAAGGTTATGTACAAAAGGCTTACTTAGCTCTTTCCTCTTTCAGTCACCCAAATCTCTTTCTCTTATATGAGTTTTTTCATACTTTCACTGATAGTATTTGACTCTACAGTGTAAGGTGATAATATTTTACCCCTTCAGAAAATAAATTTGTTTTAGTGGTGTGAGAATAGTATTGATGTTTTCATATATCTGAGACCCTTTCTTATGTAGCACAAACCAGAAGTATTTGCCAAGGTGACAGGTTTGGATGGAAGCACATGTAAATAAAGTCCTCTGTGTGTAAATTGTGATACTTCTACATGACACTGCATGCCATATTACAAACTTGAATACATTAGATGTTAATAATTGACACAACTGCTGTCAGTTTAGCAAAAGAGTAAAAATCTTGGATATGGAAAATCATTTACTAGAAGAATCACTTCCTCTTATTGAACTTATTGAACTTATTAATAGGACTTGGTGAGCCTTTAATATAATTTCCTCTTTTATGTGCTGTTCAAAGTTGTCTTTGTTCACTGAGGTTAGTGGGACGATGCAGGATAAAGTGGTTCTGGCACAGCTGATTATCTTGCACAGCACCTTCAGCCCACTTTGAAGGAACAACACTGCATTTATTACACATGTTATGTAGACAGTTCACGTCTTGCATATGCTTTTTCTCCAGTGTAAATCTATTTGCTTGTTCTAGAAAATGTACAAATTACAAGCCTAAACTGCCTACATGAATAACAAGTGTAACTAATACAGACACCAACACATGAATACAGGAAAGTAAATATTATAAGCATGGTAACTGGACCCTTTTGAATAGATGTCAACTTTGCAAATGGAGGAAAGGAATGATGTGGATTTTTACAACTTATCTGCAATTTCTGATTATCTTTTCTATATACATTGTTTCAGAGCAAAGAACTGTATCAGAGCACTCCTGAAGAGTTTGAGAGTCCAAGACTCTAACAAAAATCTTCTACAGACATCTACCTTCATCTCATAATTTCTTACATTTGGCTCTTCAGAGATGAACTGATAGTCCTCCAAAAGCTGAAGTGATTTAAATTTAATTGATGTCTAATATGCTACATTTGTAAGCATATTTTCCAAATCCCCATGTATGAGCAAAGGAATGATAATCAAATATTTTTATTCAACATAATACTTTCAGAGGGAGTGATTTTCTCCTTCCCAGCACTTCCAGCATAGCTCTTTGTGATGCAGCAGGTCAGTAGCTAGGAATGTTCACTGCTCACCTGTGCTGCTTTTTGGCTGGGATAGTTATTTTCTGTGTAGTAGCTGGTATGAGGCTATGTTTTGGATTTGTGTTGGAAACAGTGTTGATGATAGAGGGATGTCTTAGCTACTGCTGAGCAGTGCTTGCACAGAGCCAGGGCCTTTTCTGCCTTTCATTCCACTCCATCAGCGAGAAGACTCTGGGTGCACAAGTAGTTGAGAGGGGGCACAGGTGGGACTGGTCATAGGGATATTTCAGACCGTATGGCACCATGCTCAGCATATAAACCTGGGGAAAGAAGGAGAAGGAGTGTGTAAATGTTCCAATAATTTTTTTTTATAAGTTGTCTAATGTCAGATATCAGACAGCCACTTTAAAGAAGTAGAGTGATAAACAGACTCAAAATTTTTCCATCCCATGTAGTTGGTTTTGTTGTGTGATTTTTGGAATCATGTAGTTTGAGATACTTGAAAGCAGTCTATATTCATGGGAAAAGATGTTCAATGGTATTTGAGGATCAAGTTTCCTTTAAGGTGTGTCCAGAAAAGCAGCACTGAAATTTGAAATTCGTAATAGATTGCTTTAAGGAAGTTTTACATTTGCCAAAAGGAATGGAAAAATTAAGAAAATCTATCCCCAGAACTTTCCATCTATTCTTTAAAATGAATAAAGAGCTCCTGTTGTTAGTTCTTCAAAGTCTCTTTGGATTAACTGTGATGTAAATGAGTTTAAACCAGGTTTTTCTAGCTATAATAGTAATACAGAACTGCCTACAAGCTAACTCAAGGAATTCGGTCATCTGAGAGAAACCTGAAAAACTTCCAAAATCCTGAGATGAACCTTAATGTAGGTGGCAAAGTTGAAAAACATCTTCATGCCTAGAAAAATCTCACATCAAAGGATCAGTCTCTTTCAGAAATGCCTATCAAGGATTTATCAGCCTTATTCTCCTCTGACTTGAATGACCAGCTTGTTAAAAAACAAACATGCAAGCAAAAAAATATGCGTACAAAATCAAGCTGTAGATCAGGATTAACCCCATCCACTGAAGTCACAAGTTTTAAAGCAATGAAGATCAGTCAAGCACGTGTGCCACGTTGCCCAACGCCCGCAGCTTTCAAAACGCTTTGCACGTGTCCTGAATGTGTTCAGAATGCCCTGCCAGATGTAAGTTTTCTTGTAAACTGAAAGAGTGCTGGGGTGTAACAGATGCTCTAACATCTCATGAGACCAGTTCTTAAACTGCATTGAATGTTTCACTTGCAGTGTACTGGACGTCCTGTCAGCACATTCCAGTAATTTGGTGGCACAGCCAAAATCAGTAGAGAAAAGAAATCATAGTTATTAGAACAGGCAACAATATGAACTTGTTAGTTAACTTATGGCTCAGGATGTTTCTAGAGAGGAATGCTGGCATCAGTTCCCTAAAAACTAGTGTAGCTCCACCAACGCTGTGCAAGTGGTGCATGAAATTTTAGTGTGAGGGCTGTTCAAAGCAAGCTTTTGATTCAGGATTAGGAACAGTGAATGCTAAGCCATGGAACACCCCTGCAGTGTGCTCTACCCCACGCTTAGAAATACACTCCAGTTAAACAGAGGTCTAGGTCAGAAAAACATGGCCTATATGATGTCATCTCTTTCAGAGACGATCTTGTCATGACTTTGTTTCTCTGAGGCAAGGGTGAATATGTCTTTTCTCAATGACATACTCTACCTATCTTTGTGCTCCTATTGCCAAGCAGACCGGGCTATGCTCAGTTTCAACACAGACTGAAATCCACAACAGCAAGTAAAGTCTTACAATTTCAAGCAGCCCCTCATAAGGCATCTCCCAGAAAGAAAATTTCATCCTATTTAGAAGAGGACCTTATATAAAGTGTCTGATTAAGTCCAGCAAACTTCATGTTATGATTTGGTGCTCTGTCCTTGCATTATCTCCATTTAATCAGCAAAAGTGTTTAAGTAGAGTATGCAGTGATCTTGGATGCTGGCAAAATATTGCCCCGGAGACCAAATCCAAGAATCTCTTTGTTTTATTTCCCAATTCAAAGCACATCTCAAAGTTGTTCTGGCTCTTTCTGTGAAGGAGGTTAACACAGACTTTCTCTGCTAAGGCTGTTTTATTTTTACAGGCACAATGAAGATTTCTTTGCTTATGGGTGGAAAAAGGAGGCGTTACAAAATGTTTACCAAAGAATAGCTGTTTACAAAACTAGCATCTTGCTTTTTGTCTTGGGTAACTTAGCATCCATAAATGGCAAGAAGATTGTCTGGTACTTCAAGTCCCCCTGCATTATTCATTAGGGAATCTCAAGCTGAATAATTTTCTCTGGGACAAAGCTGTTGCTAAGCTTAAAGTTTTGGAGATCTAGTAATGCAATTTTGCTTATCCTTCTCCCCAGGAAACTCTTCCACTCACACGATGTGAGGATATCGTGACTTGGCAAAATCATGCTCTGTGCTACTTCCTGGATACTGGACAACAGGACAACTATGTAAACTGAAGAGAAGACTTATTAACGCTGACACTTCAGCAATCAGAAAAAAAGAAAAGAAGAGGAAACAGAGGCAGTGAGAGAAAGGGTGGATAAAACTAGTTCTTCATGGCATTCGTGGTATGATATGGCTTTTCCCAAAATTCCCAAGAAGAGAAAGCCATATGTATGTATACATTTTGTAAGATATATATACTAGCTTACATGATGAATATAACTTCATGTCTGCCAATTAAAGGTCCATCTTCTATTTGTCTAATTATAGGGTAAGCCACAACATTCAAGATGTCCATTGCTTTTTTCAGTCGCTTGGCTGCAGAGTGACAGAATGCTCAATTTCCTCTGTTGCAATTTCACTTTAAAGGAAATAGGGCTTTCATTTTTGGATAGCCAAAGAAAACTTGCACTTCAGTGGAAAGGACTGAAGTTCAAAGCTGAATGACAGCTTTTGCTGATGGCTAGCTTTTGGTCACAGTGTTAGCAGTGGGATCATGAGAACACAGACTGAGCACAGAGGCTTTGGCAAAGAATGAAGGGTGAACTCAGCTGGGGAGGTGTACAAGAAAGGTGAAAGAAAATAGAATCTGAAAACAGAATTGCAAGTAAGATGTGTAACAGAGGCTTAAAGTATTTCTGCAAGATTATATAAAGTAAAACAAGACTGTCTATGCATCAGTCCTTTAAAAAATGCCTCGCATCTATAAAAGTATTAGAAGAAAAGGTCTGGAATTATGTCCAGCACCACTGCATTGAAAGAAAGGACAGAAAACAGTTAGTTAATTTGGCTGCAGTGATATGGAACATTTGCCAAAGTACTACTCTGGTACATTTTTCTTAGCTGTAACTCCCCAAGGGTGTTCTACCTCCCTTCCAGCTTACACTGCAACTCTGAGAAATGACTTGTTGTTTCAAAAATTCCCTTCAAAGGTTAGAGGCTCTTTGAAATGTACTTGTTCTGGCACTCTCAGCAGAAAAATCATAGGCTGAGTGAGCACAAAAACTACCTGTTGGTGCCTAGAAATGGCTCCTCTGTGGCTGCGTGGAGGTACACTGGCAGATTGTTAGGAAGAAAGCTAGCACCACTTTTCCCTTCACTAGGCTGCTTCTGCAGACAAAGCTATCAGATCTGCTTTCACTTTTGTCAGTCTGGAGTGAGACTAGTGTGCGAGCAATGTCTTTGGAGAGCAGGGAACATCACACCCATAATACTACTCAGATGTACCTTTTATGAGACTTACAAATGATATGATATTCTTTAAAATCCCAAATATTTTTAAAAATCCTTGATTGCTTGATTTCTATAACTGTGATAGAT
>JAYRBT010000114.1:63974598-63991773 GCA_036023395.1 Myiotriccus ornatus
TAGCAAGCGTGGGTAGAGCCCAAGCGTGGGTAGAGCCCTCCTAGAATCTTCGTTCGCGAAGCCTAGCCATGAAATGATATGATATTCTTTAAAATCCCAAATATTTTTAAAAATCCTTGATTGCTTGATTTCTATAACTGTGATAGATTCTTGTTTGTATTCCTATGTGCTTCTTAGCCTCACCAGTTAATTTCCCCATGGATCTTGTGGGAAACAGCTTATGAGGTTTTAATGGGAGATGAAAAACCTTTTCAGTCAGATGTTTTCTAGTATAGCTACTATTTTTTCATACAAACACTTTCGTGCAAATAACCAGTATTTGCAGATAGTATGCACTCACACACACCATATATATTATAATAGCAACTTATTACCTAAATTTACTTTTGGGCTCAGCTCTGGTCACTTAAAGCTAAAGCCTTCTGTGTTAGAAGTATAATTCAATAATTGAAGTTATCTATCTTACAGTGGATATGAAAATATTTCTTATTTTGGTTTTATTGAAGATAGAAGAGATGCAAATTCTCTGTCATTGATTATTATAATTAGTATTACATTTTGAATGAAAACGTCAATATAATAGTGAGAAATTAACAAAACAAATCTGAGCAGCAGGTAACTTTGAATCCTGTGTTGATTTAGCTCTGTTTATAGCCAGGGAGTTCCTTCATAACACAATGTAATTCTCGCTACACTATGATTATTATATTCACTTTTCATACAAGTTACCTACATTATGTTCCCATTTACCTTAATCATCCACATGTTCTTAACATGTAATCTTATGCTGAGTGCCTGAATGGTTCATTGCATAGGTCTGTCATAGGAATACAGGTATATTTATTTTGGAAAGTATGTTCTGTATTCAGTACTGTACATTATGCAGTTCAGCTCTGTATGTGCAATTCATGGTCATTTATTTAAAATGCTGATTTTTAAATCATCCATCCATATGCATTTGCTTCATTGATTATAAGTAAGTGATTACTGGTAGGTGAATAATGGTACTGCACAGCTAGTAGAATGAATATATATCAGTTCAGAAGAAGTTTAAAACATATTTGTCTTCTATGTCCTAAGAAAACTGATCATGACAAGTCAATTTAGGATCATAGGGATAGCACTGAAAACCCTGCACTGGGAGGAAAATTGTGTTACATCCAGTCCAGCTAGGACCATTATTCTAGCACAGTGTAAAAACAGACTTGCAAGTCATCACCAAAGGGCCCAAAGTCAGCATTTGTGTGTTTGGCCTCCCCTGGCTCTACATGAATGGTGATGGCACTAAGAAGTTGGGGAAAAGAGTTGTTTGTGTATGACTGCTTTTTCAAACTTTTCCATACAGCGTCAGCTGTTTTTTAATGGTAATATTTTTATCTTCCACTAATCCACTTAAGGCAAGACATTACATTCTTGTTCTGTTTTACTGGAATTCTTATTTGTTCTTATTTTCCATCATTTATTTTGATGTCCTCACATCACTTCTTTAATCCAGTTTCAGTCTGAACGGCAGCATGGTAACTGGTTTATAGTCACATAAATGGCTAAAGCCAAATTCGAAAAAGCACATTGTTGTTATTTTTGTGAAGTTGAACTTGTTAGGGAAATTACAGGGGTAACACTATGACAAAATCAACCGCTGAACCATCGTTCTTCTAAGTCCAATACTAAGACACTTTATATGGGCACATAAGGTCCAAAAAACATTTAAAAACTTCAGTGGAAAAGAGCCAAGAGAAAAATTAAGAGACCAACAAAAATCCCTGAATAGTGACTTCATGTTTTGTGTCCTTTATAGGAAATTTCTTTCATAAATATTTGAAGCTTACAACAGACGAAAGATAGAGATGTTTTAACACCACAGGGCTTCAGTAGTGGCAGTTGTCCTATTCATCAGTTTATTCTGGTAACCCATCTGGTAACTCCTTAGTCATCTTTTAGAAGGTTTGAATCATTCTAATGCAAAAAGAGCAAGGTACTTTATCACATAGTTTCTTTAGAGAATAGAGATAGCATTAAACCACTGCATTCATAAGAAGTGTTGGGTAGAATGAACGTCACGAGAAAGGAATTGTGGGAACAGCCAGCAGCATCTGCATTCTGTTTATTAGAATCAAAAGGAAGTGTTTTGGCCTTGGAGCTGAGAAGGTGTGTGTGAATCGAAACACTGAATTTGCAAAAAGCCCTGGGAATTCTAGTTAACTGAATGACACCACCAGGCATTGTTTACCAAAAGAACCATAATAAAAGGGAAATGCAGAGAGAGCTTGGTGGAGAATCCTGAAAATCAAATCTTGGTGTGTGCAGGCTCATTTCTTCATTGTCTATAGAGAATTTAGAGTGTTATGGTAAGTTACTGAGCATACTCTACATCTTGGACATACCTGTGTTTTGTTTGATCTTAGCTTCTAGGTGGAATGAGGACTTCCTTGAAGAAATGGAATTCCAGAAAAAAACAACCACATATAGAGAAGCATATCTGTAGAACTGGGTCTAAAAACCTGACAAAAATTATTTATAAAGAAAGAATAATGATGCCAGAATGGAAATTTTTTAAAAAATATTTTCATGTGCAAAAACTAATAAGCTCTCATTTGAGTAATAATGAATCTCTCATGGCATGAACAGTGAGTGTATATTGTTAGATATTGCATATAAATGATTACTTATAGCTGCGTTATTCTGTTTACAGAGGCAGTTGCATATCTGAAATGTTTATGTAAAAATGTGTAATCACTCTGGGCAAATGTGAAATTTACTTTTGGAAAAACGAGATCATCTTTTTTTGTATCAATATCCTCCTCAAAGACTTGAGACACTATGAATTCTAAGATAGGTGAATTATATGCATGTGGAGCAGAAACAGCAAGACTGGGATATAGTGTGATTTGAAAAGGAAGAAGTTTATATCATAGTAAAGGACAGCAGAGACATGGTCAAAAGAGAAGGCAAGTAAGATGATTAATTACATGTGCAGGTAAAATTGGTTCACTTATACCAGGAAAAGGGACGTTGTGCTAGCTGAGGCACAACTTGAATCAGGATGGTTCCAGGAGGTCATACAGGAATTCTCCCTATGGTTATCCTTATGTGAAGCTCTGACAATGGCTGCAATTGAAGGTTGTGCATGGTGTCATGCCTTAGGAGAAGGCTAAATGGTGATATTTTCCACAGAAAATCAGAAAAGGAACATTGTGCAGAATGTTATATGATCTGTTTTAATAATGACAGCTAGAGAAAATGTCAAAAACAGGGGCTAAAGTTTGGATTTGCACAGAATCAACTGGAGCTCAATTATAAACTGTAGTTTTGTGAGACATTCGGTTGACATGCTACCAGAATTTGGTTTGGTGGAGGAAAGTACCGCTGAGCAGAAGGTGATGAGGGACAAGAGACTATATAGACATAAAAGACAGAGCGAAAAGGGAAGTAACACGAAGGATCTTAAGGAAAAAGTGAAAGTAGAAAGGCAGCTAAACAGGAAAAAAGCATAAAATCCAAGAAAGAAGAGGAGGTAGAAAGAAGCATTGCCAATGTTAACAACAGCATTAGGAGGACAGGAAGAGAGAAGAGGTAAGTGTGCTTCTGAACTTTGGTTTTTAAGATACTTTTGGTAGCAAAAATTTGAGAAACCACCACACTAGGAAGTATCTAGGATTGAAAAAATTCAGACACTGACATTGAGATGAAAGCTGAAAAAGTGAAAGATGGAGATTAAAGCTGATGAGCTAAGTCGAGCTAAAGGTGATGTTTTTAAAGCCACAGAGTAATGGACTAGTGCTACACGATAAGGAAAAGTGGAGTGAGAGCCAAGGCTTAAAGCGAAGAATATAGGACTGTTGGGAAATATCTGATATTGTATGCATCTGCTGTTTAATTGGAAGTTATAATGCCCTGTTGGGAAATTAACGCTAAATAAACCATAAAAAGACAATTTTTTTTTTAATAGTAGGATTTGTTCTATATAAGAAAAAGATCATAGTTTTATTATCCAGCTGCTTACCAGTAGCATAAAGCTGGTTCCCATTATTTTTCATGCTCTCTTTTACCACTTTCCCTCTCTTCCTAAAGTGTTACCATATGTTATACACCTTATTTTCCTAAAAAGCTTATTACTGGAAACCCAGTGGCATATGTTCAATGTTAAATGCTGATGCCATCCTCTACCTAACATGGAAATATATAGCTAGGCTCTACTTTCAGTAGGAGATGTAAACTTGACTTTGGCTGCTTAGCATCTCTGAAAGTTAGGTCACTCTTTCAGGTATCTAAATGTTGATTTAGTTTTCTAACTGTGGATATTCTGGTAGCATTTTTAAACAGGTTGAACTTACAAAAACAGGTGTAACTTACAAAAAAGCTTTTAGGAAACTAAAGCAAAAATTAGTTGAAATTTGCCAACATAAATCATGCAGGTGTCTGAGATACCACTTAAGTAATTAAGCTTTGTATATAGTTGGATGGAGTTAGTTCATCTGTCAATAACTTAGCATCTAGATGCATATTTTCTGCATGTTTTTGTGTTTAGAAATCTGGTAAGGATCCAAGGATCCCAACTAGAGTTGGGTTCAGTGGTTGTGAACGCTTTGTTACAGAATCATGATCAAAGAGGAGTGATAGCAAGGCTGCTGTTACTCATTCTACTGCAAATAAAAACACCAGCAGAGAGCTGTAGGCTCTGGTCTTTGCTTCCTGGATTTTTAAGGCAGTTTACTTCAGACAGACACTGGACAAAGCCCAGAAATGACCCAGAGTACTGGGATTCCCTGTTCACAGCAGTACGCTCTAAACACCATGCTCCTTCTTGTTTACTCTTCTTCTGGTCCCATGACCCTGTTAGTCCTGGATACTCTTGGCCACATTTGAAAGAAACAGTTGATGATTGCTTTCACCATTTAAATATTACCTAGCTTTGTTACTTCACAGATGTTGTCCATTTGCTGATTTGCTGAAAAACTTTAAAACAACCTCACTTATGTCCCACCTTCTCTTTTTAATGTCTAAGCTTGGGCTGCTAAATTTACACACTTTATGCAGCAGGATATGTGTAGGATAAGGACCTAAAAGCCTTCAACCCATTCCAGGGTAAGAGGAGATGTTGAGTAGCTCTGGAAATCAGGAAATATCAGGAGTCTCAAAATTCATGTTGGAGCTAGATATAGCTTATGCATTATTCAACTTATTGCTCCTGATTTTGCTTTTTCATTCCCCTACTCTAGCCAGATATGTGGTCCAAATGTACACAAAGTACAAGTGATTATAAAAAATTACAAACTCCTCTTCCGTTCCTCACTGGAAAGCTTCAAAATGAAAATTCAGGTCTTGCTCCCACATGTAGACCCAGGAGCTTCAAACATGAATTTGTTCAGCTGAATAGGATCCATTTAATTCTGATTTGTTTTTTACTTATCATATGCAAGAATCATCTTGGGAGTTTGCTCATAGACTTGTTTTATTAGCAAATAATTCTTCTGTCTCAGTTGTTTACATTCCTATGTGGCCTGTTTTGTCAGAAAATAGGCAACGTTTGCCAAATGTAGTTCCTGGAATTTCATAATTTTGCTCTGATTGTTTCCTCTCATATGTCCAAGCATTTTCTTTTAATTTATAAAACAAAAACCAAAGAGGTGAACTAGGTTTAAAACAGTTTGTTGGTATCAGCATCTATATATTTTGGGGGCATCATGAAACCAAAACAACATGAGATTAGGTGGAGTCAGATGCATTATTGACCACTATATTTAGACTAAAGTGAAGGAAGTGTCTCTTGTCTGCATTGTGTGGACTTCGCCTGCAGGATCCATTACCACAGGAAATAGTTCAGTTAAATTTTATGGCTAAACTTCAAAAAGGATGTGTATAAGTATTGTCTAAAAATAATATCTGTTGTGACAGATGTTAAAAGAAGAATACCTCAATAGACTGATTTCATTAAAAAGCACTGCAAATAATATTTTGCAGCCTGAGAGAAACGTGTTTTTGTTTTGCTTGCTGGCTCTTACAGTGAGGGACTGGCCAGTCTTGTGGGAGGAACTCAGAATCACAGGACAGCTGAGGGGAAAAGACCCCTTGCTGATTATCCAGTCCAACTCCCTGCTTGCCCAGAGCAGGCTTCCCCAGACTGTATCCAGCTGGGTTTTGAACACCTCTGAGAATGGAGACTCTGCAACCTCTCTGGGCAACCTACACCAGTGTTTGACCACCCTTGCTGTAAAAAAAGGCGTTTCTTATCTTAACTGGAATTTCCTACGTTTCTGTTTGGGCCCATTGTTTCTTGTCCTGTCAGTAGATACCACTGAGAAGGGCCTGGCTCCAACTTCTTTGTTTGCCGATCAGGTATCCACACACATTGATAAAGTACTGCTGTGCAGGTCTCTTGCCACCTTAGCTTGATTTCCTCCTCATGGGAATGACAACTCTTGACCATAGAGGAAGTGATTCTTGAAATTATTGACTGGTCAATTGGACTTCTCTTCAGGGATGAATCCTATGTGATTCTTCTAAGCAGATCCCTGAAAAGGCTAAAATCTTCTCTCCTGAACTTCAGGGTGATAATTCTGCTTTTTTACTTGTAGTTTCCTCTCAGGATCCTGAATTCTGCCATCTCATGGTCATTGCAGTCACAGCTGCCCCAACCTTGGCATTCCTTGTTTGTTAGTATGAAGTCCAGCAAAACAGGTCCCTTCATCATCTCCTCAATCACTTGTTTAGAAACTTGTCATTAGTGTACTTCAGAAACCTTCTGGATTTTTTGTGTCCACTGTGTTGTCCTTGCAACAGGCCTCCCTTGCAGTATCTGTGAGTGTAAGACGTCTTCCAGTTGCCTGAAGAAGGCCTCATCTACTTTCTTCCTGATCAGGTTGTAGTAGATACACACTGTGACCTCACACCACTCATTTTCCCTATAGTCCTGACTCATGAGTTATCAGCTGATTCATCATACAGCCCTAGGCAGAACTCCAGGCATTTCTCCTGCTCTCAAGTAAAGGGAAACTCTCCTCCATCACCTATGTCCCCTCACATCCTGCCCTTCCTGAAGCCCCTGTATCAATCCTGTGAAGTGCTCCAGCCCTGTGAGCTACACCACCGCATCTCCCTGATGAGACTACAGTCCCGTGATGATTGTACACAGATCTCAAGCTCCTCCTATTTGCTACCCTTGCTGTATGCATTAGTGTACAGGGACCTCAGAGAAGTACCCAATAGTGCTGATCCTGCAGAAAAGGTGTGAGGGATTCCCCAGCTCTGTCAGCACTTCTTTGTTGACACTTGGGGTGGGCCCCTTTGGTACCTACTTGTTGATCATGAAGTGTCTCCTGGCGACATTTGCTAATACCATTTGCTTGCCAAGCCTGTCCTGTCCACCATTTCTTCACTTGATTGCGGGTTGTCATACTCATCCCCTGTCATTCTTAGTTTAAATCTCTCCTCATCAGTTTGGCCAGCTTATTGGCAAAAATGCTTTGCCCTACTTGCTCGGGTGGATCCCATCTCTTCCCATCAGGCTTCAGCCTTCAAAGAGAGGTCTGTGGTCATAAAAATGGAATCCCTGCTGCCAATACTAGCTGAACAACAAGTTGTTGTCCAATAGAATCTGTTTATTTCTCCTAAAATATTTTCCTCTCAATGGTGGCATCAAGGAGACTTCATAAGCCACTTTCATGATTCTTGTTTTTTTTTGAAAAATATAAAATTACTTTTCCAAGAAAACAACACCATACCAGCTGCTGTTTGAAAGATGCAAACTTCAGCTTATGAGGAGAAAATAGACCATGTCGCTTGAAAGAAACTGTGTTGTTACAGGCCCGATGCTGGTGGCTCCTGGCAGGCAGGGACCATGAGGGACAGCACAGTCAGAAGTTACAGAGCCACAACTATTTAATAAGGCAGTAGATCATATTTTTCACCTTTCTGCTTCCTAATATTTCAAAATCAGATTAGCCATTTTCTGTAAAAAGGAAGATACACAGTTTTAAAAAGTTCTTGTTGTAGATGAATTCACTACATGACACAGAACAGTGATCTTTCTTCATGTCTTCAACCTTCTTCAAGATTTTTGGATAGTGTGGTGGGTTGACCCTGGCTGGACAGCAGATGCCCACCAAGCTGCTCTACTACTCCCCTTCCCAGCTGAACAGAGGAATTTAACAGAGAAAATAAGATCACAGAATCACAGAATCAGATGGGTTGGAAAGGACCTCTGAGATCATCAAGTCCAACCCTTGATCCACTACCACCACAGTTCCTAGACTATGGCACTAAGTGCCACATCCAGTCTCTTCTTAAATACCTCCAGGGATGGAGAATTCACCACCATGCAAAGGAACTTGTAAGTTTGAGATAAGGCCGTTTACTAAAGCAAAAATTTGCACGTGCACAAGCAAAGAGAAAAAAAAGGTTTATTCTCTACTTCCCTTCAGCAGGTGGTGTTGGGCCACTGGGCCAAACTGGAAACAGGGCTTCAGCACATGTAATGGTTGCTTGGGAAGGCAGACATTGTAAAGAATGAATGTCCCTCCTTCCTCCTCCTTTCCTTAGCTTTTATATCTGAGCTGATGTCATACAGTAGGGAATATCCATTTGGTTAATTTGGGTCATCTGGCCTATTTGTGTCCCCTCCCAGGATCTTGCCCACCCCCAACCCTTTGATGGGGGGTTGATGTTGAGAGACAGGGCTAATGCTGTGCCAGCACTGGTCAGCAGTAGCCAAAACACTGATACATTATCAACACCTTTCTAGCTACCAATGCAAAGCACAGCACAGTGAGGGCTGCTCTGGGGAAAAAAAACCCATCTCAGACAGACCCAATACAGATAGGAAGAAAATTTTAAAAAATTATGTGAGGAGAAATAGTAAAGCCTATGTCACTTCTTCTCTCTCTCCCTTCTGTTGACTTGCGCTGAGACCTTTTTAAATCTTCCTGCCTTAATTTGAGTTCTTACTTCTGCATTTCATGACTCAATTAGTCCTTGCTACATCCCATGAGCCTTCCACAATATACACAACTTCCTCCTTTGGTTGCTTTCCTCCACTTCAGGGCTTCTCCCTGGACATTGTTATAAAATTATAAAATGAGATGGTGAAAGCAAGAATAGCCCATGAAAATCCTCTCTTGGAATTTCATTTGGGTGACATTCCACAGAATTTATGAATATTCTTAGCACCTGAAGGCCTACAGGTTTCAAGGAAAAGGCTGCTCTGTTGTTTCTAAGCATCTCAGATGTCTAACTCCACTTGATCTCCTGAGCTTTGCACTCAAAAATGCATCTCTGACACATGCTCCATTGTGTGTGCTCTCTAGAATCTATAGGAATACTCTCGTTGGAATAAGTTCCTAAAAGCATTATACCTTAGAGTTGATTTGGCCATCAGCTAATTTTCCATGTTGAAATTTTAGGAAGACAGGAGGGTAACATGACTGTTTTTCTACCATACCTTTGTGTGATCCTAGTCTTTTCTCTTAGACAATCCCAGCTTGAAACCATGACTCAGATTCCTTAAAAAGGGTCAGCACAGGACACAGAGGAAAGGGAAACATGAAAGCAAGCTATAGCCAAAGACATTATCATATTCAAGGAGGATTAATAAGCAGTGCAGATAAATCCATAGAAATTAATTTTATTGACTTTATGCCTAAAAAATGGGCTTTTCAGGGCTTCCTTTGTCTAAATTCACTCTACTTTCTAAAATTTTTGATAAGCAGCAGAAAGCTGTTATGTTTTAAAGTCACTTTAAAGTGTGGGATTTTTTAGCCAACATAGCCTGTCAGAAAGCTTTTACATTGCACATTTTAATCCTTCAACATAAGGAGACTCTTTGTTAACGATGCTTGGTTTATTTGAACATAAAGTTGTACAAAAATTTGACATAAAAATGACCCTACAAATCCCTCTTTACTAGTAAACCTTTGATGTTGTTTCTAGTGTGTATTTTTTTTAAAGTTCCAATGTTCTCTTTCCTATACAGTCCTGTGTGCTCAAAACAGTCTTCTGTTCATTTCTGTTATCAGACTTGGTGGTAATCTTCAAAATCATGTGCAGAAAATAGAGATGTTTTCTCTGTTGTTATGGCAATTTTCACTTCTTGCACTTTTGTGTGAAGTCCAGGTGTTATTTACAGTGTGGCATTCTTCCAAAGGCAGCTCTGGGAAAACAAGGCATTTTCTGTTAACCCTCAACCTGCTTGCTTTGGACCTTCCTGACTTTTTCCTTACTTGGGAAAATATTTAAAGCAGAAATAAGGATGAATTTATCATTCGTAGCAATGAACTTGCTTTCTCTGAGATCATGAAACCATGGAGAGATTGTTGAACAAGAGACAGAATCCTCATCCTGCAGGAATTGTGTGTGGTTTTGACCACTTCTTCTCAGGCCTTTTTTTTTTTTACAAAAACAATGTCCTGCCCCAAATAAGTGCTTGCATGAGCCAAATACTTTGTAAGTGGTTAAATACCACAGAGTAATAAGATAAGATAATTGACTACAATAATTTTGAATAAGAGTCTAGGTATCATACTGATGTAATTCCAGGCTGTGGTAATCCATTAAAAATTATGTTAACATAAATATTAAATCACTTTTCAGACTCATTTCAAGATGAGGGGAATGCTTAGTCTGCTGATTTAGGCAGTTGTAGAGCAGCCTGGTCAAGACTGACATGTGGGAATACAGCTGGAGGAAACACCTTGGCTTGACTTTATATTTTCTGGCACCCTGAGGCAAGGCAGAGCCAGAGTTAGTCCAGGACATCAACAACAGATTCATTCAACAGGAACATAACACTGGAGGGAATTTTTTGGATCAGTTTCAGTGGTTAAACAGAGGTGCTAGACCATCCTCAACATTTTGAGCATCCTTCCTGGTCCCTGCCTGCCATCCCAGAAGGTTTCCTGCAGATCATATGTCTTGTATGCTGGTCTCATAGGGATGTGCCAGATAAGTCTAGCGCGTCAACAATGGCATTTACTACATATGGTACAGCAGCTGAATTGCTCCCTTAATGACATGACATGAAACTGAAACTGCTATCAGACAGAATTCAACTCCTAAATTGCCTAAGCCTCGTTTAAAACTACCTAGATTTTCTGACTGTTCTAGATATTATTCAGTGGTCTTGGTGGCTCATATAATGAAAGAGAACGTAGACTTAAGTTATTGCTGATTAACTTGACCCAATTTTCACCTCAAAAAATTTAAATTTTTTTATGTTGAAAGAAAAGAACTTTCAGGTCAATTGATTTCTGACTGCTAACATGAACAACTCAATTCACATCCAGATGTTTACACCCTTCTAAATGTGAGCACAAATATAGTCAAGAAGCTGGGCTTTTCACAGCTTGTTTTCTTAGGCCAAGCAAAACTCATCTGGAGTATTTTCACAGATGGCGTCTTCAACTTTCAGAGTATCCAGGAGCCTTTTCTGAATCACATCTGACCTCTAGTATCTTAAGTGTGGCCATGCAGTTTTACCAGTTCCTCGCAGACTAATGTTAACAAACTCCTAATCTAGAGTGCACTAACCCTTTTCATATCTTAAAACTGTATTCAGTCTTTTCTAGCACTATAGGTACAAACAGTGCACATTACTGAGAGGATAGGAACTAGTTTAGTTCTGTACAAAGACTGCAGAAGGACTATGTGGAGACATAAGGAATCAGTACTCAGAAAGCCTTTCATAACTAATTTTAAATGTGTTAAATGAAACTCTCCCTGAAGGCTTAACACAGTGAAGTCAGTGATATTCAAAAGTTATTTCTTTCTAGCATAATAATCTTCAGCATGGCAACAAATGTAATTATGTTCTTTCTCAAAGTTCCTTTTAACGGCTGGTCTATGTAACTCCAGGAAGTAGTTTCATCCATTTAATATTTCACAGTTACATTCAAATTTCATATATTTATATATTGCATATTATTTCTATATATTATTGAAATTATATAGAATTTCTGGGGGCTTTTTAGTCTGTCATAGCAGCATTCCGGGAAACACATTTGGTCCACCTATCTCACTGGAAAGGCAACAGTGATGGCACTTGTATATTTAGATTTTACATGGTTCAGGAACAATGTATACTCAATGGCTGGCCACATTGCTTAATATAGTTCTGTAGTGGACCACAGCTCTGGACTTTGCTTTGAATTTTTGACAGAAAATTGGCTTCAGTTTGTATTGACCTTCAAGTGTCTTTTTGACATTGATAGAAATGTTTATTCAGAAGCAGCTCTCTGGCTTGAAAGGGAACCCTCAGCTATTTAATGATTTTAAACTTCTATTTGTAAGCAAATATTGATGTTTTGTCTGCAGATACCCTGAGTTGCTGAAATGCCAATGTCACTTTACAGCTATTCTGGGCACTTACGCATGGAATTGATAGGCCTTTCTGTAAGACATATGAACTTGAGAGTGGATAAAACCACTGCAAAATCTCCTGTTCTATAATCTTGCTAAGACCCGCACTGAAAGACTTTATTGACCTTTAAACGTCTAACAGATTAAAAAATCTGGCAGTGACCATAAAACTGATAAAGTGTCATAAAATGTTATCTCATGCTTTAAAAATTGTGTCAGAAAGCAAATAAAAGCCTATTTAAAGTTGCGCACTTAGTCACCTGTAAGAAATTTTCATAAACTTGTAATTTTTATGTATATGTCTTTTGCTGACCTTGATAGAGCAAGGGAATAAGTTTAACCATAATGTAAATGGAGAGATACACTAATTAACCTATTCCTGTTATTTTCTTTTTCAGACAGATGTTATGTTCTCTCCTGTTTTTAATATTTCTTTGCTTTATATCTGAACTGCATGCTTGCACCTGGGGAAGTCAGTCTTATACAAGACTCCTCAGGTGACCCCAAAAACTTTGAATGCAGACTTGCAGTGACAGTGTCTATCTGGTCTAAGAAAGGTGCTTCCATAATTGAAACTCTGCTGCCAAAACACAAGGGTTCTGTGCACTTCATACCATCTTGCCCATGGGAAGTATACAGCATCCCACCAAGTTTATCCTGGGAGGGCTTAATTTCGCTTGAGTTTACACAGTTTTTCCTGAGAAAAAGTAATTTTAGAGTAGGTTCTGATTACTTGTAACTTTGTGTGTGTGTGTGTGTGTGTGTGATTTTCTGGCCTTGTTAGTAAGTGTACCTCCTTTCTTATCTATTAAGCTTGTTACTGAGAAGCAATGAAGACACCTGTGAATACTAACTGCATGTTAAAAACATTGGTTGCTGAAGAAAATTACTCTAGAATTTACTAAATGTTAGGAATCAGTCCTTCAGTAGTACTTCAGTAGGACTCTTATGAGACTTGAAAGTTTTGCTGACTCAGGAAATAAATTTAGATCTCATCATGTAATATCCAGAGAGATGAGAAGTTTTAAGATTACCTTCCTTGACTACCTTCTGTTTTAAACCATAGATATCGAGTATTGACGCTGCAGTCTGTGTACTGCCGAATTCAACAAAATGTTTTGTTCTATCCCTCTTACAAGGACTTTGCAGACTCTGTATTTTTGTGTACTTGTTTCTAGTTTAAAAAATGTTTTCCAAGACCATACAGCTACAAAGTATACACAAATTAAACCTTTAAAAGTGCAGTACTATTCATCAGCCTGAGAGAGTGATTTGATAAACTCACTCTCTTATCAGCTTCCTGTCTGTACAACGATGCTATAAATGTCACAGCTTTTCTTCTGTAAAACCAGTTTTAGTGCTGGATATACAGAGGAGAACACAGAAGAAAAATTGGTGAGTAGAGTGGTTCACAGTACTCTAGGGAAGAAAAAAATGCAGAAGTAAACAGGAATAAAAACAGAGAAAAGAACAAAATAAGGGTGAGAGGAGAGGGAGACAGAGGCTCTCTCCAGGCAAAGTGCTTGTACTCAAACACATCCTGTCCCCCATTGTCAGGTGATGACTATGAAACTGCTACAGCTCAAATTATAAATAACAGCCATCTAACTTGTGCAAAATCTGCCTTTACTCTGTCCAAACACCTCAGTTACATCTGTGGGACATTTACTTTAAGCCAAGGCAAGCCAGTAGGTCAGAATTTATATTCCAGCTCATGAGTAGTACTTTCCCTGAGTCATTTTGATATACCCATATGGTAAGAAACATGAATGGATATCTTTGGATTGGTTAGAAATGTACAGCTTCTCTCTTGGCAAGTCTTTGGATAATGCAAAATTTTCATCTGCTCCAAATCCAGGCTATAACCTACTTATATTTGCTTCAAATATAGGAAGAGAATAAGTGAAAATTATTGAAAAGTACAATTGCCCACAGCAAGAACTAGCTTGCATCATGCATTTTCGTGTGTTCAAATCAATTTAAATCACTTCTCACTTGATCAGGAAAAACAGCTGGTGTTAAACAGCCAGTGAGACATACCTGACTTCCTACCTTTATTGGCAGAACACAAAATCACTTTATAACTATGAGGGACTGGAGTAATTCTGGGAATGTTTTTCAAACTTCCCATTATGTGCATACTATTTTCCTGTGGTATGTAGTTCTAGCAGATATAGGCTGAACACTCTCTATGGAATAATGGAGGCAGCAGAAATGATAGTTTCCTAAAAATAAGAGGGGATTAAATTGACATGAAGATAAGTGCTAGGCTAAATGTCTTTCAAGGTCTTGTCTTGAAAGTTTTTTCTGCAATTTCAGTCTTCATAAAACAATCTGAAATGAATTTTAATCAGGAAATAATAATTACAAATTGTTCTGCCATTCTGCATTAATATTTCATCAATAATAAGAAGAGATAGCTAACCTCATTTTTTTTATTTCTTCCTTTCCCCCAGAGAGCAAAGCAAAACAAGACAAAGTAAAGCAAAAAAAAGTAAAGAAAAAGAAACCTTTAAGTGAAACACACACTTCATACAAGACTGATTCTTCCTTCAAAATTTTCAAAACCTGTTCAAAAATGAGGATTTTTTCCCCCTGCTGTTGAAATAATAGTTTTAAAAGTCAATCAAGGCACATGATAAAGCTATCACAGTGAATATGTTTGTTTAGTCAGCCTAATGATGCAGAGATAAAGCTATCAACACCAACAAATAATGACATCAAGATGAAGAAGCCATCATTGTATACAAGCTGAAATTCTCACTAAACATGAAAAGGTGTGTAAATGAAGCATAATAATTGCAGTGTGAATTTCAGTGATCCCAGATGCTACAAATGCATCTAGATGGGTGGTTATTATTGTGCGCTATTACTCCCAATTTCTAAAATTGCTTGTCTGGCAGATTTTCAGCTTCTCAGGACTCAGCTGATGCTGAATGTGACATAACGGTTCTGCATTTTCTTCCGTAGAAGATCCTCCTGATATTAACAGCTCCCCAACCTGTCACCTCCTCTCACCAGCTGAGGAAATGCCATCTTTCACAAGTAAATTGCTAACACTAGGTTTACACCTGGAAAACCGGCATCTTTTCAGGTTTTGGAAGGATTTTGACTCTGAAGATTGCACGTCATATATTAAAGATTTAAAAGACTATTGACTAAGTACAAGACACTGGCTACTCCCTCCTTTATCAGACCATTTTTCTTAGTATTTAATTCTTTTTTAGATTTATCACCCCAGCTATTGCATACCTAGAGAAATATAAGACACCAACACCATAATGGTTTTCAGTCTTCTGAGGGGACTCCAGCCATAACTCTCAGGCTTTTGTGCAAAGGTGCATTCACAATTTTAGAAAGTTTTGAAGGCTCAATCTCTAGTCTTAAAATCCCCTTAGGAAATTGAAATTCTTCTCCAATATGGAAATAATTTCAGCTTGCCCACCTCCTCCTTTACTGCACTGGCTTAATCCACTCAGCTACAGAAAACTGACAAGTCCAGTTATGAAACTTAGTCTCTTACATGTGCTTCTTTCCAAAGATCAGCAGAAGACAAACCACACAATGGGCCATGAGATTTGCTAAGAGGTGTCTGAATGCATCAGCTAACATGGGGCATATTCTATCCCAGACATGCTTCAACTCCCAGTATCTTTTGCAAAATGCAGAATTACTATTATTGTCATTAGCTTCTAATGTCTCCCTTAGTACAGTTAGTCACAAGAAAAAGGATTTAATTTTCAAAATAGAAATTTAAAATTAACTGTCAGTCACTTATTTTCTGATCTCTTGCTCTGCCATAAGACACCAAGTTCCTGCCTGGGTTTTGAAGTCCTTGAAGGAATGCCTAGTTCTATGAACATCAGCACAGAAGTGTTATTTAAAGGAAAGGATCATAAAGGAATGATTAGGAAATAAGTAGAATTAGGATAGCCCAAAGAGACAGGGCAATCTCAGTGGCAGGCAGAGAGAGAGGAGTGAAAGAAAGGAAAATATCTTGATGCACCAGCAAGGTTGGGAAAGAATAACTAAAGATGAAAGGAAAATTAAGGCAAAAATATTTAGTAGCAAAGCCTGGAGTGATGTCTAGATCCAGTAGCTGTTATTAGCTGGTTTGGTTTAGTTTGGGGTTTTTTTATAAGAGACTTTTGATTTTACATTCAAGAGGGATGTAAGTTTACCTCTCATCTCAGACATGAGAAAAATACTGAAATATTGACTTTAGGTCAAGAAGAAGTCAATGAAGGGTTTTACATAAGAGCCTGAGGAAGAATGGAGTAGCATACAAAAGGGTGAGACTTTAGCAAGTGTCCTATGAACCACATCAGACTTGTTGACAATGACTGGCTTATTATGTAGTTACTAAAAGAAACGCAGCTTTGTGCATCAGACAAAGGAAGACACAGATATGGTGTGATTTTGGAAAACTTGAATGATTTTTCAGACAACAGGTTGTAGAAGTAATGAAACAGAATCCAGGGCAGGCTGCTGGAGAAGAGGATGCTGAAGCAAAAGGGAAGAAGTAATAAGAGCCAGAATAGGCTGAAGCAGAATAAGCTAAAGAAAAGCATGGACATGGACAAGCATAAAGCAGAAAGATGTGCTGAGGAGAGAAAACAGGGAGAGAAACAAAAATGTCACTGAAACTGTAAAATGACCAGGACTAGGGGAGGAGGCTGGTATTCACTGACAGAAAACAGAGACCATTTGGGAAGGAGTTTGTTTTTCACACCACTGTATTTTAGACAGAGGGAGCCCCTGGTGGTCTAGTGGTTAAGGACGCGGCGCTGTCACCGCCGAGACCCGGGTTTGATTCCTGGTCAGGGC
>JAYRBT010000114.1:63991873-64018294 GCA_036023395.1 Myiotriccus ornatus
TTGGCCCCGGCAGATGAACCTTAGGATTAAAGGGTGGGCTCAGTTCCGCGCACACTGGAACTCACCTGAAAAATCCAGTGCGCAGGCTGGAAGGTGTAAAGACCTTCCCCGGCTCTTCGTTCGCGAAGTATGGACATTAATTTTTAGACAGAGTTAGGCAGGTCAGAGGGCATAAACAAAGAAATATGCAGATGTTTGCCTCAATGGAGAAGCACATGCAGGACAGATACTTAAAAACACGTCTTAAGTTGATTTGGATAAAGGATGAAAGTGCAGTGGAAGAACGGAAAAAGACTAGATACAATGTTTTGCAAAGTTCAGGAGCATGAAGATTTTTTTCAGAGCATTTAGTAGAAACTGGTCAAAGCATGATGGAATATGTGAAGCCTAACAAATGGAGATGGATTACCTCGTGCTGGATACCATGCCACCACAACTGGATCTTTATTAATACAAGATGTAGGTACACTTTTGGTTTTTGTTACAGAGCATTGATCTAAGTACAGAGTAGGAGGAAAGGAGACAGAAAAGTGTGAGAATGCCAAATGAATTAAAAATGGAAAATGTGTAAAATTGACCTACTCTACCATTAAATCTCTTATGATCATTATTTATTTGGACTCAACCATGATGCTCAGTGCTACACAAAACTTCCTGGATCCAGCAATCCTGTAAACTGCCCCATTGAAACTAAATAATTAGCTCTAGCCACTTCTACTCCAGGTGTCCAGAGGACAAGTCTTTGGAGTAGTTCCTAATCTCCTTATCAAAGCAGCTCCTTTCACCAAACTCAAGGTCTTGCTTTTCTCTCCAGAAACATGCACCTCCAACAGACAGCTAAATTCAGAAGGAGGTGAGTAAGGGGCTCACACTCCCTAGTGTGAGGGGCCAGGAGTCAGTCTCACATACCTACTGCCCACACTTCTCTAACTTCCCCACTTTCTCGCCTTCTATTCTATTTTCTGCCTCTTTGTCTTTCCTCTCCTGTTTTTAAAGACCCTCCACTAGACTGAAGCTTAACCACATTAAGCAAAGAGAAACAATGATGAGTGGTGGAGACCCCACAATCTATTCTATTACAGAATGCCCTGATCTGCCCACTCACCAATGGAAACCGAGGAAAACACTGTGTAAACTGGCCAGGGTTGCAGCCTTCAGGGGCACATGGCTTGTTGTAGGGTGTAGGGGATAGAGAATTGTGGGACTGGGTAAGACTTGCTACTAGACCTTTTAACAGGACAATGGTAAGGTGCAAAACTTACTCAGAGATGTCTGGGGCATGGTCCGAAGGAAAAGGGAATGATCAGAGTGGATCCAAGAGGGACAAGCATCTATCCTATCTTTTTGCCTTAAACCTGCTTCTAACTGTATTCCACGTGGATGTGCTTTCTAACCTGAGAAATATTCTGTATGTGATATACAGCCTCTAACAAATATCGGGTTGCACTGGGTGGTGGATCAGATGAGACGTCTGAGTACCAGTAGCTGGAGAGAGAAGGGGATCATGGGTCTGAGTGGGCCACAGGTTTGTAGGTCAGCAGCAGAAGAGGCTGTGTGTCTTAGGCCAGCTACTACAGTCCCATACTGCATCTGCACATGTTTAACTGCTAAAGAAGTGCAAGCCAGAATGGCTGATGAGCAGGGTGGGAGACCTGACTACCAGCAGTAGAGTGGGACCACCCATCCAGGGGCCCAGAGTAGTGTGGGGAAGCAGCAGGGGGAGATTCAGTCCTAGGAACAGCTCTTGGATCCTGAGAGCCAGCTGCTGTTGTGTCCCTCTGTGTCTAGGACTCACCAGCGGACCTGCAGTCTGAACAACTGAAGAGCTGGAATGGGCTGGAGCCATCTGCACTGTCCATGTTCATGGGAGCACTGTTGGCGCTTCTGTGGGTGCTGGCAAAGGCACTGCCTGCTCGCTGTGCTGGGCTCTGTGTGTGTGTGCACACAGATGTGTGCCCAGAAGGAGCACAGGCTCAGCCTCCTCCCTGTACCTGGGGACACAATACTCTCTAATTGTAGATATATGACTTTGTATAGACAAGGAGATGCTAGCAACGGATTGATTTGTTTTCCTGGCATGTCTCCAAAAAGCAGTGATTTAGAGTCAGTGATAGAAGAGTTGGACTGAATAGAGGCTGATGGGATACAATAGAGTTTTAAATTTCTTTTCCTTTTAATAAAATGATGTTTTCAACATATGGAACAATTCTAAACTCTAAGACGCATTATAATGCACTAAACATTCAAACATCATAAAAATGCCCCTTAACACTTTGATTAATTGATGCTTGTCTTGAATTTTTTTGCACCAGAGTAAGTATAAATGGATATAAGTGCTGAGAAAGCCACTGATTTGGTTTAATAGTTATATTTCTTTAGCTGTGCGTTCCCATGGAATTATTATACTAAAGAGTACTGTTAAGTGTCACTTTGTGTGGTATTGGACAGTGACATTTGAAATGTTTTTTATATGTCAGGGATTGGAACGGATTAATACTTGTATTTTTCTAGTTCCAAGGATGTATCAGAATAAGCTAATACTACACGCTGCTATTTTATTAAGATGACTAAATCCTGTCAAAATTAACAAGGTTTTCTTTTATGTAATTTTTAATCAGTTCTGGATTAATCTGTCCCATTTTATATTTGTTATAAATAAATTCTACACATGCCTGCCTAGATACACTTAGTATCTAAGTGTTTTTCAATCTCCTTGAATTTTTAAAAAGTCCTTGGAAGGTTGTCTAGAATGTGCCTGAATTGAATAACAACCAAAGTTGAAGGACATAATAAGAATTAAGTCTGGCTTCCTGACCAACAAGCCCAGTGTATCATATAACCCCTACAGCAGGGTATCACCAGTGTCCACAGTAATAAAATTCCTTATTTACAAATTCTGTCTTACACAGATATACTCAGAAATTGCATAGCATTTTAGGTAAGGTTTTCTGTCATCCCTTTTAATCTTCATAAGAAGCTGAGGTATAACTAAGGTATGCTGGTATATTCTGAATGCCTCAATTTAGTTGCTTACAATGTCACCATAATCATGGAAGCTGGAATTTTCCGTGCTTGTTTTTAATTTCAGGCTAAATTTCTTTGGAAACTTAGAAAATCCATTTTTGCCAGTTCTATGAAGAAGATAAAGGGAATTAAAACACAGCAGTGTGTTTTAATAAAATTTAAAATAATTTCCTACTTTTTCTAGGAGGGGTTTATGTTATTGTAGGATTCTGCAGCAGAAATTGAAGTTTGGGCAATTCAACTCAAAATTCACCCTTGGTTGTTAACAAATCTGGGTACATCAAAGGGTTAGTAACTGAGAAATCTTTGAACATTTAATTAAGGATAACAGGAGGTATGAGTTAGATATTTTCTAGAGGATATAATTAAACGAATGTCAAAAAGCACTTCTGGTAGACTCAGAAACAGGAAGAGCCAAGTTCTTTGTCAACATGGACAGACACTTTCATGTTTTCAGTGACAGAAAATAATTACTTTGCAAGAAGATTTACTTTGGTACGAAACAAATCAGGAATGTTCAAGCTGTCCTTTAGATGTATGTATAGGAATTTTTACCATGTCAGAAAAAAAGTCTTAGATATTTCAGCAATCTTTGGTGAGATCAGTCTATAAAAAAACAAATATTAGAACCCTAAAAACCTATGAGATCTTCCAGCCTTAGAAATAACAATTATCTAGAAAATTCTTCGGAAAATTCAGCAAATGTACTACTGTAAAACTATTGAATGTACTAGTTACAGCTCTACACTCTAAACAAGTGTGAGGGACTGAAAGAAATTCAATGGCTTGAAACAACTCTGTGGGTGTGTGAAGGGAAAAATCAGGCTCTGGCAAGGTGGAATGGTGCTGTGCCCTCATACCTCACCTCCTTGAGAGCCTATAGTGCAGCTCTCGGTCACTGGCACACCGGGAGCATTGCCCCACACCACAGCCTCCAGAGCCCCTAATCCAGCCCTAGAAGGGCTGGCTGACTGAAAGCCCCACCCGGATGGGGAGTGGGGTGTGGTGGTGATGGACACAGGAATCCAAAGGAAAGAACACCAACACCACAGGGTTTCCATGGTGGATTGGCCACACTGTCCTTGGATTTGTAGCTGCTGGTTCTATGATGGATCTAAGGCTGCATCTATAATTCTCTCTTTCTCTCTCCCTCTCTCTTCCTCTCTCCCTCTCTCTTTCTTTACTTCTTCTTCTCCTAATTTCCTTTTCCTGATATTTGGGTAACTTAAACCTGGAGGGGTTGGAATTTTCTAAATCAACGCTTTGTGAAATGCTGTGTTGATTGAATGTTTGCTTTAAACTTTGGCCAAGTTTCTTTATTTTCCAAAGTCTGCCAGTAAAAGTGTGTTATTTTGACCCCCTGAAAACTTCTTAGTGTTTTTCCTATGCGTGGCCTCAAGGTATAAAAGAACCTAAGGTCCTTTTAATAAATTTGCCAGGCAGATTTTGGGGCCTTTTATCTTTTTGGAATAAAACCCCTTTGATGAGCTCGTGGGGTGAGCCTTGGGTCTTACAAGTAATTAATATATGAGTAAGATGAATGCAGATAATTTCAAAATACTTCACAAACTTATTAGAGGTATTTTTATTTTAAAATGTCTTTTTTCATACTTTAACCAACAAAGATTTATAGAGTATTGCATCTTAAATCAAATTAGCCTGAAGGAGAATGACAACATTATTTTAATTTACTTGTCAGTGTATATCTTTATGGTGGAATCTGTATACAGTCTATATTTGCTGTAAGAAAAAGCTGGTGGTGAGAAGTTTTGTACAGCATTTGCTGATCTTTATCTGTTATACAGGTATAGCATAAGTGCTCTCATGGCCCATAGAACAGGCAGATGGTGCTCACCCAGCATCCATCAGTCATGATCCCTATGGCAGTGGAGCAATGGGAGCCTGACATTTAGGGGAAGGGTGCCTTTGGTGGAAAAGCATAGTAAATTTACCTGGTTGATTGTTGTGGGCAAGTTCAGTTTTCAAGTTGGTGTGGAAATTGCAGCAAGATTGATTGGAGAATGTATGTTTATATCTAAAAGAACGGCTAAGAATTTGTTTTCTCACTTAAGTGCTTTTCCTCAGTTTCACATTTCAGTCTTCTCTGTAGTGCTAGTACCAGTAAAATTCAAGCATGCACATAATTTTTTGATTCAGGAACAGATCCAGCTTACAATTAACCTGTCAGAATATCAGTTTGTTGATCCAGGTCATCAGGCAGCCACTGAAAGACAGAATTAGCACAAGAAAAGTAGCAAGAATGAGACCACCCCTTTTTTGGCAATGGCCGCCACTTTACGTCAGTGTAGAGTGATCGCAGACCTATAAGCAGACTGAGCCAAGGATTTTATTTCACCCAGTCTTTCAATGGCAGAATGACAGATTAATGCAGCTAGTTACAACACCTTCTGTGCACCGCTTCACAAGCTCCTGACACTGGTTGGTGTTGCTCTAAAAGACTCTTCTTTGAATCAAGTGTTTACAGGTAGTAAAATTTAAATTCTATTTTAATTTTCACAGTGATAAACAAAAGCTTTAGAAGACAACCCACATGCATTTTAAATATAAAGGTTAGTTTTAAGGTAAGCTCACGATATTGATTTTTAAGACAACCTAGTGATGGCTGATTCTTGAAATAGGAATTACTGTTAAGAACAGGGTGAGACTTGGAGTCCTTGAGGACACAGCAGGAAGAAAACTGGTTTTTTGCAAGGCTGAATGGGGCCTTGTTTGGTGTGCAGAGCTGCTGGTACTGCTGTTAATGCATAAGAAGCAATGAACTCAAATGTGTCAGAGTCCAGCCTGTGATGACAAAGGTGGTAGTTAGAAAAACAAAACCATATTTTTGCTTGTGTACAAAGTACATTTGCTCTCTGAGAGACAGTAAATATGGGGCACTTATGGTGACATTTGTTATCTGAACTTATAAGACCTTGCAGTCTGGCGTCTCTGTTTGAATGTTTGGACTTAAAACAGTAACTTTTGAATGCCACATCTAGTCACTTCCCTGGAATGTTGTGGGTGTCAGTAGGCAGAATCCTAGGTGTTTGGGTAAAATTCAGAAAGTTAAAGGATGAAAAGGAAGACACACAGAGTCTCTGGCATTTGGCTAGCTGACAAAGCAGCTCTTTAATTGTCTATAGATTGAAGTCCTACTCTCAGGAGGCTATTAACACATTCCAGCTAAACAATGTCCCTCATTTTAGCCATTCACTGTGGCTTTTAGAGTGCACTGTTTGAAGAGAAAGATCCCTACTCCACCTACCATTCATGACTGTGTTTTTCCTGATTTGTCTATGAGTGGGCTGAGAAGAAACGATGTGGGGTGTACCCCCGGAAGAGGGTCCTGAGCAAGTGGGAGCGTTTGGTATTGGATCTAGGGAGAATAAGAAAAGCAGGAGTGGGCAAAGCAGGACTGAGGAGTTAAACACTGGGCGTGGATGTAGCTGAAGATCAGGAAAGGGAAACAAGCCTTAGCCTGGCAGAAGGAATGTACACTGATCACAGAATCACAAAATGGGAAAGGTTTGAAGGGACCACAGAGAGTCATCTGGTTCAACCTCCCTGCTGAAGGAGGATTATCAGAGAGCAGATTGCACAAGATCATGAACAGGTTAAAGTAGCGCTGCAGCATAATATCAGACACACCAGCAATTTAAAAAATGCCTAGAAAAGAGTGAGTACTGGTAAAAATATCTTGAGGGAATAAGAACAATGAGAGGGAGATGTGCCAATAATGGCACTGGATGGTAGCAACAGCACTTTCACAACAGCAGGAACTTCATCATACAGGAGAAAAAGATGCATATTTCTGCATATTTCATGCTGTCCCATCATTTGACTGTTAAAGGTCTGACCTGAAACCGATTTGGATTTGACTGGTATTATTGCACATTGGATTGAGCTTTTAAAGATTAAGAAATCAGTCAAATGAGTTACTTATTGTTTATAGCAAAGAAAGCAAAGGAAAAAACCCATCAGTTTTCAACATTAGAATAATCTCTGTTTTAGCACATATATCACTGCTTGATTTATTGTATTTCTGTTCTGGAAAACTAAACTATAGATAAAAAGAGAACCACAAGAAAACATCCAGAATATATAAAAGCCACTTCCAATAATATAGAACTAAACAATTTTCTTTAAAGATCACAGTTTGTCAAACACTTAAATGAATTATGTCCTATCACAATAAGAACTACAAGCATCAATCAGCACACACTACCCTTGACTCCCCCATAGGAATGGAAAGTTATTGACAACATAATTATTGGTTATATGATGGTGGTAGAGTCTCTTGCGGCATAAGGAACCTTGGAGAAGACAGGTTGGATAGCAGATAGAGTCACTGGGGTAGGATGCATCTCCTAAATTCATTTGAAACAAACCACAGTCTATGACTCTTTCATGGGGAAACGTTGACAAGAACTGTGATAACTTAGTAGTTGAAGGACTAGATGGGTGTCAAACTAAGAAAAGGAGGAGGCTCAGATAACCTTCTCTAGTTCTCCGGGATGAATGAGAAGCTCATTCATCATGGCCCAACATCATGCCTGGAGAGCTTTGATGCCTAATGCCTTAGATAAGTGACATTGTAGTTCCTTTGGTGAAAATATACATTATTTTAAGGTAGAGATCTGCATAAGATGCTGTACTAGATCCCATTTTTCTGCCTGGTCTCTTCTGTTCCCTACTTCATTTCAACTGGGTTCTTGGATGAGCATCCAACTGGATGACTCTTTATTCGTGCGTAATCTGTCTATGACAAATGTGGCTTGTCCTCTCCATGTGTCCTCAGTGAGTATACAAGGTGCTGGAGTTAGATTTGTATTCTTAAGTGCAGTTTAATCTTTCAGGTGTGTGTCTGTTCGTGGTTTACTTAAGTCAAGCTGAGACAACCATACTGCTATATATACCATATAGCTGGGGTGAAAGGGCACGTGGCTTGTGAGGTGTTCAGCTCCTGAGAGAGGAGCTTTAGGCTGGTCACCAGGAATCTCCTGTGTTGTGCCTAGACTACTAATATTCCATTCCACTTTTACCAAGGAGCAAAAATGTCAACCACATTCAAATTGTGGGGCTTGTTTTCAGCAAAAACTCTACGGATTAGGAACTGAACATTTCTTATTTCTATAATATAACAGCATTTTCAAAGCATTGAAATGCTTGTGGAAACACAAAAAGAACAGCATTAGGTTAGGATCAGAAGAGTAAACCATAGGTCTATTCTGTCTACTACTACTACCAGTACTATTCCAATGAAAAGAACAAAACTTAAACAGACATTTTGGACACTGAAAAACATTGAATAGAAACAAGGTATGGAACAACAATATGTAAAAAAACTGCTCTCATTTCTTTGCAGAGACATGGTGTCAGTTTGACTGATGCTGGTAACAGTCCAAATACAGATTAGATAACAGCCAAAAGGGTTCCAGAAAAATCAAAATAGTCAAAAAAACAGGATCACGTCACAGTTTTGCAGTAAAATATATTATAAATATGCTTGTGCTTTATATTCTGCACATACTCAGGGAAGAGGAGACGTCAATGTTACATCTCTTCTCATGGGAATCTAATGGCTTCCAAGGCATTTTTAGCATATGTAATCTGTTTCTTACAAGCAACCTGTAAAAGGTTGCTTGGAAGAAACCTTTTTCTCAAAGTTTCTCTAAGTGTTGACATTACAAAAATTAGCCAAAAGGCAATGGTTTATTAGTCTTCCTCAAAATTCAAGATAAATTATTACAGTAAGTAATGATTGGTAAGTAAATAAGCAGACAAAAAGCCTGGTGATTCCAAATAAATCATAGTTCATCCAAAGATAATTTAAGTTGTCCCAATAACATTTTTTTTATTTGCTTCTGGTTATAAGAAATGAAACCACCCCTGATGGAAATATATTTTGCCACACAGTCTGAACCATATAATTCTGTTCTTATTTCCTTGCCTTTTTGAAGCAAACACTCCTCAACACAAAGGTTTATCTTTCTCTGTCTGGAAGTCTATTGTACTAGTCATTCTGCAGCACACAAAAGAGGTGAATATTCAGTGTGCATGCCACACTGCAAAGAGGCATTTATTATAAATAAATTCCAAATGATTAGTGTAAGAGATCATGAAATGTACATAGGAAAAAAAATTGCCTGAGACGTATTGCAAACGGAGGCGGGGGTGGTCCAGGACACTAATAGGCAATCTGCACCATGGCTGTTCCCTCAGGGGTTTTCTACAGATGATTCATATTTCTGGAGTAGAAATGCATGCTATACGAAAAGGAAAATTTCTTTTAAAATTTTGCCACTATGCCATTTAAGTTTTGGTTCTTCCTATGTCTGTAGTCCTTGAGATGTAGGCAATTGGTTTATTATTGTTGCTACTACTTCATTCTGGAAAAGCTCTGCCTCTTAGAGCTCCACTTCCACTTTAGAGAAACATCATTTTGTTGCTGGGTCACAGCAACACCCACGTTCCAGAAATGTAAAGATAATGGCAACGAGGGCAAGAGTTATAGGAATAAGCAAAAGAAATCAATAATTAAATGTATGGAGCCCTAAGCTTTACAAATGATCTGACATATGTTTCAACATGGGAAAGTTAGGAATATTTGTTTGAGACTCCTCTATATCATATCTCAAGTTTCTATTATCAGAGTTTTTTGAATGATACAAAGTTTATTGTTTCTAAATGATTTGTACTGTTTACTCTTTATAGGAAGTTAAGCTGAAAGTAGACTGTCAAGTAAATGCCTTAGGAAAGAATTACCTAAAAGAAAAATGAAAGACAAACCCAACATCATTTGAGGTTGGTTGCTTTATTTTATTTTATTACTTTATTTTTTAATGGTACATTACAAAAGCTGTTCCAAATTTCTGGGAAGGCTCAAGCCCCATTTACTTTTGTGAAGTCAATTTTTCCTGTGAAGCACACTAATTTACAGATTAGTACTGCTCAGTTGCTAGTTCTTGAAGTCTGGTTGGGGCATGCTAACACTATTACTCATTCCAGGTGGTGCTGATATGAAAAGAAATAAAGTAAACCGTTTTTGAGTGTGAATTTTCAAATTGGCCAGTAACTGAATTTAGCATACAAAAAGTTGATAACACATACTAGACCACAGAAAGGTAAAGTAAAGCTATGAAGTGTTAATAGACCATCCTTAAAACTTTCAAGTCCTCTTAAGGGCTGAAACAAGACTACCATCATTAAATGACCAGTGAAAAGTGAGCCATAAGGTACACTCATAAAAAACCCCACTGATAATGCCATACTTCTACATGTTCCCTGGAGAACACTTCAGAGAAAGAGTAATTTAGCAGCTTGAATCCTTGTACTTTTTTATTCAAAAATCACTCAAAACCTTGGAAATTGCACGAATATTTCTTTTTAACTAATGATCATTCTACGTGGTGTTTCAGGAGAACAAGAGACTGTTTATGTCTTTAATCTAGTTAAGATTCCATGAGGGAACAAGCTCCTTGCTAAGGCCCATAAACTACTAGGTTAAATTTTCCCACTGGCATTTTGTTGTGGCCCCAATTCAAAGCCACTGAACTCGATGCAACGCTCCTGTTGACTTCACAGACTTTGAATCAAGGCCACTGAGTGACGCGTATAAGAGACTTTCTAACCTGAAAGAATGGTTTCCTCTTTAAACACTCTCCCTTTTGGGGAAGTCTCACATATTTGGAGTGACTATTCAGAGGCTTTGTTAAGTATAGCTGATATGTGACTAATTAGTACCATGTACCAATGTTAAGATTTCTCTATCAAAATACGTATGTCTGTGTACCCTGCAGGGAGTATGGGGAGTCTAGGACGAAAAAGAACTCTTGTTCATGCATTGAAAGAGAGTCACAAATGTCTTATATGCAAAAAGTCAAGTATAAAACCTATTATGCAGTTTATCTGTGGAAGAAATAGCTTATCTGATATGTTGACGATTAGCAAAGCATACTGATGCAACAAGTACAGTGCATTGAAAAACAGAGGCAGAAAAATATAACTAAGCTGCCTCCAAACTACAAGCAGAGCAGAAAACACCATTCCAACTGTATTGTGATTTGCTTCACAGTGCTGCTCCTCATAACCTTGATATTCTGTTTTTCTGGATGCATAAGAAATAAATCTTGATTAAATCCTAAAGAAAAGTGCAGTCAAACTTTCATTTTAGGTGGCAGGTTTGTCAGAAGTAGAATTTGTTCTCTGATTCCCAAAGAGGAAAATGAGACAATTTCTGAAGAAAAAGCATCCAGGTTGTGGTAGCACATGTCTGCCTTCATGCCAGTGTTCACAATTCTTTCAGTGAACCAGCAATAATATTTTTTTTTCATGAGAAAATAGTAGGAACATATGAAAAGAGTAGATGGGTCAGACAAAGGAGAAATTCACTGAGATAGAGGAAGAAGTTTTTTCTTAATATTTTTCCTGACAGTAGTTATTCTTAAAACCAAAGGCAAGAGAGCAATATTATGTTGTCTAGTCACGTTTGCTATATTTCGGTGTCCATTAAAATTCTACCCTTCAATCAGAGTATATTTAGTATTTAATCAAAGCCAAATGAAAATCCATCTAAAAGAAATAGTTGAGACTAGCTGCAATTCATTCATGTAAATAATTTGATACCATTAGATGAAACACATCATTTAAAGTTTGTTTATCCCTATGAGCAACCAAGCTAAAGATTAGAGAAAAACAGTGAACGTTAGTTACCTACACTACTAAGACCTATAACAAACAGAAAAATATTAATATAAAACTAATCTATGTAATGGTCACTCTTGAAAAAATGAAGCAAAACAGCAGAAATGCCCTGAAATATATAAGGGCATGAAATATACATATGTCTCTCCATGTCTTCCAGAAAGCAAAATGCACAAGAGATTACAAACGTTGGAGGCCAGTTTCTTGGAAATTTTAGCTGTATCTGATTTGTAAAAGCTCAAAGTCTGCTATTAAAGAAAAAGCTTTGTTATTTAAGGGTTTACCCAGGTGCCAGTGGTTGGATACACACCACAGCTGCATCTTTAAGAGGTTCTTTCAGTATGCGAGACAAGGGTACATAGTTTTAAAAATTATTTGCTGGAAAAAAACATTTTTTTTTTCAATGGTCTTACTGAAGTCCATTCCTATTTTTAAAACTAATGAAACTAACTTTTTATTGTAATTCCAAGATGTGGTCATCTAGGAAATTAATGCTCCCATGATGTGAAAAACTCCTCTGAGCTGTATCAGTTCCATTTGATTTACTAGAGCTGAGAAAATAAAGAGTTTTTAAATTAAATCAATAAAAGTCATTTTATTTAGACAAGGATTCTTCACAGAGCAGTGTCTCTTCAGCGCAGAAAAACAGAGAGTTATTCTTTGCAGGACAATATTTTTTCCCTTTGTTCCAAGTTAAGTGATAAAGCAACAGCTTTCCTACCTCTCTTTTGTTACCTTAATATTGGTTAAGTGAAGGTGAGTTCAAGTACTTCAAGAGAAGCTTGTTAGAAAAACGTGTTGCTCTTCATCATTTCAGTGTGGAAGACGGATTTCTGTCATTTCTCAACACAAACAGTCATGACTTGACTGACCAGTATGTTCTAAAGAGTAGAAGAATGTCTGAGGGAAGACAGAGGGAATCCTCTAAGTTATTGACAAAATAAAATAAAAAAATGCTATGGCAGATGTGACAATATGTTTTGTTCTGTTATTTCACTTCTCAAAGGTTGCTCTTATAACTTGACAGTGAGGCATTCTCCAGAGCTGCTCTCATGCCGTGAGAAGGGTGGGAAGAGAAAGAAGTAGGAAAGAAAGCTGAGGGAGTGCAGTTTTACTTTTGAGGACGTGAAGAAGCAGTATTTCTGAATATCAGCACTTACACATAAGGATTACAGTCCCACAGTGTTTAAATAGGGAAATTTTGGACAGAAGTCTCCATATTGTTATGAGTTTTCCACAGGGTAAGAATGTTTTCACTCTTATATTTTGACAGCCAAGATAGATTTTCTGCAAAAGAACAGTTTGCAGACTTTTCCATTTTAATCGAGGTAGAGCCAGAAATTAAAGACTCAATCATGTCCTTGTGTCTTCAGAAATATGATTTTGGGGGACTGGTCTAATTCTGGTTCCCACATAAATCTCAAAGTCAGCATCAGATGAATAGATTTCATCTCTGGTATTCCCACAGATTAGTGGAACTGCTTCATGCGAAACAACAAGAAACAAGCACAGAAACAAGAAAAAAATAATGCAAAGTACAAGTACACCAAGAACTTCTGACACTGCACTGAGATACTGCTCTCATTTAAATGTGTCCTTGAGTTACGAAGGGCCTGGACATGCACTCTGATGGCAGGTCAAGACACATTGTTCTTGGTGCATTCAACTCAGCTTTGATGCTAATCCATAGCTACTGTGATATGTTGCATCATGTACTCCATAATAAGGTTACAGTTCTGATTTGACAACCAGCTCCAGGTAAGCACAGATAGGAAAAAATTACTTTTGTGCCTGTTAGAACATAATCAGGATCATAGCTTTAATGAGGAGCTAAGAGATCTTCTCCTTGTAGGAAGTGCTCTGATTCCATATTAGTTTTTAACATTAAACCTATAATGCCATTTGTTCAACAAAGCTTACATGATAAGCAGAAATTCATATGTTTTCCCTATGGGCCTTAATTCAGCTAGTTCAGTGAGGAGATTCCTGGATTATTCTGGACTTCTTGGATGTATTGCGGATCACTAAGTTGCATGCTGTAAAGTGTATTTGGTATTAAAAATGCATTCTCAATGAATAATTTTTTTCTTTTTTTAATGAGAGAACAAATTTTTAAGAAAGAATGGTCAGGGTGAGAGAGAAAATTTCAAACAATTACTCCGAAAAATTATTTTATATCAGGTGCAGATTAAAGACCCTACCTTATTGTCTCACAATGTGACAGGATTTTTTTTTTCTTTTCTAATTGGAGGCAGTAAAAATGAATAAGTAACAGAGATTTAAAAATGAATAAGTAAATTGAATGCATAGAAACAACCTCATTATATCTTTTTCTCACGGAGGAGGGAATTGGGGCCTATGTTAATTATTCCTTGATCAGTTTAAGTAACAGAAGAAACATTTCAAATATCTAATTGCCTCGAAGTTTGGCACTTGTTTTGTACATAGATAATTTTTAATGACCGTGCAATAAACAGTATGATAAAAATGTTGACAAGTTTAAAAATTAAGTGTGAAATTCCTTGAAGATGCTTTAACTTCTATAGTTGTGTGGAAGAATAATATACAAAAGGGAGTCAAGAGGAAAAAAATCTATTTCCATGTGAAATTAATGGGGAACAGCAAGCTACTCGTTAATTGCTCATCTCATGATGACAGACTGACTAATACACACCTCAGTATCGAAATGGATTAATGGGAGAAATATACAGATAAATTTCTCTCTACTTACCAGTCTCTTTAGGACATGCACAGATGTACCAGCATTCCACACCAAAGGCTCTGGAATCACCCCTAAAAATGCTTAAGGAAGATAGATCACTGTAATGCTACATAGACAGGAAGGGAAAATAGTCCAGATCATTACTTCTGACTAGAACATACTAGAAGCAGAGACAAGTTCCTGCTGAGAAAGGTGTGTTGGTCTATTGTGGTACAAACCCAGGCCAAGATGTGTCATAGAGAAGGTAGCTGTGATTCTTCACAGCCTCACCAGAAAAAGGAAAAGTTAGTTTTATGTTTACAGAGCCTCCTGTTCTCTGCTGATATTATGTTATGGCTTATTCACGCCTTGCTTTCCTGATATATTTCCCCTGGACAAATTCTAACCACGAGTATTCTAACCAGAGAATCCTCAGCCTACGAATTGGCATTAGACTGGTGAAAGAAGAATGAGGAAAGAGGAGTCTGGAGCATCTGTTTTTACATACCTGAAAGAAGTGGTCCTACATGTGACCACATATAAGAGCTCTAGTACCTTACAACTCGTAACTAGAAACTGCTTTGCTCTTATCTATGAGAGGTGCCAGTGACTGAAGCCCTATTGCAACATGGCTGGTGCTAATAATATATGTGGCTATGTCATATAGATAAAATAGCCCAGGAGCTACATTTTAGTTCTTCTGAGGGAGGGAAGGAACAAGGATTTGCCCCTCAGCTTTGTCCATACACCTGCAAATTGCATCAGTAAACATACATCTTCACATTTTATGTTCTGAAGAAGAACAAAGGATACAGCTTCCCACTCCATTTGGTTGCTAAAATAATCATCAACAACTGTATGGGAGACACAGGCTCCTTAAACTCAGGTCTTGGCAAACAATGCAGCCATTTCGTTCATCTGTAGCTGGACAACTGATGCAGAACATCTCCTATTATAAATTCAGTCAAGTTTTACTCTAAAAAACAGAAACAGTTTTCTGGGTGGATGGGCCATTTCTTACAGACAAAGAGTACATTGACAGTAAATTAAGCACATCTAATTGGAGAAGCGAATCTCTCACAGTTTCAGAAGACTTTGGTCTCGGTAAATAAGCAGCCTTTCTCATGCCAGAACTAGCAGTATCACAAAAGGTTTCTTATGCTTTGTACAAGCCAAATGCCATCCATTCCAATATGATCACTACACCTGCTTTTATCTAGAATAGATGAATACAAAGCCTTTATATGAATTTTCTTTTCCAGTTCTTGTAGCTGTGGTTGGTACTTATACGCTAATTAGTCCTTAGTAAATATTCTTTTATAGCTATGCAATTCTTTTACATGCACAGCTTAATTAGTCTTTCAGAGTATAGGCAGAAGCAAGAGGGATGTGATCCACTGGAAAGCAATGGATATGTACTGAACAATTCCTCTTGATGGCTTCGTTGGGCAGAACAGTCAGGCTGTGACTTAGAGCAAAGTTGAATAATGATGCCCTCTGCTCAAGTATTTTAGAGAATTACAAATGAATTTCTGTATGGACTATGATGAAGGAGATGTCTCACAAACCAATTCCTAAATCCTGGGTTTCTGTGCAAACATAAGACAGAAGGCTGATGTCTGCTTTATAGTCTATGTGCTAAATGAAAAAAATTATTGGGTAAACTCAGGATAGCAAAGATTCACAAGGTGGTAATGAGACAATGCATGTACATGCCTAAAACTAATGACCTAAAAGAAATGTATTTGACAAAAATCCAGTTCCATTACTTGTAAGAAAAACACTGCTGTGCTGTGTGTGAAGAGGTTTCATAATAACACCAGCTTCACATAAAAGGGATTTTAGGCTGTAAATTGTCATTAAAGCAGATCAATTTCCAAACCTCACTAAGCAGGTGTTTAAAAAACTGTTTTTAAACTATTAGATTAACTCAATTATTCAGTGACACTTCTTTCATTTTGACAGAGACTTTACTACTCTTGATTTCTTTTATTTTTTTCCTAGAAAAGAAGTCAAGAAAAAAAAATTATCAAATTCAAACTGAAGAGTCAGAGGAAGTAGATGTAAGAATTCAGATTTGAAAGCCATCTTAATCCTCTGGTACCCCATTCTGGGTGAATCATGCACAGTGTGACTGAAGACAGGAATGACAGAGCAAGTCCAGGTTCTCAGACGATATTTTTGAGAAAACATTTCAGCAAATGACTTGAAAACATGACAAGAACTGTGCCTTGCCTGTTTGTTACATGCAGTCTTTCGTCAGTGAGGCAAGGGATTTGTGACATAAATGTTCCATGTTCATGTAATTAAATCCTTCATTGTAAAATGAAGAAGATAAAATTTAGGATTGCATGGGCAACCCACTAAATGGCATTTCCTCGCTTGATTTTTCTCCCAGTATTGTGCAAAAGATGTTTAATAATTAAAACACTAAAAAAAATAAATACAACCGAACAAAAAAACCCCCAACCCCGAGGCAGTACAGTTGCAGTGGTTCTCATTGTAAAGTAAGAGTTTGCCTAGAGCTGATTCAGTTAGAACAATTACTGTCTTTTCTCAGAGGTGATTCTTGGCAGACATTAGCTATACAAAGCACATATTGTAGACATAAGTTGTAGACTATTTAAGCATGGATATGAGATTTTTTTTTTATGTCCCCTTCCTTTCTCAACATCCTGGAAATATAAAGGCAAATGTCATGAGCTCAATGCAGTTAGTTAAACATGAGTGCACTTTGCCTTTTTTTGGTGCCCCAAGATGTCCTGCATGTCATTGAAATGCTAGTCCAGAAGGTTACAGATCTCCCATATATTCTGTTACTTTTTTGTCATTCCACTGTAGATGTCATGGATAACCTATGGCATCAGACATGTCTGTTTGTCACTCTATGGGTCTGGATATGCACAGTGACTTGTTTTCATTTCACTGAAATATTCACTGAAGTTTCCATGGGAAATCACTATTATTCCATTTGTGACTTCCTGCATCTTTTTATAGAATGGCAAAAGTCACGAAGCAGTGACAAAGAGTGTTCAGACACTGGTGAAGGCATTGGTCTTTGAGCTGAGAGAGGAGTACAAAGTATACATCTACAATTCACTGTCAGAGTGACAAAGTCCAAACTACTTTTCAACTGTAAGCTTCATTTCCCCTTTCACTTAATGAGGATGATAAACAGCTCCTTTCAATAATGCTTTGAGCTCAAGCTATTGAAACATATAGAATGCTTGTTATAGAAAGTTGCCCATATATAGTAAAATATGAAAATCTGACAAACAAAAAAGTGGATACATTTCTTCTTTACAAACACTGACAGGTAAGTGTAGTAGGTGGAGGAAAAAAGGGGGTACTCCCATGCTAACTGAGGGTTTGGCAAGTTTTACTTTTCCTCTTTTTGAAAGAAATGCAAAGGATGGAAATGGGTTGAGCAGAAAATGTTTGCCAGAAACCAGCGGTAAAGGAAGCTCTGGCTACAGCCAGCTATCAAGATTTTTTTCTGTCCTATAAAACAGTGAATTGTGAATCTAAGCTGCCAATCTGATTGTCCTTATGAGGGTGAGCTGGGCCAACAGCTTCTTGTTTTAAAATATCTTTTCCATAGCTAACAAAAACCCGCATAGTTTCTCTAGAACTGCCATTGCAGACTGATATTAGTGGTCTTGCTTGAAACTAGAAAACATGGAAAATTTCTGTCAGAGCCAGCTTGATGATGTGTTTGTGCTTTACACTGCTGTTCTGCTTAAGATGTTACTCTTCGGACTGGCCGCAACTGGCAATGCTGCTGAAGTTGTGCATTCAGGTCTCCACTGAGAATAGACCTGAAAAATAAAGTAAATTACATTTTTCAAAGATCAGTCCCACTTGAAGTAAGTTAGTTTTGGAAGTAACCTAATCTACTTATCAGTAGCATTGGGGTCTCTGTGTAATTCTGAAGTCTTCCATGAGGATGGATTCAGAAAGTCAGACTTATGACTGCGTCTGATTGATTCAAACAGCGGAGATAAGTAATAGGCAATAAGAATTTGCTTCCTTCCTCCTTGTCCAAGAGAAACTGACTTTTGGGATTATGTTTCCAGAAATCAGTGGTGGATGTAGGGAAAATACAGATGCTAGACTACAGCAGAGTTGCAGGAGAAGAGAGAAGGTAGAATCTGTGTGTGATTACAATTCTGTGTACCTGTCAGTACTGGGTAGGAGTTATTTAGTCACAAGAATGGTGAGTTAAACCAGAGATACAATTTCAGAAGTCCGGATAAACTGACTCAGCATCCCGTACTTCCCAACGCCTTCTGCCTCTTTTCTTGCTCCCTGCTCTGAGCTCTCTGTGCTTATCATACATCAGCTGCAGCACTGTGACCATCAAACCCCTGTAATGAAAGGTTCAGAAAAGATATGCATTCCATATATTCTTTCCTGGCCATTGGGGTTGCCCAGGGTCATGACATTACAGGCACTGGTAATGGGAATCACTTCTATATTTTAATTTAACTCTATGTTACAATTGCTATACTGCGCCTATATTGCGATTTCAGTACATTGTGGTATCCCTGTGCTAAATCAAAATTCCATGTAATGTCAAGTATATGCAAATAAGTAAATTTGGTATTAGACATTAAACTGTCTTCCTGTGGAATATGTAGCAGAACCTAGTCCAAGAATATTGTACCCTGACACACAAGGATGGCATCCCACCATTGAGCAGATTTAACTCACTAATATTACAAAAACCCCTCCAACAAAACTTTTACTAAAAGAGCTGGATGGTTTTCTGACAACTCAGTGATGTTGAGTTTTCTCAGAAATGTGTTTTATGAGAGCTGTGAGACAGGGGACAGGGTGGGAGAAGGGCAAAGGCAAAGAGATGGAGTAATAAGTTGGACGAGAATAAGACAAGTCCCTATGGCTGTAGTGATCAATTAAAAGTGATTCAGTTGTTTGCGAAATCGTAGTCCAAGGTTTTATTTTTGCTAAGACTATGCACCCAGGTGTTTACTGTTTATATGCGGTAAGTTGGACCGCTAAATCTTGAGCCCTAGAACAAGGTCCTCAGCAAGTAAAAGAGGAAAAATATGCCAGCAAGTACTGGTGAAGGCTTTGCAGGCCACCTCCAGACCTTTCACAGCTGAGCCTTGTGAAAACAGAACATTCTTGAAGGCAGTTACAGTAATATCTGCTCCTCAACAAGCAGATGATGTTCAGATCATGTTTATTTCAGAAGTTAAAATATGGATGTTTTGAATACAACCATGTGAGAAATCACAATGATGCTCCCAGTTCTCTCCCAAGACTGGTCATTCTGGCACAGTCAAGCCCCTAAGCTCTCATTTGTAAGTGCAAAATCAATATTCTATTGTTCATGATCAAGTCCAGACAGGACCTAGAGAATGAGAAATAAAACAAAATAAATCGACGAAGGGAACACTCATTGTAACACATTTTACATTCAAATGTATTCACTAATGATTGGCCAACATCTTGATCATGTTATTATTTGTAACATTTCCTGCTCAAGACAGATCTGGCTCTAGTCTATATTACAGAGCAATCCTAGCAGTCTTGGTTGCAAAGGCACAGTTCTTAAAAGCACTGATGGCTCTGGAACTACTGAAAAAAAATATACAAGCACATATTAGCTACTGGACAAGTATTGTTGTGCTTAACACATGTAAAATTGCTTTCTAAATATCTTACAGAAAAGCAGATGTGAGGCATACTTAGCAGCATTGTCACCCTTGATGCAAAATCTTTGCAATTTGTTGTTTTTCCTTTTTCTTCTTCCAGAGTTTTGCTGCTGAATGCAGAAGGCTTTCTCTGTGTGATCATTCGACACTTAACATTAAGAAATCATAAGACAGTAACATCTCTATTCTATCGTCACTACTGATGTTTTTACATTACATTCTTTGTTCCATGATGATTTTTCTTCAACCTTTATATGCAGCTCCCTGAATCAGTTGTTCTTGGGAGTTCTGTTCCCTTTTCCCTTGTCCCAAACAAGTGACTCAATCTTCATTTTAGTTGCACCACTTAGTTGACATTTAACTTTAATATCCATTACTATCCCCAACCAAAAGGTAGAGGGGACTTCTTCCTCAGACCAGGATAGATGAACTTACAGGATCCATGAACATGTTCTTCATTTTCAGGGGTAAGGAGCAGTTACCAAAATGTCTTACAAGCACAAAAAACAATTTCCAGATCGAATGGTAGCCATACGAGGATTACCACCCTAAACTGACTGAATGCTCTAGCAACTGAGCTAGAAACAGGAACCTTTATTGTAGGCTGCCTGAGAAGCCTTCTTTTCCTTGTATTTTTGTTTTAATTTTGAAAAAAACATGTAATGCATTAAAAAAAAGCCTTAAATCACTGAAGTGCAATAATTCAAGTGACAACAAGTTCATGTTCTTTAAATCAATAGTCTGCTGACTAGGAAGCTTATAAGGTATATTATTGAAAAGAAAGAAGGGAGGAAAGGAAAGGCAAGAGTAAAAAGGTACTTAATGACTTTCTGTAGTATTTTCATAACACTGTGTTTAGTCATAGTGCTGACTATTATTTGTTTTTCATCATCTCAGTTGATATTTTTTGTTTCCATGAATTGTTCTTTGTAAAAGCTGATTGAAAACATGATTAAGAAGGTACTTTATTTAAGTACTTTCGGATTAAATGAAAGAAAATGAAAGCTCTGTTTTACAACTGTTTAGCTGTATATCTATGATACAAAAGACATTTTTCTTTTTTAAGTTCTGACTGCTCATTTAAATTCCAAGTATGACTCTCTGCTCCTTTTACTGACAATATTTTATTTTACATAAAATTGTCATAAACACAGTGGACAAATTCTACTAATTACAGCAATATAAGATTGGAACATACTTTGTGTTCTGAAATGGGCAGGAGATTCCTATAACTGTGAAAAAGGATTCTTTCAAAACCCATCCTTCTGTTATGAATATGAAGGAAGTTCAAATTATCCTCCAGATGTAAGGTTTGTAGTTTGCTCTATTTCCTCAAGAGATCAAATATGAATCTTGGCGCAGAGAAGCCATAACTCCAGTTTCTGATCCAACAATGTGTGAAAACATATGCTTAATTTCAAATTTGTGAATAATCCCCTGGATGCCATAATTCACGGACTAAATGCGAAACAGAGCTTTGTGGGTCAGGTGTATTCCCAAGGTGAATAATCAAAGTTGTCTTCTACTTTTCGTCATAGAAGGACTACTTGAAATGTATAGTGCAGTAGATTCACATAGAGAAGCTGAAAATCTGTCCCAAGATGCCCAACAAAAATATAGTAACAGATAAAAATTTGTCTGTGGATGAAATGACTAGAGGAATTCACACAAAACAAAGAATTATGTGAGGGGTGATTCACCCCACCTATGTGCCTGGTGTCATAGGGCTACAGTTTTCTTTAAGAATGTAACATTTACAAATAGATCTGTTTTGGTAAGAGTCTGGAGTGAAGTCCTCTGAAAGGAGACAGAGTGCAGTCTGAGAATTTTGATTCCCTGTCCGCTTTGGAGGCCTCGTTGCATTCCTTGTTTCCTACTCAGAACAAAATTTGAAAATTGCTGAGGCAGCTTCTTGCAGTCCCTCTGTTTGAGAAGGAGGGAATGTGTGCTTAATTCCCAGACGAGAGGAAAATCACTTGCTGACTTCAACAGTTTCATCAGATTTAATTTATCTTCCCCAAATTAATAATTTATTTGCCCAAACATCTGCTGCCTGAAAGTGAGAGAGGACCTGATACTTATTTGAAATAGTTGTGGAAAAACACTGTCCATCTGCAACTTCCAGAGAACTTAGTGGAATACTATTTCCAAACCAAATCCATGGTACCTGGGTTGTATCAGTGCATAGCTGAGGTTCCTTCTTTCAAGGAAAATTTGATTCTCTAAAATAGGGCAATTGAAAATCCAAAATGCATGAATAAAAACAAATTTTAAAGAATCTAAAAGTGATTAATTAAACTCCTCCTGTGGCCTATAAATTTTTTGTGTTCAAGTCTCAGCAATACCAGAAACGGCATTTAAAATACAGCAAGAAGACGGTGTTTTTATGAGATTTCCAGGCCAGTGCTGCAGATCCAATAGACTGGTATTCAAATCTGAACCAATGTGTTAGGACAGAGATCTACTACTTTTCAAGTCTGAGTTTCCCTTTTCCTTCTTTATCTGTTTATGAACTACTGAGAACAGAACATCTGTTTTAAGTTAGTAACTAGACCATTGTTCTGAAGCCAGGCTATATAATTCTCTTTCTTATTGTTTTTCTCCCTATTCTCTGAATTTTGTCTTACGATTTATAACAGCAAGATTTTCTGTGAGCAACAAAGCTAATGAAGTTCAGTTTCAGGAACTGTCTTTTGTCCCATGGATCCTTCGCCGGTCAAAGACAGCATTTGAAACTATTTATATGCGGTCTGGTTGCTGGCAAATATGTACAGTCTCTGACCACGCAACTGTGGCCAAATGAAGCGAATTCTGACTGCCTTTCCTCAGCGGAGACGCTAATTTGGGTCTTTCTCCCTAACACCGCATTTACTTTGTAGAAATTTTAAGTCTTGCCTCCTTTAAATAAGTTGCTCAAAAAATGTTTAATGTGCATTTGAAAATAGGGTTTGCAGGCAGATATCAGGTAAACAATATGGTCCCCTCTCTGGAAACATTTCCCCACCCTCTTCCTCCACAATGCCCCCCTTCCCCCAAACCTACTAATTTCAGTAGATTACACACGTGTAATCCTCCCAGACAAACACTTTAAATGGCAGTCCCTGAAAATATCTTTCTTTCTTTCTTCCTTTCAAGGGGTAAATATGAAGGAAGATGTAAAGGAGGATGAAGAAATCTTCATCTTTCTTCCTATCCTTGTCAAAACCAGAACGTGGAGGGATTTGGTACAGTCTGTACTAATCTCGTTAGTCTGCAAAATCAGCCTAAATCTGGGCTACTGATGTGTTTCTACAGTTGAACTAGGCTATTAGAGTAAGACTGATCTAAAGACAGAGCAGACACTTCGCAGCTCATTCCTTTCAGAAAATATGTGTTCATCTACCTTAGGTCTGCCATTTCAGATTGTGTTTTGTTAGGTCTACAGGTGATCTTTAAACACAGATACTTTGGATACGTGCTTCAGGATTGCACAGTAGCTAAAAAGCTACTTCAAGTACAGTTGTGGGTATTTCACCTCTGGAGTTATCTGCCAGTAAAGGATTGATGTGTTTAAGGCTCAAGGCTTCCCAAGGAAAACCAACCATTTTTTGCATGCTACCACGCTTATTTAAAGTCATCCCATGAAGAATAGGGGCATTTCTTATTTTCTGATTGAAGCCACGTTTGAGTACTGGAAGAATTATTATTAATAAAGCTGGAAACCAGATTTAGTTTCATGTGCATTTCACATCTAAGCTTCATGGTATTCAACAACTCCTTTTACTTCACTGCAGAGAAGTCTGTCTCTAAGCTTCCTAATTAAACAAACTGAGCCAGGTTCATCTTGCTGTACTGGAGAGCATAGTGGCAGTAGGTGTTGCTGGGCAAGCTGAGCAAGGCTGGGCCAGCTCAGCAGAGACAGATCAACACTGACAGCTCTTTTGCTTCCAGTACCTGAACAGTACCTGAATAGTGCTTATCCATTGCACTGCCTTCAATGGCTTAAGATGTAATAACATTTCCAAATTGTTGATTCTGTTTCAGGACAGTTTACAGATACTGAATCATAAACTAAATTTACAGGAAGCACAGTTAAGTGGTCACAGATATATTTTTTATCTCTTGAGTGTTTTTCTTCTTCCCCTCCCTTTTTCTTTTCTTTTCTTTTCTTTTTTTTTTCCTTTCCCCTCCCCACTCCCCCCAGGTAGACCTGAATCATAAGAAGGAGTTCAGTGATTACAGAGAAGAAACTGGCCTTCAGCAGAGCGAAGGTATTCATCAGCTAAATAACTCACTTCATTCTGGAAACGAGTTATTTTATAAGGTTAAGTCAGAGTTTCCATCAACGCAACCGTATTTTTGTCGGTAAATCACAAATACTTTCCTATTGATGCTACTCGGCAATTTGTTCGGAATTTACTAAGTAAATAATAGTAGCAAGTCAAAAGAACATGCCTCAGACTAACTTCATTTTAGTCCATCTCTATGCCTCCCCGTTTTTGTACTGGTTTCAGTTTCAGCTTGTTATTTGAGATGTAATTTGAGCCTAACTTCTCACAAACAGCAGCACTGGGCCATAGGCTTCCTATATCTTTGCTCTAATACCTTTAGGTTTTTACTATGCCCTGGCATCTCTGTGTGGGATAAACATATCCTGATCATATATTGTTCACTCATGTATAAGCATGAGGGAAGAACTTGCAGTTCAGTGGAAACAAATAATGACACCTGAGATGGAATGAGATCCAGCTCACCCACCCTTACTGTTGTCAGTTTTGGTGGAGTAACCCCATATCCAGCATGTCCTGTTTACCCCTGTATGCCTTAATACAGAGAATGCAAGTCTGATAATGCTTCTAGTCTTTTTGTAAATGAAAATAGATCCTATTAGCATAGCATTGAAGGTTTCTGACTGAAATCCCGTTATAACTCTTAACATTTGTGCAAGAGGAATAGCTGTTTTTAGAGAAATCACTGTTGTATATACTACGGGGGTGCACATGTGGAAACAAGGCAGAGTAAAGACAATCTAAATAATGGAGCAGTTTATAAGATGGGAGCATTGGGAAAAGAGAAATAAAATGGCAGCTTTTCATGAACCATAACTGAACACTCAGAGGACAAAATAGAAAGATTATTGTTTGCAGATGTGATTGTGGCAATAAAAGATGGTCATAATAAACTGACAAACAAACCAACCACTTTTATTCAAAACTGCTACAGAATTCCTCAGAAATCATCCAAACACTGCAGTGTACAATTGTCATATCATAGAATGGTTTGTGTTGGAAGGGATATTTAAGATCATCTAGTTCCAACCCTCCTGTCATGGATAGGGACACCTTTTGCTAGTGCAAATTGCTCAGAGCCCCATCAAACCTGTACTTCAACACTTTCATGGATGGAGCATCCACAGCTTCTCTGGGAATTATCCTTTATTGATAGGGCAATTAGAATGATTCTTGTAATAAAACCTTTTTGAATAACTATGCTTTGAGAATGTTATTCTGGGAAGTTTTGAACAGAGTTCATAGGGAATGAATAAAGTAAAGTGGTATGGAGAGACTGGGAAAGCAAACCAGTTTAATAAAAAAAAAGCAATGAAAATGAGAAAATGAAAAAAAATGGTTGGAAGATAATGAAAAAAATGGTTGGAAGATAATCACAGATTATAATATATGTCCAGATTTTCTCTGGAGAAAAAGATGTGTGTATGACATTCAAATAAAATGTGCTATGTTGGAGGAAGTTAAATCATTACAGTGGCTTAATAAGGAAAATGAAGGCACCCTGTGCTATCATACTTTGTTTAACTTAATCTAAACTTATGCAGTAGCTGTTAGATGATAGCGGTTTAGGTGTGACAGTGTCAGCTCTAGAACATGGTTGTAGCCAGTATATGAGCTCTCTAGGATGACCTATTTCAGTGGCATAGGCAATTTCACATCCTAGCTTCGCGGTATGTCATCTTCTCCTCCTGTTCTTACCTGGCCAAGGTTAGGCTTGCCATGGCAGGCATCTGTCACAGTCATGTATTATTTTTCTGGGCAGATGTAGTTTCAGGGCGTAGCTCCTCTCACCCGTGGTAAGGTGTGTGAAAGCGAAGCATATAAATAAGTAGTTTGGGTCCCCTCTTTAGTCAATGGAAAGGATGTGTCTTCCAGAGAGTGATTTATTCAATCGCAGTAATTTATTTAATTCCAGAACAATTGTGCTGCTGGGAGAATGATCCAGTTGTTCAGTACAATTTGAGGTGCCCTAAACTATCCAGAATATTGTCCTGGGATTGGCAGGCATGCCACGGGACTTATGAGAAACCTTGGCCTTCAATAG
>JAYRBT010000114.1:64018404-64031836 GCA_036023395.1 Myiotriccus ornatus
ACAGTCATGTATTATTTTTCTGGGCAGATGTAGTTTCAGGGCGTAGCTCCTCTCACCCGTGGTAAGGTGTGTGAAAGAGAAGCATATAAATAAGTAGTTTGGGTCCCCTCTTTAGTCAGTGGAAAGGATGTGTCTTCCAGAGGGTGATTTATTTAATCACAGTAATTTATTTAATTCCAGAACAATTGTGCTGCTGGGAGAATGATCCAGTTGTTCAGTACAATTTGAGGTTCCCTAAACTATCCAGAATATTGTCCTGGGATTGGCAGGCATGCCACGGGACTTATGAGAAACCTTGGCCTTCAATAGTTGGAGGCCAGATTCCTATGGTGTCTAAAACAGTGCTGGATGCCTATTTTTAGGCAACTGAAGCAGACCTGGAGTATAATTTTCCTTCAGCTGAGAACTAGTTACCAGAAAGCTTGGTGCCACCAGCACAGCACTGTCTTGGATATGAAGAAGTTGTTTTCTTGGGGAGGAGGGCAGAGAGGTTTTTTTGTTGCTAGTTTTCTGATTTATTTTCAGGGAATACAAAAAAGGAAAAGTTCAAGAATTAAGCCTGTCCTGAACTACACTTTTTCTTGTTGTGACAAGAGTAAGAAAGAGAGTACAGAAATAGAATAGTTATGTGGAGAAAAGTGTTGCTGTAAAATAGATTGAATGTAAAATACATGGCAGAAGAGGGGGAAGAAGAGAGAATGTTTGACTGATTGAGAAGAAATGCTTCCCCAAAAGAACGAACTTAGGTGCTGCAGTTGAAACAGGGAGCCATAAAGACTATGTTACAGTTCAAACACTGGAAAATTCAGTTTTGGACAGGAAACTCCTACAATAAGGTCATAGAAAGGACAGAAACCTTCAGGTGGCAAAACAAGCAATAAACTGAACAGGCAGATTAGCACCCCAAATGGAAACAAGAAATCAAAAAGCAAAATTAAGTTTAACAGAAGGCATAAAGACTCTTGGAGAAAAGCCCATCTTGGCCAGATCAGATTTTGACAAGCTGCTTGACCTCTATAATGTTGTATTTAAGATAGAACAGGGACAATGACAAAGCAAATATCTATAATATGCCCTTGTGGTGGCCATAAAAGCCCTACTGATTTAATCCCTAGTGAAAGGATGAAAGGCTCAGAAAGACCTCTCTGCATTTCTAAGCAGAACATTGCCGTGAAGATCAGGTAAGGTAGCTAGCATGGTGTAAGCATGCTACAGTAGTGTATAAAGTTTAATGCCACTGCTTCTGAAGAACTTCATTGTCCATTGGCATTTTCAGAATCTCCAGTGGGTAATTCTACCTCACTTGCCTCATCTATGTGGTATGATATGATTATCACTCGTATTATTAATGGTTTGTCCCAAATTCTCAGACGCAGATGTGGGCCAGCATGTGATCTGGCTGGAACAACTGTGTTCTGGTTGTTATGCAATGGCGGTTCAAGCGTGTGGGTAGGAAGGTTCACTTTGTATGACCCTTGCGAAGGAGTCAGAAAGCAGGATGGCAGGTCACACTGGGCAGTACAGGTATAGCTTTACGACAAGGGACTTCAATGTCTGGAGTTGAATCCATAGTGAACACTGGTAATGACTCACGATTTCATAAAATGTTTTCATAATCTTAAAAGTACTCTGACCACCTAGAAGGTCATAGGACTCCAGGCAGAGATTAAGGCCTAAATTAGCTACATTTTTAGAAAATTCAGTGAGAAAATAAAACCATAAGAAAGAAAAGAAAGTTCGTCCTAGAACAAAAGGGCAGGAAACATCTGAAGTTTTTTAGGGAAAATGAGACTGTGTTGCCCACCTTCCTCAAGGGGTAACTAAAGACAACTTGTTGTTGTTGAAAATAATTTAGAATATAAAAGTCTCTGATGTACTTATGCAATTAATTAACTGAAAACCCAATAGTGAGTGAGAATAAGAACAAAAATCTCTTTATTAGAACAGGCATCTTGCCTCATTCTTAAGCTAGTATATATAATCTTTAATGTGCTCCCACTAGGTATTTGACTCTAACAGAGCTGGAATATTAAATTCAGAATCAGGAAATCCATTTATTCAAATAAACTTATATTTTCCTTTGCTTAAATGTCTCTCTTCTATCATAACTTAAAAGGCTTATTGCTTCTCACATCACTTCAGAAGTGTTAGTGCTGCTAAACTCAGATGTTAGTAAAACACGCGTCAATACACTCAAATGCAAGACTTTCAGTGCAATATCTTTTTTTTTTCATTGTTTTTAGAAAAAAAATAAAAGCAAAAAGAGGGGATGGACATTTAGTGATACAGTATGCTATACATTACTTTAAAAATCATTAAATTAAATTAAAATTATACAGCAACATTGTTGTATTTTCTAAGCAGATAAAGGAAAACACAAGGGAAAATTCAGCCAATCCCCATTTTATGAGCATTGCTGCCCATTTGTCATCAATGAGAATGGCATTTAAATTAGCCTTATTATGAAGTTTGTTACTTATTTCTCTCCTGTTCCAGTATTGTCTTATAGTCCTCTTGCCTTATGCACCATGAAGACAAATGGTGACGCTATGTCCATACCCTAAAGACTTATAGTCATAAAGAAATTTATGTGTCTACTGCTCATGGAAGTTAGCACCTAAGAAGGTGGTTATGATGGCCTGAATCTTCTAAACTAAGTACGTAAGTCACGTAAAACCCAAGGAACATAGAGCCCTAATGTCCCTCTGCCTCCCTCCCACCCTTCAAAGAAGGGTTTGACACCGAAGAAGGGGCTGTACCAAAATGGTCTTGTGGTGGGTGGGAAAATGAGTCAGCAGCACTGAGGCAGAGAGATGCTACTGTATAAAGCCACAGGCTGTCTCCAAAATTTGTTTTATTTTTATGTATGTGGTCTTGTCTCATCCCTTTGGGTACTCCTCCTATTACAGGAAAATCTTATTCCTATTTTACAAAGCAAAAGGATTTGATATTCTGCTGAAAAAAGCAATGGTAGGACCAGAAAATGGAGGCATAACTTGTGAATTGTCATGTGGTGCCTTAAAGATAATGCTATATATATTTTTTTTTCACTAAAAGTAGACAGCAAATCAATGAATTAAACAAACTTTATATACCACCAGGGTACCCTCACTCCAATATTAAGAACTTTAAAGGTGTGCATTCAAATACTAAAAGAATTTAGGTAAAACCATACTTCAACATATAAAAGCAGTTTCATATACATAGATTGTATAGATATATATTTGTGTGTGTGTGGTAGAACGTATAATTTTTACTGGCAGGAAACCCATAAAAAGAAAAGCTTTTGGGGTTGGCTCAAACTTTGAGTGCACTTTAGCATGCTGGTTCTACTTTATGAAGAAATCTCGAATGTATCCCATGTGTTGTAAATGCTTAAAAATGGGCTCAAGATGAGCTTTTGTCTGCCTGAGACATACAACTCTTAAAAAAATATCTTTCTTCAGCAGCATCAATATTTATTTTTGTATGCAATTTTTTGCAGTTTGAATGCTGGATTTGAGTTTCCCCATTGCCTTCAAAAAAGTGGGAAAAAACCACCCTTAATAAATCTAACAACAGAATCTGGTTTCAAGACTATTTCCCATGACTGAAACTTTTTCTGTCAGAGTTGTTTTCTTGTAACAGCTGACATATCATTATTGTTTTCCTTGTTTTAAAATATTGGCTTTCTAAAACTGTCCAATCCATCCCTGAACTAAAAAAGAAACAAGTCTTCAGAGGTCTGATGATGATGTTCTTTCACCCTTTCCACCACCACTATTACATTAACTGACTGTAGGTTTCTGGGATGTCGATAGAAGTGTAAAAGCTACCATAATTACTTGATTGTTCTCCAGATGTGTGGGATCAATATGACTAGGTGCAATGTAAGAGAGGAACTCCCTTATTATCCTCAGTGGTCCAATTCCATGCTCCTACTTCTACTCTGTTTTCAAAACTGATTTCTTTTGGTGGATCTTATTTCTGTCATCCTGTCTTCATTTTCTGATCTCCCTTCTCTGCCATATTCAGTAGCAGATGATTGACATTCTGTCGACAAGAAGCTCAGTTCTGTACATTAAAACTTTTCAGTAGCTGCACAGAAGTCCATAATCATTCTCTTTTAATGAATTAGGGCTGAAAAAACCAAGAGGAATCTGTAAAAAATCAGATACCTAGCCAAGCTTTTGATAGAAGTTCAGGACATGAACTGCATTTTTAAAAATCTTTAACTGAATTTTCAAATACTTCTTCAGAACATCTGTGAAGCAGCTCATTCGTATGAGCAATTCATTAGTGAAGTAATAGATAGAAGCACTCTGAACTACAGGGATTTTATCACTATTAAGAAATTCCTGTGGTAGAGGATTATGAACACAGAAACACAAAGGTCACTTGAGAGTAGACTGTGATCTAATGGCCAAATTGCAAGGACTAAGTATCAACACTTTTAAGTCTCTCTTTTCAGTGATTCTGTGATTCATAGTCTTTCTGCGATGCTTATGGTTCTTTTGGAAAATAATTAAACCTCTATGACTGATAATTCATGGTAAAGCATCCATTTTGCCTTACCTATATACTGAAACTTCAGCAGCTACAGGGTCACCCCTCTGGAGGTCTCCATTGTTTTACAGTAAATACAGGCATTTAAGTTATATCTGCATTGGTAGGTGTTTAAAATCTGAGCAGATACAAGGTACCTAAGTCAGAATTTATTTCATGAGCTCAGCTCAAGACTGTGTGTGTTCTGCACTCCCCCACTCTGTCATAGGTTTTTTCACACAGATCTGGCAGGGATATCACGATGGCTTACGGCTGTTCCCGCTCTGCTATTATAAGTCTGTTTAGACAGGCTGTCACTGGGGATATAGGTTGGCATTCAGTATTGTCTATTAGAAGATAGAGTTCCCTCTTACACATTCTATATGGTACACCTGAAACATGGACTGTAGATACTGAATTTTCACCATGCACCTCTATACCTCCCCTTACATTTCCAGGACTGTGATTCCTGTTATGGACTATGTGGACTGAGCTCTATTCCTAATGATAGCAGTATCTGTCACTCTGCTATATTAATTTTCAGGCCTTCCTGTATTGTGTGTTATTGTTTAATTGCCCATTACACAGTGTAGCATGATTTTTTAACTTAGCTCAACATTTTATGGCTTTCTGTTACAGCTCATCTCAGCTGTTAATGAGCCCTTTACCAAACCTCTTCAGTACAGATCATTATAGCCCTTTAGTACTGTCATTTGAAAGCTAATACCGATTGTGGAAAGATGGCTGGAAGTAACATGAGAGGAAACTCAGAAGTTATATTCACATCCTAACAGAAGTTATAACAGTACAGAAATTATAGGGTAAAATGCAGCTGCTACACCCTGAATGGAATGCCGTTGGCAACTCCTTGACGATTCCCTATACGAAGGGGAATGGAATGGAGGGTGGAATGAGTGGAGACACCATGACCAGGCTGGTGGATATACCAGGTGGATATCCCTGTAGGAAGGGGAACTTGATGGTAGTAGGCAGCTGGTAGATCGCATAACACCTGTCTACTGAGGGAGATAGGAGATGTCCTGCTGCTGAGACCACAGCTGCAGCGAAATTGCTCTTCTCGGATGAACTTAGTTCACTGAAGCCTAATTATAATAGCACACACGTCCATGCCAAAGTTATCCACCTCCAAAGTACAACCAACCTCCCTGGTCATGTGCTCTATATTGTTTTTGATTGTATCTTTAAAAGTGAAGCAAGAGAATTTTACAGTGATCAGGAACAAAGGTACATATGACTAAAGTCACTCAAGCTCCACCTAAACATAATGAGATATAAAAGTAAGTTGAGAATGGGGGAAAAGTTAGGGAAAACTCCATCTTTACTATTGGAATCAGTTGATGGGCTGAGCCTATCTTCTACGTCACAGGGACACCTACTGGGTGAGAACCAAATTCTGTGGTGCTGGCTTTGGGGATTAGAGCTTGTCTGTGTATTGCTTTGAATAAGTTTTTGCAGTCAGATACTATCACTGGCAACCTTTGAACCCTAATCTGTCACAATTTTATGTTAATAGGGGGTGTTATTCTGTAAACTGTTAGTGTGAGTCTTTCAAGGGTGTTAGCAGCCACCAGCATGGGTAACATACTCAAACAAAGTGGGAAGATCTGCTGAGGGGTTTCCTTTATGCTGTTGGCATATTTCCTTGAAAAAGTCTGTCGAACTGCCCTATGATCCAGCAGGACTGTTCAGTGAGAGATCTCCATAATGGTACACTGACAGATTGGTCAGGCACAAGGGTCTTGGCTTTCCTGGGGCACTGACAGACAAATAAAACACTTAGGGTCGAGGAAAACTCCCACACTAAGGGTCAAGGAAATCTCCCCTTTTCATGTGACACCAGTAAACAGAAAAATTGTTCAGAAGGAGAAATATAAGTGTGCTGTGTTCCCAATTAGTTTGCAAATGTTAGGAACTCCTCAGTAAAAGGAAGTTTTTCTATTTTTTAAAATGTAACAGTAGCCAATTATTGTGATTTGTTCAGATGGGCATTATGAATTGCCCAGGTGCCCAGCCTGCACCATGCCAGTCCTGAAAGGCCCGTGCAGATACAACTGGAAAGTTATCCCTAAAATGCAGACTAGTTCTTTACCTTCCCTGGATACCATGAGCAGGTTTTCTTTTGATGTCCTAGAAATCAGATAAGTCTTGGCAAGTGAAGGGTATCACACGAGCAAAGAGAGCCCAGACCTTGACAAAGATCTGGCATATACGGAGATCCGAGGAGGGAGACTGAAAGCTGCCTGACCTGCAGATGGTTACAGAGGTTATCTAACAAATTCTGTTCCTGAAATTAAGAAAAAATGGAGTTTCTTGTAGGAGTTGTTTTTGTTTTGTTTTAATTTTAAAGTTTTCAGATTACTTTTCCCTAGATACTCTTAGAACCTGGATAACAGTAGACCTCATGCATGCAAATAAACAAAGCCCTGACTGCTTTTCCCAAGTCTAACAGCACCCTTATAAGGGTACACATCAAAAATAAAAATGATTGAACTGTTAAATCTCTAAAGAATGATTCATAATTTCAGGGGAAATGGATATTAACTGATGAAAGCTTCTGGAAAGTCATAAGTGCAAATGTCCAGACCAGTGTCAACTTGACTGTGATAACTAGAGTTCCAAAGCTGTGAACAAACATTTGATTGCCTTGTCATTGTTGGTAAGAACAACTATTAAAATTCCTTTCAGTATCACAATGCAGCAAGAGCTTAAACTGAAAAAAACGTGACTCTGCAAGGTGCTGGAAAGCAGTTTGTAAGACTGAGGACTCTGGTGGGATGGTTCTTCAATCAAACTGGAGGATGAATGCATTAAATTGTACACTGACCCTAAGACAAATACCCAAAGATTGGCACAGCTGTGATTATGAAAAGTGCTGACTTGTGAAAAAGCACAAATATAAAGAGACTGGCTATTCAGTAGAAAAGCAAAGGATGTCAGTGATGCAAATCAAGAGCTACAGAACATGACTGTGTAAGGTATGCCTTTGGTGAAGTAGCGGTCGGAAGAATTTATTTGCATATGGAAGAAAGACCAAGCATGGCAAAATCACAGCCTTTTGTAGTCCATGACTAAGTCTAAATCAGTGTAACACTAAGAACTGTTATAAAGTTAAAGAGATTAAAAGACTCACAATATTAAAAATACTGTTTAAGAATCATAGAATCACAGAATATTCTGAGCTTGAAGGGACTTACAAGGACAATCGAGTCCAACTCTTAGAAAAGAGTAATGAAAAGCAGTCATGTCTGAATGGTATGGTAGAGTACCAGAACTTTCTAAAGCAAGTCCTTCTACTGTATTACCTTTGAAATAAAATGGGATTTTGGAGGGGTTTGCCTGCTATTGCCAAGACTTGAATGACGTTTAAATAAACCAATGTTTGGATTAGTACATGGTGCATAATTTTAAGAAAACAGATTATTTTTTTCACCCCAGAAAGCTGAAGTTTTTGTAGAAAATATGATAATAAAAGTCACAGCTTTCCAATAAATGAAATAATGTTACATGGAGTTACAGAATATTCTGGTTAAAGGCATATTGGCCTGTTTTTAAATTATTAGCCGCTCTCGTCTGAAAACGTGCTTGGAAACAATAGTACAGGCTCATCTGCCACTGATTTTAATAGTTCATTATCCCCATTAAGCTGAATAGCTGGTTATGTTGGTTTCAACAATCCTGGGAACATAACCAACCATTCAAACCTTTAATGGCCCATCACAGTTAGAATTGTTATGTTTTGTAGGTGTATGCACAGCTAATGGTAAAACTGATGGGATAATGAATGCTCAGATGCTAATAGTAACGAAGTCACCAGACACCCACATTGCATGAGTTCTGCACAGCATAAAATAAAAAATGATCTTATAGGAGACAAGAAAAAATTGCATAATTTGCAAGTAAATTTGCACTCTCTCCATCATAAACAACTCATTAAGATGAAGTGATCGTGCCACTTATTAACCCCATTATTGTAAATCTTATTGTCATACGAAATGTTCGGATATATTTTGCTGCTCTGATGCAATCTATTTCAAAGACCTAGAGATTTTTAAGAAATATCACTAAATATTCTTAAGGGTAAGAAAATAAAGGAGCCAAACATTGGAAAGTGCCTCAGAAGGAGAGAGTTACATTAAGAGGATCTTGTAATCATTCTCAGGCATTAAAATTCCAGGAAATTCAGAGGTAAGTATGTGTTAGAAAAAAAAAATCAAAGCATTTAACAGGATGAAAACACTGAGGTAGGTCTTCTGCACAAACTTGTCTTTGTCCTGAAGTGACACCATGGTGGATGAAAATGAGAGAATACACCAACAGCTCCTTCAAAAAAGCAAATAGTACACCATTAAAAATCACCTCAGTTTAATTCTAATCATTGTGAGGAGTTTGACTGCATGGAATTAATGACATCTTTTGTTTTTTGGAAAACATTACAGATCCTTTAGTTGTTTAAACTATTGAGTTGTTTTCATTTCTGTAGTAGAAAGTTTTACTGGAATGTGGATAATAGGTTTTGATATTAATGTTCCTCTGACAGCAGTTTTTAACAGAAAGGGAACTGAAACAGTTTGTGGACTGAAACAGTTCGTGAAAGGGTACGATGCATGCAGTCAGATCCTCACCAGGAGTAAACTGTGAACCAGCTCCCCTAGGTTTAATGGATCTACAGCAGCTGATGAGCTGACACACGATACAGAAATATCATATACTTTGAAAGATTTCTGTGAAATGTAAATTGCCTTTAACTAGTGCTCGGGGACTTTCAAGACAAGGAAGTTGCTAGGAGAAGCAAGCTGGTAAAACTGAGACCATGTTTCCACAATACAGTAAATCATACTTGATGGCTTGTAGAAATAGATTAAAACAGTTGCAACTATAAAACAGAAACGGATAAACCAATATAACTCAAAATTCAAAATTTTGTGGGGGACCATCCTAAAATAAGTAGCTTCTGTGCTGAATCATATATCATCTGTTCAAATTACTATGCCCCTTCAGGTATTTGTTCTGTCATATCTAGTTAAAAAAAAAAAAAACCCACAACTGTAGAGTGATCTCTGTATCAGATACCTCAGCTAACTCAACAGCAAACCAATCTTGTGCCCAGGATGAATCCTGACTACATTTCTATTGCTGGATGCACAGACCTAGTTTAAGGATAACAGACCCATGACTGAAAACTTGAGGTGAGGTGAGAATACCTCATGATGTGAAATGGGATGTGTAGAAGTCACCTGATCAAGTAAATGCACATGCAGCAAAGCAAGGTTTATGCAATGCCAATTCAGATTCAGAAGAAGGTGAGCCATGCTATGTTTAAAATTATTTTTCAGGAACCTTTGATCTCTATCTGCTGCAAGGCAGAATTTGAAGTGACTCTGCATTGTAATTTGTAGTGTTCCTCACACAAAACATGCCAGGATGAGTGCATCTGTAGCCAGAGCACAGGGTCATGCCCTGCGCCTTGTGATTACTGACTGAATTGCTGTGCCACTATTCTGATCACCATGGTCAAAGTCCTATAAAAATCAGTAGAAGTCCAAAAAAATCAACCAAGCAAAAAACCAGACCCAGAGAGAAAGGTTGCTAGTTACTGAGTGTATGAATTACATTCGATAAAAAAATGGGGAAAACAGACCTTTATAGCAAGAAATACAGTTGGTGGGTGATGAATTCTTTTCCATGTTATCTACTCTTCAAAATTTTGATTATGCAAATGAACAACAATCATCTGTTCTAAATAGTCTACCTTCCAATAAGATGGTAATGCCACGTAATTAAAGGTGTCAGAGCATCATCTCCTTTGGGAAATCAGATTGCATGCAAACACCCATTATTTCATACCTATTCAGCCTGAAGTTTTTCGCTGAAAACTGAAAGCCTACACCATGCTGTCGGTGTATTTAAGCAGATAGTCTTCTGGCAAGAATTATGGATTTTTATTGCCTTTCTTAAATTACCCATTTAAGGCAATACTTTTAAAGACGAAATTGAAATAAAAAAGGTACATTGTATTCAGAAGATCTATAGCAACTTACAAACAGAACCTTACCACCGAGAGACACTTCAGACAGTCCAGGAGAACACTTCAAAAAGGCCAAAGCATAGGAAACAGAACAGACAAGGACATCAGCTAGATTCCAACTAGATTTTAATCTCCCAGGTCCTCCCTCCTCTCTTGGTAACTGCTATGTTTGCAGTCCTATAACAATAAATCACAAATTTAGGACCTCAGTCTATTGCCTGTGGTTTGGATTAATATCAGCTTACAGTGGCTCATTTTTTCTTAAATTTGATACAAGCTTTCTCAGAAAGGAGCTGTTAATCTCCTCCTGGAGCTACTGTTTTCATATACCTTCCTCAGATTTTCTCACCCCACACTCTAGAGACACATAACTTTTAAATTAGATCCAATTTGTCTTCAGAAAAGTTTAAAAAATAAAAGAGGTTTTTGCTTCTAGTGACTATGACATATTTTATAGATTATTGTAAATCTATTAAATTATCCATAAGAAAGTGTATTCCCCTGTAAACTATTGAAGGTGAGATAGACATGAATCTGTCAAAATAAACAAAGGAGATGTAACTATCTTATACAATGTGTAATTTTCAAGGACAGAGGTTCAGGTGTGAGATCTTCCCAATCTGTACAACTTCAAGGCCAGGTTGAACAGGACTTTGAGCAACCTGGACTAGTGGAAGGTGTTGCTGCCCATGGCAGGGGAATTGGAACTAGATGATCTATAAGGCTCCTTCCAGTCCAGACCATCCTATAATTCCTTGTTTCTGTGAACTTCACTCCTCACATCTGTTGGACAGGAAGGTTCCCCAAGTCCTCGGCCGCATGGCAGCCAAGCATGAGAATCATATAACAAGAAGCTAAGGGTTTTTTTTAGAAAGACCTTCAAATATTTAAGATGATATTAGCATTTCATGATTCAGAGTACTGTGGAACTGGTGGGAGTGTCTCATGGGATGGTGGTATGGCGAGTCAGTGAGGTGTGGTGTGGCTGGTGGGCCCAGAACGTGTGGGGCCATAGCTGCCTGCACCAGCAGCCTTGCTGAACAGAAGTGTTGAAAGGGATCCTGCAGAAAGTTTTGCAACTCATATTTGGTCCACAGTCAATATATGAAAACATAATAGAAACCAGAACCTATGAACAAGAGCATTAAATGAAACAAGGGTCTGAGGCAATAGTCCAATACATATTTAATAACAATCTGCCAAATGGTGTTTTCAATTATGACAATTTTATTTTGTGTTAAAGTAGCACTGGAGGTCAAATGATGCAGTCAGGCCTGAAGTTCCTTCCATTGCATTAGATGATGCAGAAACGTGTAGGACAATTCCCTGCTGCATTTTCTAGCTAAGGTGAATAAAAAGCAGTCTAAAAGAAATACATCTATTCCAGAGATTAAGTCCACAGCTCTGCAGAGTTCTCTGTGTTGAAGAGGGCTTCACTGACAGGAAATGTCCTCTAAATTCAGGACCAAGCTGCATTATACTTCTGGAATATATTCTCAGTGCTCATGCGTTATTTCTTTAATCAAGTTTCAGAGGAGTGTTTGACTTTTACTGTGAAACCATAAATCATCACCGTTTTTGGCATCTCAGATGCTTTCCTCAGTTAAACACAATGGGTTACTTCCAAGAGAAGAAGGAAGGATGTCAGTCGTGTTCAAAACATGTTACTAATTTATTGGAAGATCTTATTGGATATGATTAAGTTGAACATTTTAGTATATTTCAAGACAAGACAATCATCTTTCAATAATACCTGTAGTTTGAGACCCCTGCACAGTATGCATGTATTTTAGACCAAATATTTTTGGTAGAGCTAGCAGATGCATTTTGGCTACAGTGACTGCGAATAATGGCCCATATTTTTGTTGTCCTTGTTCACTAGTTTGTTAGGAACTACCTTGAATTAAACTGAAAACTAAGAGTTTTTTTCGCCCTTCTCTTTCACTGCAAATGTATTTTAAACAAAAACACAGGAAACAATTGCAAGAAAAAAGAGTACTTTCAGTGCCATGGATTGCTTTGGCAGACTTACTTTGGTGGCAATTTTAAAGAAAAAAAAATTCTATGCAGATTTTTTGTCTTACTCCCTGTAAGTATTACAGTTTTATACTGTCTCATTACTGGAGATACCAGCTTTGACAGTTCTTTGGCATGTTTTTGAGGCATCTGCTTTAAGAAAAAAACAAAATCCAACTACTTGCTTCCACCTGACCTGCATCAAAAGGTGTCATCTATGCTGTTCACTGAGCTGTGGCAGACCCTGTGACTTTGCCTGGCAGTGCTTGTTGTGCAGCCTCTTATCCATGCAACTACTTCTTATCTCTTGGGGTAGGCTATTTCAGAGGACTACTTCAGCTTTTAGCTTTGTCTTTAGTGCCAAGCAGACTGCTGTTTTTCCCCAAGTATTCTATTTACTTATTTTCTATTGATTTTTGAGAACACTGTAACTAGAGCTGTGGAGTGTGACTACCATTCTGATGTAAATTTATCAGTGTGATTTTCTACTTACTGCAGAGAGGAATATGGGTGAGGAACAGATTTTCCTTTCTTTGCTTATATCAGGGTTAACGAAAGTATAGACTTGGAGAGTGCTTTGACTAGTATACTGCAGATCATAATATAGCCTGCCACAGTAGCAGTCTCTTTTTAGTTGGCAGGTTTTGAAACATTAGTGAAAGCTAACATGTGATGGATTAATGCCACAGAGACTTATGCACAACTTTCTATCATAATAAATATGCTGAAGGAAACAGAGCCTTAATACCATCCTCATCTAGTTCCATCTATAATGGCCAGTCTTCGCGAATGAAGAACCAGGGAAGGTCTTTACACCTTCCAGCCTGCGCATTGGATTTTTTAGGT
>JAYRBT010000114.1:64049493-64145282 GCA_036023395.1 Myiotriccus ornatus
ACCACATCCTGGGCTTTATGTTTGTGAGACGTAAGAGTTAGCTATTCTTCCCTTGACCCAGGTGAGGAAACCTCTTTGGCAGGTGAATTCTTAGTTTCCCTAATGTGCCAGTATCTTTCCTGTTTCTCTTACTGTGGCTGCACAAAGTACCTAGTTCAGAGGAGAAAATGTTTCTTATTGTCTAACATGCAAGTTTCAATTGATCAATAATCAAAGATTAGTAGACCAAATAATAATGATAAAACACTGTGCATGCTATTCATGGAAATGACACATTTATTAAGCTCACACAAGGATAAGATACTTTGTTGTAGTCAGTAGCAAAACTCCCCTTGACTTCAGTAGGAACAGAACCAAACTCCTTGTGTGCACCATCAGACAGTTACAGCGATTTATTAATAAAGTCCTGGTGCAGCTGGGATGATGACACATTTTTGTTGCAGTGCCTGGAATAAAGTAATAATAAGCTAAGCAAAAAGAAAATTTTACTTTGGAGCCATTTGATTGGCCTAAATCAAGTGGGCTCTTTCATTTTGTTTTGTTATATGTCTGCAGGATGTATTCACTGATCAAGAGTTTAGTTTCTATTCCATCACACAGCAAAATACAGTAAAAGATTGACAGATTCTTGGTGAATCATGAATTTTCAGCAGAGCTGACCAAAATGTTCCTCATAAAAAGGCACAAGCTTTAACAGCACCTGTTAAAACTAGACTTAACATTTACAAAAAGAATCCAATAGAACAAATTTAGGAATGTGCCAGAATTTTCACGGCTGGTTTCACTCTGAAATAAAGGCTCAGAATCTTTTAGCAACACAATCTATTTGTTGATTTAAGGGCAGTCTGGAGAATGTATTTAACGATGTAAATAGATGCTCTGTGAGATTTTGTTAAGTGTCCAGCTATCTAACCAAGGATAGTCAAAATCTATTTTAACCTCTTTCCTTCAGAGTTTGCGGATGGAGTCTTCTTTGCAATTGTGAGGCCAAACAGCGTCCCTTCAAGCCAAACAGTGTCTTCTATGGAAAGCTAGTAGCTACCTTGGTGCTGGAAAGGGTTTACTGACATAAACAGTGGCTTCGAGATGTTTTCTGTGAATGAAAAAGCAGATATGTCAGCTTGACATTCACATGGTATATCCAGAGTATGTTATGTATTTACTTATTTTGTAAAACTGGTTTTCTTTTAAGTACACTTGTTCCAGTTACTTCTCAGTGAAGATAAATACATCACGCAGATTGAAACAAGACTTGAAAAAGTTGAAGCACTTGCAAAGTTTTCACTTCAAAGGTGCAGTTAATTACTTAAACATAGGAAATCAATGCAAACAGGAAAATGCAGTCTGCATTTGCAGGCATTTTCTATAACTATGCAATTATTTTGCATTTCTTGCAGAGAATCAAGCAACAGCCTGCACAGCTTTGTTAGACCTCACAGGCTTTTTTGAAACTAGATATTAAATTGTACTATAAAAAAACAGGTGTTTAACTTACAAATGTTAAACAGATGGTTTATGTGTTTATAAACCCAGACCTCCTGCAAGAGGTGCACAGAAATTGAGGTTTGGTTCATGCGCATCCCGTAATTTATACCCTTGCAGCAATGAAGATATAAACAGGATCTTCTTTTCCCACCGTGATCAACATCCCCGCCAGATACAGGCAGTTTTAGATGGTGTTTCTGGATAATCTTTAAATTCCATCTGCCTGCAGAAGGACTTCCTGACCTGCAGGGTGAATTTTATTAACACTGAGCTCTTAAGAAAGCAACAACCAAAACCAACCCACCTCAAAGCAAAACACAAACACCTCCCTGTCTGCAAGACAGGTGGAATTATAAGTCTATGAGACTTCAGCATAATGAAGGTGTTTAAATGCAGTTAACGACTAAGAAACAATCCTGCTCCTACAGGTAGGAGCTGAGCATTATTTTCCCATTTCCTTGAATTAGAAAGCCTTGCTACAGGCATTATTGCAATAATACTGTAATCAACAGCAATTAATATAACAGAAATTATTACCGTAAACAATTAATATTCATGAGAGCCCTCTGATGCAAATTGGTGGGTATTTCATAAGGAAACTTACCCAGGGAGAAAAGGCTTTTCCTCCTTCCCTCCCTCCTCCTCCCTCCTCATCATTTCACCATCCTCTGCAGCATATATTGCATGGTGAGTAAGTAGGGGTCACTGTTTTTTTATGCAACCCTATTCCTAATTCTCAGTGAGGTTGCAAGTAGCACCTGGTATTATCTTAAAGATGAGAAATGGACATTTTCACTGGCACGAGATTTTCAGAATCAGAACTGAAATGAGATCCAGGACCCACATTGTGGACACTGGGACAAAGTTCACTGTATTCAATATAAAGCTTCCCCCTGGTTGTAGTAAACCTTGAACTGGGCCCCAGCTTGGCTTAAGAATTATTTTATTCAGTGGCAGAGAGATGAATATACTAAAGCCTTTGCCTCCCATATCTTGTTCATTGGGTTGCCCAGGAGGTTTCAGTTTCTATCAGACCACATTCCAGATAAAAATCCTTGGGACTAGAAACAAACTTTGGCAATTATCCTCTATAGTAAAAGCTGAGCAATGTCAATGGTTAATTTACCCAATGTAAAACTATTAGGAGAACTGATACATTTGATCTCTGATCTGATGAAATGTATAAATAGCTCCATCCAGTACTTTATAATTTCAATTCATACTTTGTTCGTATTTAAAAACACTTAAAACAAATTAGAATGTAAATAGTATACAAAGTAAATTAGAGATATTACTTGCTTCTTAACAAATGATCCTCTCTGTTTCCTGTGCCTACTTAAAATACTAAAAAGCATTGAAATTTCATTACACCGGGATTTGGTAATAACTTAATGAGAAAAACATTAAATACATGGCAGAAAAAGGAAGCACCTGCACTGTTTGCTACCATGACACTGAACAACAGAATCATCCAGTAATCTGTGCTGTCTGCAGGGGCTGTCTGGAGGGCATCTGGTCCCAGAGCTCGCTCAGAACAGGGTCAGTTTCACAGCTGCATTGGCTTGCTCAGGGTCTTGACCAGCTGAGAGGTAAAAAACTTTGAGGATGAAGATTCCGCAGTGTCTCTGGGCACCTGTTCCAGCAATAGGTACATACATGCTATAGGTACAGCATGCTCAAAAGGGAATATAATTTCACTGAAAACATTTTAAAAATAATTTGAAGGTCAGAAATAAATTTAACAGCCCTAATGGTGCAGTGATTTCTTATAACACTGGAAAAGTCTTTAAGCAACTCTATCAGAACCATGACTCAATAACACAGGATAACATTCCATAGCCGTCCTGCTGATGTGACCAGAGGTTGTTGCAGCTGGAAAATCAAAGATTTTCTTCCCCACTGCTCTGTTTTGCCTAGAGAGTGTAATGGTTAGAATTTAGAAATGGTTAGTGATTTTTTGGGTCTTTCAAAGTAAGGATTTGGGTCAATTTTTTAAACCCAGAGTGCCTATGGCTTTAAGTGCAAATGGCCCAAATTGTAAAAAGTCTGAGTACTCACAAATGTTCACGATGTAGGAGAGGCTAATAGGAGTAGCTAATATTCAGTCCATTTGAAAGTCAGGCATTATTTCTAGTTGGGTAACTTTTCTGGATTCATGGAGTTAGCCTCAAAATACTAAAGACAGAAATCAGGGGACAAAGACCTGGGATTTTTTCAACTACTAGAGAAAAAAAAACTTTGGAGAAATATTTCTGAATCTAATGACCCAAAGAATACTTTGGAAAACTTATGGGGGAATAAAAAGAAAAAGGTTCATTTTTATTCTGAGTTAGTGCAAATGCGTTTCTACAGACTGATGTTCTTGAGATATCACAGAATCAATCAACTAGGTTGGAAAAGACCTGTGCAAAAGAACATGGAAATGTTTGGAGATGTCATAAAAAAAATTTTATCCAATGCAAATACAATAAAGAAGCAATCATGTTTATTATTTGTACATGAAAATGTATTTCCCACCTTCACTCTTTCTTTTATTTGCTTCTATTGGGAAACAGGTGAACAAACGTTTATCCGCAGTAATGGTAGATCACAGAAGACCACAGAAGAATGACAATCAGAAAAAATATTTCCTTTGAAGGTTCTTTGGAGGCCATTTGGAAACATATTGATGTTTACGGGGTGGAAAAGGGAGAAAGAAGCAGCACAGGTTTGTGCATATAAAGAAATTTTTTAAGGATTTTTAAAAGAGGACAATCCCCCTCCTTCCCACTGTTATCACTTTAGAAAAAGTGTGTCCAGATTTTTTTTGAGCTCATGTCCTGCAGGAAACTATGAGAAGCTGATGACTAAGATGTCTAAAATAAGACAACTTTGAACCTCATACTCTGAAACCCCACAAGTTGTTATTAACTTTGTCCTTGGCTCTTGACTCCAAAACCAAAATCTCATGCTTGAAATCTCCTTCTGGTTGTGTAAACTCTGTCTGGGGGTGAGAACACAGGGCAAGTGAAGATTTCAAACAACTAAATAAGAAGCAAAATATTTATAGAATGTAAAGACTTGTGGGTTTTTGACTGTAAATAAGGTGCAAGACTTTCAAATGTCAAAGTTTAAGCAAAAAAACTGTGTAAATTTACACTATAAATCATGAACTGGTATACTCTAACTAGTGTGAATTATAACTTTATATCCATTTGCTATAGTACAGTGATACTACTGAAACATAGGATGTTGCTTTTGTTCCTGAAAACTGTTGATTTCATATTCATGAATTTCAAAAGAACAGTCTGTTTTGACATGGATGTTCTTGCTAAATGGGAGTGTGGTGCCTGCAGTTGTTTATGCATACCCTCTGCTACAGTAGTTGATGTACCAGCCTTTATTGTTAAAAAAATAATTAATAATATAAGTATACTCAGAGTAAAAATTATAAGATTATCATGTTTCCTAGTTGGGATTCAGCTAACTTGAGGTTATCCCAAGAAAGAGGGGTAGGCATGCAGATGACAGTTCTTCTCTTTTTCCGTAAGCAACTCTAGCATCAGTCTTACCCTGGAGGCAGCACTCTATTCTCAGTGTTTCTAGACCCATCCTTAGCTCCATGCCGTCACTTTGAGCCAAGTTTGGTCTAATGGCTCAAAGCAAATCTTTGCCTCACCTACGTTGTGGTAAAGACTTCCTTTCCCAAAAAAGAAAGAAAGAAAAAAAAGTATTTACCATCAAATATTTATTATTAGGGATGGTATGCAAGGCAGAGTGAGTTACAGAGCATTCCACACTGTAAGTCTACAAATAATAGTTGACTTCAGATGTGTTCTCCCTGTTTCAGACTCACTGCTACTATTGTTGTTCCAATAGGTCGTGCTGTGTTGAAACCTAAATTATTTTCAAAATTTATGCTAATCTACATGCCTTACTTGAAAATATTATCAGATTATATTATTCATACAAATTCTTATGTACAATCTGGAGAAAATGTTCCCATTTTGAACAGTAAAAATACCTATTGCTGGAGGACATTTGCAGGCTGCTCAGTGAGTTTTACCCTTATTTGCAGAGGGGGTTTGGGGTTTTGGTTTTGTTTGGGTTCTTTTGTTGTATTGTTTTGTTTGGGTTTTTCCCCCAGCAGTTGCTGTAATAGTGTTTTTAAAACCAAGCAACACAGGCTCCCAGGAAAGGAACATTCTGTGTCGATGAGGCTCATTCCTTATTGTTACTTGTGGCTCTGCCATGCAATCATTGCACAAATTTATAACGACTAATCTAAAAACAAGTGGTTCCAAAAACCTAGTCCTGCAAGGATAGGAAATCTTCACATCTTGATCCTAAATTTATTAATGGCTTGTCTTTCTCTTAGTGGTGTCTATTAAGAAATGCCATTTTCCATCCAGGCCTTGGATTTACTTAACATAACAATGTAAAACTCATTTAATTACCTTTTCCTTTTTTTTCAGCAGTCTTTCATTATTTCTTTACTATGTTGATTCAAGTTCAACTCATCATTCTTGAGCAGAGAACTGAATGCTTTATTTCACTCCATGCCAGTAATTTACAAGGGAATCATCCAAGGTAATACCCTTGTATGTCTTGATATCCCATCTTTTTTTTTATAGATGCGTTGCTTTGTAAGTTTATTGCCACACTGACATCACCTTGTAGACCCAGATCTTTTCATCTTAGTGCTTGTTTCTGGTTGATGAACACCTCAATTATGGGATAAGTTCAAGATGTTTGCTCCCACAGTTCTCTCTGTCAGATTTCATTCTGTTGCAATGTCATTTCCACAAGTTCTTCCTGTTTGCTTCCCGGATCTTTCCCAAATTAGTGAGCTCAGCAGTTTCAATCAGAACTTTTCATTTCTTCCTATTCTGTCAGGAACAAAAATGCATTAAACCCTTCCCAACCATAAACCCAAGATGATGTCAGAAGTATTTCTTCCAACAGAATTCTTCTTTAAGATTTAGGTCTCCATGTGTGTCATTTGTTTTTGTTCTCCTATTACCAATTACTCAATTACCACTCTTCTTCAAAACTAAATTCTGCATGAATTAATTGATTTGTCTGTTGAAGGAAAAGTAGCAAGATAGAAAGATGGAAGGACCCAAAGCTCCTAGTGGGCTACATTTTTGAGGCTTTTAAAACTTTTTTGGTTTGGTATTGTTGTTGTTGTTGTGGTTGGGTTTTGTACAGTTTTTTTTTGGTGGTGGGTTGCTTGCTTGCTTTTGGGGTGTTTTTTTGATTTGTTTTAGTTTTTAAGTAAAAAACCCCATTACCTCACTGTAGACTTGAACTGTTTTTCCTGGAAGTTGATGAAGGTTTTGTCATTGATTTCAATTGTACTGTAGAATCTGATGCTGTCTCCAAGGAAATAAAAAACAATACCCAAATGACTAATGTTTAATGAGATTTTATATCCAGTTATGAACACAAAGAACATTAAATACTTGATTTCTCTTGGTTTAAATTAAAAAAACTCAGTTGCTATCTATTTGCATCTGAGAGACAAATAGGTATCCCCTCTCCCTACCATGTTTTGAAAAAACAGTCACGAAGAGCTATCATTTGTAATTAGGTAACCAAATTAATCTCTGAAGTTTGTAGGAGGTATCTGTACAAGATTAAAGCCATGCTGTTTTTTTTTCTTCCATGTTGCAACAACCTGTGAAGTTTACAACATCAGCATTTCCAAACATAGGTGCTTTGGCTTAAAACCTATGTCCACTTTTATCTATTAAATTTTGTATTAATGGGATTTACTGAAGTTTGAAGCAATTAATAAACTTTTGAATTATTAAATAAAAGTATTTAATTAACTTCTGAATGAATGAGATTAATTATTGAATTGTGCTTTTGCCTCTGAAAACCATATTCTTTATTTTAGGTGTAAAAATGACCAGCAGTTTTAGAAATTTAAAGGGTCTGGATAACCCAAAACATACTATCTTTCTACATATTGAATATGTATTTTTTAAAAAGCAGGTACCCTTAGGTATCTTTAAAAAAATAAAACAACCAAGTTGCTCTGATATACCCTAGTACAAATTCTTATTCATGGTTCCAAAATTTCACTTTCAAAACGTTGTCTTACTAAATATCATTTGTCATCATCGTTCGGTGGCCCTGACCTAATTCAGTGCCTTTATGTCTGAAACAGCTGCTCCTCTGTTTTGTCTGCATTTCTTCAAAGACATAACATTTTCTTTTCCATAAGGTATTGGAAAATTACTCTGTTGTTAGCACGTTGTTAGCTCTGAATGTTTCAGTGATGAAAAAAAAAGACTTATACCTGTAGTTCTAATAAGAAAAGAAGGGGGGTTTAATTTTCTTTGCAAAATGAAAGTTATCCAATAACAATTTAATGCAAAAATAATAATTGTGGGTATGTGAAGGGTGAATGCATGCTAGAGAAATCTGTGTGCTGCCTTGTATCCTGCCTGGCCAGCATAGGCATGGGAAACTAAAGAGGCTTAGAGGCTTTCAATCTCATTTCTATCCATCCACAGTGAATTAATCAAAGATCTTTCCTCTTTATGCACCATGAATAGGCTGATTGCTGCAGTATTGCATGAAGTGTCACCGTCTCTCCAGAGAAGGAACTGGGGACCATTTGCACTTCCTGTACCAGAAGGGGAAAGAGGCCAAGAACTTGCTGGGAAGGGGAGTGCCCCTATGGGCGCAGTTGAAAGAGCTTCCTCATTTGATTTTACAGACTTTCCACCCTTGAAGACCTTTATATACCTAACTCTGTTGAAATAATTGGAAATTAACAGCTTAAAGAACTTTAGTTATTGAATCAGTATCTTCCTGCTCAATTTGAAGACATTCTTGTGTGTATTCTTCCTAATAAATAGGACTGAAAATACCATAGTGGGATTTTTTCACCTATTATGCTTAACAACTGGATCTTCAGTCTCAAAGACAAAAGACGGCTAAGTGACAGGTCTTTCATGTGAAGAGAAAAACTAGATTTTCAGGTTGCTATTAATTTCGTTTTCATCTGAGCTCTCTAAAAGCTAACCTAAAGAAACAAAAAAGTTCTCACTGCTAGCTGATTTTCATAGATCAAAAGCAGGAAGCTCCCAAGGGTCCACAAGCTGGGGCAGAAAAGTTTCTCACCCATCTGTGGATGTTATCATTTGCAATGCACATTAGGTTTCTAGCATGTGACACCACCTGGTCCTACTCTGATTACATCACTGCTGGTGCAGGGAATGGGAAGGAGACTGTTCACAAACCACCATTCCAGAAGAAAGTTGTCAGCATTCCCAAAATGTGTTTATGGGCATTAATAGTACTAAATTTAATGAATCACTAAGCTGGAATTGTGTGAGCAAAGGGGTGAGGCTTTGAGAGATCCTGGCAGTCAGATGAATCAGAAGTTGGCTTCATCTGACCTTTTTGCTTCCACAGACATGAAAGATACAGCAGTGCAATTATTCCCACACAGTCCTTTGGACTAGTTCAATTCTGTGTCCTGAAAACCCCCAAAGCAGGATTGAGTTCTGACAGACGCCCATGTGGTGCAATAAAGCACTCCTAGATAAGTCTGTGCATAAGCAAACAAAGACACTATCACCTTGCTCCTGTGCCTTGAATATCCATGCTGCTTTGTATTTTTTCTCACAGTTTTTGCAGCTCATCAAGGGTGGCACAAACTAGCTGGAATAACTGGAATGGATAAATACCATGCAACTTGCTAGGACAAGTAAAAACCTCATGCCTCCCAAGAAGGGCTGCAGGGAGCTGGAACGCAGAGCTTCCTTCCAGATCTGAAAAGAGCATTTCCAGAGACAATATCCACACAGAGCCTCACATAATAATAAGTAACACGTTTAAGATAATTGTGGTCAGATTTTTTTATTTCAATTTCGACAAATGGCCTGTTTTATCTATTCAGAGAAAAGGAAAAAAATTATAATGAAAGGATAATCTGAACTTTATTTTCGCTTGAAATTTCTTTATCCTTCTTCTACATTGCATAGTTCTCAGAAAATATCATTAATGCTTTGCTCTAGTAAGACATTGGTTAAGGGGCGTAAGACATTGGTTAAGGGGCATTAATGATAAGTTTCATGTTTTTCTGATTCAACATGCATACACATGTTTGCACTGTTGCACATTTATTCTGGTTTTGCTTAGTTTCTCAGTGGTTGAGTTATAACATTTTTTTAACCATGTCCATGTGTATAATTCTCACATACTGTGTATTCATCTACAGCTAACTTTAATTAAGGTCACTAGAATAATGGAAGTAGCTCACTGCAGGCAGATTAAATAGCTCCACTCAAATTGACCTACTGTGTCAAGACAGAGCAGGGCAAAAGTAAAATCTTCCCCAACATCATTTGTTTATCAGCTGAAACTAAGTCATGGACATCAGAAAAATATGAATATCTGAAATTCAACAATTATGGGATGTAAAGTCCAATTGGGATTTAAGGATTTAAATCATGCCTTGATCATGTGCTTTTCTTCCACTGAGGATGAATTTTGCTTACATAAAACAGAAGAAAGATCAAGCATACCAAGTGGTGTAATAATGATGGCAACTGTTTGCGTTTATAGGGTCTTCTTCTCAGTGTAATCATAAATGTCCCCCTGGAATAAAGCATAGAGCATAGAGAACAGTGTTTTAAATGCAGACTGATGTGAGCAAAAATAACTGAGAAAAAAACTTATTAACTTTTGCCACTGCCATAAGTACCATTTGTATTTTTGCATCTCTGTGATAGATCAGATAAAAAGAACAGTAATTAGACAATTATGGACATATGGTTTAAAGTGATAGTGACAATGTTAAAGTAAGTTGCTTTCACTTAACAACATCACCCTTCTGTCATTAAAGTGACACTAGTGGGCAGTAAACAAAAGCAAAAAAAGCTATGTTTAAAATTCTTGGGGGGAAAAGGTATTTATTACAGAAGGTTTTATGAAAAAATTTATCTTACGGTTTCTAACTTCTCCCTTTTTACTTTTTTCCCTTTGGAAAAATAATCAAGAAATTAAAAAAAAATCCTTAAAGTAATTCTAAGTATGTCTGTTATTCTAAATGGATTATTATTTATGTAGCCTGAAAAAAATTGACCATTTAAATAGAAGTGATTTAAAATGTCACAGGGTGTAAACCTTCATCTCAAAGAGGGGAACTAGTTGGAGATTTTTTAATATACAGATTTCTTGACAGAAACAGAATATTTTTGTTTGGAAAATAAATAATTATACAGAAAATAAAGTCACTTCATTGCTCTGTAGGTCTCCTATAAGCTGTTATGCTGACATAGCTGTAGTGGTTTATTTTGCTGCTATAGTTCTGCTGTCTACTAACATATGTAGGCAGGTGATAAGGAAGAGTTATACTCCTAAAATACCTTAAAATTAATTCAAAGCTGAGTGACTCTCCTTCAAGATTTGGTGCTTCTGAAGTATAGCACATAGTACGTTAAATTAGCAGGACTTGGGCCTGAAACTTTTAAAATATCCTGCTCCTAGACTTTAACATTAGGGTTTCTTTAGGTTTCTAATGGCCTAATGAATGTGTGGCTCTTTGAAACTGAGCTGTCAAAGGACTTGCTGCACGTCACATCAGATCCTCTTGCCATCATCAGCTATTTATATATGAGGTATGTCTAGTAAAATATTGTTTAAATGACTTGTAGTTTATGGAAATCTGAAATTTACCAGGAGAATGAGAACTTGAAATTAAACAAAACAAAACAAGCAAGCAAGCAAACAAACAAAAAGAAGAAAAAAAACAACCACAAAACCCAGCAGTGCTGGACAATGAATATTTTCTCCTGTCCTGAGACCAAAAATATCAGAGTTGACATTCTGCCTTCAGTGACCCCTTTCTTCCCATATGCACAGTAGGATATGTCCAGTCAGACTGTGTGGTGAGGACAAGTGTGCTTTACCACCACAGCACATGCCCTGCTGATGCAGGTATGAGACAAAAGGCTTGGTACCATGATGGTGCAGCTGGTACCCCTTCTCAGCCATCTCAAAGCCAGAGCAGAAAACAAGGAGTCCTGGGAAGGAAACGCAGGCTCAGTTCTCATCTTGTCCTTGGCTGTCTGCTGGTGATGTGGTTAAGAGAAAGGATGATGCTAGTCAAACTCTCTTTGGTGAAATCTAGCAGGTTGTAGCAGGAAAAGGCCCTTGGTGACATGTTCTGTGCAGGGTGGTAGTAAATTGGCTGTGGGGCAAACCTGGGGATCTCCTGGGAATCAGAACTGCTGAATGGAGACCTCCCAAAGTGAAATGCTTCTCTTGCAGCTCTGACAGCTAGAACAGAGAGGAGAAAACTGAGATCTTCTCTAAGTATGCACAGGGCTTCCCACTATGGGAAGCATCTGGCCTGGCTACAGCTCTGCACCCAGGACACAGTGCAAAGAAACAGCAGCAGATGACCATGCCACTCACAGATCACAAACCAGCAACTCCAGTCTATGCTGAGCCTTGAAGCTCTGTCCCATCCATTTCAGAGCTGAGCTCATGGTGAAACAAGATAGGACTTCTCAGATGAAACACTTCGTATCTCCTCTCTACAAATGGAGAACAGTATGTGTTATACAGATTATTAAGCAACCATAGGATTTTTACCACAATGGGGATAGAAATTCAACCTCAGTGACCTAAAGGAGAGCGAAATCAAGCATCAAGCAATGTTTTTCCTATAAATGTAACTTTTTTTTTTTACTTTTATTTCAATTTCAGATAAAATATCAGAATATTTGAATAATAAGTTCAAAATGTTAGTGCCACTATGTCATGAAGGGTTTAGATAGCCCTAATTACAGAAAGAATCATTCCAGTACTCCTGGGCAGAGTGCAATGAAAGGATATTGAGAACAAATGCATATAGTTTTTCATACTTATAAATGTGGACTAACGCAAGAGGTAATTAAAATTAATATTAATAAATTGATTGAAAGTTCTACATCCTTCAAACACTGCAGCTGAAATAAAGACCAACACGCAGAAGATTGTCTAAATGATTTTTAAAGTAATTTTTACATCTGAATGCTTTCAGTGTGCCAGTACTACAGAGTTTGTCTGCATATAAAACATATTGGATATTCCAGTACTACATGTCAGTTTGTGATTAAGTACAGTAAGTGTTGCAGCTATAGGAACAGGGTACTCTTTTTTTTTCCTGTGGAGGGTCAGATGAATCATAGGAGTAATAGCTTCGTTGTTTGTGGTTTGAATTTTTAGAGTCAAATCCTGTTCCACTGAGATCAGAAGAAGCTTTGTGTATGTCCTTGGGAGAACTAAAAGTCAAAAAGATTAAGAAAAAAAAAAAAAAGATATCGGTGATCCTTATTTTCTGTCTGGCGCTTTATAAATTTTTGTTTGTTTAAAGTTATGAGGCTGTCACAAAAATAAAAGTGGCCAGCATATAGGAATATATTTCTATTATTCTTAGGCATCTTTCCTGCGGATTGCAAAAATTTGGTTTTGTTTTCTCTACGTGCCTCGGCACTTCTGGTTCCATCTGGAAGCAGAGATCAAAGCACTGCATTCCCACAAGAAAGCGAGCATTTCTCTCTTGAACTGCACCAGGAAGCACTGGAAGGCTTACAAAGAGCCATGCTGTCGCGGGGCTGGGCCCAGAGCACCACAGAAATGCGTTGCTCCAACTTGCTTCAAGGGACACCAGGTCATGTTTTGGAAGGCTGATGTTTAGGCTCACTGCACAAACCTACCTGGACGGCTTATGGACTGGTTTTGTACTTCATCATAACACATATGTTTTAGAAGGAAGGGCCCCTTTTCAACCACAGTATTATAGTAATCAAACAGAAAGCAGAGGAGAAGCTCATTCAAGTTAACTGGCAACACGCTGTGCACATTATGAGACCTCACTTTCAGCAGACTCATAAATTCCAAAGTATTTTGAATGGGACTGTGTTGCAGAACAAAGCAAAATGGGCTGCATTTAAACATGATTCCATTCCTGCGTCTCCCTTCTCCTAAGGTTGGTAACTTCTGAACCAGAGTAATTACTATTACTTCTGGTTTGCTGCAATTAGTCTCTGTCCTGCTTTCACATACAGTGTTGAAAAGGTCAGGCCAGAAAAATCCTCTCCGTGTGTGTAGCTGCCCACATCACTCTGAGTGTCTGTGTACACACACATCTAGCTATAGAATGGACAAAATGTGAATATCTCTTTGTTGTTTTTCAGGGGCTTTTTATAAAATGTTTCAAATATATAGTTAGCTGAACTTGTATGTATTTTGTGCTTAGGAACAAAGACTTCATACAGCCAGCATTCATGTTCTTCAGAATGATCCTTTTTTAGAGGTATAAAGAAACATACAAGATAAGATAGGAGTACCAAGTTATATTCTATGACTGAATCACCAATTTACCTAATCTGATAATTTTAATTCCTTAGCTACAGATGCAAAAATAAAAGACAGAAATTTTCATCTGATAGAGAAAGGCAGAACTGCATGAAAATCAGTTCTTTCAGTTCACTTAGGGTTTGGATTAAAGATGCAACTGTGAGCTGAAATAAAAGCTTGCAGTTGCCAAAAGGGGGAAGTCTTGCTCTCTGCTCTGCCCTGCCTGAGCCTTCCTTTCCTTAACCACCAGCCAACCACCCCTTCAGACAGCTCTGGAATCCCTGGGACCAGGAGAGAAGCCAACTTAATCCCTGGCAAAAAAGCCCTTGTTTTTCATTTGGGAAGGTGAGGGGACTGCTTTTTTACCTTTTCTTTCTTTTTTTTTTTTTCTTTTTTTTTTTTTTTTGTGAGTCAAATGAGCTTCCTCGGCAGTCAGACAAGTGGTAAAGCTGGCTGCTGGGTAGAACGGAACAGAGAAGCTGGGGATGAACAGAGCAGATGGAAATTGGGGAAGCAGGTTCACCTCCCCTTCTGAGGTACAGAACCACTAATATAACCCTGACCATTTTAAGAAATCATAACCTTACAGCACAAAGTGATCAGAACAAATAGTTTTGGATTGGCTGATCCAAAGCCAAATTTTTGCTTATGTATAGCTTTTGCACCAAGCCGTATTATTAAAGTCTGATCTCTCAACATATTTCTTTTGCATGAGAAAGATGTATTTGTTCTCAAATGATTTTTAGGTCTTTGTTCTTGAATGAAGATAATATAGATGTAAAGGTGCAATGTCGTTGAGAAACTTAACATCTGAGTTCATCTTCTGATATGTGCACATGTGAGATTACAAATGCAGTGGCTTTGGAGATCTTTGTAACTTTCATCTTCCCTGCTGTTCTCTCTCCTCTGATTCATTTGAATTTGACTCTGGGTCCTAGATGAAGGTTAGCTTATGAAGTCCAGCTAAGGGCTAGTCTCCTTCCATATAAAACAGAGATTAAGTACTTGCTGATCTTGATTGGCTGTATGAATCCAAAATTACTCCACTGAAATTTTTTTGTCGAATGATTTGGCTTTCCTGATTCTTCTCTGTAGTATGATAACTTGAACAACCCCATCAAGACTAATCTCTCTCTATACTGGACATGGTACAAGTATGTAGTGATGGACATGCAAACTCATGACTGCTTTTCTGTGAATTTTGGCTGCTTGAAGTGAATGTCTACACTCAAAAAAAAAAAAATTGGATTAAAAAGAAAAAGTTAATCCAATATCCAGACTTACCTGTCTGAAGAGATTCTCAGTGGGGCCTGTTGTACTAAATTCAAATTGGTGTTTGCCTGAAACCTTCTGCCCCTGAGCTCTGGCAGAGAGAAGCTGTAACCTGCCACCAAACAGGGTCTTTGTAAAGGTGTTGGGGTGGGAGAAGGAAACAAGCGCAGACGTAGGACTGAAAACATTTTCACATTGTTTTGAAACTGAAGTGAGGGGATTATTAAGTTTTCCATGACTCATCTGGCATTACTAACACAGAATTTTATACAGCACTTTGGTCTTTTGTTTACCCTTTCTCACTTTTCTATACCAAATTTTCTGTTCTCAAGCAAAGTGGGTCATTTTACTCAAAAAGCGATACCATCAGGAAATTGATCTCCCAAGCCTGGCAGTTTTTCCTAATGGAAGGCTTGGCTGAGATTACATACCATGTGATCAAGAATTGCAGCTTTCCCTCACAGCTGTGGCATAGCCCAGGGTTCAAGAACGGCATCTGGCCTCGCAGAAGGCAGGGAGCTGCCTTTTACTGAGCGAACCTCCACCACAGCTGGTGATGGTGGCCCCTTCCAGCACTGCTGTGCCAGTGACACACCCAGCAGAGGCAGCATAGGAACCCCTGCTTATTCTCCACTATTACTGATGAAGAGCCTGTTGTGGCTCAATACGGACATACCATTTTCCCCAGCTTAGATGCCTCCAGGTTCTCCCCCTTCCTCTGAACCTCCCTCTCTCTCTCTTGTCTGGCTGCTTGGATGTTGTAATATTGCTGGTATCTATCTTCCAAGCATGCAATCTCCCATGTCAGGAAAGGGCTTTAGCAAGGCTACCATGAGCTATGCCATCTCATTTTCCTGCTCCCAGGCTGTGAATATCTTTTTCTTTCCCACTCTCAGACCAGAGCTTTAAAGTTGACAGGCTGGGCATGGGCAGTCCCAGCTTCTGCCCTCCCAGATCTAGAGCCTCAGAGGGCAGAAGACTCCAGCATTTGCTCCAGAAGAGGTTTGTGGCTTCCTCTTAAACCTAGGCTAAGGATAACACCCAATGGCCCTGGTTGCCACCCCTTACCTTCTTAGATCCTACAGATAGGAAAGAAATGGGAGAGTATTGTAAACATGACTGGACAGTGAATTTCATTCAGTCCGAATACATCCAGATGAGGCTGTGAGGAGCTTGCATGCCAGCAGGACCTACAGTCCAGTCTGTCAGTTCATGGATGATAAGTAAAGGAACAGTGATTCTTGAGTTCTCCTAATGGCCTAAGTATATAAGGGAGGATTTAAGATGTGTAGGAAAAGGTCATATTCCATTTTAGAACAATAGATATAATTGAAAAGGAAAAGATTTTTTGAAGCAGATTTGGATGGTATCAGTCTTCTTGAGTGAAGGGAATTGTACATTGCTTTAGATATGTGGGTAAGAACAGTAACCAGCCATATGAGCTCATGGGCTGGGCTGGGCTGGTTAATTTTCTTCATAGCAGTCTGTTTGGTGCTGTGTTTTTAGACTGTGACTGAAAGAGCATTGATAACACACACATTTTCAGTTGTTGCTGAACAGTGCTTGCACAGTGCCAGGTTCTTCTCTGTGTCTCACTCTGACCTGCCAGCAAGTAGGCTAGAGATGGGCTAGAAACTGGGAAAAGACACAGTGAGACAGCTGACTCCAAGGGGTTATTCTGTAGCATGTACTGTGCTCAGCAATAAAACTAGGAGGGAGTTTGCCAAGGGCTGCCGCTGAGTGGGGTGGTGAGCAGCTGGTTTTGCATTACTTGGTTTTCCTTTGTTTGGTTTTGTCTTTTTTTTATTTATTAAAATGTCTTTATCTCAACCCACATGTTTTCTCACTTTTACCTTTCCAATTCTCTCCTCCATGTCACTGGGAGGGGCTTAGCTGCCTGCCAGGGTTCATGGAACACAGCGAGGTAGTAACTTCTTGCCTTGAATACAATTCCCTAAAAATGTCTGTGGCCTTGTTACTCAGAGACTAGACTGTGGCATGGCTCCAGCAAAGGCAGGGATATACTAGTGGGAGCATACCTGGGAGGTGTGTGGGGGTGTGTGTTTGTAAAATGTTCAAAGGGGCTTAAGTCATCCAAGACTGGTCTAATATATTTGCACCTTTCACTGCATAAACTGAACTAGAACCATCAGGACAAAAAAGTTCTAGTGGAAGCAAAGGCAGCAAAGGAAAAGGCAGGCATATCAGAGCAAGGCAAACAAAAGTAATGCAGAGTTTCTCTGGGGATCTATAGCATGGCCTGTAAATTTCTGAATGATGATTTCAGAGTTAAAGGTAATGAGGGAGTCTCCAGTGGTTCACTGCCTGGAGAAAATTTTGATGCCTCTTTCACTGCACAGCTGAGACCAAATAAATTTTTACACTTACCATATACAGTACAACTGGCCACTCAGAAAAAGCAAGCATCAAAGTATTTCTTTGCAAAGATACTGGCTGTGACATGGAGCTGTGGTAGGTTGTCTTTCCCATTCCTGCTAAACAGAACCATTTGCTGAGAACTGAATGCTGGGAAATGATTGCAGGCTCCTCATGCCTTAGATGTATCCAGACTCACCAATTAACATCCCTAGCAGCTTTCTGCCACAACTGAGCTTGGAAAATGAGAACATTTCCTCATTTAAGCAAGGCTTAGAGAGCTCTCTTGGCTGCTGATTCCACCTGCAAGGGAGTGACATCTGTGTGTCGGAGGAAGAGTAGAGTCCATAGAAATTTTGGAGCTTCTGTCAAAGCTGTTTCTCTTTTTTTCTGACAAGCCGCTTTTCCTCCCATCTACATTCTTTGCACAGTTGTTTTTCAGAACCAGGCCCCCAACAAGGTATTGTTTGAAAGGGATAAACATAGCAGAGCTGAGTTGTTAAACATTTGTCAAGTGTTTGTGATATTTCACAGCTGGCATATAAAATACCTTGTGGAAGGACCAGGCTTAAAGTTTATTAGCAGCTCTCTCTGTAGTGAAAAAACCCTATTCTAGATTTGGCTTCCACTTTTTGGTCAGGCAGGTAAAATCACAGACACTCGGGGAAGGCAGTTTGTCGTTCTTCTCTTTCATCCACACTCTTTTTTTAACACTTGGCCTCTTCCCACAATGCACAACTCATTCTTCAGCTTCCCTCCCATCCACTCGCACTCTCACTGTGCTCCAGGAAAGGACTCAGATCACACTAAGTACAAACCCAAGTGTAGTCAAGAGAAATGAACTTCAGCTACTCTCAGCTGTTCTCCTCAGTGTTGGTGCTGCTTCAGTGGTGACTTTTAAATGTAGATAAGGCCTTGTGTCCTTTTGATTTGTCTCCTTTTTAGTTCAATGTCAGCACTGGCAGATGCATACTGTGCTTGGTCCCCTGTTGATTTTGGAGCTCTCTTACCATATTCACTCATACTGATTGTACCTAGCTGTTCACAGTGCATCCCTTCAGCAAAGGACAGATGATGCCACTGGTTTTGTCCCTCTCTTTCTACACTTCTTCCTGCATGGGGAGTAATCAAATTCCTGATAAAATGAACTGCCCATCTCCTTCTGACCTGAACGGTCATAGTGCCAGATCCAAGTGAACTTTGCAAGGTGACAGGTGTCCCAAGAGGTTTTATTCTTTTGCAAGAACTGCATTTACTGATCAGACACAAAACTCCCTGCTCTTTCTCCAGCTTTTGTAGGCCAGGAACAATCTGTCCCCAAGTCCTCTCCCATGTTTACAATTTGATAAATAGATTAGTAGATGGTCAAGAAAGGAAGTTTCCAATGTGTCCATATTTCCAAATATCTGGCACATGGTGAGTCCTCTGCCAGAGTGTGCCTACCAGCCTGTTAACAAAATGAATCATGACTATGAGAGACTTGAAAGTCAAATATTTATGGTGGATTCAAAACAAAAATGTCCAGGCTTGCTGCCATGAAGAAAAAACTGTAAAGCCATTTTGGTGGTTTGCTTTGTGTTGTTTTGTTTTGTTTTTTTAAGTTTTCATGACTGGAAGCTCAACGATCTACAGTAATTAACATTTGGGATTTGGCATGAGGTCATGAGCACTATGAAGGTCTCTTCATAGTTTCATTAGCAGCAGTAGCAGCAGGAATGCTGCAGAGTGAGCCACTTCCTTGTTCTCAGCATGCTTGCTATTAGTGTCTCTCTGAAATAACTGCAAGGAGATAAACCTAAGACACAGTTTTGCTTCCTCCTACCATTCTATTTTTCAGTCTGGACAGGAATCTTGTGGTATTTTCAGTGGAAATACTGAGAGACAAGTGCTTACAGAGGGATTTCCATCAGCCTCACAAGGACAGGAACATTGCACTGGCTATTTATCAACAGAGAAGAGAAATTCGAATATCTATGCCAGTCAAAGCACTTGGCACCGAGCTACATGAATCCGAGGATCTGTGCTTGAGGCGGGTAGAACTCCCTTCAAGCTGACACCAGATGGATTTGTTCATCGTTAGCACTTTGTTTGCTATTCTTGACAACACAAAGAAGGCTCGGATAATGTACAAAAAACCTCTAAATTGCTGTTCGTTTGGACTACGTGAATTTCCCTCTTTCATTCATCAAAACTGCCTTTCTTTTGCTGCTTCTCTGTTCACTGGCAGAGCATCAAGGTGGCTGATATGCCTTATACTACCATGTACAAAGGCGTGGGCCCTGCAAGAGTGAGGACTTTGTGCCCTTCCTCCTGCTGCAGGCAGGCTGAGAACCCTGCAGCATCACAGACTTTCCCATTACAGTAGAAAGCAAAACAGAAAACTCAATCTTCTGCCCACTGTGTCTCATGCAGAAGGCTGACGGCAATAAAATAACATACTGAAGGACATAAACTTTTTAGCTGGGCAAAGTGGGACAACCGCAAAATGTTCTACCATGAAGAAGAGATTTGGGAATTGTTTACAGTTGTCTTTTGCTGCATGATTCTGTGGTAACTTGGAAATGTATGAAACAAACAGAAGTTTGCCTCCTTTCCTCCTCTGGATGGTTGCTTAACATATATTCTCATTCTACCCATGGCTCTAGGGCTAGGGAGGGCATTTGCAAAAGGCTTGTATCATTTTAACGGGTGACTCACTTTCCATGAGATTTTCTTAGTGGAAAGCCCCAAGAAATACAGCCTTTGAATAGGATAATACTGGAGGAAAATCTACTTCCTACAAAGAATTTATAGCTTTCCAAATGACCTCGATTTAAAAGAAATGAAAAGGGAATATGGTCTATTGGCTACAGCACAAAATTAATGTCAAGGAAATCCTTTCAATAAGGGTCTATATATCTTTCAGTTAGCTTGGGCTTAGCTTTATGTCAGTGCTGTCTATTTGCCAGCACCCTGTGAAGATTACAAGATATATGACACTGAAAACTTGTAGGAAATTTCGGAGTCTGAATACATGCATGACACCTTTGCCTGTCAATGCCTCTAGTTTGAGAATCCGTGTGTTTTAGTTTGCAACAGGTTTTCTGGTGTCTAATAAGGTAACAGCTTAAAGTCAAACCTTTCCAGCTGTTGAAGTGCTCTGACCGTCTATTACCATTTGTGTATTTTCTAATTTTCAAAAGCAGATGAGTTTTTACAGTATCATTTGCCTCAGTGGAAGTGCTAATAGTTTTTGTTGGAGGGGTGGGGGAGGTTGGCTTTTGTTTGGTTTTGGTTTTGTTTTCCTGATGGGCTTCAAGCTTTTAGGACCCTAACTGGAATATTTTGAAACCTCTATTGTTCTTCTGATTCAGTCTAGAGAATTAAAAATTATTGAAGAAGGGAAAACTGAAAAAAATCCATTGGTGCACACACAGAAATGTGATTTATATATACACTATCACACAATCGTATAAACCTCATTTTCTTACAAAACGAGACTAAAAAAATCCTGTATCTGTACTTGGCATTTTATAGTTGACCATACACTTTCAGCTTTCCATTGCAGTGGCAAAATTAGTACTGTTTAAATTAATGTTGTCGAAGACTCCCTCCATCTGTTACCCTTTCCCAAATCTTTTGTATTATTTCTTTTCATCTAACATAGATATCCACACAGATACTTTTTCTAAGCACTGCTTAGAAAAAAAAAAGAAAATTCTTTTTCCCATCTTTGATTTTTCCAAACTTTCTTTCACCAGTAAAAATTCATTGATAAGAATAAATTATCCTAAGCATAGGCCATGCCAAAAAATAAGTGAGATACACCTTCTTATCAAGAAATCATTCAGAATACATTAATTCCACCAGAAGTAACGTGGTTATATGACATATGCATAAAGCAGACTTTTCAGAAAGTGGAGGTCTAGCAAATATAAATCCATTTGGTTTCTGTGGATGAACTCATCTGCATGGCAGCAATTCTGCTTCTCCTGGGTCGATCTCCAAAGATGCTGGACCGTAATGTTCTATATCCTCTTCTGTAAGAACACTGTGTGAAATTAACTTTATGAAATTATACAAGGAAATTAATATCTTAATCCTTCCAACCATAGATAGGTGAAGGTAATACACACAGGTACATAATTTCTCTGTGTGTTATTTGGCCATTGTTTTGGTTGTCAACATCTATTGCTGTAAAACAGCAGCACTAGGCTTGTGAGCCTGGAAACAGCTGCTCTTGCAGCTCCCCTTCCTGGGAGAGGCAGCAACTTCAGTCTGCGCCTGCTGGTAAGGTCAGAAAGCAGCAGAGATGGGATCCCACCACACTGTGAGGGGCAAGGGTCCAATTCAGCGGTAAGGGAAGCTGCTGGCAATGAAGAGGTCGGATATTACTGCTCAGGTGATGAGAAACGCTTTGCCTGTCTGCATGAGGCACAGGCACCTGATGTCAGCTGATTTCTGGTTCTTCTCCCGATGTGCTCTGTAAGTACAGGTAGCTGGAACGTGACTCATGCATGTAACAGGAAAAGTCCTGTCTGTTACTGAAAGTTTAATTGTTTCTAGGCTGCAGCGTAGAAACTTTAACAGAGAGAAGATGCAAAGTAAATGGAGCTACAGCAACTTTATATGAGCTGAAATTTTGTTCCCTGAAACAACAAAGCAGCGCAAAACCATGATTTCAGCTGCTGGAAGAAGAAGAAATAGAGAAGCATTGTCTGTTCTTCTTCCACAGAAGTCCCTGACGCAGACTTAAAGCATTACTTGAGAGTGAGCAAAATAACTCTGCAATTCTGGACGTATTAGTCAGTGGTTTAAAAATTCAGCAGAAGAACTCACCATTTGTTTGTTAATCTTTGAATTCAATAGATTTTCATACAGAAGTTCTGAGCAGCACACTCAGAGCAGTCAGGGAATAACATGATTCTTACCAGGACTCTAAATTTGGAGACAAAAATTTGTTTTAAATGGTATTTTGTATTAACAAGGGAAAAAAAGTGTTTCTGGTCTGAAATTTTATATGGCAACTTTCACCTCAAGGTAATGAAAACAAGCTGAGCTATAAACTTTTCAGAACTGGGATTTATGGAAAGGCTGACAAATCCTTTACTAGAGTGATGTGGCTGGGAGGACTTTAAAAGATAAAAGATTCTCATGGAGCATTATTGGTCATGATCACATACTCCCAAGCACTTACAATGAAGACTGCAGGGCCCACTGTTTTCATTTACTGTGTCCTCCTGACGGCACGTCTGGCTGATGGGGCTGTGTCAGTGGCTGGTCATCTGCTGGGTGGGGGCCCCATGAGTGGCCTGAGGCTGGTGTGTGCTTCCTGGCTGGCTCTCTGGCCACATCATAACACGTCCCTGCCTGGGCCAGCAGCCCTGTGCCCTGTCATTTCTAGCAAAGTCTCTGTATACTATCCTCATGGGGAAGGAGGTTTTTTTTAGGAGAATGAGAGGAAGGCGGAAAAGAAAAACACCCAAGTTTTGGGTTTCTTCCTCTTTTCCCTGAAATTAAACATCACACATAGATCACGTAAAAGGAACTGGCTTTTGGTGAGAGGACATGGCTTCACTTCTCAGCCTCTTCCCTTTGGATTTCAAAGTGAAGCCACGTGATGACTGAAGCACCAGCAAAACCTGGTGATTGGACCTCAGGAATTTCACAGTGGTGTTTTTATGCTTCTAAATGAGCAACACTGCTGCTTGTAAAGAACTAAGGTAAAATACTGGCCCCACTTGTCCTTGGCAAGTTTTATACTGCCTTCAGTGGGGCCAAGATTTTTTTACCCTGAGTCCTGCAAGCCATTAGTCTCCTGAGTTTTTAATGGGTCCACTCCTGCGCAGACAGACTGCTCTTGTAAGCAAGGGTTAGCTAGATTGGCTCAAATGCTACACAATTTAGAACTTAAAGGAAAGCAATTTTGTAGTGAAATTAAGGGACTGTAAAAGGAATTTGGCTTTAGACAACTTGCTTCTGTTTGGATTTGGATTAGGCTGCAATCTCCTTGTCTGTTTTTAGAGCACATGTCCCTGCCAGCATCAATAATCTATTTTCCTTAGTGCTAGTGAAAGGCTCTGATGGCTCAGAGGTGTAGTCTGGTATCCAGTGCTGCTCTGGATTTCTTCTTTGGTTTAGGAATCAGGCTACAAATAGTTAGAGACTGCAAGCTGCTCCTTAACATTTATGTGCTGCCAGCAGCCGATTCATTGACACATGGGCCAACACACTCCTTCTTTCCCATTGCTCGTCTTCCAGTCATTCGTATGTTTTTTCCTGACCCCCTGAGCTAATCCAAAAGCCTTTCTCTGCCCATGCAGTCCCTCCCAGCCCACTCTTAGCATTCATTTGCGCTTGGCCTGATTGTGTTTTCATTGGCAAAATTCCTTTTGTCCTGTCTAGCATATTAATCCTCAAGCACTTTCTTGAACTTTTCAGGTTCCCTCAAATACCTCTATTTCCCCCACCTACTCCAAAGTAAATAGATCAGAACTCTAGATAATGAACATCAAATATATCATTTCACCTCAGGTTGCAGTGTCATGGACAAGTTAAGCTCAGAAGGGATAAAGGGTGATAGTAGAGACTACAGAGAAAATTGTGGAGGAGGAATGCGTGGGGGTAACCATCACTCCAGAGAAGCCCATAAAAAATCAAGTGGTAACATCAGGAAGGACTGTGCATGGGGGAGGCCAGCTCTTACTCACATATGCTGCTGCCCTGGGGGAATGTGTGCTGCAGCCTGCCAAGGCATGGCTCCGCTTATGTTGTCCAAGCAGCTACACTCTGAAGCGTAACTTCATTCCTCTGAAGGTATCTTCTCCTCCATTCTGTCAAAAATTTCTCTTTTCCCCTTTTTTTTCTCCTTTCTTGGCATCTGAGGGGCTACATTTTCCTCTTATAGAAACTCTGCTTGTCCTTGGCTTATATGCTGAGTGGTAAAACTGTAATGTATTCCTGGACTTCCCTGAACCTATGTACGTGTGAAGTCTGAGGCAAGTCCAGCAGGCACTTGTCTGACGTGGCATTAAGGATGAAATGCTGCTTGGAGGCTGCCTTTCAGAAGACACCTAGCAGCAGAATCCCAAGAGCCTGTGATGATCAAAGATCCTGCCAATGTCCCACAGAGTAGTTCCTAACAGAATGTTACCAGCTGTATTTTTCCTTTATTTAAACAGTGAAAGACAATCTCTTGAGAGTGGTCTCTGCTATGAAATCTTTACTCAAAAGCAGGGTGTTTTCTTGGTAAAGTTAATGGATTATAGAAGGTAGAGCCTTCTGTAATGGGAAAGGATCATCAGCTACTTCATCTATGCTAAATATACATAAATTAGGGACTTAATTTACAACATTCCACAAGGTGCATCTATTTCAAAGTAGGTAAACCTAAATATTCAATTTGGCCTTATCTGAAACAGCCATCAGTCTCCTTTAACATTCCCTGTGTTAGCTAAAGCCACGAAGGCTTGTGCTTAAATTTGACAGAAAGTCCCTCTGTGTAGGAAGATTGGATTGGGAGAGAGAAACCTGAAAAGTGTTCTTCTGACAAGGCATCTAGAAAAGGTAGGAAAGCAAAGGAAAGGTGAAGACCGTCATCCATGGGATTCTTCATGTTTTTAAAAGTTGAGATTTAATTACCACACCATGGTTTTTGTATATGAATGCAAGCTGTCTTGCTCTAATATTCCGGTGGTGATATGCCTTTTTGGTTTTGCTGTCATGGTGACTGACTCAGTCAAACATAAGCAGCGATTTTACAGAGCTGACTTGGTATAAACGACAGGTACTTTATATCTGCTAGGATTTTGTAACACGATATTTCTTCTAATTTACAACCTCCCACCTTTTGGCAGTGAAAGAATGCATGGGAAAAATATAATGCCAAATAGTGTGATTGCCCAAACATGTACTGCAAAACCCAGAGTGGAATCAACCTACTGAATATGCAAGATAAACGTAGCCATTTAAGTGCAAGGAAAGTTTACCTTTCGTGAATGCATCCATGTTTGTCATGCAAGAAAAAATATCTGAGTCTAGCTCCGGCAGTGATTGTCAGTATCAGAGCATTCCTGAACAGTTGTAAGGAAGCTTAAAAAAAAGATTTTTATAGGTCAAAATATGTAAAACATACCACTATGTCAGGTCGTAGCTGCTTCAAGATTGATTTCAAATGCCTTAGCACTCTGTTCTCCACACAGTAACTCTCTTCCCAAAGAACCAAAAGCAGCTGACATCTAATAAAGTCTCTCCATATAGCCATTAGCACCTTGGCAAACTGAGACAAAATACCTAATAATTTGTAGCTTGCACTGTCAGGGAGTTGTGTATGAAGATTTAGGAGAATTAGGGGGAGTTAATTCCACTCTAGCATTTAAAAGAGGAGGGAAAAAATGCTGCATGCAATTTTATCTACTATAGTATGTGTGAAAATTTCATTGGCCTTTTTTTTTTTTTAAAAGTATCATTAATCCTCTTTGGAATGTGTTCATTATGCGTTTTATCTTAATACCTTTCCTCATGGTTACAATATTTTCCTAATGCTTTCAAATGCAAGGGAAAAGCTTCAGGACCTCAGCAAATGTTGCTGCCACCAATAGACAATGGACCAGGAAGAAACACAATTGTCATGAACCTCCTCGTTCTCCCCATTTAGTCAAGAACTTTCCATCACTTCTGTGATTCTCAGCCCCACCATGGCAAGCAGGAAGAATGACACAGGAAATGATGCACAGAGCTGACTGTTCTGTCTCCCTTGTATTTCCCACTTGCCTTGTCTGCCGTACTGCAATTATATAGGTTGTATGACAGGTCAAATTTGGGTTGAATGGAGTGCTGCCATCTCTTGGTTATTTTAGGCAGATACATTCACATATTTCTTCATTTTCCTGCCACTCAAGAATGGTATGAAGTAACATAGAAAAACAACTACTCTGAATGAAAAAATTCAGGCACTTAGGAAACATAATTGTGGGTTTTATGTATTTAAGCATGGAGAACAGAGTACATTTGTTGGTGTATTGGACCTCTGTGTAACTTCTGTTAAGAGTTTTTAACAAAACTATAAACCATGAACAGTTGGAACAATTTATATATGATGTGAACACCACAAAAAAGGCAACGTGGAGGGGGTTTATAGATTCTTTTAAGCAAGAAAGACAATAAAATGAATGCATTAAGGAGTACTGGATTAGTAAGAAATGTCTATGTTATACTATGCAATTTCAGTCATGAGAGGTTGAATTATTCATACTCAAGATTTGTCAAAAAATTTATTTGAAAATGCTTTTACAGTTACAAATGTTTTTAATTCCTTTTGCTTTCTAACAGTGATTGAAGCAAAAAAACTTAAAGTACGGTTGTGATTGGAATCCAGTGCCATTTTCTTCCTGGGCCTTTCCAAAGCTGGAGACCAGAAGTACATGACCTCCCTTCCTCCAGTAGTAACATGATCCAGATGTTTGTTTGTTTGTTTGGGCTTCTTTTTTTTTTTTTTTTTTTTTAACTGAAATATGTGAGAAAAGAAAGTCTGGCTGAATTCAGAATAAAAGATAAACACCAGAAATGTTTCTGCCACAACTTCTGTAACGCAGCTCCTCACCACACTGCAAAGGAAACAACATATGACAAGGATTTAGAAATAATTAATAATTATTTATGTAATTATTTATGTAGCAAATTATATATGTAAGCAGGGATGTGTCCATTATGAAAAAATTTATGATTACTGCTCTTATACTCTGGATCAGGGTGATGGCTCCTCAGGGAAGAGTTACCAGAGGCTGCCTGCCTCCCTGTTTCTGGCACTGAAGCTGGGGGGCTCTTCAGAGGACTAGAGGGCCCAAAGTCTGTGTTTTGGTTAATGCTAGGGATGGAATTAAAAAACCATTGGCTTTCTCAGTGCTCCTCAGCTACCACCATTGAATCTGTACCAGTCATCCCTCCTCATATAGGGGCACAAATCCAGTAGCAAATGCTCAACAGATTACCGCCTCAGTGCTGCCATGTGTAGGACAGGAAAACACTGACTCTTGTGCAAGCACAGAGGCACTCTGTGTCTGAAACCTGGAGAAACCTCTTGGCAAGGATGTACATTCTTGGATGAGCCAATGACATCTGCTCTTGCTGCTGCTCATTCCTCTGCTGCAGGCTGTTCTGGCTCCCTTGCAGTCCTTTGCAAGAAGCACATAATTTCTCTATAGTGTTAAGGACTTGAACTACTTTTGTTCCTGTGTTTGTGCCTTCTGAGAGAAGAACCTATCTTAGTTGCCATTAAACAGATCTGAGTGAAATAAGGGAAAACCCTCTTTGTTTTGTCTAAACTATTAAATCTTCATCTGAACAGTAAGAGAGAGTTCTTAATACCAGGTAGCTGTAGCAGCCATTTTCCAGTTTTCATCCTTATTGCTTCTACCCCTGGGCTGCACAGGCAGGAGAGCAGAAGGTGCTGCTTGTTCTCTACCCTTCACACTCCTCTGGGAGCACGAGGGTACCAATTTCTCTTTAGAATGAAAAGAAGCAAAAATATCTGTCCAAGTGGTCCCAGATTTTCTGAGGAGCCTAAGAGGTACCAAGTTTCTCATTTAACAGTGGAAGCAGGGGCATAAATCTGCCTGCTCAGAAGCTGCTCAGCATGGAGGTCACAGCTATGGCATTGCTATAACTCCCAGAGGCATTTTCCACCCTAGCATCGTGTCTACAACTGCTGCATGGAGCTTGTGTGCTTCATGGTAACTTTCCTAATGCTTCTACCTGAAACTTCATCTCTGAGTAAACCTAAGGGGTGCTGCAGGGTAACTTAAGTTCCGCTCTCAAAAGCATATATGGTTCACCTTGGCTTCTGCATGACTCCTTATTTTAACCTCCTTGATTCCCCCCTCCTTCTCGGGCTGGCACTTCTGTTTTTGGAAGATTTGTTTTTATTCTTCCTTCCTTCTTTTGGCATTTGAAAGTCGTCACTTCTGTTTCTAGCCAAGTTTTCTATCTCTGTGTACAGTACAGCCAATGACTGAGTGGTCTGATAACTATCTCTTGCTAAAGGAAGATTGTCCAGAAGGGTTATGACTTTACTGTGTTTACAGTGTTTGAACATACCAGGGTATATTCTCTAGAAAAGTAAACTTTCCTTGTAGTAATCATAGAAAGAATAACAACTAATTACTGAGCAAATTCTAGGGTCACTTCTTGTCCACTTGCTTTTCAAACAGCAACTTTATAAAAAATGAAGTGAATTACAAGGAAGGGCCTCAGTGTCTCACGCTGTAACACTTAGTGTGGAGGGATTCCTATAATGTCAGGCAGATATCACAGCACAGCTGTAACAATTTTAGTGAGGGTGTTACATGACATTACTTCTGCTACTTTCTCTTAAAATAAAATTTCACTTCTGCAGGTTCTTTTCACTGTGAGAAATGCTATGTGCGTATGTACACACATGTTGACCGTACAGAAAGCAAAAACGGATTGTGTATAATACCAGAAACTTTGACAATGATGAGATGACAGATCGCAAGCAGTCTTAAGACAGCTGTTGCTGACTGAGTGAAAAGAGCAGTTCAAGACAATTCCTCCAAACAAACCTTTATCTCCTCCTTTAGTGGTGTTGAGTGCAAACACTTCTATGGAAATCTCTGGGTGTCAATTTCCTGGACAGCCCCGGAGGAGCTGGGCTGCGTTTGAATCAGAACTTAAGTGTGGGTAGAAGGGTGGAGAAGGGAGCGGAGGTACGTGGCATAGCTGCGCTTATCTTCATAGCTATTCATCCACCAAAGCAGTGACAGTATATAAAAGTGGCAAAGTGATTTCACAGTTCTAATCTGGTTTATCATCATTTTTTCCAAGCGCTGCCTCAAAACAGGCAGGGAAAGGAAGTACACATTACTGCTTTGTGCTGGTTCATGACTAACCATGTTCAAAATGTTCAGTATTTTCCAGAAATGAAGGTTTTATGACTTATTATCTTTTCCATAACAGTACAACATTATCTACAGCTGATATACAGAGAATTTTTTTTTTTAATAATAAAGATGTGTCTGATCACAGGAAGATTCAAACACACAGAAATACAGTATTCTGCCTTTCTGTGCAGGAAATGTAGCTTTATTTATGCAATTCACATTCTTGCGTAAAACCACAGATAGTTAGACAAGAAAATACATTTAATAGGGCAGGGTTGAAATAACATATTCCTGTATGGATACATTTGATCTGCACTGTATACTCTATTTCAGGATAAGTGACCAGTTATATTAAGGTAGGTATGAGTTTTGACTGTAAACTAGTGTGTACTCGTGATGGAATTTGTTGAGAAATCTTCAGATCTACAGCTCCACAAACAGATACAATTTGTTTATCGTGCAGCTAACATCCTGGTGCTCAGCTCGTCAGCTGTCTTTTTCCTGTCACAGACAAATATATTAAAATCAGGAAGTTTTTGATTTCATTAATCCACTGCATTAAAGAGTTGTCAAGCTGGGAGCCAGTTTGGACCAGATTTGCGGTTGACTCAATCAAGTTGATATTAGTAGAGCTGTCTGTGCTGTCTTACCCAGGCTTAACTTTTGACCCTCTCAGTTTTATCAAAAATAAATTAAATATTCTAGAAATGCAAATACAGTGAATAAAAATGGATCATCTTTAAGAATACAATGAAGAAAAATAAAACCAGGCCATGCTTGGCTGTGGATCTTGAATGGGACATAATCAGTAATCTCTACAGCTTGCTGTTAGCAGAACAACTTCAGTGCTATTTCAGGATTAGGATGCAGACAGCAAGAAAAAACATTTCTAAATTAGCTCTGGAGGGCTTTCAATCTCCTCTTTTACTTGGTGTGCTGCTAACTCACAAATGTTTATTAGCTGTTTGTGTCTTAGAAAGTTTTAAGTGTTAATATGCTACTAACTTAATTAGTTATTCTTCTTTTTTATATAATGGCAACTGATGCTTCAAGACCAAAGTATAGAAAGATGAGACTTCAGCTGAGTAGGATCTAAAAATGCTTGCCAGGGAAACATGTCTATGATAGTAAAGGGCTCCTTTATCAGATAAAGATATAGATAAAGGTGTAGGAAGTTCTGTGTCTAGGAGTTGAAACTAAAGCAATTTAACCTAGAAATAAGGCACAGCTTTTGAAAAGTGAATAAAATTATGTTTATGAATTAGTTACTTCAACTCAGAGTGAATCATGTAGCCACATGACAACTTTAAATTGAGAGAGACGTCAAAAATAGATGCTGTAGTTCTGCCACAGCTTACTGAATCTGATGTAAAGTACCAAGGTATGTGTTATGCAAGAGGTCAGACAAGAGCAGCCGTATGGTTCCCCCCAGCTTTTTAGAAGTGTGAGTGTGCAAAGCATTTGTGAACACTTTTCCCAGAAAGCCTAAGGGCGGTGGCATGATTGCAGGATAGTGGATGAAAGTGAAGTTCAGCTTCTGAACAGTGACATTAGATTCAAAGGTGAAGAAAAAGGATTCCTATGATGATCCTTTATTTTATGTTGCCTGTAGTTCTGATCAGAACAGTAGGGGACAGCTGAAGGCACTATCAGCTGATCAGAGGTATGACTGAGTTTAGAAGATACCTATAAGCTTTGAGCAACTCAGTGTTTTGACTGGGACGTGTGTGGGCTTTTAGGATATGTATGTTTCAGCTTACTCTAACTTAATCAGCTATTAATGTTTCAAAAATATCTCTCCAGTGTTACAACCAAACATACGTGCTCATGGTACTTTGTGCCTTTCAGTTGTACTGATGAACACATAAACCAGAAGCCTGCTTCATGCAAGTGCAGATCAATCAGTGAAGCAGTGCAGAAGAATGAGCAGTGATGGTGGCCCCAATGGTGAGCAAATCCCTATTTATTTCTTCATGTTTCATTTAAGTGCATTCAAGATCCAATTAATATATTATTCTAGATTTAGGAACAGTGCCAAAAATTTTGGTATATCTAATTTCTCTTTCCATACTTTTTCCAAGGTGCACAGCTACGTACTCATTTTCTGTAGTTTTCATTATTCAAGCTAGCCCTGACGTCAAACCAATACAATCTGGGTTATAGTGTTAAGATTGCTAAAAAGCACAAAATTAATAATGAACTATGAAACAAATGAGTGTTAAGAGTTCCCTGTATACTCCAACTGAAGATCTCATCTGTCTTTCAAAAGCTGCTCTAGGCACAAATGTTATTAATACAACACAGGAGGTGGTTTCCCTTACCATCAAGAAGAAATTATGAAAAACTTTGCCCAGACATGATGAAGTCTGCAAAAAAGACTGCTATTCAACTATGCACACAAATGTGGATTGTTTGTATGATCTCAGATTCAGAAGTAGACACTAAAGGCCTTCATAAGAGGGTATAGGACTGATGGTAAGGTAGAAAGGAATGTGTGCCACCATTCACATGGGCACAGAAACACATGCGTCTGCAGTCATAGCTGCATTCCCTGTGGTGCTGCACCACTAAATGTTATTGCGTCTGCCAGGCTAAGTAGGAAGCTGAAGCTCGTTATCCACCTATCCATGTCTGTAATTTCATGGAAGCTGGTATGCTGATGAGTTTTTCTCCAGTCTTATCTTTCTCTGTCTTATCCAGAGTCTGTATTCCACCTCAAATCCTGCCAAGTACAAGCAGCTTAAATACAGATCACATGTAGGGCCTCAGCTGATCTGTGTGACATGCTATCTTATTCTCACTGGCAATCAAGACAACTTTTTAGTTGCTTTACTGGCTTTGGAGTGATTCCAGATATATTGCTTTTTAGTGTTTCTCTGAGTGATAAATATTGATATTCCAGTGCCAAAGCATTATGTCTAAGGAGTGTCCTAACCCCAGCATGGGTCTGGAAAGGTGAGAACGGTTGGCAAATGCTGAATAACTCCTAGTCAATAAAGCTTTGACATCTCAAACAGGAGAGAACAAGTCTAACAAAATGCTTTGAGGGGAAATGTGCACGTAAAACAGACAGGAAGGTTTGTCAGTTTAAGAACTGAATATAATTCAGAGCAATAATAGAGTCTAGCAAATAGCAAAGGTAGCATGTGCAGGCATGAGATTAGCCTGCAGTGATGGATAGAAGGGAAATTCCCTTCTGTTAGTATCTTTTCTCCTAGAGTATCACCAGAAAAGGGCTGAAAGGGAGGTGTCCATAACATTTCATCCTCAAATTTATTATATTGATTTATAACCATCTCTTACATGATTTATTTGAGAAGACAAGGAAGAAAACACATTTGGTCTCTGTGGAGAAAGAATATAAACATGTTTGGGAATTTGTTTAAAATAATTCACCCATTCTAGTCACTTCTCCAAGAGGTTTAGTTGAAAAGAATGGCAGGCTGAATCAGCACGTAAACCAAGATTATATGATACCTGGTTAGCAGCCCATGAGAAATAGATGGCAAACACAACATGAAAAATTCTGTTTAAGATATGCAAGGAAAAATCTTTTAAATCTTTGACTTGGTAAAAAAAAAAATCTTCTTGCTCTTGATCATTTCTTAGATGTTGTGAGCTCTGTCTTAGCCAGCTACATCTACTGCATTCAATATACAGCTAATCACTGAAATTTTCGTTCATCTGTGCTTTGAGTCTTGATTTTTTTTAAGTCCAATGTTTTTTTCCCTTTTGTTAAGCAGTGACTCCATGCAACCTTTATGTGGGAACCTCATTTAAGCAAAAGAAACATTTTTTACCTGCTAACAGTTAACTAAACAGTTTCCCCTTACCTTTAATGAAATGTAAAAAAGACTTGAATGAGGAGAAAATCAAGATAATGTAGATCATTTTGTATACCCAAAGAAGAAGCTTTTTCCTCTCTGTAACCAACAGCAGTTTAGGCAGTTCTCACTGTCAGGCCTGTGAGAGTTCAAAAGTGTTTTTCGTTTGCCCACTGTGAAAAGTCTGTTTCCATTGTTTTATACTTTCTGCCAAAATAATTACTTTGAACTGCTAAAAATTAGCAGAAGGAGGTATTAAGCCAGAAACAGTCACTTGAAATTCAGTTTGAATAACCTTGGTTAGGATAACTTTAGGGCACAGGAGGTGGAGCTGCTTTCACACTTACAAACACCTTTGGTTTGTTTAACTTCAGAATAGTTTTGAATATGCATTTTAGACATTTGCCAAGCACATACATACTGGGAAGGCAAGGCATCAGTGTAATCACTGAAATGTTATGTTTTAAACAATACTTCCCATCTGCAATAAATACTATTTTCCAGGGCTTTTCCTTTTAGTCCAAAAATTTCACTTTGGTTTTTGTGTTTTGTTTTTGTTTTGTTTTGTTTTATTTTGTTTTTAATAAAGATATAAGCATTTAGAAAGTCAATATATTATTGACAGCAGCAGGCATCTCTTTTTGGCAATGACCTGTAAGTTAACAGCTGCATCCAGTGCTCATTAAAATTACTGAAGGGATTTCTACTGATTTCAGTGGACTTTTGTTCAGCCTTGATTTGTCTTTGACATTTGGCACCCAGGACAACGCAATGATGAAGTAGTGCAGACCAAACATTTAGACACTCCAGTGAAGGTGCGGTTAAGAGGAGAGTAATGTAGTCTTTTTATGTTTGTGTCTATGGGAGTGTTTGTCCTTTTCTTAAAGGGTATTTGTCATTAACATTTAAAAAGCAAAATATAACTGGGGAAAATACAAATTCCTGCAAGCCAGAGACTCAGTCATAAGTGTAACATTTGTTTACAGAGAGTGGATTCCTCCTCAGTCCAATGCAAGGCACCAGTTTTTGACCAGTTTCTAAAGGCTGACATGGAAAATCAGCCATGCACAGGCCTTTCAAACTAACTCTGAGGGCTTGTAATTTCTGTGGAAAAGCTTTTGATCTGCATACTTGTCCCTTACACAGCCTTTTACTTCTTTTAATATGTTTCACTTGTTGCATACATGATCCTTTTAGACAATGTTACCGTGTCAAACACTCTGCCTGGTGCAGAAGCTGGACAACTACAGAATTTTCCCCAACACTAAGAAATGTCCTCAAGAAAACTGGAAGCAACAAGCTGGCTCCAACAGAGGAAGGAAGAAATTACTTTACAACAAAGGAATGCAGGATACTTACATAGATGGCATTATATGGATGATAAAGCTTACTGGCTATTTTCTTGCTGAAAAGATCCAAAGTTCCTATTTTTTTTTTTTTTTGATCACATAAGACAGCTGCTAAAATATCCACTAGTTCATGCTGTGCTTTTACGTGCTTCTCACTGAAGGGCAGTGACTCCTTACCAGTATAGAAGCTATTACAGCAAAGATGAGTGCAAATTTATACCATCTTTGAGCTTCCCTAGAAGCTCTTCCATTATTTGAGACAATCATATCATTATTCAGCAAACAAAAAGGAAATGCTAGCCAGCTGGAAGTACAAAATAAGCCTTCATACATTTTGAGAAAAGAATAGAGGCTTTCAGATAAATTGCTTTTCCTTGCTGGGCCCTCTTTTGCTGTAGTTAATTATGAGTGGCATATACAAGAAAAGGCAAGCCAATAAGAAAAGTTTGCAGGCAATGCTAAGAAAGTGTCCTAATTCCTCTGGGCATTTTAGCATATTGTTGTACACCACTAACCACTGGCTTTCCAAGTGATCTCACCAGGGTACCAACAATGTAGATGTCTTCAATGCATGCTTCTTCAGGCCTAATAATTACAGTTTAAAGAACAGATGCCTGTGCATTGTATCAGTTAAAATTAAGACATACATTTTGTTCCCACAAAAGAATTGACTGAGGAATGTATAATACAGAGTCCTGATGAACAATAGGAACATACGATCAAGACATAAGTTTCCAAATTGCTAATGTGGCCAAGTAACAAAAGAGTGTCTTTTGATGTCACAAAGGTCATGAAACAGCAAAAACTGACATGAACACACAATAAATGGCCAAAATATTTGAACCTACTGAAAATAACATTTAATTCCTACCAAAGTGATTTATTTATTATCCTCAGGGAAATTGGAATAAGTTAACTGCCTATGCAATTCTTTACAATGTAGACATGTCTTTGCTTTAGGGAATGAGCACAGAAATAGTGCAACATTTGAAGACTGAACTGCTGTTTTCTACAAAATAAAATGGAATGAAGCAACTTCATGGAAAAACCTGCCTGCTCAGAGATTTGGTTAATGAATGAACTCTCTTTCTATCAGTCATCTTGTTGAAGGCAAGGATATAGAGTTAGGGTTGATTATATTGCATATAGCAGTGAATCTCTGTGTGATATGAGCTTACTCTCTTGGCTGAGCTCTTTCTGTAGTCCAAGGAGAGGCAAAAGAGAAGCGAGCATCTTCAGAGTGCAACTCGTTCCATGCATTTTAGATCCACTCTTAATATGAGCTGGGTGGCCTCCTGGTGCTCTCTCTCTCTTGCACTGAGGGCTGTCTTGGAACATGCTTGGTTCTTAGATGGCTAATTTGAGGTCTACTCAGTTTTACATTCACATTAAAACTGAGACACTCCCTCTGAAGCTGCCTGGGTTTTGCCTTTTGCTTCAGTAATTTCAAGGTCTAACTCAGTGCTGTCGTGAGGGTGCATGAAAGGACCCTCACAGGGCACCTTTCAGATGGGGCCAAAAGGTGCAGGTGTCAGAAAGTATTGATGGCAACAGCGTGGTCTGATTGTACCCCACTTGACTTTGGTCTGAACATGACAGAAACAAAGAGCAATGAGGCGATGTTGTGGCTTGTCCCTGCTCATCTCTCTTTTGCTGTTTGGAGGACTCCTGCTGACTTCCTCTCCCAGAAAAGGAGAAGACACTATGCACAGAGTAGAACAGAGGAGGAAGAGGGAAGATTGCTCTGCTTGTTCCTAGTTCTGAGCTGAAGCAGTCCCAAGCTGACCTCCTGCCCTCTGTGCGCTAGGGCCCGCTATGGCTCTGCCTATGTGGGCAACGTTCATGGTTGTTGTGCTTCCCCAAATGAAGTATTACCACTCTGCATTCCATACTGACCTTGTAAAGGAAAAGCACAGTCCAGTAAATACCGTCAGAATTCAGATGTCTCAGTCATATGTATTCAGAAGCTTTTAACTATTGAAAATATCAGTCCTATCAAACAAGATATCGTTTCATCTATTTTTTTTACATCATATGTTTTTTTTACAATACATCCCTGTGTAAAGGTTCCTTAACTATTTAAAGAAGAGGTATGTTGGGAGGAGAGGGAAATCATAGAGTACATTCCCTTTTTTTTTTTTTTGTAATACTATGCTTAAGTGCTTCTGGTACCAACTCTGTATTGTGTGCAATACAGGTATCATATAAATACAAGTTTACTAATTGTTAACATTTCATCACAACTAATCATCCATTGTAAATGACAAAATGAACTGAATTCACTGGAAAGGCAAAGAAGAAAGAAAGAGAGAGAGAGAATGTCAATACAATCATGTAACTAAGGTAAGATGTGATGCAACTTTAAATAGTCTAAAATATTCTTGGATCTAAAACTTGATGCCACAAATTTCTGGGTGTGTTACTAGATAGGTTTTTTATTGCTTAAAGTTATTAAGATCATAAGCTTACACTTTTTATCTTTTCAAGATGATAGTATGGAATGATTAAAAAATCTGATTTTTTTTCCCCAGAACAGTTGATGGACATAATTTAAAGACTGATTGCTGGGAAATTTGCTGCAAAAAAACATCTGGCAAAGAGAAAGGCATCTTCTGAATTGTTTACAGCTTGAATCAGTCACATAAGAAAACTTGTATATTGAAAAGAACCCCTTAAGAGACAGAAATATAGCTAATTGAGCATGAATTTCACTGATTATTTTCTGTGAAGGCCTATTGTAGGTCAGGCTGTTGTCATCTACATTATCTACTCTGCTAGTGATTTGCAAAGGCAGAACCCAAAGAAATGTAATGTGTCCTTTTAGAAAACATCAAACTGTCCTGGCAGTTTCATCGATTGGAAATGATTGACCATATATAAAAAGAACATTAAAAATTGGAAGGTTCTGAATCTTAATAACTTTTATTTTCGTTGGGCTAAAGTTGGCAATGACATAATTGTTCTAACCAGAGATATATCTTATATGTTTTTACTTTGGAGATTTTTTTATAATCACCTTGCATATTTCTAGTGCTCTTCATTCCTGCTATCACTGATACTGATTTAAGAACTTAATGACCTGAACTCTTTCTCACTTCCAATTCCTTCCTAAAGTTTTTGGCACAAAACTAAATACTACATTCTTTTACAGCTGTCAAAATCTCTGCACAACCTTAAGAATATGTGAGAGCATGTCCCAGGCAACAGGAACAAGCCTGGAAATGCTAATGTTCCATAGTAGTAAATAACTATCTCTGATTCTATCTACCCCAGTGTTACCCAGATCACAGATGAGAAATTTAGTATCATCTGGATCTGCTACCGACAAGTAATCTTGTTTGTAGCTAACCATCTGGGTTCCTTGGGCTGTGCACTAGAAATGCAGTGTCAGAATATGAATTCTGTGCATGTCAAGGTATTACCTTTTCAAGAAATGTTATCTTCCAACTAGGTGTCTGCAGGTGCTGACTATTTTTTAATTAAAAAACTCAAAGAGATTAATACACATCTGATATCATATACGGTTTAATTTGTCAAGAATAAAAATCAAGTGCATATATAGTTGATTACATAGAAATTTTGGCAGACCATATCATCTTTGAGCATGGCTTTTCTTTCAAAATAGAATGTCAATACAATGTTGTCTCTTTTCAAATAGAAGCTGATAATTTTCCCAAGGCCAGTTTCTTATTCCTTATAAGATCTTTTTTTCTAATTCTCTTGTTTTGTCCAGAAACTAAACCTGTAAGAATAGCCACTCTTACATAGAGGGATGTGTGGGGGGAATTCATCTCCCTGTGTAGAACAGAGGAGAGAGAGATGAAGTTTGGGAAGTGTTGCTGCAGTGGTCCTGGGTGTAAAATGAAGGATTTCAGCTAGAAAGAGGTGTCTTGGGTCAGAGACAAAACACAAAGTTATAACTAGATGACTCCAGTTGTGAAGCAAATAAGATACACCTGGGTATGATGAAACTATCTTGCCCTGATACACTGTTGTAATCAAACCCTGAAGCACTGAGTTCTTAAAAGGCTCCCAATAACCAGGAGTTTTCTCTTAACTTAGGGGTTGTCTGGTGAATATTTTTCACTCTGGTGAAACTCTGGCATAACTCCTTCTACCTTCATGTGTTCTGCTCTGCATCCTCTGATTCCCAGTGGCTTCTAATCTCTAATGTCCCCTCCTGAACTGGTCCATGAGGAACCCACCCCTGAGTCCCTAATTCTTAGGAGGTGTGTGTGAGTGAGCATAAGGAAGCAATATTTAAGAACTTCTGGTCTCCGAAAGTCTCATTCTGGCTACAGTAGCTCATAAAAGTAAGTGTGAGCAGAAAAGTGCAGATTTTGAGTTTGAGAAAACAATTTTCTTGATTCTTAGGATGATGTTCCTAATCAAAGGCTGAGGTATTGGCCTGGATTCCATTATTTTCTAAGGGCATTTCACCAAGACCCTCAATAAGAGCAGGAATGTTTTGGGGAAGAGATAAGAAAATGTTAAGAAACATTTTCATGAATGTCTGTCCCGAGTTTCTTGAATGGTAACTTATACATGGCATCATTTCACTTGACACTTTCTGGAACATCAGTTTTCTAAAAAGAGAGAATTAAAAAGAAAAAGTTAAAATTCTTTCATATGCAAACGACTTACACAGAGGCACACTGTTTCATTGGGAGGATAAATGGTGTAATACATGCATGACCAGGAGAAACTGGACAACAGTCTATATGGATATAATTATGTTAAGTGGTCTCCAGTAACATTTTTCATTGCCTGCTTTCTTGAAATATACAGTGAGATGTTGGCTAATTACAATTTTCTTTAGTGGAATGAGTATGCAATCTGCATTTGGAACATCATCTGTAAGAAAAGGAGTTAGTTAACACAGAGGATTACACTCCCTAAATTCGGTGATTGGCCATTTTGGCCAATGCTTGGAACTAAATTTCTTATACACACTATCTATCTGAGAAATGACTCTTGAATTTTATTCAGTAAGACCAAAGGAAGGAGCTGGAATTATGACAAACACACATCTATTTCCACAATTGTAAGAATATGGTGAGCTTTTATTCCTCTGAGCATCTAGTAATGCTATGTCCTCTTTTTCTCTTAGATAAGTATTAAAGAAGTTTGATCTGAAACTGAGCTTTAACAAAATAAAAGCCATTATTTCTGCATTACTTTTCTCAACTAAGACTGTCCATTTATGCTGACAGAAATCAGACCAGGGAAAAAGAAGGTGCCAAAGCCACAGCTAATATTCAAGTCAACTGTACGACACTTTACTGAATCTTTAAGATGTTGTTAAATGAGGAACAATTATCAATTGTCACCATCAAAAGAAATAAAACATTAAATAAGGCTGTCTACTGAGTATACCTAGCAATGGAATGAGGGCACTGAAGGTAAGATTGGCTGCCTATGAAGGTAAACCAAATGGCACACTGGGTTACAATCTACTCATTGAAACATCACACCCCAATATTTAGGACTAAATGTTTCTTGTTGTACAATGTCTTTGAATGCTTTTAATAGTTTTCTCTCTCATGTTAGGCTAATTAAATAAGCACACCTTATCTGTCAGAGGTTAATTTTATTCCAGTTTTCTGAGTGTGCAGGACGTTCAGGACGTTCTAATTGACGTATTTTAAGTCTGCAAAGTATTTGAACACTTTTATAAATAAACTTTATAAAAGTCATCACTTTTTTGTGCCCCAATTGCAGCTGAATTAATTTGTCTTCTGGGTCATTCTTGCGTGCTATTCACTCCAAGTGCATAGTTGGAGTTACAGCTTGCAGGTTACCAGCACTGAAATAATTTAGAACCTTTGCTTCATTATGAAGAAATCCAGGCTTGCCAACGACGGTTCCTGCTGCTTTTCTCACTTCATTTTGCAGCACAGCTGTTTTAAACTTCCTAAAATGATTCAAGGCTGATCAGCTGTATTTATTTGCTTCAGAGAATATGCTAGCAGTACACAATTTTGACGCTTAAGAAAAAGGCAGTGTTTGTTATTAAACAGTTTTGGAAAATGTTTCTACTAGATTTAATTAGATTTGAAAGGGTGACAAATAACCGCTTTAAAAGAATGCATTTTAAAGGAAGTTTTTTCTGTTTCCTGAAGGAAAGCTTCTTTTGGAAAGATCAGATTTATGAACCTCTCAAAAGCCAGTACACTAAAAATGCTCCTGTTACTTCACTGGCTACTTGAGATTTCTCTTTTAAGAGGTTACCAAAAAGAATAGAAGAGGGGAATGTTTCCTCAAGTGGAATATTTTTGGTTGTGAAAGGTAAAGGAAGAGTGAAGGCAAAGCACAAAACATACTCCATTCTGTAAGCCTGATATTCAAAAAGATTTTCAGGAATCCCAGCTAAGGAAACACAATGTTCTGGATCATGAGTGCTGTGAAGTGGGTGATCAAAACAAAAGCTGGGTAGTTAGGATGAGACTTGCTGCCTCTTTTTACCAAACCGCTTCCCATGTCTTTCTCAAGAAGACAACAGTGTCTTTAGAGAATCAGTAGAAGTTCCCTTCACTTCTGCTGTCTGTTGATTCTGTTTTAACTAGCTGGTAATGCCAATTTTCAATTACTCGTGTCGTGAATTTCAAAAAACCCCCAAACAGCAACAAGAAAATGAAAAGCATTCAACTATCTCATTACCCTACATACTCAGTTCAAATGTTAAACAATAAAGAGAAATTGTGACATACAAATCCAAATTGCGTGGGAATTGATTGTCTGTCTTAATTAAATCCTTTCACCTGAGCGTGTTCAGTGTTTTTCAGTGTTAAGCCTATGTGCTTTTAATGACCTGTGCCTCCTATGCAGATGAAGATAATGCATTTTCCTTTTATTTTCTTCAGGTTTTTTGTTTCACATTCAGCATTTTATCAAGTTAATCTTTCACATACATTAAGAACTGCAAGGCCTTAATTACACCAGTTTTTATAAGACCGGTAATAAACAACAGAAGCTATGAAAACCCATGGAGTATAATACATGCCTACTTGACACGAATAACACAGACAATAACCCACTTTACGACCAACATGTGAATTATTTTCACGCAACGTTTGGAATAGATGAAGATCATTGTATCATTTAGGCTGGAAGAAACCTCTAAGACCATCGAGTCTCACTGTCCAGCCAAGCCCATGGACTAAACCATGACCCAAAGCATCACATCTGCATGTCTCTTAAATACCTCCAGGGATGGTGAGTCAACCATTTCCCTGGGCAGACTGTTCCAATGCTTGACAGCCCTTTCTGTGAAGAATTTTTATCTAATTTTACCTAAGTTTTTATCTAAACCTCCCCTGGCACAACTTGAGGCTCTTTGCTCTTGTCCTCTCACGTGTTACTTGGGAAAAGAGACTGACCCCCACCTCACTACAACCTCCTTTCAGGTAGTTGTAGAGAGCAGTAAGGTCCCCCCTGAGCCTCCATTCTTCAAGGATAAACAGGCCATGCTCCCTCAGTTGCTGGTCACAAGACTTCTGCTCCAGATCCTTCAGCAGCTCCATTGCCTTTCTCTAGACAGACTCCAGCACCTCACTGTCTTTCTTGTATTTAGGGGCCCAAAACTGAACACAGGACTCATGAAGCAGCTTCACCAGTGACAATTACAGGGGAACGATTACTTCCATAATCCTGCTGTCCTCACTATGTCTGATACAGGCCAGGATGCCACTGGCCTTGGCCTCCCAGACACACTACTGGTTCATGTTCACCTGCTGTCGACCAGCACACCCAGTCTTTTTCTGCTAGGCAGCTTTCCAGTCTTCCCTCAGCCTTTAGTGCTGCGTGGGATTGCTGTGACCCCAGTGGAGGACCTGGCACTCGGCCTTGGTAAACCTCATACCATTGGCCTCAGTCCAGTGATCCAGCCTGTCCAGAGCAGAGCCTTCCTGCCCTCCTGGAAATCAGCACTCCCACCCAACCTGATGCTATTTGCAAATTGACTGAGGGAGCACTTGATCCCATTATACAGATCATTGATAAAGATATTAAACAGGGCTGGCTCCAACACTAAGCCTGGGGGGACACCACTCGTGACCACTGCCTGCTGGATTTAACTCCATTTACTGCCACTCTCTGGGCTTGGCCATCCATCCAGATGTTTACCCAGTGAACAGTGCACTCCTCCAAGCCATGAGCATCCAATTTCTCCAGGAGAATGTTGTGGGCAATGGTGTCAAAGGCTTTACTAAATTCCAGGTTGACAACATCCACAGCCTTTCCCTCATCCACTAAGCAGGTCACATTGTTATAGAAGATCAGGTCAGTCAGGCAGGACCTGCCTTTCATAAACTCATTCTGGCTGGACCTGATCCCTTGGTTGTCTACAGGACAACCATGCTTCCTGATGGTATTCAAGATGATGACTTTCCCCTCTGGACTCTCCCAACTGTGCTCCTTAACAGGCCAAAATCTGCCCTGTGGAAGTCTAAGGTAGCTGTTCTGCTGACATCTCTCCTTACTTCAAGAATCTAAAACTGTTATTTTGTGATTGCTATGTCTAGATGGTCTTTAGCCATCACATCATCCACCAGTCTTTCTCTCTTCACAAACACTGGGTCCAACAGTGCACTTTCCCTAGTTGGCTCATTCACCAGCTGTGCTAAGCAATTTTTTTCCTCACACTCCAAGAACCTCTTAGTCTGTTTGTTAATCAAGCCTTATATCAGTCTCTAAAATATAAAATATGGCACTTTCTAAGGAATTCTGCGGTCAAACTTAAATGACATGCTTGAAGCTGTTGTGCACTGCCAAATGAGTATAGAGTATGGGAAAAGAGCAATTCAGGCATGGGACAGCGCTTCTGGGTACACACACGTTGCATCTCACTCCTCGGAGGTTTTCGTCTTATCCCGAGAAAACTCCAAGTAGTCCTTGTGGGACAAGCCTATGTTGCCAGGAAGAAAGGGCAGTATAATTCCTGAATTTACATTACTAAGATGCTGTAATCTTCTTTCTTTCAATATTGTCTGATCCCAAAGAGAGCTGAAAGAAACATGGGATACAATTAAACATGAAGTGGTAGAAAAGGAAATCTGACAGTGAGTCATCTGCTTTAAACCATGTGAAGAAGGTCCAGTCTTAGTTGGGATTTTTTTTTAGAGAAAAAATTAGTGCTCTATTGCTGGGAAACAAATATACATTTGCTTGTTTCCTAGTTGTGAGAGACAGGATGGGGGAATGGATACAAATAAAATATATTCTCCTAATTTCTTGTTTTTAAAAGATCTTGCTAGCATACTTACGGCTTGCTAACATATTTTTGACATTCTCATTGGAGTCGGTGATTTGGAAGGTCTTTGATTACTTCAAATCCGAAATGGTTAATGTCACAATTATTCATTCAGAGTAAGTGATTGGTTCATGTGGTGATAGCTGAAGTAATTTCTCCTTTTTTTTTATTTTTTTTAAGCAAATGATGAATCACATATGTTTATGTAGCTCCAGGCAAATCCAAGAACTTAAATGAAAAACCCAGCCTCAAACCCTTTTCTCTCCTGGTTACAACTGCTCACCTTCAGTAAGCTCAATTGTAGACTGGAGTTCTTATGAGCATTTTACGCAGGAAACTTTTGCAAAAACATAATTTTGTTCTAATGATATGAAGCAATGTATCCATTGTGAAACTAGGTGCAACTCTGTACTTCCTATGAAACACCTGAACATGAAATAATTACCTTTGTATGGAGTAATATAACTTCAAATGCAAAGGGGATCAAAATATACTTTTGTGATTGAAATTTCCCCCTTTTTTTTCCACAATCAATCTTCCTCAACACAAGAATGTAAATCTTTAATTTAAATTAAATGTATCACATTTTTTTCCCAAAACCAGTTACATTTTTTACCCTTACTTGTACATTTCTTTGGGTTTTTAGAGAGAAAGCAAGAAACAGACTTCCAATTTTCAGCTTTAATTTATTAATGGTCAGTTTTCTCCTATTTATTCCTGTGCCAGCATTGTTTTTCCCTCTCTACTATTGAGCTATTCATATTTTCTGAGGAAGAGCCACGTTCCTCTTTAGCCTTTATTTTATTATATTAACTAAGCCAACTTCTTTTTCATACAGTAGGTTTACTCTTTCCTTACTTATCCTAAACTACAAATTCCTTCATTATGTGTACTGTAAAAATATTTCCTGAGAAACCATAGGATTTATAGTTTTTTAAAGCTTATGGTACACTAGGTATGGAGGAATTACTTTCCTCCAACATATTCTTAGGTTCTAATGTCTTATTTACTGTTGAGCAAGAATTTGGGAAACTATTGTGAAACAGTGATTCATCCAGATGCTCCCAGGTATTCCTAATCGGATTAAACTAAAGGTTAACACATCTCTTACCAGGCTTTGATGTCCTCCCTTTACCTGCAATGCCTTTCACCCCAGCGGTTGTAGAAATGTTATCTATTATATGTGCTCAAGCTCACTGCCTAAACAGTAGCAAAAAAATTCAGCAGAGCAAATAACTCCATGCTCTTCAGAGGGTTCTAAAGCCAGCTCTTTGAGCACAGTTAAACTACAAATTCATGCTTTTAATCATTGTCTTGAGTAAATCATGGGGTATACTGAGTACCCTGAGTATGAGATATTGCTCAAAATTAGATCTGCCAATAATCATACTTTGGTGTGATTTGGTGGAGAAACTGCACTGTATGGCTGGCTAACAATTCAGAAGAAACCCCCAAATTTCCCAAAAGCTAAACAAATAGATTATTTACTTTCATGATTTTTTTTTTTTTTTGTGATGATCTATGTGTGTGGAGGAGGGTTCTTTTTTTTTTTTTTTTTTACCCAGATGTATATATATATTTTCTGCATGATCATTCATAAAGGTTATTTCAGAAATCTCAGAAAACCATCCCAGATCCTTCTATAAATAAGCCAAAAGTTTCTATGCCTAGTTTGAGTAACTAAAGTATGTTCCTCATTCTAATGTCTGACACCCCATGTGATAAAGATATTTATTGAAGATACTGATAATCCTTGAAATAATGATTTTACGAATAGAAACAAACTAGACTTTGGAGAGGTCTAGTTTAAAATATTTTTTTATTTTTTTTTGTTTTAAGTATTTTGACCTTTAACAGAAGAAATAAATGAGTTTATTTAAACATAAGATTTTATGATTTCTACTACAGGTGAATAATCATAATTAGTCTCATACTATATAGCATTGAGTCTATATGTTTGTAAATGAAGTAATGTAGACATTTTAGCCTTAAGCACAGAAGACAAGAAATAAGGCTACCTTCTCCCGTAGGTGCAAAAGCAGTCTCCAACAACACTATAATGGTGGATAGTACAATGCAAGTTAACATTACATAAGAGAATAAAATATACGATGCATATCGTGAGGCTCTGAAGCCAAGGATGTAGTTTACAAGTCTGAGTTGGAGTTTTACAGCTTACAGATAAAAATAACACTTTTTAGAGAAAGGAGAAATAGTTGTTTGGGGAAGAGATCTGTGACATCAGACCTTTATCTTGGGACTGTAATAGAGGAAGCATGCAATCTTGCAATAAAGCCTACAGGAGCTGCTAAAAGTCTTTCTGTCAGAAAATTTATTTCACAATCAGTAATAAGGAAAGTTAAGTTTATATTTTGTTATTTTTACTGTGCAAACATATGCTATATGTAATAAATATATTACCTTTCATAATTTTAATGTGCTGGTTTAAAAGGAGAAATCAAATTGAGGAGCAAGTATTTAATAGGCTGATTTTATCAGTGCATTTTATCTAATAGTTTACAATAATTTATATGACATTATGTGTCAGTAATTGGCATGGTACTTTAAAGAAAAACTTTACATCTGGCAGAGGCTGTACTGAGAACTGGAGTTTAATGTCAAGAAAGATGCAATAAAACAGAGAAAACTCTAAAGAGCCTTTCCCCTTCTAATAAATCCAGACAGAGTCCTGTTTCTGTTCCAGTGACATCAGAGCACTGGACTGATACCAAGTAATTCTTAAAAATGCTTTTAAGAAACATTTCTCTACTCTTTGTGGACACAAGATGTAAGAATACATTGTATAAGAATACACTTTAGTACAACTAATCAAATAAATAAGCAATTAAACATTTTCCCGCAAACTAGAATCAGAACCACTTACGCTGTTACTTGATTTATGGACATGAGTTGAAATTTCCTACAAAACAAGCCATTGTGTCTACTTTTACAAGCTAATGAGCAGCGTGTGACTGTTTCTTCTATTTCTTAAGGCTATAAAAAGTTTCATTTAAAATGCTTTGTTTATTGCATGTCACATTTTATTCCATATGTGCTTATGCTGGGCTGCATCGTATCAAGTTGACTTCTAACTGCAACACAAAACAGAGCAAGCCAGTAGGCTAATAGCCACCAAATTCTCCCTTTACGTGCTTTCTCACTAGATGTAATTGTGCATTTAGGTTTGTTTATCTCTGGAGAACACCTTCGGGTGCATTTGTCCAGAGACTTAGGCTACACTCACCTTCAACACAGGGGCAGAATTACCAGCCCTAGTGCTCTTGGGCCCTCACTGCTGCAAGTTTTTAACCCCTCCTATTCCCATGCAGTTTTTTCCTAATCCATTTTAACCAAATGAGGTTACCAAAGACCTGTTGTTTAAACTAATTAGTTGGATTTTCCTGAAACACTTTATAGGGCTTTCGAAAATGCAGTCCAGCCGAAAATGGTAATTTTCCAAAGGGAAACAGGTACACAGTTGCTGCCTCAGGGAGGTAGTGTGCTAATGCAGTTGTTGACTATATAGGGAGAAGGTATCTAAGAGATTGTGAATGCCCATTAGGTGCGTAAAGATTTCAGAAATCCCATTACATTCATATTTGCATAAAGTAACACAAACTTCTGTATTCTGATGTAAATAGTTCCTTCAATGGGAATATGCTAAGAAGTTTAAATATTTTTGTGAAGAACCATGATCGTTCCTTGACAGACAAAATGAATTGAAGGAAGTATCATTATCCAGAAGTCTGTACTGTTTTTCTGAGTCCAGAGTCTAAGGTGATAACTCAGTACAATCATAATTTGTTTTAAAATTTGTCTTTAAATACTTTTTTTTTTTTTTTAAATAAAGGAAGGTTAAATCCTTAAACAACAGGACACCAGTCAACAGGTGCAAAATATTCCTTAACCATATCGGTTTTTTCTTTGTTTTGTTATTATTCTGACTATTGCAATGGGGGGGCAGAGTGTTGCAGTAAGGGATGGGGGGGAGCTTGTCTGGTTTTGTTAAGAAAATATGTGCGGATGTAAATATTTTTATTACCACAGGCCCTGTTCCTTGTTTCACAGTAAGATATTCCATGTGCATAACTCCTTGATGATGCCTTTGAAACTGCAATGATTTGACAGCAAAATCTAACATGACTCAACCACATTTTAAATCCACCTCTGCTGAATATGGAAGTTATCGCCACTGTAAGGGGATTCATATATCACTAGCAGCATACGTTCACTGTTTCACACTGGTAGATGGCTTGCCTCATTTTTATTTTTTTTCTCCCCATAAAATGTCTGTGTCAATTCGGAGTTCAAAAGAAACCACACTATTAGGATTCTTTTCAGCTTGTCTTTATTTTTAGTTTTAGACGAACTAATGCCTTGTAACAGAAAAATGAATTCCAGACATGACTTTTGTACACACATTTTTCTTATTTTCCATTTATATTTGCTCTTTCTAGTAATAACCAGTTTTTCTTTTTAGATGTTCATCAGTTCATGAGAGATTTTAAGCTGTTTAAGATGGGATGATTCTATGAAAGCTTATGCATAAATATGTCTGCTTCCCTACAGGATCATACTGATCTTGTTGGAATCATCCCTCAAATGGCTGCCACTGTTACAGTAAGAGTATTGAGAATAATGAGAGCCATATTTCTAGTGGTGCATTATTACAATTTTGAAGGGTAATCATTCCACGCTAAATGTGGTTATCAGTAAAGCTACCATGAACACCAAAAATGCTCTTACATGATCTTGCATGATCTTGCAAAATGTAGGGTCTGGGTTCTATTTTGTTCCTCCTTTCAAAGCAAAATGAATTTGGGAAAATAATTTTCAAAACTTTCTCTTCTCTGGCATATCAGTATTAGTCTACTTTTATCAAAGTTTGAGGAATCATAATTAATTTAGCATAAAAAAGTTAATTTCTTCATCCTTAAAGAAAATCCCAGAAAACTCACTGTTTTTTCTAGCATAAAACGTTCCCTGAGTTCTTCCCATTCCAGCTTCTTCCAGACAAGAACGAAATCAACCAAAAATGTCCTAAGAACTGAGACTCTCAAGCTGTGAGTAGCTGAATAAAGAATTCTTCAAATGAGTGAGCTTAAATGTCATTGAAACATATGTTGAAACAGTTTTCATGATGTGCCTGATCCCAAACCCATTAAGGGGAGCTGTTCCACTGACTTCATTGCATTTGAATCAGGCCTCATAAAAGGTGCTTAAAAAATGTTTTTAAAAATGCCAGCCAGTGGAGCTCCTTTCCAGATTAATGTGATCTGATTTGTCCAAGAAAATTAATTTATTCTTGACTGGACACTGAGTCTCACACATTCAAGTTTTCCTATGAACATTTTGGGTTAGACCTTCAGCTGGCATGTATCAGCATAATTCCATTAAGGTCTATATGTCAGTGACAATTTACATCTGGACCATACTTTTGGAACCCATGTTCTAAATCTTCGGAGATTTTCTCATCATGCCTCACTGCATTTTTCTTGTTTGGTTTTTCAAGTATCAGATGAAGCAAAACACCATATCCAGGAAAACAGTTTGAACTGAGCTCCCTTCTATATGTGAAGACAATGGAAATTAACTGAGAGTCACTGCATATGGATAAAAAATTCAGGAGAAAACTGAATATCAAATTTTCTCCAGCAAAATTCTTCTTCCATGCAAGGGAGATTATTAACAAACTTCAGACAGCAACATTTTTTGTGTATATATTGACAAAAATATCAACCACTCCCTTCTGGTTTGTTTCACCAGGACAAATCTCTGACAAGATCAGTCAGTCATCAGCACGTGAACCTCACATAGATATCGGATTGTTGCTATGAGATATAAAATCCTTGTATTGCAAAACACAACTTTGCTTGCTTCAAGTAGATGGGTTTCTATTTTGTTTGGGTTTTTTTAATACAACATTAATCAAAACTGTCATACTATAAAAATCAATAAACATTCTTCTTCTCTTTTCCAATTTAAAAATATGTCTACAAGAAATGAAAGCCTGTCATAACTTTTGGAAGCCAGTCCTTAACTTATTCTAAGAAGTAGTCTCATAAATACTCATCTGTTTCATTCTTTACAAGTCAGGAAGCAAAGGAATACTAAAGAGATCATCAGTTTGAAACAAAAAAAAAATTCCTGCTATCTTAACTATTTACAGTTCAAATGTTAAAACTGGCCATTGCTTAGTACAGATTCATATGAAAATAGAGAAGAGGAATGGAGATGGTACAGTTATGGGATTTATCATGTCTGCTGATGTCACCAAATAGGACAAGGCTTGGCAGAAAGCTGTTTGTGTTCAGTAAGTGCCAGATTTAGAGTTAATTCAACAGAAAGATGCAAGTCTTACAAAATCAACACTCTTCAGTTATGTATGATAAATGGCCTTCAACATTAGATGTTTAAAATGCTACAAATTCACTTAGGCAGATGTTTAGAAAACTTGTGACCAAATTGTACATGTTTGAATATCACTCATTCAGAAAGGTGCTTGACTTCTTGTGATGAATGTATATAAATATACTTCTCTCCTATTGATCTAATACTAAGAATGTTAAGTAGATAATTTTTGAGTTAATTATTTACAAACTTTTAGTTCTCTGTCTGGAACAAATTATTACAGCAATTTAATTTATGTGAATCTTAAGCTGAAAAAAATGTAATCATGATACTGATAAGAATTTTCATTAAAGTGATTTGCTTAAACAGCATAGAGAAGTTGTAAGTGTTGGGGTGTATTTGCATTTCAGTGCATTATTTTCAAGTGAGAAATCACACAGAAAATAAACTGTAAGCTTACAAAATATTTTTAAATAAAAAACCACATTAATGAAAAATAAAACACAGTTTCAGGGAGTCACAGTACGCGTTGATGTCCCCTGTCACTCTGCACAGTCACCCTTCTCATCTCCTCAGAGAACTGGTTACTCCTATGCCCACTGCTCCAAGAAAGACATCTGCTTTCCCCTCCACAGGTGAAGAAATGCTGTAGGCTGGGCTTACCTGGCATTTGATGTCACACTTCATGGTGTATTAGTCCTTCAACAAGGAAGATGGGAATTAGTTCAGAAAGTGCAGAGTGTTCACACCTAAATAAAAAAAAAAAAAAAAAAAGAGAGTAGGAAAGTTTTCTGAATGACTATAGAGAAGACCTAAAAGGACCTTAACTATCCCATCAACACAGGACCAGGAAACATCTCCTATCCCCGTTCAAAGTAATGGGATCACAGTGACCCCAGTCAGGAGAGGCCAACAAAAATTTCTCAGTGCAAATGAGGTAAGGCAGCAGTGCAGACTGACAGTATTACGGTAGATGATGTTTTCCAAGCAGTATCCTAAAGTGTCAGACATTTTCAGAAGCCAGAGTAGGCTTGAGACAAGTGGTATAATTGTTTCACAGGGTATTGTGTTTTCCATTCAGTAATTTTTTTTTTCTAGGTTGCTTTCCAAACACAGAAACTTTTATTAGCATTGTCATTGCCTGTTTCTACAAGAATGTGACCTACACCTCCTAAACTCACCACTGTCAAGCAGGGTGAGTTTCTGCAATAGTATCTTTTTCCTCAGTTGAGGAATCATGGTATTTCAACTTATTATTCACTTAGTCTTAAAGTAATTGAGTTTCTTTCGTTAACATTCTCCAGACACTGCATACTGAGTCTGAAAATACACTTCAGTGTGTTCCAGCTTATACAGTGATTAACACTTCCACTTTAAAGGTGCCTCTGCTGAAGCCACAAATTACTGCAAGCTCAATCCTTATTATTAAATAGAGTTTTGAAATAAAGCTCTGGCCAGTAACGACCACTCATCTGCAGGTGTTTTTTTTCCCTTGGAAAAACTTTTCCCTTTTTTTACAATTGCTCTCTACACTGTTAAAAATCATTCTGAGCAACTAAATGAGGAGAGAAAATCACAAACCATTGGAGAGAGAGGAAAAAGCAGTAAAAGATAAGCTTTGGAAACTTTCTGGAAGCAAATCTGAGAATTTATGAAAGCATGTGAGTCAGGCAAATAGCTGAAGAAAAATGTGGTGGGGGGTTGTGTTCTTTTTTTTGGTGGTTTGTTGGGGTTTTTTGGTGATTTTTTTGTTAGTTTGAGTTTTCCTACATCTGGTTTACAGCATGAATCTTGTTCTTGGGCGTAGATGTTCCTGCTCACTGCCTAGCCTTCCAGGGACCTAAACTGTGACTTCCCAGCACTCAAATTTGACATAGGTGAGGTAATTTTAGGTGTAGATACACGAAGAATCATTGTGTGTTGAAGAGTCCCACTGTGAGTTGAGATGTCCATACCATTGCCACTCAGCCCCACAGACCAGATATTCAACCTTCCAGTTCCTTTATGTACTTGTGAAGCTACACTAACAATTATACTTTCCCATATCCAGCAGTGAAAACACTTGCACCCACGCTTGACTTGCTATTCAACGCTACCGCTACAAGATGTGGGAGATCTGGCACTCAAACATTCACTAAGATAATGCCAACACGTAATACCACGTGTCTGTGCAGGTGTTGCAGTCAGTCAAATCTGTAGCCATACGCACATGAAGGAACAGTTTTGTACACACGTAGCTTCAAAGGCCAAGAAAAGACTTGGATTCAAATATAGTCCTTACTACTTCAGCACTAACATGATTTCATTTACTTACATAAAGTTATTTGATGGCATAATCTGGGAATGGAAAGACATAAAACAGTTGCAAAATATTTTAAAAGGTCTTATAATGCATGCTGGCTAGAAAAGTAATGTGCATTTTGTATTACAAAACAATCTGCCTTTTTCATCTCTCTATACACTTTGGGACTAAATAAACTCTTCAGTCCATTATACGCACTTATAACAGCCCACTTAAAACAGTGAACAAAATCAGTCTGAAACTGAGACAAGTCAAGACAACACTCACCTTTTACAGATTTACCTAGTATGGACTTTATGAACTCTGGTTACTGTGTATGTTTTCTTCACTCGACCTAGTAAAAAGCAATACTGTTTATAATTATAATTTTGGTCTACAGATAAAACTTCTGGAAAGGAAATAATATTTTTAGTGCCATATATGAGCTCCAAGTAGAAGTTAGTTTTCGAAGAGAATTGCAGTTTCAGTCACTCATCTACCTTACTGTAAATCCCAGCCACACCAAACCCAAATTCTACATCTAAACAGCCTTGCATTTCTGCAGCAAATTGAGGTGAAGGTCCAGATGAAAATGGAATGCAGATCTTGATATCAGTGTCATAGTTTTCTTTCATCTCTACTTCAAAACTATTTCCCTACATTTATGTAACCAGTCAGTTCTGCAAAACCAAATAACCCAAAAAAGTTTCAGCTCTGTTCTCCTACTACATGTTCAAGTGTAGCTCCAGTGATTTTGAGGAGAAACCCCTACCAGAGGTGAAAAATTCCACTATAAGGGATCACCTCACACACTTTGGTATTTGGAAAGAAAGGGGGGGGTGTGTTCATCTCACATGCATTGCATGTGCTTCTGTGAGAAGCTGCTGGAAACTTCCCCTGTGTCCAATGGAACAAATTCCAGCCAGATCCAAGACAAAACCATCTCTGGCCACGCATGCAACAAGAAAGGCAAAAATTGTAGGGATTGTGAAGAAAAGAGAGAATAAGGAGACTAGCAAGCTATTCGCTGCTTGCTAGGTACTGTACAACTCATAATTAGTAAGAAGAAAAGGGACGAGAAACCTACATGTCTATATGATTACAAAGAAAAAGCTTCTTGAAGAACATGCTTTTATTACTGTAAGAGACATCTATCACCAGATTAGACTAAAAAAAAAAATCCCACTTCTTTGTTAAGTAGTCAAGAAACTCATAAGAAATATCCTCAGATATAAAGGTTAGTGCACTTAAGTGAAAGGATAGAGATCTTCATAGAATCTCTAAATAAGAGATAGACACAGACACAAAAATATGCAAGTTGTCTTCAAATTGCGAAAATCTTTTAAGACAAGGGTCCACATCCTCACCAAAAAAAAAAAAAAAAATCAATCAAGAGAGAACTTGGCACAGAGGAATTGCACCAACATAAAGAAGTAGCTGTTCTATAGATCATCAAAATCAATTTAAAAAATTTTTTGTCCATGCTAAAAAGAACAAAAAAACCACAAGTGAGGTCATACATGTAAAGAGGCTGGTGCTGAGATTAAGGTTAATCTATAGATGGTCTCCACGACAATTTGTCTTCAGTTTCAAAAAAAAGTAAACATAATTGGTCCAAGGGTTCCCTTCAAGTAAATAAGCAAAGCTACACCAAAAATGTCTCTTTTGTACCATCTACCCAAAGGCCAGACAAGCTGCTTTTTCAGTACACAGAAGGACTATGACAGTTTGGTATAGCTTTTCATTAAGAGGTTTATGATGACACAATTTAAATGATCTGAGATCCTTCAGTAAGGTCTATGAATGCAGACTGAAATTCAATGTAATTAACATTCAAGGGGATTGAAGAAAATAAGTTTAGGACTTACAGGTTAAAAAGGAAGAATAAAGACCTAGCACAGTCAGACTGATGATAATAACTAGGAAGATACTGAAACATGCAATTAAACAATCAATTTGTAAATGCTTAAAAATAACAGAAAACACAAGACTTAAACTTCTCAAGAGCAAATCATATTAGATTAGTTTAATTTCTTTCTTTTAAAAACAGTGACCTGTCAGATGGAGAAGTTAGAGACATGAGATAACTTGACTTTCGACACATCTTTTTGATATTTTATGAGAAAATTTGAAACATACGGCCTATAATAAATTACTACAGGAAAATGCTGAAATATTTTGTTTCATCACTTTCTAGATTAAATATTCTGGTTTGGAAATGCTGAAATAGTTGCATTAACATTTTGTAAAATTACTTTCACTTTTGAAAACATTATAAACTGCTAAAGACTCTAAACCAAAACAAATTATGTCATGTTATATTTCTATCACCTGAACAAAAATATTTCCCCCCCTACTTTTAAAACATAAATAAATTGGAGACAATTCAAATGTTGTTATAGCAAGACTGATGATCAGTTTGTTTCATATTCCCAAGAAACCCAGAAGAAATAATGAACTTAACTTTTAGTGAGCAAGATCTGGATTAAATAGTAAACAAGCCTCTGTAATTATACAGGAAACTAAGCACTGGAACAGGAGAGTTGAAAATGTGGTGTTTTGTGAAAGATCAGAAAACCAACGGTAAACGTGGATGGTCTTTCTGTGTCATTTCAACTCTAAGTGAAAGCATGAACCTGATATCATTTTGAGATCCTCTTGTTCAATCTTGTATCACTGCTTAGGGATTTTTGGGCTTCTGACAGTGAATTCAGTGGTGTCAGTGTAATGGTGTCACCATCCTCTCCAGGGTTATGGGGTTCAGAATGTGGGTTTCATGATATTGAGTGTAAATCCTGTAAGTCAAGATCATCATATGATAAAGAGCTATAGATGTCTGGTGCAATATAAATGTTTAAAAATAGTCAGGCCCTCTCAGCTACAAAGATGAAGTGTCCAACATAGGTCTATTGACAGGGTGAAGAGCAAAAAGCCAAGATCCTGAGAGACCTCATGTATAGTTAAATGTTAAATATCTTGAACAGCAATATCGAGTTTCCCCTTGTATACAGTCTCTCCTGTAAGCATCGATAGCACAAAGCAAAAGCATGAAGCAATAATAGAGAGCGTCCATATACAGGTTATCTGTTCATTAGAGCTGGAATAATTATTTAATTTTTTTGCCAAAGTACACTGTTTTAGTAAATTCAAAATACTTTGTGAAGACACAGACTGATAGTTGTGTCAGAACCAAAGAGAGAGGGAGAAAATGAGTATGAAGGAGACTGTAGTTTTGCAGCTACAGTGTCAGATTCAATATAAAAGAATGAAATTCGTATTGACTTGGGGTGACATGGAAGGAAATGACCCTTTTAGTAATCCAACAGACCCAGGCTTTGAACAATCAAGATGCAGGGTAAAAGTTACAGTTAGAAGCATCAAACAGATGCAACAACTCGAGGGGTTTTGGCCTACAATAAAACAAAATTTAGAAACTTAAAAAAGTTATCTAAATTTAAACTGTATAGGTGTGATCAGTACCTTGTGGAAGTCCACGTAGAGGAAAACCTCTCTTTCCTCCTCAGAAAAGAAAAATTGTCTACTATCACTGCTTGCCTCCAGTTCTCTCTGTTAGTCCCATTTGCTGAATTCCAAAAAGTATTTAACTGACTGAGGTAGGAGAGCCACATTATGTGTCTGATCAACTTCAACTTGGCAAAGAGTTTGCAGTTAATTGAGATATTTTACTGGCTAAGATGTCCTGACCTCTTTCCCAGTCATTGGAGCCCATGGAATTAAGATCATTAGTGCTCAGGTTTAAAACCATCTGACCTTTGAATCGCTCTTTTTCGGAGATTAAAAAGAATTGCCTGGTCCCTTCAGCATGGAACTTTAATTCTGCTATTTTTTAATTTCATTGCCTTTTGCCATGAACAGCTTTTGGTTTTGTTTGGTTGTTGTTTCTTTTTGGGTTTTTGTTGGGTGTTTTTTTCCCCCACAAACGACTGACCTGTAAATGGTGATTGCATAATGTCTTTAACAACTTCAGGGGATTTCTGGGCTTACTTGTTTCCTTCACATAGGCACTTCAGGTGTTCCAGATTTAAAACTAAGATCTATTATTACTTTTTTATTTTCTATGTCCTAAGTATGAGTTGGAGATATAAAAATCAACCTAAAATGCATATACAACTCATGTATGCAGATCTACATTCCACTGTTTATGTCTATTGTTTCTTTAACCTTTTGTTCCCACATGTCTGCTGTTAGTACCTTTCAGTATTTCACAGAATCACAGAGTACACTGAGTTAGAAGGGACCCATGAGGATCATTGACTCCAGCTCTTAAGCCTGCACAGGACCATCTCCATGTGCCTGAGAGTATCACTGAAACACTTTTTTGAAGTCTGTCAGGCCTGGTGTTGTGACCACTTCCCTGGAGAGCCTGTTCCAGTACCCAGCCACCCTCTGGGTGAAGAACCTTTTTCTAAAACCCAAGCTAAACCTCCCCTGATACAACTTCAGACCATTCCCTCTGTTCCTGTCACTGGTCACCACAGAGAAGAGATCAGTGTTTGCCCCTCCTCTTCCCCTCATAAGGAAGCTTCAGACTGTGATGAGGTCTCCCCTCAATCTCCTCTTCTCCAGACTGAACAGACCAAGTGCCCTCAGCTGCTCCTCATACGGCTTCCCCTCAAGGCCCTTCACCATCTTCACTGCCTTCCTCTGGATGTGCTCTAATAGCTTAATATCTTTCTCATACTTCCCCAGTCTGTACGAACATCCGGGGTTGCCCCACCCCAGGTACAGAATCCGACACTTTCCCTTGTTGAAATTCCTATGGTTGGTGATTGCCAGTCCTCGAATTTGTCAGGGTTTTCTGCAGGGCCTCCCTGCCTTCGAGGCAGTCAACAGCTCCTCCCAGTTTTGTGTCATCTGCAAACTTGCTCAGTATCCCTTCCAATCCTCCATCCAAGTCATTTATGAAGATGTTGAAGAGCACAGGGTCTAAGTGGAGCCCTGTGGAACCCCATTAGTGACAGATCTCCAGACTGATGTCACCCCATTCACTGTTACCCTCTGTGAGGGTAGTTGACCTGTGAGCCAGTTGCTCACCCACCACATATTGTGTTTATCCAGCTGTGTGCTGGATATCTTGTCCAGAAGGATACTGTGAGAGACAGTATTGAAAACTTTACTGAAATCCAAAAAGATTACATCAACTGGCTTCCCCTGAACAGCTAAGTGGGTTACCTTACTGTGATTCTATATGGACTGGTCAGAGATTCTGGTTGCAAGGGTATTAGAAAGAACTAAGAAAATTACCGGGTTCAATACAGACGAAACTCAAAGTTGATTATTTTAGATATTTTTTCCTTGTCTTATTTGCTTCATAGCCAGAGATTCTTCCTTGATGAGTCTTGCTTCTGACTTAGAAATCCACATTCCTCCATCACAGTTGGATCTGAGCAGTGTAAAGAACAATGTTTTTTGCATACATTTTCTTTTCATATCTGCTGACACAGAAATAGTTTTTCTCCTTCCATGGAGAGTATTGAGTTAAGGAGTTCAACACATTTTCTACAGTCTGAAGTAGCAGCCTAGAGCAGCCACCTTTCTTTAGCCTACAGCCAAACTTCATGCAGTACTTGCCCTGCGCAATACTTAAAAGACTTCCTGTTTAGCCTGGGTTTAGAAACTTCAGTTGCCTCCATAGTGACTTTCACAACCTCATTTGCTTTGGCATACAGGAAATCACTCTTTTTTTTTTTTTTTTTTTTTTTTTCTGATTGACTGACTTGTGAATGCTTGTTTCTGCATAATAGATGAGATTCAACACTCAGCTTGAAATGGACTTGGTCCCTTTCAGGTAATGTGTATGCAGACTCTCAGACACTCTTCTCAGACATGACTGGTCTGTCCATTCGGATTTTATATAAGCAAGGCTGGTAACATTATAGTCCTCTGACACACTCATGTAAATAGTACCAATTATATCTTTAGGGAGCCTCCTCTGAAAAATTTTGCTGGATCAAGTCCTGCAATGGATGTGGCAGAGGAGCACGTAGTTTGTAGATACTGATCAAGATTGGGTGCTGAGTTTGCAATCTCAGAGTGTCAGCACTGTAACATTATTGGCATGTGCGGCGGCAAAGTCTCTGATGATAATCTCTTGAGGAACATTAAACAGGGAAGTGAAAAAAGTGATGAAGAGCTGCCTACCTATACTTCTTTATGACCCACTTCATCTTCTGACCCACCTGTGTTGCCTGTGGGGCTTCATAGCTAAGCACAATATAAAACCAGACTTCCAAGAAAGAGAGTGATTGCTTTTAGTATTTGCAGATTGCTTGATATGTACCCTTAAAACATTAATGGATTTTACCAGATAGGGGAAATAGTCAATGCACAGGAAAACAGGCCTGCACTTCACAGGAATCTCAAATATGCTAGAGAAATGGACAGGTAGGAATCTCATGAAATTCAACAATGGGAAAAGCAAAGTCCTGCAGCTTGGGAGGAATAACATCATAGGGTGGCAGTCATATGACAGCAGTCTGGGGACAGATCTACTAGAAAGCAGCTTTACAGGACAGGGAAAAAAATGAAAAGGCACTAAAATACTGGAGAAAGTGCACTCTGTGTTTAGGGAGTGCGAGGGAGGGAGTCCATGGCATAACACAAAGGGACTGAGAGAGATGGGTTTCTTCAGTGTTAGGAAGTGAAGGTTCAAATCTGATCTTCTTGCTATCTTCAACTGTGAGAGTGTGAGACATAATGGAGACAAACTCTTCTCAGATGTGCACAGAGGAAAGATGAGAGGCAGTGGACAAAGTTGCAACAAAGGAAATTACAGTTAGATAGTGAGAAGCAAAAAATCACTAAGAGAGTGGTCAAATATTTATTTGAACCATTGTCCATTGAGTTCCTGGTATCTCCATTACTGCAAATATTCAAAAGGTGACTGCACAAGGCCCTGAGCAACCTCATCTCACCTGCCCTTGCTTTCATTAAGGGATCCAGTCAGGTGACTTCACAGCTTTCTTCCAGTCAAAGTTATTTTGTGGTTCTTTGGGTTTATGACACTAGATGAAGCAAGCTGCTCTTTGCTCAGAACTTACTTCAGATGGAAAGCAAGATTTACAGGAAGGTCTTAATTCTTGGACTTATTCCTTTCTGTTCTCCCTTCCCATACCTCAGTCAACACACAAGGCAAGACAGAGACTATGGTTCTGTGTCTGATTTTTGCATACATATTTTTTCTCCTCTTGCAGTTCATAGTGATGTAGTTGGAGGCAGCTTCACTTTAGGATTAATTGTCCCTCAAAATTTGGGGGTTTTACCTTGTAAAGATGATATTTCCCGCGGATTTATGTTCTGTTGGTTCTCTTGGCTTTTACCAGTAGAAAAGGTCAATATTGTATACTAAAACAATTCATGTTGACTTACTTAAATATGAAAAAGACTCAGGATTCATATGCAAGGGTTTATTTGTTCTATCTTAAGGAAAGAAATATCAGTAATTTCAAACATATCCAACACTCTGTTGTTTTGGTAACCAGAATATACAATTAGTTACTAAAACACCACCCATTTTACCCCTACTGTATTCACTCAGAATGTAAGGTGGCACCAAAATTCATAGATAAACCCCAGATAACTTAATATGTATGTATTCAAAGCACTGTCATGCCTGTTGTCAGTAAATACAGCTACATGTGTTCTAATAAAGAAAAAGAACGTTGCACAGCAGTGAGACCAGCAGACACTGAATCACCAGTATTTGTGTTAGTAAAGGCTAAGTGTGCTGCCAAAACAGGGTAATGTTGTGCACATTTCCTTCCGGGAACAGCCTCTGGTGTGTTCTGACTTCAAACAATGGAAATTGTACAAGGAAAGTGCTAGTAGGAAGAGAACACATTTGTGTCACAGAATAATTTAGTGTTTCATGCACAAGTGTTGTCATTTTAACGCAGGGAAGTGTTCCTAGGCCCACTGAAACTTATTAGTGAAGATTGTTCCTGTCTTCTTGAGTTCACTAGCATCAGGAACAACCTTATTTCCACCTATGTTTTTTTTCAGTAGCAGGTATTAAAAAGAAAAGCCTTTCAGTACCTTCTGCTCATTTTTCCTATTTGAAACAAAGAGTCCAGGTGAGCTTGGGGTCTCCCCTTAATTGCTTGTACCTAGTGAAAAGCAGCAAAAACTTGGAGATACAAAGGCTTGTATATTATCTTCATTCTTATAATCAAAATCTAGTCACATGCAGAATAATTATTGAAGAAAATGTCTGAATTTTGACAATGCCAAGAGTTGACCTGATTTCTGCTGAGACTGAATCAGGATTTTCTTGGTTAAAATAAGTTATTATGGAGGATGCAGAGTAGCCTTGTGGGACAGACAGGTTCTTGCTATTTTAATGCCTGGACAAGGTACTGCTTTCATAGCACAGCTCTTTTGTAGAGACAACAACTAGATGAGATGACAATGCATAGCAGTTCCCAATGCTCCTAGTTCCAGGAGATCTTCGTTGTTCTGGAGTGATGCTGCATAGCTTCTGCTGATAATACATAAGTGTGTCGAAAGAGCTTGCTTGGGAGCAGGTAGGAAGGCAAAGATTTGGTATAGTAAGATTGCCTGCTTGTTATTCTGGTGGCAGAGCAGTAAGTAAAGAAAGAGGTATGGCAAGTAAAGGGTTATCAGAGTCTGCTGAGGAAAGAAGATGCAATTCCTGCATAAAGATGAACCTTAGGTGCGCTAGTCTTTCATTAGAACCATAGACTCGAAGGTTTCAAGCTACTTGAAAGCACTCACCTCAAAAGTGAAAAGCATGTCTTCTACTCCACCTGTTTCAAAGAGAGGTTGAGCCATTGTCTGACTCCCTGACAGCTGCAGCAAGATGAGAAGCACTTGATTTTACTGTGGTGTAACTTTTTCACTCCCTTCTGATGAAGCTGTTTTACTGTATAAAAATCACCTGCGTCAGAAGGGGATAGGCTCCAAACTCACTTGATTGTGGGCTAGGAAGATCTAAGGACAAATAGGTTAGATTAGGGCACATGTCTAAATCTAGTGATAAGTGTCCCCAATACTAACAAACTTCAGTCCCCAATAACAGTTAATACCAGTCAAGGAACATCCTATCAGACCTGCCATACTCACTGATTAAACTCCTACTGAAATCCACTAAAACTGTGTCCAACAGAAACTGTAAATTAAAAATTTTTTAAGAAATAAAACAAATTTGCTGTGATTGTTTATCTTACTGCTGAGTTATGAAGAAGCCCTGAAGTCTTGTTATTTTCTAAACACCATGGTATGGACATTTCAAAAAACATGATTCTTTGGTTTGTGAATATTAGAGGCAAAGATGACTAATTTTCACATAATTTTCTACTAGTTAGAAAGGAATGTGTACCTCCAAGCACCATGTTTCTAGGATGGGATATATTTGTATTACTATTTAATGCTGACGCTTAACATTAAAGTTTGCCTAGACAATAAAATCACTGTTCTAAAGGTCAGGAGGTAAAGTCTTTATGGGACTGCATCAGTTCCACCACCTGCCACAACACAAAACTGACATTTGATATAAAGAGATTTCTTTAACCTGAGATGTTAATGATTGTAAAAGGAAACACTATAAAAAGCATGTTAAAAGATCATTGTGTTAATCAGTACAGAAAACTGTCAATTAAAAATATGTTCTACTATGCAATATACCCTCCACTATTTAAACTACTTGTTTAGATTTTGTGTCTGTCTGGACAATAAAACTACTTTTCTCTCAATTCTATTTAATGTTGATTTCGATCTTCCTGCCTCTCACGGGAAGCTCAGCATTGTTATCTTTGGTTTCACTGCTCTGCATGAGATGTTTAAACAGAAAGCCACAATATTTTTATTGAAACCCTTTATAAAACCAGTAATGAAATGTCTTCTGCTGTAAGCGGTTTTTTAAGCCACCATGTACAACATTTCCAGGTAAAACCATAAGATGGCATCAATTGTTGAAATTATTTTTATAGAAGTGATATTTATAGAGTCTCTCTATAATTTACTTCTTGGGTATGACTACAAAGTGTACTGTCCAGGGCACTAAGCAGCTGGAGTATGGGCCTTAAATGATTCAGTCAAATTCTTCTACTGTTAGAAGTTACTATTTCTTGTATATTAATGTATAAATATAATAACCAAAGTTGATAGTCACATCCAAATCATATGAAGTCATAAAAACAACTATGGTATATTGCCATACTAAGAAGCAGACCCACCATAATTCCAAACAATTGTTTCTTTTCAGCTTTCATTCACATAGAGCAATAAATACAAAGTAAGTTTGAAAGTATAGTATGCTTCATCTGTTCTGCATAATTTACCTGTAAATTGTTTGGTCCCACATGGGAAATATGTTATTGGATCACTGATTTGTCAGGGTGAATTGAGGAAAAAAGTCCCACAGTGAATAATCTAAGTTTCTGTTGCCCAGTCAGAGAACAATCCACTCAGCCATTGAACTGTCTGATCTGATTTTGAAGATTAGAATGAAAATATTCCATACCGCTCCAAATGTTGAAAGATGAATAGATACACTTTTGGCATTTAAAAATTTTCCACTGATGGCCAAGAGTTTTCCAATGGCATCTTAGCTATTTCAGTTTTCAAATCTTTGTTTGTACTGAACTTTATTCATGCTCAGACTAACAAATCAGATGAGTACTCTGTGCAGAATACGTAGTTTTGTCTGATCTTTTAGAATGTGCTTGCAGGAAATGCCCTGTTAGCACACAATAAAAGAAAGATGTTTGGTTGAATAAGGAACAATAGGATAGCTGTGGGAAATAATTAGGAAAGTTCTATCAGAGTTGTAGCAGAGCTTATAGTATGAATATAAGGAAAGGAAATAACTGGGAGTTTTAACTTGCTATGCTTTTCTTCTGAAAGTCAAGTGCTCCCAAAGGAGCAAAGATCTGTGAATATCAGTGACAGTGGTTTTGTTAGAGGTGTTTTAATCAACATAATTGGCTGAGCCCTTTGAGACCTCTAGTTGCTACTTCATGTTCAGAATTTTGTATCAGCATCTCCTTGTCCATTTTTTTCACAGTTTGTCAGAAATACTCTCTACCACAAAGCAATATGTCCATTCCTAGGTGTCAAAACTCAAAATTAATTTGGAAATCTCACCTATATCAATGAACATGAAAGAGATGTGAGGTCTATTTCATTAGGAATGAATTTCAGAAAAGGTGCGCTCCCTTGCCTTATGCGATTTATCCATATAAACTGAACAAATGACTAAATAAAACTATAACTGATTATCATGTTATGTTACCATCATATTGTCTGATTTCTGAGGCTTTTGTGGCCTTCAGGAAAAGAAATTACCTTGATCTGTACTATTAAGTACCTTCATAAATATACATTAATTTGCTATTATTTTTAAAGGGTTTTATGAATATAAATGTCATATTAATGGCTTGGAAAGATTTTGAATCAACTCACATGTTTTTGCCTCCAATGTCACCTACAGTAAACTGTGATTGAACAAATATGGAAAAGAGCTGAACATTTTCTGATTATTTTTCTTTGCCTATTAGAGTCTATTCTTCTTTGGACTATGAGTAGACATATGAATTTAAGTAATAAGATTTTTTAAGCTGTCCAGTTTGTAAATATTTAAAAAGGCAAACTTGCCATTTGTTGTTGTTTTTCTTGTAGACTATGTAAGAACTAAGAATTAAAAATGTTAAAAATTTTGTTTATCAAATTATCAAATTTTTTCCTCAAGAAAATTCTCAGCAATATTTACGATTAAAATATGTGATAAAATTTATGTTTTGCTAAAACTTTATTTCCAATAACATTTTCTAACCTATAAAAATGAAAACATTTTGAAAAGCATATTTTATCTGTCATTGATGCTTAAAATGAAAGATTACAATTTTAAGAGAAGAGATTCTTAGAGCAGTGACACTTTCTGAATATCATAATGCATAGAATCATAACACCAATACTACTGAGTGAGTGGAATTTTATTTTTTTTTCCCCAGAAGTAACTAATACAAATGTTTTACCAATAAAGGTAACATTCAATGATGGGATATCATAAGCTAAGACTCCACTACAGAAACAAATTTTAAATCCTCCTGACCTCAGTGATATTCTGGTCCAGATTCATGATTTAGTTCATTAAGGATGATCTGTAAAACTGCCATCTTTGGAGATTGCTCCAGAGGTCACTGATTACAATGCAAGATTCTCACTGATTTCCAACAGAGAGAAACACAAGATTGGTGAAGCTATTCTTTCCATCTTTTCTATCAGTGTAAAAAGTTGGAAAACCGTTTTTCTTCTGGAGTTGGAAGTAAACTGCACTCAGCTCTATTACTTTTGGAGAGTTTATAAGCACTTTAAAATGACAATCAACGCTATCCATTTGGACCAATAAGCAATATATAGTCCAAGCAGAAAACTATCTTTTCAACATTTAGTTCTTGTAAACCTGTATCTCCATTGTCCTCTTGTGTAGCGTCAGCAAAAATATGAGTTATTAAATTCAGCCCTATGTTATGCATTATGATGTATTACAGAGCTTGTAGTTTAGTCGTTATGATACCAGAGGTTTATTGTACATCCTGGTTCTCTGTTCTGAGTCGTGAATCAGAACACAGACAGTGAAAACATAAAAGCCTGCTTTCCCACGCTCTGCATAAGCTATTGTTATAAAAACAATTAGTTGGCAACACTAATATCTGGAATAAAATAAGTTGGATTCTTTGAACACCTGCAGCGATATGAGGAGAAAGGAGATCTGACTGGTTTTGTTTTCTGGTAGTAGTTTTTTTTGTTGTTGAAAACCCGCATGAAATCCTTCTAGTGCTGATTGTTATCCTAATCATGCAAATGGTTACCTAATCAGGAGATGACTTGCCTTTCTGCAGTACACATCTTGCATTTCAGTGCTCCTCAATGAAAAAAAAAGATTGATTAATTCATATTTCAAAAAGATAATTTGCTTAGATATCTAGCAGGCAAAAATACATAATTAATGCTATTAATTCTAATATACCACATTATGTGGTATAGTTGAGGTAGGTTAGGGCTTATTCATAACAGCTTCCAGCTCAGGGCTAGCAAGTGTGAATGCCAATTCAATGTATACACTTACTCAAGCAATAATTTTTCATACTATCTTATCTTACCATTATCCTCTTTCCACTCAGCATTGCATGGCTTCCCATTATTCCATCCTCAGTTTCAAATTGTGTGTGCTGCAATTATGTCATGCTGTATCATCATTTATCACCTGGGGCACAGACAAACAGTGAAATCTTTCACTGAACATGCAATTAGTAAGTAAATCTAACTGGGCACTTTGCACAGTGGTTTGCAGGTCTGATAAAAATGCCATACAATAGCAGTTTAGACTATTGGGTATCATATGTGTGTGTATGATGGAGTTACTGTGAGCAAGGTACTATTTTGAGTTTGCATGAGGAAGTTTCTTTCATTATAAAGATACCTATAATGCATAATTAATAATCTAAGCCTATAAAATATGATAGTTAATAGAGAAAAGGTCTCTCTCTCCTAATGGAGGTATCTATGTATACTAGTATATAGCAGAGATATTAGAGAGAGCATTCAATATGGTGTCTGCTGATCCACAGCAGGGCTCTTCTGCAATCTATAAAAACACCATATGCTTAGAGCAGGGGAACCATGTGCAGCCCACTAAGACATAAACTTTTAACTAGAATGTTCAAAGCTGTGTTTAGCCACACAGCTCCCCATTAACGTTAATCGGAAGTGTATGGTTTTCATACATCCCTTTGAAAATTATACCCCATGAACTACTTTGAAACAATATATTCCCACAAGCATTGACACAGAAACCAGTACTTCTGAAGGAAAAATGCAGTTGCCATAATTCTGCATCACTGTGACATAAAAAATGTGGACTTTTTCCCCAGAGATCCATGGGGCATATGGTTTAGAAAAGAGCAGCATTTTACGATTTTAAAAACAATACAGATGAGATCTTTATTGTTTTAACAACTCTACAAGAAACAATTTTTCTGCATAAGATAAAGATAAACTATATTACTGGAACAGGAATTAATTCTGAAAAACAACATTTCAGTACTTAGAATTCATGATATTTACTCCCTTTAGTTGTAACAGGACAGTTTTTCTTTTCTGCGAACAATGGTAGAGATGGTAATTTATTTACATGGTGTGAATGTACGAAGCATGTTTATACACATATGTGTTCTAACAAAGATGTTTCTATGTTGCTATTTTGAAATTTATGTAAGCTCTTTCTCCATTAGAAAATAAAAGATATTATCCCACCTATCTAGTGAGACAGAAGCAAGAATATTTTTTAGTTTAAGTAAATATATTTTCCACATTAACTGTGATTGTGACGTGGCTGAAAAAGTTAATTTCAAGCTTCATATAGTTGCTGGGACTAACTAAAATGGATTCACAAAGGGAACAGAAGAGATGTAGCTTTTCTTATATCATGCCTCATTCCTGATCACACATCAGGAAGGCAGCCATGCAACTTCACAGTCCTTTTCTGTATCAAACCTGGTTCACGCTATTCAGAATTGATGGTGCTTGCATGCTAGGCATTACAGCAAGAGCTGACAAAATTTTGCTGGGCTCTGAGCATAGATAAATACCACTCAGAGGAAGACATCCATACTAATCAAATGTGAAGAATGATAAATTCAAGTTAATTGCCTGAATTTCTCCAAGGCAGCATAAAATAGTACTTAAGGCCAAAAGTAACATCTGTAACCTATCCATTAACTGCCATGTCCCTAGTGCATCTTGCACCTGCCTGGGCTAAATGAAGCAAAATGTTATCTGTTCTCTATGAAAACATTAGGGATGTAAATAAAACTGTTTTATTCAATACTTTTATTTGTTCCATTCCCCCTCTACCACACTGGGATACAAAGGCATAAAAATAAGATGTGAAGTAAGGCCCTAAAGTTAAAAGTTTTGAATTCTAACGTCAGCTCTAAACATTTTAGCCTATTCTCAGTTGTCATTCTTACTGCAAACTATTCCAACAAAAGTAACCAATTTTCTGAAAAAATCTTCCAGTTTTTCAGGTAGATTTCATTACAATAATAGTGAAAAGAAAACTGGTGTTTCTTTCCCTGGTGTGAGGAGGCAATAGGAAAAGTACTTGCCCATGACAGGAATGTTCAACGTGATGACATAATTTTCAATTCTTCTGTCAAAATTTAACTTCTCTGAATGAATACAATGAAATGGTTCTGCTTTCTTTCTTTCAAATGTGCAAATAACATGAATGCATCTATTTTGTCTGATCACTGTCAGCTCATTAAAAAAAAAAGACTATTGCAGAGCCTTTACCCAAATGAAGTGAAATCTTCCTTCTGAATATACAGACATTTCATGACGTTGTTTCTCCCAACTTTTCCTGTTATTTAAAAGGATAGAAAGAGTATCATCTGTGTTTGGCACAAACAATAGGGAAAATCAGAAGCAAGAAGGATATCAAAAGCCAACATCCTATCTACAAAAGTGGAAGGTGTTTCCAGTCCACAAAAAATAGTTTGTTAACTCCAAACAGGATTAACAAGCAAGAGGCTGCTTAATTGTTTCAAACTATAGAGTTGTTTGAAAGACGATAAGAGACTGAGTGCCTCCCTGGGATCATTTTATGACCTTTGAAGTGGGATTAGAAATGCTACAATGGAAAAAGTAGGAGATCAACGCATGGCAATAGTTCTGTTGCACAATTCAGTTTGTTGCAATTGGACTCGTGGCAGTGAAGCCTGTTGCAAATTGGCTGGTTGTGATAGGATGCTGATGTGATGCAACACAAGATGATGAAGATATAAACAACAAACATGTAACTGACAGATTGTTGCCAAGAAAGCATTTACCCTGCTATGCTAGTAACGCTGTTGTTTAACATATTTGTACTTGAATTTTCTTCAAAAGCTAATAAAAATTATAACTGGAAAAGGAGGATACATCTGTCTTCATGTGCAATCCTCTAATGGCAAATTTTATCTGGCTTGTCTTCTGTATAAAACACTAATATCACATAATGTCTCCAGATTACAAAGCTGGTGTATTTGTAGCACTAAGTTTCGATATTGTGCAACAGGGAGAAAATGAGAAAATCTCATTTGGGTTGTATAAATTCAGCAGAAATAATGCCTTTCTGCTTTCTTTAAAGATAAATTGCCTTGCATTTTTAGAAGTCTTCCTTCAGTGTAAATGAAATTTTCATCACTGCAACTCCATTGACTTTTAGGGAATTGTTCTGGGTGTACACGTAAATAATGAGATCAGAGTTAGGGCCACTAATTATCCATTGAGCTATTGTTGTTTCAAAATAATATGCCCTTTGGGAATTGAGCTAAGACAAAATAATAATCTCTGTGTGAGACTTCCCCTTCCCCAAAGCTTGTACTCAGGACACGAATACAGGAGTAGGGGATGAGGAGGGACGGTAGTATTTCACATCTCTGTGCTCCCTGCATTTTTTTAGCAGCTGAAGAAATTACAAAGGAACTCTGGAAGCCCAAACAAGTATTGAAGAGCCTCCAGGATTCTCATTAATTCTCCTTTTTCCTATGGTTCACTTTCTTCTTAGGGAAAAGAGAAAACAATGTGTTTTCGCCCAGCACTCCATAGCCAACATTGCTGACTCATTTGAGAGGAATAGCTGATCACATCCTGCGCTGCAGTCGGACCAGCACTACCTCTCCAGCTGGCCTTCACAACACAGAAGCGGAGAGGACAGAGCAGTCAAAATAAGGTAACAGTCAACCAACCAGACTAAAGATTAATGTTAAAAACAGAAGGGCAAGTATCTAAAAATAGTGCTTGAGAGTACTGGGAGGAACACATAGCTTCCATAAAACTACCAAAACTACCTCATTTGTTGTTCTAGAATGGTTTCTACCATATCCCTGGATGCAGCAGTTAACAGATATGCTGTGGTTACATTAGCAGTATATCTCAGCGTAACCACGTTTGAACTGACTTGGCTGAAAGGGAGCCACTTCCAGAAGAAGATGTCCTTCTACTAGGACATCAGTAACCCTGTGGAAACACACAGTACTTGAGCGTGAACTCTCAGTTCAGTTGACAACAATGGTAAAAACCTACAGTAAGGCCAGTGTTTGAATTGATAGATTAAAGATGTAACTAATGTTAATTGAAGTTTTTTCCACTGGTTTAACTCAGCTTCAGTCACCAGCTCAGCATCTAATTTTGAAAGAATTCATTATTAAGGCCATGTTCTTATTTTCATTGACTTAACTCTGATGTTTCCAAATAGCTTATTCTCTGATGCAAACAGCATATTCAACTTATGCCAAATAGAGTCAGAAGAAATCTAGTTTTACTGTAAAAAGTGTTTCTTGAAGAAGGAGTGAGCATTTTAAAAGCTGTCACATATGTGTGCAAAATGATTTATATCCCCCTGGTAATGTGGCCTTTGGAAGCACCATGTACATGTGTATTTGCGATGTTCAGAGTGTTTTTAAATTGGTATACTTTGAACTGCTTACTCATTTTTCATCGTTAACAGAAATTGTGATTAACTCCCACCAGTACATACCACACTAAATAATCATCTACTATTCCTTCAGAGATGATAAACTATATTTTATCCTTGAATGAACAAAATTTAGTTTTTTTCTTTCAAAGAAGTGTGTGAACATTGCTCGTAAAAGAAGAGTTAGATGAAAATGAATCCTGGAGAATATATTTATACACAGCACTTCTTTGGAATTTTGACCATTAAATTTGGGTTGTAGTTTGAAAACTGAAATGACACCAAAGGTTCTTTGGCAAAGGATCTGAAGTGGGGAATAAAAAAGCTGAGGTCTTTGCAGTCAATACACCATCAGCCTTTTTTATCTACACCACATTGTCCACTGAAGGAGGGCATTGGTTTCACTTTGATTAAAAGCAGATGCTTAAGGCAGATGTTTGGAGCTCAAAAGAATAGAGTTCTTGCTTATGAAATGCTTCCCTATGAGGCCCTCAGGGCCATGAAAACAGGTACAGAGTATCTTCAGGTTCAAATTTTAGATATTCTAGGAAGTAGGGGGAAAAATAGATCATTTATCTGATAGAATATTTCCCTATAGGTAGAAGCAGTTTTCTGGGTTTTGAGTGTCTGTACAGTATGCTCTGATTATATTCTCCCTCTGTTCAGTAGCTGTTCAGAAAACAGCAGAAGTCTGCTCTGCATTAGTACTCTACCCAGTTGTTCCCAGATCCCCATGGTGTCCATAGGAGGAGCTGGGATGGGAAAGACGACAGACACCTGCTGCCAAGCCTGAGCAGGAGGAGATGGCTGCTGTAACTGGAAGGCATTTGTGCTAGCTGTGTTTTTGGTATTTAATGGTGTGTACTGATTTTTTCTAAGTAATCACTCATCTATATTTAAACATTCCACTGTTTTACAGTGGAGTGTGCAAAAGAATTAAATCATTAAAAGAAGGGGAGCAAATACTTCAATACAATGGTCATAAGAGCACTCATAGTCCTGACTGTCCCTGCCCATCTCTTTTGGAGTCTCCTCCCACCTGCCCAAGCCCAGGACACCATTTCAGTCCTGTAGGGTTCCCCCCAACTCTGTCCATGGCCCAGGACCCTGTTTAAGTCCCCCAGGCCATCAGCCCCTGCTTCAGTGATGCTGCAGCAGGTCCAGTCTCCAGTTCCCCCCAGCCTTTCCCTGCCCATCCATGGACTCTGGCCCACGTCACATCCTGGCCTGCCCTAGTGCCTCCCACCTGCCCTGTTCCTGGCTGGGTGTGTGGCAGCAGAGCCTGGTGGCAAGGCCCTGCTCTGCCAGCCCTGGCGCCCTCTGGTCCCTCCTCATGGCCCCCAGGGAGATGCTGATGCAGGCAGCACCCTGACCATCAGTGCAGGAGCACTGATGACATCCCTGGCAGTAAACTAAGTGACTGGTAGGCCACTGAGCAGTCTGGCCACTTCCATAGTGTTTTGATCTCTGAAGCAGGATGGGCACATCCAAAATACCCCTCAGCAAATGGTGCCTGGCTCTCTCTGCCTTCCAGACCTCCTCTGGTAGGGTTGACCATGGTCCTGCAGCTGTCCCAACATCACCAGAGCCAAAGATGGGATTTTTTCGTCAGGTCTGCTTTTAAAAAAGCCTGACATTTTAGAATTGTCATATTTCAGATCCTGTGGGCTTTAAAAGTAAACGACAGTTGCATGCCTGGATAGATTTCCTATTGGAAGAGCATTATGTTTGCTATAAACATGAACATTTGAAATGCTCTCAAGTCTTTGTAAGCAAACTTATCTGGCACTGCTTGACAATGCATGTGTTTTCTATTTGCAAATAAATTTCTGATTGTCCCACAGGGGTTATGAAGGATTCAGAGGAACAAATATTTCTTTTTCTACAATATTTTACCACATTTTAGGACCAAAAAAAAAGTGTAACGTGAGTGATTTTTGTTCTTTCTATAAATATATTGTACCTTATAAAACCTTTTATCCTTTTTGGGAGCAGCATAATCTGATACATGTTATATTGAAAACACATGAGGGTCCTCAGTGGACAAACTGAACCAGAAATGCTTTTTGCTACCCAGCATAGTTTATATAAGGAAGAGGAGGAGAAAACCTGTAGGCAAGAGAAAAGGGCATGGAGAGTTACATATTTTCAATATTTATCCAGCAACAGTGCAGAAGCTCAGAAACTTACTGTAGGTTTACAGTGTTGTACTGGGTTGGACAGGTAGGATTAAATTTAAGAAGGGTTCTTGACATTTCATCTTCACAGATTTTCTAATTTTCTCTGATTCTGTAAACCTCTACAATGATACTTCACAATTCTGACCTATCTTACTAGATAGTAATTTAGAGAAAATGTACAGAAGGTGGACCAAGGAACACTGTCAGCAGGAATAGCAGGAAAAGGAAGACATCTCCGAACAAGACATAGACATTTCATCAAAATGTTAGAGAGAAAACCAGGGGGAAAATGGAAATCCCTAAATCAATGGATGGCAGGACAGAAAAAAGGAAGACCAATGAGATTGTGAATAGGTACTGGTCCCAAAAGCTGACTTGGATAGGGATCACTAGAAGGACTCTTCAAAAATGTGTTGGGGGACAGTTCTGAAAGGGTAGAAAGAGAGTAATTGATTATACAAGAAAAGAAGGTGAAAAGGCCTATATCACCTGAGTTGGCAGTTTCATGGAGGAGTTGTATAATGAACAAGAAAGTGATACAAATATTTCATAAGAAATAATATAGGAATTCATATGTGCAAAATTTGCACTATTCTATTTCCATCCTGATCTATGGTTGTATTCCTTATTATAACTTAAAATTTCTATTCCAAAAAAGATCCTTACCGCCTACTTAAAAAACAAAGAAGTTGTCAGAGTGAATTAGTCTATTGTGCTCCTCAAGCAGTCTTCCTATTTTTTGAATTTAATCTATTGTCTTTGACGCAGATGTTAGACCCTGAAATTCTCACAAAACTGGCCTTTGTAGGCAGGGGGCAAAAAGCAACAAGCACAAAAATTTATGAGCAACGAACCCAAGCTAGTTTCTCCCTTTCTTTTATTGAATTTCTTACCCAAACATTTTCTGTGGTTATATGTTAATAAGACACTCAACCCAAAATTTCACTGTACAAGTATCTGACTTAGGGACACGTGGTACTTGAGAACGTAACTGCAGTTCAGCTCAGATAAGATGACAGTAGAAGACAAGCTGGGAGGAACTGATGACAGAGATGGCAGAAGTAGTCTCAGCCATTCTAGTAACAGAGGAAAGCATTTCATAGCTAAGACTTCTCACAACTTAAAGTAGTACCCAGGTGCTGCCCAATGACAATTCATGCTCACAACTCAACCAGATATTATCAATGCTGTTGACTGGCAAGCTTGCTTTTCTTCTTAGGTACAAGTATTGCCACTGGTTTTTGAAACCTTGTCACCTCAAGATTAAGTAATTGCAGTATATTTGTTATGAGGATACCCTGTGAAACTCTTTGGGGCTGGTACTTTCATGGAAAGTAGTAACTTGCTTGCAGGGATATTGTCTTGCTAGCAGATATTTTGCAAATGACATCTAGACAGATTTTTCAGCCAAATAATGTGTTTTCTGATAAATACTTTTGACAGATATCACTCTTATAAGTACCTTTTATGATGGTAATTAATAAGAAAGATACACAAATGCAGTTGAAATGAGACATTTTGACGGTAGCTTCTCCTTGAAAGCAAACTTCCTTCAGCCTAACTACTCACAGAAATCTGGTAGTTTTTAATTTAAAAAAAAAACAAACCAAACTTGAAACAACATAGGAATGAAGAACCACAGATTATTTTAAAAATGTAAGAAAATATAAACAGGGAAGTCAGCCAAATGTTTACAGATGGAAGGAAAAACCTTTTGAAGGCATTCTATCAGGAGCTCAGACTGAATGTGTAATGCATATCGAAAAGGACTTCAAAAGAACAGCAAAAATGAAAACAAATCGGTAAACAGTGGAGAAAGTGTGGCTATGAAGAAAACGTTCTTCAAAAAGCCAGTTTACTAAAACTATAAGGAAAATACAGACTCTGATGAATTAAATGCAAAACAATAATACAGACTAAACCAGATCTTTAGAATCAACATATTGTAAGCATAAAATTATTAATCAATCAAATCAGAAAGCAAATATACCAGTAACTAGAAGCCTGACATAGTCTTCTGGATTCATAGATGATCAAGATGTGAAAGGTTTATTCAGAAAAGACTGGAAGAGAAGAGCTAGATTACTTCTTCACATTTCTGCAGCCTATGAGGAACATGAGGAAGCTTCCATCCTGGAATTGTTATTTCTGGGGGATGTCAGAGGAGTCAACTTGAGCAGAAACAGCAGCAGCAGAAGCTTAGAAAAATGTTCATTAAATGAAGAATGGTGAGTCAGAAGGCTAAGATAACATTCATGCAATATCTTTGAAAGGACTGAAATATTACATTTCCAAACTATTAAATGTTGTATAGAGTCTATCGATTGAATCACCACCTATACAAAACAGAAAATGGTTTCTTCAACAGGGACTCATACAGATTATAGCCCAGTAACCCACATTTCTGTGCGTGTAAAATTGGAAAAATGTGACATAAAGCTAGACATAGTAGACATTTAGCTAAATTAACTCACCAGAAAAGAGTCAACATGCTACTTGCAATTTGTTGCTTCCAAGGCTTCAAAAGCTGCTTTTGGTCTTCGAGGAGGCAAAGAGGCATATACATGAGATCAAGTTAATACAGTGGGCTCAGGTTTCCAGAAGATTCTCAGGTGATTGGTCACCAAGGACCATTAGATAAATTAGGCTATCACAGGCTAAAAAAAAAAAAAAAAAAGAAGTGCTTTTAAGAATTTAAAAGACAAGTAGAGAAAAAATGCTATTTTAAAAATGGAAAGAAAGGAATAGGGAATAAGCAGATTTTCCCAAGTTAAAACTGGAAACTAAAAACACAGCTAAAAATCAATAAATGTAAGCCATGTAATGGGAGGGATTTGAGAGCAATCTCTGAATTATGAGTTGCTTAGAAAAGTTGAAGGAGGTAATCATTATCTGTTGCTTCTTACAGTAAAAGAACTAAGAGGGATGAAGAGAAATAAGTAGGTTTTTACATAGTCCATAATTGCAGGTTGCTAAAGATGTGAAAGAGCATAAATAAGTTCAAAAATGACTAAAAATTATATAGTTACTCTCTGCCCATCAAGGTTTCGTTACAAAAATTTTCTGAAGCTGAGAGGACATAGTGGGAGAAGTGCCATGCAATGTTTTTTCTGCCTCTTGTACACTTCCTGTCAAGATTTAACACCAATCTTTTCCAGAGACACTGTAGCAGGCTCCTTGCACCCAAGCCCCAGATGAAATATGGTCTTAGGTACCCTAGTTGGACAGCATTCTCCTCTTGATTGGATGATATTTCATTTACATGGATTGTAATTTCCACACTAGGAAAATGACAGAAAGATTAAGGAAAAAAAGTTTATTTTCAATTTCAGAAACATTAATTTTAAAAAAAGAAACTGTTCTTTGGTCTTTTCTAGGCTTTGTACTGTAAATCACGCTCAAATATTTCTTTCCTCATATATTCTTCAACAAGAATAAGTTAAAAATCCTCTAAGCTAACTATTTTCTCAGCTAACATGGTTAGGAGATTTTTTTTGGCATTTCTGCAGCAAAGTCAAAACTATATAAGAGTCACAGAATTGACCAGAGAGATCTAAGATGTGAGTAGAAGGTATAAATTAAATGAAGTAGGCAAATATGAAGCAGGCTCAGTGAAAAGATCTCACAGAATATCATAATTTATGGACATGGCTTTTTACTTTTGAACGTAAATGTAAGTAAAGTTAAAAGCAAGTAGTGTTGAGAACTCTGGTCCTGAACTCATTCTGCTGTTATTGAGCATAGGAAAATAGTGACAGCTCAGTGAAAATCACAGCTACCACTTTGTCTGAAATTTTGTGATGTGACACCAAGAGGCAAAGCCTGTTCAGAAAGTCTATAAGAACAGCACTAAGCAATCTTTGTAACCTCTAATCCTAAAATATAATGGTAAAAAAAAGCAGTCTGTGATCTAAACTGGTGCAGCCAGAAAATAATCTAGCACAGCGGCTCCCTAATCTGAAATTGCCTGAAGTACTTGAATTACCAAGACTATTCTCATACCATCAATATGACTGGAAACTAAAATGTCAAGAAAGTCTAGTGAGAAAGTCTGAGAAGGCTTAAAGTGTGGAAAATACTTTTGTGAAATACAGATACTCAGGGAATTGTGAGAACAAACATCAGGATTTCTTCAAATGTCAACTGTGAAATACTGTCATTTATCTAGGGTTGTGCACATATCAGGTAATTCCAGGTATACTTTATAAGGCAAAACCTCTCTGGAAGTAAAAGGCATCTGAATGGCAGGATTACAAAATAGGATTTGCATATTTTTGTATTTCATAACTGCAAGGAGTCGTACAGAAAATAGTTTCACCTGGCGTGGTCAGATTTCTTTATTTTATAATTTCTAAACTATGAGCTTGCAAATTGTGGGTTAAAGCTGTGAGCAAGTGGACCATGCCTTAATTCATCACTTTTAACTTCCTGTGGGTAAGTTCACCTGGTCCTTATGGATAAGTTTGTTATTTTACACTCCATCTAGCACCCTCCATGAGCTTTGTGGAGCCACAGACCTGAGATCATACTGTCTGTGGGATTTGTCTTGTTCACAGTGGGAGCAAGCACTATCCTCATGACAGCAACTCTGGCTTCTCTAATGCATTTGTTAGTTACATTTCCTCTTGATCACTGGGTGGGAAGAATCTGCATGCTGGTATGTTTTATTACTTGGTCTGACCCATCAGCACATTCTTGACGAATTAAGCCCTTGGCTATAACAGATAGAAAAGGCCAAAGAAAGCATGAGTTATGAAAAGCAAACAAATTAATTTCTTTGCAGCTTCATGTAGACTGTGAGTTTGGAGGCAGTGGACATTGCCCTACATTCTTCCCCAGATTACCAAAGCTTTCTTTCACATCCACATATGAGAGTGGTGCCATGGGCCTCCAGGTCTTGTGAATGTTTGCTTGTGTTCTGAGCCTGTTTTTCTTCACCAGTACTGCCATTTGACACACAGATCATGGTCCGAGATGACATTTTCTAAAGATGATACAGACAGGAAAAATGAAAAGAAATCATGAAATTTTTGTTTTCTGTGTGAAAAAATGGCATACTTTGTTTTTCTAATAGCAGCTTTTGCCAGTTACTAAATTAAAAAAAAAAAAAAATTAATACCTTTTGTTTACTGTTTTTCAAGTTGATTCCAGAGTGGTTCTTGATAGGATTTTTGATTTCTCCTGACCCCCGATTGAGTTTTCATAATTACTTTGTCCAGGCTGATTTCCACAACTGGGATCAACTATTTGGAGGAAAGAAGGTCATCAAATGGATAAAGCAGACCATTCAACCTGAGTGGGAAGTGATGCAGTCCATGATAAATGAGTTTTACATTACTTTAAGCAATACAAATTTCACTCTCTTTTTGCATAAAAAAGGAATCATAAAATCATAGAATCAACCAAGATGGGAATTAAATTGGAGTTTAATGAGGAATGAATATAGGATAAGAGTGTTATTTATGGGTAAACTTATTGTTGCAATTTAAGCCTACATTACCTCTCTTCATCAATGGGACATAAAAACACAGGAACTGACAAAACAGAGAGCTCAGTGGTCCTTCCATCTGACTTTTCTTCTGCTGAGAACAGTTACTTTAGACATTAGTATGTAGTAAAGCTTGATACATGTATGTATAGCAAAGAAGTACAAGTAGAAATCTTGCTTCCTCTGTCAGTCAATCTGGCGGGGTTGCCAACTAAACCTACTACTCTCAAGAATGATTTGGAATAATAATTTACAACCAAAAAAACTCTAGAAAACTCCATGCAGCTCTCCTGAATGAGACTGACACTGAACGTCCAAAGGACATATAACAAAATACCTACTAGCACTTCACAGCACTCTGGCAAATGGAGAAATTCAGATGCTTGAACACATGCATCTAGTGACTTTTTTTTGTGTTATTTAACACAGGTGAGGCACACAATTTTACAGGAGACCTGTATATTTTTGGAACAACTTTCGGAGATTAAGCAAAACACCTTCAGGTACTAAAAGGTCATTTGTCCCCTAGGTGTAGGTAGCTGTACTTCTCTATTTCTGTCAGAGGCACCTTTTTAGGTTAGATGAATTAGTATCCTTGTTCTTATACTAAATGTCACCTGGGTCAGACAGGAATGACACCACACCCTATTTCAGTGTAAATCTCTTGCTATAAACTGACCATATGTTTAGCACTGCAAGGGTTTCTAGCAGAGAACCTAACTACTTGCTTAGTCATAAAGCTGTAAGTTTTAGGCTTAAAGACTGATAGTTAAGCCTCACTTAAGCATCTGCTTAAATGTTCTGCTGAATTATTATCAATATCCTTTATTTACCAGGTTCAAGTTCACTATCTCTCTTCAACAATCAATATTTTTAGAATGATAAAAGACACATCCTTCCTACATTTCAATTTTCTACATGAGTCTTCAGAAATTATAGTTTAGTTATGAGAAAACATTCTAACAGAAGATTATAGTTAAGGGAAATTTTAATGCTGAGAGCATTAAACATTTGTGTTTTCAGTGGAAAAACAGTGAGACTCAGCAGTTATGCCTTGATCTTGAATTTTGAGTTCAGCTCTGGTCATGAATAATCTTTTAGTGGTCCTTAGATCAAACCAAGGTCAGTTTAACATTTCTGTCCAATTGAACATCACCAAAACAAAATTTTTAGAGGAAAGGGTGTAAATCCACAAAGAATCAAACCAAGGAAAATGTTTGCAATAACCTTTGCAGGAGTGAAACTGCCCGGCACTGGGAACAGTTCTGCATGTTCTGCTATCATCACAGCAAGTCATAAGAAAAATAAATGGCTTTTAATATTAAAGCCCTGATTTTCTTATACCTATTGTATAGAGTTGTAGATTTGTGTGTTTTTAAAAGTTCAGACTATTTTGCTTGAAATGAGGCTAAATTAATAATTTTGAACTCAAGCAAACTCTTTGATTGGTCTAATTTTTGGGAATACTCTTTGAACTGAGCATCTGGAAGTTTTCTCATTGTAAAGATAACGTTCCTGTTATCAAATGAACATATACGTGAGTCCCCACTAAAGAACAAACAAGGAGTAGTCTTGGAAGATGTGAAAACTGAGTGGTTAATAGACTCCACTGGGCAAAGGGACAGGTCTTCCTGAGAAGGCTGTTTATCATTTGGCTGTGGATTAAACAGATGCCCCAGGAAGTGTTTTTGCAATTAAGTTCATGTTACTCCATCATATTTATATTTCAGAATAATGGCTGTGTGCATTTGAATTCATGGAAATTAATGTGTTCTGACCTTACTGTCTTGAGAATGAACTAACTTTCAGCAGGTATATAATGAAACAAAGCAATGATGTTTTTTCCATCTTTATTTAAATAACCTTGTAGGGAAAGGATTAAGATCAAATAAGCTATCTATGAATATTTAATACTTAAAGGAAAGGTAATAAGAGTCCCTCTATAACACTACTAATGTGACTGAAAATGTAAAAGCAAAATGTTAATTTTAAAGCCATGGAGCCAACTTACATATGTAATGATTTATATGACTTAATTGTATCCATATCCATACAAAGCAATCTATAACACATGTAGATACACGAACCATGATTTCATTTTTATGTTTTTAAATACATGGTCACAGTGTTGCATATAATTTTTCCATTTACCAAAGTCCAAAATACAGAACAAAGGAAACTACAGTGTTTGACTGCATATATCAGTGATCATTCTGTATGTTATAAGATATCCAAACACCTCATTATTTAAAATCTAAAGATCTGCAGGGGCTGGAAAAGCACTCATTCTTACTGGTAGCTAGGTCCCTACAATTTCAAAAATCAAGCAATTTTTAAGTAATTTGAGTATCTCACAAAACATTTAAAACACATATTGGCACCATATTTTCACTCTGGAGTAACTAAAAGCAGTGCAATTGGCATTTATGAAATTTATGCCATAAAAATGTATCCCTTTACATATTCAGAATTATGTCAAATATCAGTCTTAGGCAGAGCTTTTGGAGGCAGAAAAAGCTCAAGTGCAAAAAGAACGAGAGGGTCAGATCACAGTCCCAGCTTTATCCTAAAACAGACAAAACATCCAGTTGAATAAGTTTGAGGATTGTAGGTATAGTGTGACATACAATGGATATACATTAATCAAATTTCCCATGTACTAGATTCCATTTCCAAATTGATGTTACACTTCTTAAATTTCATCCTAGGTCCCAAGTCTCAGCTTTTTAAATAATTTTTCACATATCCATGACTCTGATTCCCTGGTAGGACCAGATGTTACCCAGAGTACAGTAGGTTGCAGAAAATGGGCTGTTCCTGGAAGAAAAATCCTGTGTTCGGCTCTGCGAAGGATTACAATTTGAATTCATCAAGGATTTTTACACGATGATAAAGACGTGTCCCTGAACACAAAATTGTTGGATGAAAGCCTGTATTCTTCGTTCTTGATATTAAAATTTTACAATGACTTTGAGATGTGTGCAGGGTTACTAGCACAGTTTGTGATTGTTATTAGTAGTTTTTTTTCTCTGATGATTCTTCATTGGTTCTGCAAAACTTAAAGGAAACTCTTCTAGATTTCTATTTACAGTCTGATGAAATTCTGAATAGTATTTCTGTCTCTGAAAAGTTAACATTGCCAATGGCAACCTGGTAATTATATTTATTATGTTGCATATCAAAATATTATTATCTATTCTTATCTTTGAATTATTAGAGGTCTCTCCTCCCTATTTGTCCTTGTTATGTTCTTGGCAAAAAAACCACTCCTAAACTCCAAACATTTTGGGCCTTTTTAAACTCTCATACCACTTGCCAGTTAAATTATTTTAACTTAAACTTAGAAGTACATTTTATTTTTAAAAAAATAAATTGAGGCATTCTGTTTACCTTAAACACAGCTGGCACATTCTTCCCTTTCTACCTTGTTTAACCCCAACTATCTGGCACTGTGGAATATGTTTGCTCCTTAAAGAATGTTTATTGAAGTCAGATTCTACCAGTACAACTCCTTAACCAAAGCAAAACTACACAAAACAATACAAGATCTTTAAAGGGCAAAAACTTTATACCTGCATTTTGTTTAAAAAATATTGGTTAAGATTTTCCCACTGGGGAGCTCAGAAGTGATGAGATCAAAGTCATGAATCTGAGAAAACAAAATCCAACATTAGAGCCTGAGAAGGACTAATTAAAACTTCCATGCTCTCAGAGTGAGCAGGGACATGACCTAAGTGCTGCTAAACCCTGTAGGGTTTTTTTCTGTGAACCAAATGCTGGGTAAATCACATGCCTAAGTCCAAACTCTATAGACCTTATATAATTTTTCCAGGCACCAGTTCTGAACTATGTGTCCAAATAATTATGACAAACTATCAGATATCTGGAATGGATTTTTCCACCCTTACATTTGCAAAAGCCTAACAACAATTTGAATTATTGTGTGTTTCTGGTGCTTAGTATTTCCTATACACTTAATGGTACCTTACAATCTTTTTTTAATGATTGTTTTCAGTAGTCTAAAATAAGACACCCATGAAGTTTTCACAGCTGGAACACACAAGCAAAATCACAAACAATTTTATCACTATAAAATTGTCTTCCCACCCAAAACTCAAAGCCCAATTTAAGGCTCAGAACCTGCACTGAAGTACACAAACCAAAATTTGTATTGGCTTTTCATGAAACTGAGTGTATATCTGCAAGGGCAGAAGATGTATTGTTGTTTTAACATAGAAAACAGGAAAAGATTACCTGGAACAACATAAATTGGTCCTAAGATAGACATAATGAATATTTTTGATCCATGACTGATGCACTGAAAGTATCCACCTATGTTTAGAGACAGTTTTCAAATGGCAGGCCAGGTAGACTTATGGAGCCTGATAAATCTTCCAGAGTTCCCAGGGTTTTGATGTTATCTGTATACATCATGTAAATTTGTACATTGTGTGTGTGTGTGGGGGGGTATGAGGATTAGAATTTATCCTGCTGACTGTATGAGCAAAGAATCATGTTTCAGCCTGCTCAGGGATGTTGCTTTGTAAATGGTTTCTCACCATAAGATGCTTGGGTGATGTAAGAAAAGTGTATTTTAAGGTAAAAAGGTTTTTTTTTTACCTTATCAACAAAAGCTGGATTGCAGTCACAGTTTATTTTTGGGGTGGTTTAAGAGAATATTGTTTCACTGAAAGGTCTTTTTGAAGAAGATGTGAGAAAAATGGAAGCTCTGCTGTTCAAAGAGCAGCAATTAATTTGCAGAGGGCAGAAAAATTACTTTTGTCAGTTGTGCATTTGGAGGTTTGCAGGATGAGCCTAAGAACACACAGCAGATAAAGTGAAGTGGGCAGAACATAGTGTGCTTTTTTTCCAACCAATTCTTTGTACTACTGAGTTTGGGCAATTGTCTAAGGGAACAAAGTCTAAAGAGCTAGAAGATTTATATAAGGCTTCCTGAGGAATCAGAGGATTGGCACATCTACTTAATGTGAACAAAAGCAGTAATGTGAACTCTGCTCTCTTTCATTTCTGCTCTGCTCTTATTAGATTCTTGAATTATATTTTCATTAAAGGTATGTATATGTCATGAAGAACTGAGCCTTAAACAAATACAGCACTGGACTAAACTAAAATCAACAGTTTCCAGAAGTATCCCAGAGAAAGTAGGATACTCTACAAAGTAAAATCTACAGTCAAGGAGACGGGAGAGGAGATTTTCTTGGAGGTCTTCCTTGAAGAATTAGGATAGTGTTGAGAATGGGGGCCCTAAGTCATATGATCCCTCTCATGCTATAATCTGGTAGTGAAAACAATCTTAGGACCACATGATAGGATTTAGCAGGGAGAAAATCTCAAATCTATTGAAAATCCTTGAATGAGTTCCTAGAAACAGGTTGGTATCATTAGGAGGATTTGAACTTTTAAGAAAGTTTAGGTATAAGAGACTGAAACTCCTGTCAGAGTTAGAATCTGCAAATGATTAATTATCCAAGACCTGTGAATAAAAGAGTGAACATCTATTTTTAAGTTTTATAATTTAGTTGGTTGCTTTGTTTTAGAAAAAGCAGCATTAAAAATGTCCTGTAAAAAAAAAAAATCAGTTAATAATGGAAAAACTATAGTCCCCTGCTGCTTATAGAGTAAAAGATGAAAACATAAAGTAAAATGAAAATAAAGTAAAAGCCTGCAGAATTAGGTAACAGTAGAAAGACAATGATATGGAGGACCCTGGGGTCAGGGAGGAATTGTTAAGGCCAGGAAAGTGGGATTGAAAAGAACACAAGATAAATAGCTCGACTTTTGTCAGTTGAGCTGAAGATGGCCGGACACTTTTTGGCAAAATATCTTGTCAATATGTATACAGTTTTCTGTTGAATGCAAAACATAGAAGATCTAATACACAACCATTAAGATGTTCACTAAGATACACCAAACAGCAGTCAAGGCTTTTGTTGCTGCAGATTTGGTGGAGGGATTTGACTCTCAGTCTCACACATACTGACTGTTCCTGGGTGGCCGCAATGAGTGGGCTCTCTCATTAATCCCCTGCTGTGACTGTTCTGCTTTTCAGATTAGAACAGAGGCTTGAGTTTTGGTCTTTCACACCCTAATGAGGACTAACATGTGTTTTTGGGGCTTTTGCACCTTGACCAAATAATATCTACTTGATGAATGAGCGACTGACCAAGTAACTCTGTGATTTGCTAACAGTATTTTTCCCGTTTCCTCCAATATTGAGTGATTGGGAGAAATCAGAAAGACATTAAGTCTTGGAATCATCCTGAGATAGAATGTGAAAATTTTGTTAACTCTTGAGAATTTTCATAGGACAGGTAAATCAGTTCTTTGCTCAAATCCATTCAAACCTGTGGTTTGATCTGTGCATTCACATAACAACTGCATGAGCAGATGAGTCAACTAAACACAGGTTGAAAAAAAATGGTCTGTAAAGAAACACCTCAGCATTTGTTGGATGCTTAAGCAAATCAGGCATCTGTGTACATTGTAACTACACATACACTCAAAATTCCAGTCTGATCTACAATGAAAATCTATTCTTAAACCTGATTTTAATAAACATATCGGAAGGTTGAAAAAAGTTTCTCAGCATTTCTTAAAATTCACTTGAAATAACCAAGTCTGTGAAATCAACCTGGCAGTGTCACAAGTTTGGACTTTTCTATATGAAATCACTTCCTTTGTCTGCTTAGACAAGCAGTGAAAGGCAAACCATTAACTCATTTAACAATAGTAACTTGCATAACCTGATACCCATCAGATGTTTTTGACCTTGAGACAAACCTAATTGGCTGAACAAGATGTTTTATTAGCTTCCCCTGTACCTTTCTTCCAGCCTGAAGATAACCTTCTATGCCAAAAAGATAATTTCCTTTTATTTTTTCCAAAGAAAAGGACCAAGGATGAGGGCCACGATATGAACATCATTGAAACAAAGTTTTAGAGCTGACAGGGAAGTCTTCTATTGGCATTAGTAGCATATAGGAGGGAGGGTGGTTTAGTAGGATGTTTCATCTTCTCCCAGAAACATGTGAACTCAGCTTTTGAATGAATTTGTCACGTTTAAAGCATATGCTATTGCAGAAATTAATTTGTACAGTCAACTGCAACTGGAAATGAAAGTGATCATGAAATAATAGAGTTTTCAATACTCAGGGACACAAAGAGGGCTATCAATAAAACTTCTACCCTGGACTTCCAGAGGGCAGATTTTGGCCTACTCAGAAGACTGATTCAGAGGATACCTTGGGAATGACTCCCTGAAAACAGAGGGGTCCAGGAGGGATGGACATGCTTCAAGAATGAAGCCTTGAATTCACAGGAGCAGGCTGTCCCAGTGTATCAAAGGATATTGAGGTGCTGGAGCAGCTCCAGAAGAGAGCAATGAGGCTGGTGAAGGGACTTGAGCACAAGTCCTGTGAGGAGAGGCTGAGGGAGCTGGGGTTGTTTAGACTGGAGAAGAGAAGGCTAAGGGGAGACCTCATCACTCTCTTCAACTCCCTGAGAGGAGGTTGTAGCCAGATGGGTTTTGACCTCTTCTCTCAGGCAACCAACAGTAAGACAAGAAGGCACAGTCTTAAGCTGTGCCAGGGGAGGTTTAGGTTGAATATTAGGAAAAAATTGTTACAGCCAGAGTAATCAGACATTGGAATGGTCTGCCTGGGGAAGTGGTGGATTCACCGTTCCTGGAGGTTTTCAAGATGAGACTGAGTGCCATGGTCTAGTAACTGTGGTGGTGTTGGATCAAGAGTTGGACTTGATGATCTCAGAGGTCTTTTCCAACCCATTTTTTTCTATGATTCTATGAAGCTATGGAAAGGTAACTCCAAAAGTAGTTCTTAATTTCTAATTCCATGAAAAAGGTACATCCTTCTTCCTTACACCTTTACCTCCTTACACTTTTACCTCCTTACACTTTTATCTCCTTACACTTTTACCTCCCCCACTCCCTTTAACCTTCATGACAAGAGGCAGCAAATGGCACAGAGCTAGGTGACAGTATCATCTAATGGGTGCTCTGAATTAGAGCAGATAAATGATCTAACTGAGAAGGATTATTACCGGACATTTCCAAATGTGTTTGGTCTTTCCTAAGTGCATTGGGATAGAATTTGTGCTCCGATAACTTATTACTGTAAACTTCAGCTGTTGAAACACAGATTCCTCTTCCTTGTTTCTGTTTGGGTTTATTGAATACAAGAAATGATAGCATTTTCTCACAGGGAAAATCCTGTTCTTTTGTCAACACGTGGCTCAGCTTTCTTTGCGTTATGTACCTGATTGCTAAGGAAACCCTGACAGATGTCACTAATACACTACAAGATGTTCCTATGTACAGTGCTACTGTCAGGTTGATCTGTCTTTCAGATGGTGTCTGAAATCCCAGCAGGCAAGTCTCAGTGGGTGAAAATCAGGACAGAATTAGTCAACTTTATTTTACCTGAAGTATTGTTCAGAATATACTAGGGTATATTCCTGATTTATATCTCTGAATAGAGGAGTAAAGCACATAGATAGTGAAGTTGGTTCTAGAGACACTTTAGTTTTCTTCTTTATGTCATTACACCTTTTAATATTGTATAGCTTAGGAAACAAAAGTTACAGGAGCTGACACTCCTTGGCCCATGTACTCAGGTGTTGCAAACTTTCTTCATCTTCACATCTGCTCTTTTGGTAACCTTCTTAACCATCAGATAACATCTGCTAAATAAAGTATCTGTCAATGAGATTTAAAGGAAAATTCTTGATAAGGTACCAAGCTTTCCTGGAAAGAGGATGTTATTGACTGAATTGCACACAGTGCTTGGATGATGGAGGTTTTTCATTCCTCCCTTTATAAGTAAATATTCAAAAGGTTCTGGTCATATTTCCCTTTCTCTTCCTGCCCAGTAGGAGTGTAAGAAAGCAGTATTTCTATGCGGGGTGCTTGTCTTAAGCCAAGTGTTCAAGTTGACTCAAGCAGGGATTGTGTAACACATGCCAGAGGTATGCTGCAAGTTAAACTTATCACCTGGTTGGATACAGTCAGCTTCACACAGACGTGCTTGTCTCTGTTGTCTCCCTTATACGCTTGTTCTAAGGGAGGCAGAATGTGAGTAATCTTTCAAGCCAAAGTGCCCCAAAATAACAGCTTTCTTAGGAGTGGCTGAGAGTTCTGAAAAAGATAAAGTAGCAGGCCTGGGTTGTCCCAGCAGAGGTTCATCCTGCTGCTCTCAGTACAGCTTCACAGGATGGGTCTAGCCCCAATGCTCTGCAGTTCAGCCCATCTTCTCCACATCTACGGATCTAGTGATAACTCGTTATATGAGAGGTGTAACTTCCAACAGCAACATGCAGAATCTTGTTTTTATTAAAAAAAAAGTGCTTTTATTTCTATTTTTCTGTTCAAAACAAGCTTTTTGGCATGAAGAGCAAAATCTGTTTCATCAAAGAGGAGCAGAGTATAATACAATCCATTCTCATAACAATGAGGGGAGGCAGAAGGTGGTGTTTAGATATGCTTGTAACTTATTTGCTTTGTGTGCCACACATTCCTGTGGTTGATGGAATGCCAGCAATAGAAATAACATTACCTATGAAATGAGGGGCTGCCTTTCATCTTAAGATCAGAAAAGTAGGGTTCATGCACTTTAGACAGTTTTCCAAAGGCTTCTTACTTTGTGCACAAAGTGCAACTCTACGAGTTCTGCCATGATGATAAAAAATTACAGACTGATATGGGAAAGGACTGGGGCTTAGAAAGCATTTTACAAGATTAAATGTAGAATTATTGCATGGTTTCCAGAATATTTTTTCCTAACAAAAATGTCTGTTTGTCAAAAGTCCATTCATTCTGGGAAGCAACATTGACTTAGAAACCTTTTTCATAAGAAAAACTGAAACCCAGTATTTATAAGGTAGAAAACCTGTTGTTGGACTTACTGGAATAATATTTTATATTACATAATTTACAATGAAACATACAGAAATCAGAGTCAATGCTATTTATTTGCAGGAAGCTTCCTATTTATTTAAATTTATTTCAGCCATTTTCAGGTCCTCCCCAAAATTCTGGCTCAGACTTCTTCTAGATTCTTAGAAGTCAGGTCCAGTCTATAATTGACTGACATTATTTAATGATCTCAGCCTAAAGGTCTCTGCAGGTATCTGTGGTACTTTGCTCATGAACAGTAGGAAAATAGGATGGTTTGTCTGTTGTCTCCTGACAACATATAACCCCAAGAGATCGCAATCTAATATCAGCTAGAAATTTATCTTTTGCTGTTTCGCATGTGAGAAAAGCTCTGCTGGAGAACAGCATGAGATACTGTAAATGGCGAGAGGAAGCTGGTTTAAGGGAGAACATATAAACCCACAATTATGTCTTTTTAACACTGTTTTCAAAGATCTATGTTTCAGAAAATTCAGAAATCTCTGGAGATAAAACTATCATGATTAACATAGATATCTTATGACTGATTTGGCATAGTCCTTATTGGAATCAATAATTGTGCCAGTTACAGGTAAGAAAGAAAGACTCTGGGGTCACAGGTATTAACTGGGAAGACTCTGAGGTCTTCTTACATAGTAGCTCAGATCCTCAGCTTCAAGTAGCTATCACAGTTTCCTGTTGGCCTAAGCCAGAACAATAATTGGTAGGGCAATTTATTTGCAGAACAGAAACAGCTACAGAATGGAAATAGGCAGGTGCATGGACACTACTCTGTTGTGCCCTGATCAGCCAAACATAATTCAATGATGGGGTAAAGCAGGAGGCATTGTTTCTCTGTGTACATATCTTGATCAGCCCAGGGAATGATAAAATACTTGTTAGTAACTGAAGGAGGAAGGAAAAAAAAGGAAAAGGAATCATTCCAGTTGAGTCTGTGTTTCTCCATCAATAAAGATTGCCTAGACCATTCCCCCTATGTGAAAACTGGGTTTTGATACTGGTCCAAGTTGCAGACTAATCAGTAAGATAAAGTTTTTTATTACTAGTCAACAAAGCTGTAGTCTCAATTATAGCAGAAGTGTGATTCTTGATGTGTATCTAGGGCCTGCCATCATTGAAGACTTTGGTGCTTGCTGTAGGTCTTATGCCCACCCTTTTGAAAACATCTTTGAAAATGATCAAAGGCCCTCTGATATAATATCAATCTGGATGCCTTGGTTCTTTGCCTTCAGTAAATATTTAGAATCATTCGAAGTTAAAGTATTCTCAGTATATACAGCACCAGTGAGTTTTCTTACTCGCTGACTCCAAATGTCAAGAAACGAACCACAACTCAACAGCATTTGCCGAACTCAGAATGAGTTTATTTGACAAAAGCAAAAAAGGGGCTCATAGAGGATGGAGTGGTTTTTTGCTCTTGTATCCTGAAAATTGGTGCCACTTCTAAAATGATGTCATATCTCATCTTCTATAAACCAGACTCATGACACCATCCGGAGAAGGAAGTTCTTTTTCTGATATAACATCTCACAGAGTGTGCTAACCTTTGAGCACAGCAACCAGTATCTTTCTTTTTAATTTCCAGTGAGACTTGCAAGACAAATGAAACATTTTTTCTTCAGCAAGAAAGGTGTCTGGAATTTCAAAGTACCATTTTCTGAACAATAATGGGAAAATATTTAGTGGAAAATGCTTCTGCCTTTCTAAGAGTTCAAAGAGGTGATGTGAAGTTCCTGAAATCTGTGTGAGAAATGGGATTAATAACCATTTTTGGTTAGAGGCAATTGACTTAGGATAGTTTTCAGTTGGTTTGTAGACTGGTTATTATTTTTGGTAAAAAGCCAGAAGGAAACCACTCATTACTGAGAGTACAGGATTTTGGTCAGTGGCATAACCTCTCACAAAAAGTTTAATCATGAATGGATATGGGGTTGGGAGGGATAGGTCATTATAGATATATACTTTTATAAAGCATTTTTATCAAGTGTTATTATAAACAGCATACTGCTTTTCCCTGCTTTTGTCAGTATGCATTCCTTGCTGGAGAACACCTTCATCTTTGTAGGAAATGCATCATGCAGATGCCTAACAAGTTCCAGAACCACTTAAAATTGAGTATCAGGCACACTGTGAGTCATCCTGTAGATGTGTAGTCACTCATGAGGAGAAAAAAAAATTCTAAATATGAAGGCATCCTTATTTTTAGAGTTTAATTCTGTCATTTCTACCTGTACATTTGTATGTTTCAACCTGTCCTATTACAGAATAGTTAACTGCAAATTATAGAGCAACAAGATGACTGCAAAGTTTTATATCTGAATAAAACATAGGATTACGCTAAGTGCTGCAGCTATTGTACAAAATAGCAACATGAATAAGTAATATGAATTAACTGGATTTAATTATTTTTGTGAAGGCTTGCAGAGAGAGTGTTTCTCTCAACAGGCAATTGGACTAGGAAACAGAAGTCACTGCAACCTGTTTTTTAGTTGACTGTTTACACGAAAAGCCTATTCTGTGTGTTTTTATAACTAACGTTATTCATATGGATAAACTTTTTCTTATTCATCAAGGCTATTCTTGTACATTGACTGCTAATGTTCTTATGTAAAGAGTGGTCAGTTTATGTTTATTGTGTATTTGTAAGAAAGCAAGTGTTGTGTAAAGCCTGCCAATCTGGAGTTTGTCCAAAACATCTTCTTGGGAGGAATGTTGATGTATCCGTACCATTCCCCTACAGAGTTCAAAGTTGTCCAGAAACAGATTTCGCATCATTAAGTGGTGATTGCTCATGTGTTGGGTTCATGATTGATCACAAAGCATACAAATGGGAGATTTGCTCAATTAGCAGTCATATTATTTGGTCCTGGTATCTTCAGATTTATGTTTTCAAGGCTATGGCAGACTCAGTAACTTTCTTCTTGGCTTTTAAGGAAAAAGTTATGTTTCTTTGAGTCAGGTTATCTTTGGAAGTAAGGCACTGTCATAGCTGTTAATCAGCAGCCTGCCAGATACTAAGTCTGTAACATGTAGCTCTATTTTTTAAGTATTCATCCAAAGTAATTCCTTCTCTTTCTAAATTTAAATTTTGACAGCAGTTTTACAGAGAATATTCTGGATATTCTCAAACACACATCATATATTTTTCTAACATTTTTCCCCCAAGTACTCAGGTCATCTAATTTTAGTCTCCCAAATTCTTCCTTTTCCATTGGTGATCCTCCAATAGAAGTTCAGTTCAACATTCATCTTATGTCTTCTGTTGCTTTAGATGGTTTTGTGACTAAACAGTCTGATTTCAGAGGTGTAACAGTCACTTTTATATGGTTGAATGCAGTTATTGCTTAATTTTTACCTGTTTCAGAAAATCAACAGTGAGTGAAAGAAAAGAACCATAATACAAGAGCTGAAATATTTACACAGTGTTGAGACATGCATAAAAGAACCAAACTGATGTAATTATATTCTATTACTCTTCCTTTCCATCTTCCAGTATTCTGTATTCAGCATCTGTCCACTTTTATCTCTGTGAATTCTCTTTCTTCTTCTGTATGGTTATTTTCAAGTATATTGCTTGGCCCTCCAAAAGCTGGAAAACTGGGCTTAGAAAGTGGAAGTTCAAAGCTGTTTTCTATATATCTTCATCTCTTTCATTGGAATTTCTGTAAATACAAGCTTTCTCAGAGACCTTCCATTCCTTCCTAGTAGTTGTCTTGGAAATATCATAATAATCCTCCTTTTCACTGTATTTTCAAGCTTTCACTTTTAGTTCTATCTTGAATTAGTAAGTGACAGTATGTGTAAGAAAGATCAAGGTCTATGAAATGTTTTATAGACATGATATACAATATTTTCTTTTCGACTTTTTTGACTCATGTTCAACTCATACTTACAGTTGTTCCTGTGTTTCAAAACCTTTTGTCAGATATTTGAACAAGTCTGTCTTCTTATTCTCTTTTGTCACAAATAGATAAAAATTTACCGAGTTGTTTTTTTTTTCCTGCCTCTCTTTTCTATTTTCCACCTCTCATTTGTGAAATTCCTTTTTTTTTCTTTCTTTCTTCCTAGTCTTGCCTCAATGCTGGATCTCCTTTTAAAATACTGGATCTCCTTCTCAAGGGTTTCAACTCATTATTCCTGTTTGTCTTATATATTCTGTAATCTTATGTTGACTTTTTCCATCTCTTTATCTCCCTCGATTTGTTTTATTTGTATGCCTGGATGATCATGCATGGATCAATCCACATAGGAAGCATGAAAAGTTCTTTGCCAGTCTTGTTCTTTAGTCTTAGTCCTCATCTTGTGTAGTTTCTAGTACACATTCTGTTTACATCTTATTTAGTTAAAAGAACAGCTACCTTCATGAAAGCCAGATCTATATAACAAACACTACTCTTTCCTACAAACCTTAATAGGGAACTAGCCCAGGTATTCCATAGCACAAAATCATAACTATATAGGTCTACAACTTCAGTGTTAAAGGTGTAGGCCCTGAAAGGCAGTACGAGGAAATCCAGGCAGTGAGACAGAGATTAGGAGGCAAATGGAGAAAAGCACAATACAAGTGAGGAAACAACTAAATCAATAAGGAATACTGTTTTTTTCTGTTCAGGTGCCTAGTTGGTGCTCAGATCTTCAGCATAAAATTACAGGATCATCCAAACACAACATAAATATGAGGAAGCTATTTGTTTAATTCTCATTAACCACATAAATGTGTCACTGTAGAGACTATGTGCCTCTGTTGACATCATCTGATGCAGGAAACATCAGGCCACGTGGCACAGAGATGTTCTTCTCTGTACAACCCTTTGCCCCCTTCCCTCTCTCCTTCTCTTCTTCACACTGTCTCCAACTCTATCCTCAAGCACCAGACTATAAAAAGGAGGAGAATAATGTTTTCTTGCTATATTGTAAACACCTCAGTGCAGAGATCTGTACGTATCTGCTTATTTTCTAATTTGTGGTTTGCTTTGTATTTTGGTTCCTAGTGACAATTTAGTCATATTTAGATCCAACATAAACTGGAATAAAATGTTGTATAGTATATGTATATATATATATATAAATACAGTAACATACAGTGCACTATAGTAGTCAGTTTAATGTTACTCTACTGAGTTTCTTTCCCCCATCTCTACACAAGATAGGAAATTTCAGATAACTTGACAGAAACAGGAGCTATCATTCAATATTTTCCCTGCAGTCCTTTGTTGCTATTTATCATTCTTTAGCACTCTAGGTCTGCAGCAGTGAAGGCCTGTGACCCTACTTGCTAGACTCCATTTCCTCTTACCATCATTAATTTTAGAAAATTACAGTGTTTGTTTAATTTTTAATTACATAGCACAACCAATTATGCTAATCAATTCTGTTAGCACCCAACTGGGATTCCTCATGATGCATGGATATCTGCAGTTGGTGAAAAATGAGGAGAGACAGAAGTTATGAACTTAATTCGATAATTTGTCATCCTAGAAGCATGCCCAGGCTGAAACTTCATTTGCAGACTTCTCTCCAACCTGAAAAGCTTGGAACTGAAATCCAGTTTGAAACCTTTCTCTCAGGAGGCTGTTACACTACTGAAAAGGTCTCTAAGGGTCTGACCTCTTTAGAGTTTGTGTTTATATTTCCCTTCAGGAGCTTTGAGAAAGGAATTGTTCTCAACACTCTTAGTGGTTAGACAGTTACATTGCCACACAATATTTTGCTGAAAAATGAATTACAGCACTGGTACAGGAAACAAAGCATATATACCCTACCCTTCATCCCTCTACTTCTACAGTCCACAAAATCTCTGCATAAAGATTTACCTGTTTATCTTTTTCCATCCCCACACATTGATCTTAATCTTTATGGAGATTCTTTGAAGGATACAGTAGGACATAATAAAAAATATAGTAATATAAACACATTTCCAAACAGTCCTTCAGTGAGTACCAAAATATTTTTGCTTCCTAATACAAGTAAAAAAAAATCTGATTATGTATACTGATGTAATTTCTGTGGATTGACAGAAAGATTTGTGAGTACAGCACTGTCTCATAGCGAAGTCTGATAAAAACTCATGAATTAAAATTTATGCCTAAGTGATATATGGTGCAACTCACGATGGGATCACCCTGGAAGTGTATTTCATTTAGAATTTGGTACTTTGTGGTTCATTTGACAGTTGCATTTACTCCATAGATCCTACCATACCACTGGAGAAGGTTGAGGCCACATCACCATATACGCAATTTCCAATGAAAAATTGGATACTTATAATCTGGAGAGAGAGAGGACGCTTTTTTATACATTCTATGTACATATATTATTTGGAGCAACAGGCTATTTCAAAAGAACAAAGAGAAATCAACTGTTTTCAGCCACTTCTTTTTCTTACAAACATATTTCTACTTGTCTGGGAAGCACATCAGTAAACCCCAGACATTCTCACATATTCTTAATATTGGCAAAAGTACAGTATTGCCAAGGGGGCACATTCAGAGGTAAATTGATTTCACTCTTCTGATGGAAAAAAATGCATGATATTCCAGAGTCTTTGGAAAAAAAACCACAATAAACTGAAGCAGCATCCCTTTACATATGCATTGGAATAACTCCTAAGTGCATAAAGAAGCTTAGGTGATTTTTAGTCATACCAAAAGTTACATCCAGATGTGAATATATAGTTATGTGTACTGCTTTTCTATTCGAAAAATGATCTGTGCACCACAAAATAATTTATAGTATATACCAGAATACCCTCCAGGTGTCATCTTTTTGATGAATGAACATCACAAGGGAGGAGGAAACTTTCTTTCTTCCTATTTTTCCTTCAATGTTTGTAGATTTATATTGAGATAAAAAATGAAACTCTGATGCATTTGCTGTTAAGCTGTTCTTGAGAGATACACCCCATTCTCCAGCAAAGACCAAAGGCACAAAAATTTGTGGCCTAGAATTTGGGATACATCTGGGCAGCAACTGATGGAGAGTGGAGAGAGGGGCTCTGTTCCCTGCCTCCATTCCTACTGCACAGCTTCTTTGCAGAAGTTGAAGACACACTGAAGACTGTCAGTGCAGCGTGATGTGCTTAAATGCAGTGAGTGCCATGTGCTTCAAGGGGTAGGATCCAGCCTGCCCATGCAGGATAACTGTCTGCATGCATGCAGAGAAATTTGGCTTTCAGGGCAGCTGGGAGGCCAAAAGCCTGTGTAAGTGAAGAGCTGCACAGCTCCTGTAAAAAACTTTACAAACACTTTTCAAAGGCAGCTTCATGTAAAAGGCAGAGAGGAAGGTTACGCAAAGAAAAGGGAAATCCTTAAAAGAGATCCACTACTGTATTGCTGGGAACCTCTTTAACTCATGCAGGACATGTTTTTATAAGAAATCTTTCCATTGTTCACCTTCTTTCCCATTCTTAAGGGAACCTCTTACCTGCAGATGTGAAGGAAAAAAAGTACAGCACTGATACATTGCAGTACATACAGTAAAGCTCTGACTTCTCAAAGGCAATCTCATCAACCATAAGAGTTTTCTGACCTAGCCAAGTGTGGATGGGTCAGAATGTGTGTTTTTCACTTTCCCCATGATTAGCATATCAGAAGACAATTGTCTTCCTCAGATTATACTTTTCTCTTGATATGTCTTACCTGATGTGAGACAGGTTGCTTTACACACCTCTTATACAGGCTAAGGATGTATGTAAAGGAGATTAGACAGCCCTCATACTAGAGGGAACAATCATGGCTATTTGCCTCACTCTAGCATTTCAATAGTCAGGAAAAAATGGACCTGAGTTTGTTTTAGGAGGAATACTGCACATCGAGATACTTCATGCTTGTGAGGGTCGGTGAAGTTAGAAGAAAAGGAAGGAATTGAAGGAGAGGGAAAACAGATGTAGGATGAATTTCTCAGATTCAAATGATGTCAAGTGTTCTTATCTATGTTTGCATTGCTTGTAGGAACTGAAGTGAAATATTTACGACTTTTACTGATGTTACCAGGACATCCTTGGAAACGGACAGCATTAGCAAGGTGTTATCAGTGTGTTTGCAAGATTTAACTGCATAATACAGAGAAAAATTCTAAGCCCCTTGGCTTCCAGATAATACAGAAGATTTCTGTTTCTTTTTTGGCAATCTCATAGAAAGATGGGAGATGAAGTTCTACAACGTCAATGAAGCTGTATGTGTCTGTCTGCACAGCAGTCTTTGGTGACAAAAGGTCATAAATATCCAAACTGAGAATTCCCTCCCCTCCCCTCCCCTCCCCT